>JABAKD010000013.1:4028627-5228627 GCA_012845835.1 Undaria pinnatifida
GTCCCATTTTCGGGGTATTTACTTTTTCTCCGTTTTATGACAGAAGAAGGGACGTGCTCTTAAAATTTCAGCACAAGCTATAACTTGCCTGGCAATTTCCAATACCTACCAAATGGGTTCTTTAATGTGTGCATGATAACGTTTAGTCACCAACTTGACAATGTGCTGTTCGTACTCATATCGTGTGTCGAAGGCGCCCGGGGACCACTGGGATAGCATATACCTAACTATATAACCCCCTCCCCACTTCCGAGGGACCGAGAAGACTATATTTTCCACCCATTTTATTTTTGGTGTGGCAGTCGTTCTGAAGGGGCTTAGACTAGTCTATACCTTCATGCATCGAGGCGGACAACGTAACATTACATATCACATTCTTTGTATTAGTTATGTACCAGTTACGAGAACAAACACTAACTCTATTTTTTAGACGGTGGCGACACAGCAGTGTGTTATACCATATAAGCATGAACAAAAAACCGAACGCAGGTATTAATAACAGACGTGGTGGGTAATGACATAGACTAGACTAATCAGGTACCATCAATGGACTTGGCTCTGAGATAGCCAAGTGAGATCAGGATAGCACCGGTGCTATGCAGCACTACCGCAATTCCAGGGTCTAACCATGAGTGGGTGCATAGTTAAAACATGTCAGACCCTCCAGCGGCAATGTTAACACAAAACAAAGCAACTGCTCGCCGTGTCCCATCGTTGTTGTAGCTGCGGGAATCGTTCCTGATGCCGTCGTACTGCCAAGATTCGCCTCTGCAATCAGGGATTGTGCTGCAACTCGGCTGTAAGGAAAGTTAAACAATATACAGTGGTGGTACCCTCGTCGTAACACATAGTCCACCACAGCAGGTACCCCAGGTACGAGTTTGATAACGGCTTACCAGGTACCAGATCTAGGATATATGGCGCAAAAGCTTTACCACACAGCTACAGCAAACAGCAGTTGTCCGCGCGACGCGCGGTAGAAGCTGCCGATTCCGCGGTCCTCCTACTCCACATATGTCATAGGAACGAGCTCATAGATGTTTTTGGTACCACTCACTACGGCTGAAGTCGCCATCACTGTACGCAGCGATGGCCCATCTATGGTCCGTCGCCTCCCAGTAGTAGAAAGTCTTGTATCTAGCAAGGTAGCAGGGGGGCGGGTCTGGCTGTCCACCGTCGCCTGTGTGTTCGGTTTTATATCCCTCGTAGTATTCAGTATCTAGTGTGGCGGTCTTGCACTATATGGAAGGCTTTGTCATTCTAGCAGGAAGTGGGGGGAAGGCTCTCTAGCTTCCGCTGTCTTCGATTTACATAGGATTCGGTGTATTTGCTTTCGATTTGAATAGGATTTAGGATAACGTTTGGAGGAGGAGACGTTGTCAGGTACCCCCCCCCTCCCTTGTCGGAGGCTCTACGTTGAAAAATAACGTGAGGTTCGAGGGCGTCCGAAATTTGTTTCCGACACCCGCGTCGGAAACAAATATCGGGTGCCCTCGCGAGTGTGGTCATTGTGTTGCTTCCCTGGGCTTTCTTGCCGCAAAAAGTATAGACTAGACTACGCACACATAATAATAGCCTACGCGTTCATCATTTTATTTCTGAAGATTGGGGATTTCCTGGGCTGGTATTTATGAGTTAATATCCTATGGAAGGTGTGTACGTCGTCCAAGTGTGTGGAAACTTCGCATCTTACTGTGTAGAACCACGCGGTTGTTGTTGTTGATGTTGATGTTGGTGGCGACGGTGGCGTTGGTGGTGTATTTTGATGTTGTGATCTGTTGTTAATGGGTTGTTTTTGGTGTTGGTGCTGGTGTGGGTGTTGGTGTTGGTGTTGGTGTTGGTGTTGGTGTTGGTGTTGGTGTTGGTGTTGGTGTTGGTGTTGGTGTTGGTATTGGTGTTGGTGCTGGTGTTGGTGCTGGTGTTTGTATCGGTGTTGATGTTTGTGTTGGTGTTTGTGTCCATATCTGCGTTGATGCCGGTGTTCGTAGTGGCGCTGGTGTCCAATGTTAGCATTGCTGTTGACGTAGGTGTTGGTGGTGATGTTTTGATGTTGGCGAATCGGTATTGACGTTGCAGTTGTAGTCGTAATTGAAGTTGTCGTCCCTTCTCCAACCAATGACAATCGCCCATGGTCTTGGCGGCAAGACCAGACCCACAAACCCTTCGAAAACCGAGAAATTACACTATTTGGACAAGGTAGCGGGGTCGCCTGTGAGGCTAACCTCTGCATATTTGCAACCATGATTTTCGTGCTTTCCCGTTTTAGACTACGGATCGCCTGCATGGGGTGTATTGCATCAACTGTCACGCAGCATTCTGAGCAAAGTCTATTTAAACGTCCGGTTTTGAGAATGGTACATAGCAAACAGAGCGAGTCTCGGGTCCATTTACTCGATGATGAAAGTAGGGGTGGCCCCGATACCGTAGCCATGGTGTTGGGGTCTGGCGCTACGTCCAAGATATATTCTTCACGTTACCCGTCGTCGGCAAAAACAAAGAATAAGCGGGAATATGTGCTACAATTACTTCAATATATGCAAACGGCCACACGCGGGGCCCCGATGTGAAGTTAAATACTATTACTACTACTGGTGTGCTCAAGCATAGGCTCGGTTCCCCGCAAGAGCAAAGACGATTTGCGCGGACGCATAGCCCAAGGTAGGCCCCGATATACTCGGTAGTTGAGAGCCAAACATGAAACATTGGTGATAGACACGCGCACGTGTTTCAGACGCGTTGTAGGGCTTGAGGTAAAACTGACAACGTCAGCAATCTAGACCGAGCTGTTGTACTGCCCGTTGAACAGCCGAGATCGACCTCCGTGCTAGAGACACGTTGAAGCCATCATGCTGGTTTTGAATTCGTTGTTGTTGTTTGCTGGTTAGACTGTCCCAAGCCGTTATTTTTGCTTCTAGTTGTCGCTGATGTTAACGCTCGGAAGCAATATTTGTGCGCATACCATACGCTGGCGCTGACCTATATGTGGGTCCCCGAAACATGCTCTAGGAATAAGAAATATAACACCCGCGGCTGTTGTGACCAACCACTGACCGGCGCTGATCACTTCGGTCTTAAGTGGGAAAACACCGACAAATAATGGCAACATACCGCAGCGCTGCAGTAGGTTAACGAAGGAACGCGGCCTACCATCGTGATGGGGAATTGCGTGTTTTGTGTGGGCTTTCAAAGCTAGCAGTTGTTGTGTGCAGAACACGCGCGTCGCATGCACTATCATACACTGCGTGCTCACGTTGTTAACGGACCAGTCGCCTCTCTCGTTCTATCGCTAAAACTGGTCCGCAATATTATAACCGATATTTCGCCTCGTACCTGCTGCTAACTTCATGTGTCCACCTAAACTGGCATAAATTGTGCCCCTCATTGAACCTCTCGACGGATCAACCCCACCGTGAATTTCTTTCAACTATTTTCGTGCTGGGGGATGGAATGCAATTTTTGCCAATATTGTTTCAGCTTTTCTATATGAGTAGGGGCGTATTGGTTTTTTCTCACAGTAGTAGTGTGGATGTTCTTGTTTCTGGCATTAAAGGCGAATATTTTCTCGCCCTTATCACGTCTATTGGCAGGCTTCGGATCAGTGCGACCACTACTACGGACGAGAAGCATGTCAAGCGGCGGCCTCTTTCGGTTATTGGCATCAGCGGCGATCATCCTGACCGCGATCACGACCGTCCATCCATCGGAGGGAGCCTCCTCCACAGACGATACCGACACTAACTGCGTCACCGAAGTATCGGCCTGTCTTGACGACGATACTTGCCTTAGCTGCATTTCAGAATACGACCAAACGGGTTACACAGAATGCATCACAACGGCAGATTACGACGGCTTTCCCTCGATTAGCACTGAGACCGAATTAGTCTGCTTCAGTGCTACGCTTAGCCCTTGTTGCCAGGATGAGTATTCAGATAACGCGTGCATGAAAAATGACGCGTTTGTGGAATACTGGGAATGCATTATACAACAAATAGACTATGTGGGTTCGGATTGTTCCGTGAGCGAATCAACGTGCGATGGCGCCGGCAGCTTCGACAGTGGAAGCGACAGCGGGGACAGTGGCGGTTCAGCGAGCTCAGACGACAGCAGTGAAGATGGCGGCTCAGCGGGCGTAGGCAGCAGCGGGGGCGGTAGCACCGGCAAACCTTCGAGTTTGACCTTCCTCTGTGTCTGGGGTCTCACCGCCGTTCTATTAAGTCTGACACGTCTTTGAAAATTTCAATACCCGCGCCATACAATACATGTATTGCTTCCGGTGGTAGGTACGGCAGTTACTGGTGATAAGTCTGGTCGCGTGCTTTACCTTTACCTCTAGGGTGATCGGCAGTCTATCGGGGTGTTTTTGTCGTAGATATAGGAGTTGCACACGCAACGGCAATTAATTGATATATCACAGTATTCGTCTCCGCGTTGTTATAGTTGGGTTCCGATTGTCTGTATACTTCCTACACGGCATATGAGACATCCCAATATGGTTCTATATGCACAGTAAACTATACACGATGTAGTTTAGGTTAGCAGGGATGTAGAGCCCACGACATGAGCTACGGTATGGGTAATGTAAATAATTGAGTGGCATTTTCTGGCGGGTCTCACCAGCTGAGGCGTCGATTGACCGCCCGTTTCTCAAGCCTTGTTGAGGAAGGAGTCGTTCTTCTCGTAGGCCACGACATTGATCATCGAGGCTGTTCCCATACACCTTGGATACGGGATTCATTATCGGGTTTCAGTTTGACCTTGCTATTCGGAAAATCGTCGGAAATGGGTCATTTTTTTCGCTATTCTCGTTGTGTACCTAGACCTTCATAGGATTATTCATCCGGTATCGCTTCTATTTTTGCCCAAAACCGTTTTTGGGGAGGATGTCTCAAGATCCCAAACTGAGGAAAGAAGCTCAGAAAAAGAATGGTGGTGCACTTCGTTCGTAGCACGCGTCTTTTCCGAAGCGTCGCTAGTTGCTTATGGGGTGTATAGGCATTCCAACGTTAGGAGCCTCGGAAAACGGTTCCTTTCCCTACCCCTACGTTGAGCAGACAAACGAAAAACAAACAGGAGTTGGCGCTAAAGTATGAGCTAGTTCTACACGGAGAACTGTGTGTCCTTGTGTGTTCCGGGAGTTCGTGACATCTTTGGGATGTTTTGATGTCAAATCAGTAGAGTCGGAGGTATATGTTATGCCTTAACCCCCACTTGCATGGTTGATATATCAGAAAATAGCATAATACCTGGTACTCTGACCTCGAAATTTTTTGTTTTGATATGCCTCACGTCGCCTCACCGCACCACCGGTCGATCCTCGTGAGCAACGCGTATCCCGTGGATGACCCACCCCAGTAAATAAAGCACAACCGGGGGGGGAGTTTCTGGTGCACATTGTGACAAGCGAGGGGGGTATCGCATGAAGCCATTGGTGCAGTGAGCACCGGCCCCACACGACGAGCATGCACACCCCCATGTCGAGTACCAGTAGAGCACGGTGCATAGCCACACGGTATCGTAACGCTGTCGAGATAATCTTAATTTTTTACAATTGATACACCTGTCACAACCTCTAGAGCTGCAGTGACTGGAGATGCCTCTGCCGACAGGTAAGCGCACGCAGAAAAGGCAGGGGGTCAATTTTCGCTCAAATAGAACGTGTATCAAATACCCGTTGGACGCCGTTTTCGATCGGACCTTGCTCTGGAACATTTTCACCGACGGGCTAGCTAGAAGACGTACCGCCGTTTCGGAAAATGAGGTAAATGCAGACTTCATCCTCGTGACCAGCCAAATATCCATGACTCTTCTCCGGGGCGTGGTGCGTAATCCAGGTGGATGGAAACAAAGAACGCTCGTTCGATCATGTCACGAGAGGGTCACATGTACGGACGCCGTTTATTACAGGAACCTTGCGAAAGCGAACAGCACAACTACCAGCGCTTTTTATTTTCCTCGGGAAGGATGTACCGCATTCCTACACGTAGTGTTGTTTGTCAAGGCTCAAGTGAAAGTGTACCGGGGTACCCCTTAGTAAGACTCAGTACAAACCTACGGCAACGAGAGGGGTCAATTAATGGTAGCCCAAGCATTTCACTTTCACATGATCAAATCGTATTTTCGGTGAAGATTTAAGGGAGAAGGGGTACTCTATTTTTGCCACATTCGGATACTGAGCTATCATACTATCATACTAGCATACTAGCATACTATCGTACTATCATACTATCATACTATCATAATATCATATTATCATACTCGCGCGAGCGAGACTCTGCACCTCACTGACAAAACCACGTTGTTCGCTGATTTGCTTGGCGCAGCGTAGCGAATCATCCCATTGGGATCAAGCTTTGAAATATTAGAACAGCCAGGACAGTCTACTGAGTAAGACGCTTGAAAGGACAGCGGGGTCACTTGCGGAGATGATCCCGAGGTATTGCAGCAAAAGGCCCTAAATAGGACCTCACTACCGTAGCTTTCATACTTCTTGGAACATCCGAACCACTTGAAATGTCCCACGCAGTAGTACATTAGACACGGTTCATATGTGCAGCATCTTCTGGCGAAAATGTACGCACATGCACAGCATCCAACGGCTACACCCAAGGAGATTTTTTTATTTTTTACCTAAAGCCTCATGTGTGGGAATCGCCACGGGAGACTTTCTCGGCGATTTTCCGTTCGCCTTGTTTTGGTTTACCCCGACTAGGGCTTGGTCAATGCCGGTGTCCACCCAGTCTTCGATATCACTGTATCGCCGGCCGCGACTGAGGTTCACTGATTCTCTCGACCGCGACCAACCAAAGGTATTCTTTCGATCCATATATCTCAAATTGATAATGCATCTCGTCGAATAAACCATAGGACGGCTTCTGGCCGTGGAGCCCTCGCTTCATCTCGGTGAGAGTACTGTAAAACGTTCTTCACCTTGAGGATGATAGTCTATACACAGTACTAGATTATCTACCTTGCAAGAGGTACCGTGGAGCACCTCGTCTGCGCCATGAAAAACGCAATGGTGTTTTATTATGCCTAGCGGACAGTTTCCGCTAACCCTGAGCGCAAGGCGCTACTAACGCTGGCAGAAACTAACGAGCACACCCCACGCAATACAGTTTACACGATCCTCCTCTGCGCGTGCGGGCAGTTTGCAAATATCCCAAAGACAAGGTGAACTGTAATGCCAGATTGGTATTCCACTTTCCCTCAATGATCCATCGACTTTGACCGCGGTGGGACCCGCAGCCTCGGTGCACCCTCACCACGCCTGACGCCATGCCGCGAGTTGCACCACTTCCGTTGGATGCTCCGCGTAGCCTCCCAATACACCGGCGATGTTCATCTCTACCAATTGAGACCGTAGATGCTGCAGACTGACTTTCATACCCACGAAAACTCAGGTATAATGTAGGGGGGGGGGCGCGGTTAACTCCGCGCCTCGCATAACGTCTTGCCATGTTTTAGTCTTATTGTTTGATCCTCCGACGGACGAGGAAAAATAAAGCTCAACAATCTCATCACATTTATATGTTATTTTGATACAACTCGTGTGCCGATTTAACTCAGTTGCATTCGCATTCCCGAGTTAGCCGGCTTGTCCTTCAGTTTACGTGGTAGCGATAGCTTGTCGGCGTTTGATCGGATCGACGTAGCAATCGAATTCCGCATGCCGGTTGTTCATGTTCAAAAACGAAAATATGAATATCGACGTTGCAAAATAACCATGGTAGCCGTCACGACACAGCCCTGATAGTGACCCACCTTTTTTTGTACAAGGTACACATCAGGCAGCTATATGTTATCGACATTGGTGTATCCAGATGTGGTCGCACCAATAATCATATAGTTTTGTTGTAGGTTGTCATGCATTTGGAAGAAAGTTCATTAAAAAGCGGATGTCTGCCTCACGAGTGGTTCTTTAGTAGTATGCAGGCCACTCGTTATGCGACTCGATGAACGCCTCACGGCTATTGGCGCTCGATGCCCGAAGTCCGCTTGGTCAGTGTGAACCCGACGTGTTCCGTCTCGGCATTGTTGGGATGCGAGAGTATACGGCCATACGGCCATGGCTACGCATGAAATGATTACCCATGCCCCCACGGCTTGGCGGGTACAGGGACAATCTGCTGTGTGTAGTCTACATGCTCGACAGGGGGATTTCGCAGTGTATTTGGAATCTATAGATTTTCAAAGCAAGACTAGAAGAAAAAATCATAATGTTTAAAATCTATATTATTCATGAAGCTGTCCACATTATACCCATGTATACAATCTGGGGATTTTTTGAGAAACTAATATTTTCTCCGCGCCTCGTTGTCGAGTATAGCGGCGTTGAGATGTATTCGAAACCTGAGTGCGTCGATAGACGAAATACTTGTTTTTATTCCTTTTGGGCGTAACATGCCGTTCTATCTACCGGTGGGGGTGTCAAATGCCACTAACTCGTGCCATTAACGAGTATACAAGGCACTAAACACAGAAATATCCACTAGGGCGACGATATCACGCCACGCATGCCGCAGTTAAATATTCCCCGCGGTGACTCAGGCCAACATCTCCCGACGCGCACCTTTGGAACATCGTCTTCGAAACGTTTTCAACACATTTGAGGATAGGGTTCATGGGGGAAGCGTTTCAAACCTGTTCTCAGCACTCCGAGAATGTTTAGCGCTTCGTCTATCCATACCCACTGAAGAATAAGGATGTGGTAGTAGCGGTAATAGGAGTACCTCCTGTTCTCACTACCGGTCTTTGAGCACTCGCACCAGTGACTATTTTCATGCACCTCACGGAAGAAGATGATATAGTCTAGTCTATGAGTTTTGTTTTGCGCAGCATAGCTTACCATTCCACCGCGGATTCATATCTAAAAACTAAAACCGCACCACGAAAGCTCAAGGTCACGAAAGAACTGGGGAGGGGTTCCTCGCGCGAGTAAACCCCGAATTACTGCAACCAAAGACCCCAAACGTAACCCCCCATACCATAGGCTTGGTCTGCTGTTATCATTAATGACCCTCCACATAATCTACCATGATCCATGTGTGGAACGTATGCCTCGAAGAATGTACATTGTCTCGATAAGGATCGCTGAGATCGTTAGGTTGCAAGTTCAACCTGCTTTGTTTTTGACAGTGACTCGGTGTATAACATTGGCTGTATAACCCGTCTGCGGGACGTCGGGGCCCTTGGTGACCCCTTCCTGCCGACGGCACATTATACGAACACACAGTCACAGTTTGGAGGACCAGGATCAGGTAGGATCGAGTCCGTGGAATAGGTGATGGTGACACCAGCGGCATCTTCGTTGTAGTGCATGAACGACGATTTTCCGCGTGCGTGGATACAATTCACGGCAAGGTACAGCATTCTCGATATTCACTACCTCCAATGTGTTGAGCTGTAGAGGTTCTAGTGAATCTCCTGCAACCTAGAGTTCAGCGAAGATTTGTGGGTGTAGACTTATCCACCACTCAAGCAAGCACATCAAGTGCTCATCATCGTCAGATTGGGGTATTGTCTAGGAATATCATTAAGATCTACGGAAGTGAGTGTGGTTGCGGGTAGGGTTTTGTTTCAATGCACCAATAATGCGCGTGTTGGTACACAGATATCCTACATGTATGTGCATTGTGTTCGTCGATGCACCGTGTGGGCGGCACAAGTCGATGCCCCGAACGTTTGGGACCTGGTATGGGGCAGGATTGGGCACCAATCTCATCCTGTGGTTACTCGTTTAATTTCTTGGAGATATTCAAAACCATCTCTCTTGAAGAAAAACGTCGTACCACAATCTTCTTGGAAAATGTTCAAACAACTTTATGTGTGGCTCTCGGGCAGGGCGGTCTACGTATATTACCGGTCGCCCCGGTGGCGTATCAGGTTAACCTCGAGCCTGGTATAGGTCATTTTCGAGAGTTTGAGCCCCGCCGAGTGCATGGACTCGTATAAATTCGTGGGGACTTTTTCTTGTGCACAAACTGACTTGCGGAAAGCGCGAGAGCGTGAGTTATCAACACTCGATGGAAAATCGACGAGCAGTGGGATTGCTGACCCCAATTCGCGATAAAAATTGAAGGCAAAAACCCGAGACTACTACTGTGACCAAGGCTTGTTCAGAAGCTGGAACGTAGAAGTGTGACAATAAAACGAACCATATACCATGTCATATCACGTGACCACTTCGTAAAAAATGGTACTGGAACGATGCTGGTATCGTACCCTGTTGGTGTGAGTGTACAATCGCACTTGCATCCCGGCGTAACACCTTCCCCCCCCGCCTCGAATACTTCTCAAACCTGTGTTGCCCTCGCGAATCGTGTCTCGTTTTCAGACCAAGGCTACCGTAGGGGGGGTACCCCCGTTCCACTGGTGTGTTTAAGCCACTCGCAC
Organism: Undaria pinnatifida; assembly: GCA_012845835.1. Lineage (NCBI taxonomy): Eukaryota > Phaeophyceae > Laminariales > Alariaceae > Undaria > Undaria pinnatifida. Next base: position 4,039,020 of record JABAKD010000013.1, read on the forward strand.
GAGTGACTCTGTACCTCACGGATGAAAGTGATTAACGCGGTTGTTTTGGAGCAGCTTTAAGATTACCTTTGCATTGTGGATTGATTCGTCAATTTAAAGCATGAAGAAAACGTAATATCGCAAAAGAACAAAGGGGTTATTCGCGCGAGTGACCCCTAGCCACTGGAAATTAAGCCCCCAAAAGGGACCCCCCTACTGTAGCCTGGGTCTTCAGAAAGAAACCAGCGACTCACGGAGCACAGGTTTACAACATATCGGGGCACGCAGGCCTCCCGTATCTGATTCAGGTCGACCGAGGTGGCACACGTTCGGCCGTGTTCCAAGGTCAGCGCGTGTTAACTTGGGGACTGAGTGCTTCCAGGCGAGTGGCAGCTTCTGCTGTATCGGTGACTGCATCTTCAATCCTAGGGTACGTATTGCCTACAATTAATGTTCTTGTTCTGGGCGTGCGCGTGAGCACGCCTTCTCGTGTGGTTCTTTCTGATTTCTGTCCCACAGACCCCAAGAAGATTAATGCAAACGCAGCTTCCGTACGCATGAATACCTCGTTTGTCGTTACACGTTCTCAGTGCCTTGAAGCATCACAGCACCCGCCTCCGCCGTCGTAAAACAACTTCTACTCGAGATCGAGGTGATAACGTTCTTAACACTTAGGGCGTGACTACATCTTTCTTTTAATTGTCCATTCCAGTTTTTATTATGCTCCTTATACTCTCGTCCACCCTCCCAGTAGAAACTCTGAATCGGGACCACACAGCGACTCTCCTCTCCCCTCCCCATTACGGTGCGTGCGCCCTTATTTCGTAATGGCAAGAAAAACTCAGCATTTTGTTCCCTCGTCGACTCGCGTCGAATTGCACCTGCCCAGGCTGTGCTAGGCGCCATAAGCAGTTTGCCTTTTTTTTTTCTTCCTTTTTTGCAAACAAAGGTCAAAATCTCAGCACCCACGGTGGGAATCGAACTCAAAGTGAAACGCTACGAGTACATGTAGCAGTATTCGAGGGTAACCACCTAGACCGCCGGGGCGACTGGGCTATAGCATAGGAGGAGAGCTTTCTACAAAGGATGAGTTTCTCTTGTGAGAAACTATCCCATGAGCGGGATATTACTGCTGTTACATACCAGTACCTTATACTGGCATGGACACTGGTACGTACTGCTCGTATTGTTGTTCTGTCCTGGTAGCTAGGTACCGGTAATGCAATGTTGTAAATAATAGCAAACCCCACAAATTTACGGTCTCCTGCACTACTTGCAATTTTAGTGGAAGCGCATGAAAGTTTCCGTGCAAGCTTCAACCGCTTCCATGGAAGCTTCCATGGAAGCTATCCAAGCGGCGAAATGTTCCATGAAAGCTTCCATAGAGTAACTTTGATAGAGGCTTCCACGAAACCTTCCATGGAGGCTTTCATGGAAGTGGCTTCCACGGAAGTTTCCACGAAAGCTATGGACGCTTCCACGGGAGTAACTTCCACGGGATCTTCCACGAAAGCTTTCAAAAAGCTTCCATGGAAGTAACTTCTACGAAAGCTTACATTAAAGATTCCGTGAAAGTTGTCTTCCACACAAGCTTACACGAAAGCATCCATGGAACTATATTTCAAAGACGCTTTAACGAAAGCTTCCATGGACGCATTCATGGAAGTGACGTTCATCCACGAAACCTTGCACAAAAGCCTCCACAAACGCTTCCGTGGAAGTTGCTTGAACGGAAGCTTCCGTGAAGAAATGTCTTCCACGAAAGCTTTCATGGAAGCTTCCGTGGAACTTGCTTCCGTGAAAGCTTTCATGGACGCTTTCGTGAAAGTTGTTTCCGTGGAAGTTTTCATTGAAGTGTTGCTTCTTCTGTGGAAGCTTTCATAGAAGCTTCCGTGGACTTTGCTTCGGTAGAAGCTTCCGTGGAAGCTTTCATAGAAATTTCCGTGAAAGTTGCTTCCATGGAAGCATCCGTAGAAGCTTTCATGGAAGATTGCGTGGAAGTTGCTTCCGTGGAAGCTTTCGTAGAAGCTTCCGTGGAAGTTGCTTCCGTGGAAGTATCTCCATGGCATGGAAACGTGGAAGCTACCATGGAAGGTTCAATGCTTTCATAGAAGCTTCCATTGTTCCCACAAAAGCTTTCATGGAAGCGATGGAAGCTTTCACAAGATTAAAAAAATAATTCAGACAGTGCAAGTGGCCTGAAATTGATAGTCTCCTCTCCGCATGTGCGGCTCTCCGCGGGCAGTATCTTTAGCCAGTAAATGATGCAAAGCTCGAAAAAACTTGAATACCACGATATATAAGAACGTTTTTACAGCAGCGGAAACAGCAGTTAGTAGTGGTATACTGTATTAGCAGTAGTATTGCTTATGGTAGTGATACTAGTAGAAGTGTTACTAGTAATGGTAGTGTAGTCTACTGTAGTAGTTAGTAGTAGTAGTAGTGGTAGTAGTAGTAGTAGTAGTAGTAGTAGTAGTAGTAGTAGTAGTAGTAGTAGTAGTAGTAGTAGTAGTAGTAGTAGTAGTAGTAGTAGTAATAGTAGTAGTAGTAGTAGTAGCAGCAGCAGCAGCAGTAGTAGTAGTAGTAGTAGTAGTAGTAGTAGTAGTAGTAGTAGTAGTAGTAGTAGTAGTAGTAGTAGTAGTAGTAGTAGTAGTAGTAGTAGTAGTAGTAGTAGTAGTAGTAGTAGTAGTAATAGTAGTAGTAGTAGTAGTAGTAGTAGTAGTAGTAGTAGTAGTGATAGTAGTAGTAGTAGTAGTAGTGTAGTTGCAGTAAGAGTAGTGCAGTAGGAGTAGTTGTTGTAGTTATTGTGTGTTGGGGTTCGAATCTCACAGGTGGGTCGGACGTTTGAGTACATTTGAAAAAATAAGTATGAATGGAATTAACTAACTGTTGAAGACATCACCTAGCACAACGGATTCGATAGACAGTACGCGCTATGGAATGCGAGTCGAAAAGTGAAGTTTTCTCGCGATTCAGATGATAGTGGGTACCGTAGTAGTGTGGGGAGAGAAGAGCCTACATATTGACCCCCGACCTGAGTTATACGGCCAGAGAGGGAGGAGGAAGAGAAGTGCACACACTGCTGTGTACAAATATGTACCTGGTATATACTTGTATAGGCTATATGATTGTTTTCAGGTGCCCGACAGGCAGTTACTCTCAAGATCGCAACTATTTTTCCTTGTCAACAATACCTTGGAAATTCACAAAACTGCGCAACCACTAGCTTGTGGTTGTCCTGGACAAATTTTTATACGTTTCGAAAATGCTATGCGCAATTCGTAAATAGTGGTTTGGGGGGGTCGGAGGAAGCTTAGCCTTGTGACAGGATGTGACGGAAATAATATTCGCACCGGGAAAGTACGTTGACACCATGGCAAAATTGAATGCGTGCATGCATGGGACACATTAATTTTGGGGAGGGGGGGGGAACCCAAGCAACCTGGAAATGAACCAGGGTGGTCGCAATGTAGCGAGTGGCAAGCGATCCGTCAACCGAGCCCCATAACATGTAGTACAAATGCACGGGAGGAGGCACCATTACCATCAAAGGGGCAACTTTCACAAAGCAGCACACACAAAGTATCCACGAAAACCGAAACGAGCCCGGATGTGTGCAACTGACTGCGGATGGCCGCACCAAAACCAGAATAACTGCTAGTTGTCGCCATTCCCCTCAACTTGAGTCCGCCGTGATTGCGTCTGTCTGTCGTTCACGAGAATATGGCAGGAATTTCGCAAGAAGAGTTGAAGCCATTCAGAACACAAACCAGCAAAACAAAACGCCCAACGCACGCACCAACAACGCCGAAAAGCCCGGCGTTCTTGTCATGGCGCAGACGACAAGAGATATTGTGTCAACTCCCGATCGTCAAGTACAAGCAGATACTCGTTTCCGAAGGCCACTGTTGACTGGACAACTACCACTGGTTTGAAAGTGCGCGCAACTAGTTGTCGTGGACAACTACTCTATAAATACAAACTGCGCAACTACTAGTTGTTCTGGACGACTGCTTTCCGAAAACCTGAGCAACTAGTTGTCCTGGACAACTTAAGAGGAAAAGAGGAAATCCCGTGCGTGAATAAGAGGCGTGGGCGGAAGATACCCAGTGCCGCCATGTGCGCGGCAAGAAGACGTAGAAAGGCGTGTAATTTTATGGACTCCCCCGGAGGAGGACGGTGGGAAGAGAAGGAAGTCGAAACAAAGCGGGAAGAAGTCCAGCCCAGCCAAGTAAAGTTAAGCCGGGACAAGTCCAGCCAAGTCCAGCCAAGTCTAGCGAAGTCTAGTCGAGTCTTCTAGTCCATAGAAGTGGTCACCCGTCTCGAGTCCAAAGCCCTCCTTGTCTCAATTCCATTAGCACCCCACAGGTACTCGCATGCCATAGTCTACTGCTGTCGCCATTTGACCTATCTTACCACACACGACATCCATATTTGTATATGCGGGTATTCCGTTACGATATGGACACACAACCGGTAATACGCGCGATCGGAGTATCACACACAGCAGGCAAAGATGAGTTTCGACAAAACATTTGACCTCACAGCTGGAGTGTATTTCCACTTTAATAATGTATACCAGGTATGCCATAAACCACCCAACACGAAGGTTCCTACCCTTCCTTTTATACTATACCACAAGTTCGTAAAAAACTGACCGTAGCATCAATACAAACATGGCCACTGGATGGCTCTCCACAACGGGCGCACGTATCAGGACATCCACTGCAAGCGACCATGACAACGATATTCCATTTTTTCTACCTTTCATATGCCACAGCACACGGGATGATATGTATGTTCTCGTACGTACGCGAGTACCGTCATCCTCCACGACCATCGATATACGCGTGCATCTTCCTTAAAGCATGGGGCAATGGTGCTATTGCTAATGACTCATTAATCACACAAGTACCTTTTCAAAAAGCTGCGCAACTAGTTGTCCTGGACTACTACCTTTTGAAACAGCAGCGCCACCACCTACCTCTCGCTGTAATTTGCTCATTTTATCATGTTGGGGGAAAATATGTTTTGTCCGTCATGGAACTCCAATTCACCAGCGCTTTGTTTAAATAGGTGCATAACGACATGGAGCATCTCTGTTTTTTCGAAAAAAAAAAGAACACTCCAGCTGTGAGATCGGAGATTTTGTCGAAACTCATATTTGCAAGCTGTGTGTGATACTCCCGTCGCGCGTGGTACGGGTTGTGTGTCCTCACCAAGGATATAGATATTATAGTAAATTTTTAAACATGCAATAAATTGTATGAATTACTCACAGAAAACCGTTGTTTCTGTAGGAAATGGAATCCCTCAATTCCTGCAGGGAAAATGTGAAGTTCGGATTCGTCTGTGACATCCCCATACTTGTCTAGACTAATGTCCTGGACCACAACAATTTATTTTTTATTCTGCGCAATCAGAAGTCCAGTACAAGTACATTTTTTCGAGGCTGTGCAACTAGTTGTCCTGGATAAATACGTTTTTTTTAAAGCTGCGCAATCAGTTTCGTCCCGGACAACTACTCGTTCTGGACAGCTGTATGTAGTACACAACCATTAGTTGTAGTTGCCGGAGGTGGTACTGCAGTTGTGCAGGGTGTGAAAGAGTGCGAAGACAGCATAATTGAAGCGGGGTTAGCAAAAAGAAGATAAAATTGAAAATACGGCGGTTGCTTTGAAGACGTATACCGAACGTGACTCCATCACATGCATTGAGTGGTCCTCGATCATAACGATTCCACTCTCTCAAGGCCGGTCCACGGAGCAACTTTGTACGCACTTATAATACGACAATATACAAGAATAATGCTGCTCGAACGTTCTGCCGTCCACAAGATTGGTGAATGCGCATAGTAATGACATCATCACTGCACAAAGTCTAGCCATCCCCTCGCACACCGCACAACCCCCCGCACCTGCATTGCGCTCGCGAACAATTTTTTTGTCCTTGGTTTTAGGAAGCACGACCTCGGCTCACCGCGAACGGGCTTTATTAATACAACGAGGAATAACGTTTCTCGTTCCAGCTCTGGCGACGACAGATACGTTACACCAGACGCAGACGTGTTCAAAGATTGCCACGCGTTGGCTCGAGGCCTAAACCTTTCCCAGGCGAGTGTTCACACATACATAGTCTATTATTCTATTTTTTTGGCTGCAGCTATGCTGATGGGGACGCGTGCTACGATAGATAGGGGGGGTGGGGGGGTTACAAGTCATGCTGTGGCTCCTCCCGTCAAGGAGGTGGGAAGGAGCAGTTGCCACCGCATCGGTACTAGGAGAAACCGGACAAACACCACTGCTATTAATCTACTAGAATTAGTCCTTTCAGGGGGGCAGTTGTAGCAAAAAGCTTGGGAAATGTTAATCGTCTTTCAAAAATCGTACATGCTAGTCCATAGGCTACGACAACACTGAGAAGCACTTCCGTAATGCTGTATCTACGTGTCACACTATCTAGCTGGTACGTCGGTTGCTCTTGTCCTGATCTAAAATGTGAAGGGCGTTGATCGCCGTATCTTTCATGTACTGGGGAATTCGACTGTTCTCCACACGTTTTGTTTTCCTATTGTTTTCTCTGTGATTCGTCACTTTCATTTTCCAGATCAATCCGCCAGAGGTTTTATTCTGCGACCTTCTACGTAGGCGAGCTGTGGTCACAGCAGCCTACCCTCTCCACCTCCGGCGGCAAACCATAAAAAAAAGAAAAACACGAAAGAAACAAATACCCCGAATGGGTAGAACTGTGAGAAAATAGCCCAACAAAATGAACTATTAATGTAAATAACAAGACCGGGTCCAAATGAAATTTCTCCAACCACCGTTCTCAAAGCGATATTGGATATATTAGGTGCAATAGAAGGTACGAGAGACGTATATATGTGTGTCTAGCATACGTTCGTCAACCTTCATTACTCCGTTGAAGGTGCGGTTGCTAAAAACTGAGTTGGTCGAGACACTGATTTAAGGTTGACGACGTAGACCCCGAAGAAGCCTGAGTATGACAGGCTCACCGCTCCATGCTCCTCCGAGATGCCTTGGATGGCGCAAACAGAAGCGCGACGACCACTCCCCATCGTACGCCGACGCGCTTGCCAAGACAGATTCCGGGATCATAAATGCGATAGTGCGCAAATGGAGGATATTTTGGAACTAATTTTCAAGGACGTCAGCCGTGAGTCCGATGAATTTCAGGTCAATACTCATCTTTGCAAGCTGCGTTGTTGGTACTCGTAATACACTATATGAGTGAGTTTTTATCTGTCCTCTTTAATAGTGAGTGTTGGTGTTTATACTTTAGGTGGGGAATTTTGAAATAGGTAAAACATCACATTTATCTTATAAATGTATTACTGTAGTTTCCACTATACTGCTCTATCATATGTATGGTAGGCGGTTTATTTTGCTTTTTCTTCCCCCGGCTCTAATATCGGGAAGAGTACGAATACAGAATACCATAAGGTATCTAGTCTATATGTTGCTTTTAATACATCATTCAAGAATTAAAGTCACCTACACCCACCCCAACAAGTTTGAAAACTCTGTGGGACACGAACCCGCTAACTGTTCCAAATTGATACGCTGTCACTAATATTTTAATGGATGTAGACTACCTGGTATATATTTTCAGGACGTCAGGTATTGTTTGCGGGATTCGTGGCACGTGTGGGGGAGGAGCGTCTGCCACAGAGGGTGATGTTTGGGGAGCTTGTTGGGGGTAAGGGCTACTCAGGGGGGAAAGAGAAAGACTGGATGGACAATCTGAAAGAGAATATGTCGGTCTTTGAAATGAAATTCGAAGTTTTTTTTTTTTTTTTATCCTCCGGCGGATGGAGAAAAATAAAGCTTTAGCTCACCACACTTACGCGTATTTTCATACGCGTCGTGTGTCGATTTAACTCATTTGATTTCGCAGCCCAACGCAAATTCGAAGGATATCGAAACGCCGCTCTAAAGACTGGCAGATGGTTTAGACGAGTAGAGGAGGGAGCCGAGTTGTTCACGCAGAATTGGCATGAAACGGAAAGACGCAAAGCTACAGAGCGACGCGCAAAGGCTGCGGCAGCGCCAACCACCGTTGGCATCTCTAAGCGGCCGGGGGGCGGGGGGGGGGGGGGGGGAGGGGGGAAGGGGGGGGGGGGGAAGGGGGGTAGGGGGGGGGGGGGAAGGGGGGTAGGGGGGGCGTCATGCCCAAGAGACTGAAGTCTGGGTTTGGTCATCATCGTATTGAAAGCTGTGGGCCTTCTAATGGTCGTCACAAGATAGCATACGACCGCCCTGACTTCTTCGCCATGTTGCGTTCTTCTCCCAGTGACATTGATGATGCACTTGATACCCTCCATGAGACTACTGCCGTCTCTAGCCAGTTCCCAGTATAACATTTTTTGTTTATTCTCTTTTTTTCGGTTATTTTTCTTTCCTTTCCTTTATTCCTCTTTTTGTCTTGCCTTTTCTTGCTTTTCTTGTCTTTTCTTGTCTTTTCTTTCCGTTTCGTTTGTTTTGCTTTCTTCTCTTTTATTTCTTTCATTTTATCTTATTTTCTTTTATTTGTTTGTTTTCCCCAATTGACTTACGCCTGTCGTGCGTATGCGTAGCGATAAATACTACGTGTAATATATACGTGGTAGTCTTTCTTGGGTGGCAATCGGTATATGTCGGTTTCTCCAGGCGCGAGTAATGAGACGTATGCACCGGTATGGACCTGCCACATCGTAGACTGACTCCCGAGTTCACTTTTATATATTTCCGGTGGAGGCACGAACTGTGTCAGCTGTTATATATGTGTACCACCTTGGGTGGTTTGTGTTTTTCCTGGGGTATTCCTCAGCTCCAGAGTGACTGGAGCCTGTCCTGTGATCACGCACTTGAATACGCGAGTAAATGTATTTAAGAACAACAACAACAACAACGACAACTCGATATTGAAGGAAGAGGGGCGTCTGGTGGAGTTGACAAGAGGAGAGACAAAATTATAGACTATATCACAAACATAAAAATACTCTCCAGCTGTGAGATCGAGGATCTTGTCGAACTCGTCTTTGCAAGCTGTGTGTGATACTCTGCATGCACTACTTGACTTGTAGCGACTAAAAACATATCACTACTATTATCACCATCGCCGCGTGTTACGTAGCATAATATAGATATATATATAGCATTTTGTGCGTGAAATGGTTTGTAAATGACTCGGGTCCATATATCGTATGTATGTAAAAACTAACATCGTCAGAAACAGGCTTCTTTTTTCGCACGATTCTCTCTGAATTCCCTAGGGGCCATGGTACGTTTAATCCGGTACCATAGCAGTTAGTTTCACTCTTCTTCAATTCAGCTTTCGGGAGAGGTGCTCCCAAGTTGAGGAACCTCAGGAAACAGTACGTGGTGCACCCCCAAAAATGCTTTTGTTAACTATGCTGTTAAGTAAGGGTTTGTCGTAAAAATATATCACTGAAGTAATTGCAGCTGCAATTTGAGCAACCCACGCGTGGTTGTTTGCACCCACGTAGAGTGGTACCAGGTATAATACGTGTTTGCGATCATACTTAGCGATTTCCTTGTTGATCACGGTCTGTTAGCAGGTTTGAACAACAGCAAACTTCATGAACCATGGCAGGCGGCGGTTTCCTTAGTTGGATGGTATCAGGGGCGACCGTCCTGGCCGTCATTTCGACCGTTCGACGTGCGGAGGGAGCCTCCTCCACGGAAGTTTCCGATAGTTGCGGTACTGAATATTTGGCCTGTATATTGGATGACGATATTTGCAGAAGCTGCACTTCAGAGTACGACTGGAGGGAGTTCGAGGATTGCCTGGCGGATTCAGACTACGACGTAGTTTCAGTCTCTGGTTTATGCGACAGTTATGCGCTGACTGCGTGCTGCCAAGACCAGGCTTCTGAAAACGAATGCATTGATAATGAGGCGTTTATGGAATACTGGACGTGCGTCGTTCAGGCCGCAGATCTAGGGTCGTCCGATTGTTCGTTCACCGAGGCAACGTGCAGTAGCGTCGGCAGCTCCGACGCTGGAAGCGACAGCAGTGGCGATGGCAGCTCCGTGGGCGCGAGCGACAGCAGTGCCGATGACAGCTCGGCGGGCGTAAGCAATAGCATGGTTGCTGGCAGCCTGACGCCGTCAAGAATTTTCTTCCCCGGTGCCCTCGGTCTTGCCGCCGCGCTAGTAGGACGGATGGGGACGTGAAAAATGTTGTATCAGGACATGTCAGAAAGTTCGTCTGAATTTGCTGGAGATCTCGTGCTCCACGTTTACCTCAGCGGTGATCGAACGCTGTGCTGTTGTGTGTTCGTCGTAGATATGGGGAACATCTATCTGGTGTGGCAGCTGTGTTTCGCTGTCATTTAGCATTGCGAATTAACTTTCGCGCCGTGTACACCCTTCCCGCAGTACAGGAAGGAGCTCTTGCACGCTGCTGCGGTATAAAAAGACAAGGGCCACACAACACGATATGTTATAGTTTTAGGACCCGCACGATGTGTGCTTCGAAGGAGGTACTACGTTTTGTTTTGGCGAAGACGACAGGGCTCCTCCATGAAGGAGCCAGCTTTTATCGCTGTAATACGCGTTGGGTTGTGCTGAGAGACGGAGTCGTTGTATGCCTACGCTGTGGAATTGTTTGTGGGGTTTGCCTTCAACTTTTGCCGAAGCCACTGGTTGGGTAGGGTACAGAGGTTCTCACGTGATAGAGGACTCTCAGCGAAAATTGGTTGCGCCCCTGCCGTACCATGCGTGATGAAGATTGCATGTGCCAATTTCGATTGGGTTTTAAACGTTCGAGTGCCGTATACGGAGATCAATGCCTGGTTTTGTTTGGACATTTAATGAGACATTTTGTCGATGCTGTTTTGTCGTCCCACGAGAGCTTGATGTAAAGAAGATGCCTTCTTCTCTAGCGGTGTTTTCGGTCTTGTCGCGAAACACTTACACTAAATAATCGACCAAAGCTACGACGAAGTGTACTGTTTGTACTCCCTTCACTTTAGGGGCCCAACAACCACCAGCGCAAGTGCTTACCCTCTTGCTTCCTCTATACCAACTTTGTTCGTGCTTAAGGCTACCCTATATGTCGTTGAGCTCAACCAGTTGGTCACCCTACGTCAGTATTGAGTCTTTTCACATGCTGCGCTGCATACGAACCGAGAGGAAGCAGGACGGGCGCTCTTCCGATCTCGGCTCGTCTGTTTTACGCGTACGGTGCGTATATTTGGGTAAAAGGGTCGGCACGGTTTTTCACTGGTGTGTACTCATATAATATTCGACCTCACAGTAGGAGTGTTTTCGAATTTTTTTAGCAAAAAAAAAGAAAAATTACACTCTAGACTAGCCGTAAGATCAAAGAATTAATCGAAACTCATTTTTTGCGAGATGTGCGTGGTACTCCGATCGCTCGTTTTACTTGGTGTGGATCCTCAATAGATATATATAGGCCAGCGACTCCCCTTTTAGAACTACAGTGCAGCTTGCACCAGGGTCAACAGTGTGTCAACCAATCTGTACACGGGAACTATAACACCCGTTTTTGAGGGAGACAAAACCTGACAACTGTGGAAGGAAAAACATTATTTTAACATGTAAGTACTGCATGGTGCATAACCGATGACAGGAGGACGGAGTTTTAAGGGTGTGGGGGCTGGGGACGGGCGGGACAGGGGGGGGGGTTACATATATGTATAGTAATTGATACGAATGCATAACCATTGTTGTGGTGGCGGCTTTCGTGAATTTGTAACCGCTAGATTGCGGCGGCCAACGTGAATGTGTCCCTAGCATATGCCTCCGTGAGGAGGGTTAGGGAAACACCGCTGCCGAGAGCGTCTCAATTCTCCAGCTGTCGCTACATTATCCAGTACACAACGAGGTATATATATCACGGATGATATTGTGTTTGTTGATGCGTATGACGACGTGTTCAGACTCCCAAGAATATGCGCTTTCATATCGGAGATAGATCGGTTATCGATCGTGTTCGTGATACTTGGAATTGCTCGGCGTGCTAGGATATGTGTGGATCCGCTGCATCCTGGTATTTCTGACGTTGGTAAAGGATATCCATGTCGCCATCTATGGTACGGTGAGGGGGGGGCTGTGACGCCAACAACGCCAATACATTCCTCAGAAAACAGCCAAAAAATGGCACACACGTTTTTTTTTGCTGGTACAAGAAATATTGCAACCGGGCAAAGGTCTCGCAGATAGATCCGTATCTGACGGGCCAACGCTCCATTGTACCTAAACGTGACTCAAAAAGCCAAGATGCCCCTTTCGCGGGCTTCTTCAGCTGGTCGATATCTTTTTTTGGCTTCACGTGTATCTCTGAATAGCGTATTGCGCAAACCTGTTGTCCGCACGGTAGGCTGGGACTACCAGGCTGGTGACCTTCCCTGTCAACGCAAACACTTGAATGGGATTCCAATGGCTGTGAGGGTGCTAGGGCTCTTTGCAAACGAAAAGTACGCATTTCCGATATTTAGAGGGTACCACCGCCGCTGGGTACCAACCGGTGGGAGACACAATATGCGCGCATCATCGGTGTGGCGGACGTACAGGGCACAAGGCCCTTCGTCGTGTAACCCTTTGTGCGGTTGTGTATCGGCCACTTAACGTTTTGCACAAAATGAGGACAAAGGCACCAGACCGTTTTCTTGCAATATGTTTAAGCGGGCGTTCTGTACAGTATGCACTACCAAACGCTGACGCTGTGCGTGATGTTTCTTCTCATAAGACTAATCTAGCAATTGTTATGTCTTGGTTTCGCGCAGGGCTGTTCACATAACACGCACATACGACAAGAAACAGATTGTCTCCCGGTATAACATCAGCCTCCATGTGTATCCCCTCACGTATCTTGACCGTGTCGAGCCTGTTGCAACTGTCGTACGATCTACCACGAGTGCGCGATCAATAAATGGCCACCACACCACGACGGTGAGCGAGAAAGCATCAGGACGCACGGGTATACAAACGAGCAAGAGCCTTGTGCGTTCGTCCAGCTGATTGTGTGGCCGCGTGTTACAGCTCCCAGCGTATGACGCCCGGGAGTAATGGTGCTGACCATCAATAATTCAGCGGTTTTCATCCGTTCTAGAGGACCCCCATTGCCAAGAATATAGGACATAAAACTAGCAAGCCGCAGTACTGAGAAAGTAAAGATGGAAGACGTTTTCCTGGTGCTTTTCGAGCGTGGTGCGCATGGTTGTCCCATGCAGTGTTTTTCGAACGGGTCAGCAGTCCGATTTCGTTGCTGAATTGTGCTGCTTCCGGCAGCAGCCGGGGTAGTCCTGTTTCGCAGCGTATTAGGCCGGTTGTGTTGACAGGTAGGTTGACCGTGTTGACAGTGACAGCATCGCGTGTGGCCGACTGGTCGTTACAGCGTCGCCGTGAAAGGTCCACGACGAGCGATTTATAGGCTCACTTGATGACACCAGCAGCTGACGACCAACCATGATGAAGTACCTAGCGATAAGTGCCGTCTTGGCATTTTCAGCAAACTGTAGGTCCGACGGAGGGTTAATCAATCAGAGAAATACCCAGGGTGTTGTTTTCGAGAGCAATGTATGGCGTACACTTATACATCGCTGAGCAGGCACAGGTACACGATACACTTGCTGCTGTACAGATGCACCATTTCCTACTTAGGATCTTCGCGTGAGGAGCTCTAGTTTATACCTCACACACACAATATCATACTCATTTTGGACCAAGGCTGCAGTATGGGAGGTTACCATCTGGGCCGATTTTAGCAGTGGGTCGAGCCAACTCGCGCGAATGACCGCCGTTTTCCTTTGCGGTGTTTAGGAGTCACGATGTGTGCTTGTTTGCGATATAACACCGCCATGGAAGGGCTAGTACCAGCAAACGAAATCATTCAAAGAGTCTGTTTGCAGAATGAGGTAAAGAGTCACTCTTGCGCGTGCTGCCTAAACCGGCGGTCGGTGCAAAGTTGGATACCCCACCCCCACCTTACGCATGATCGTTTAATCAACTCAGGCTTCGTTCAACTACAGAGATTCTCATCAATAGTTACAATCTTACACAAAGCTTGGTCTCGGTATGAAAAAGTGTACCATGTATTGCACAACCTATACAGCATTCCGAAGTTTTTAATCCCGTTCTTCAGAAATCAAATGAGTAAAACTGCGTAGGAAGCGTGATACCTACTACTACTGTTAACTGTTGAACGTAGCTTCTTAACTTCGCTCCTCTGCTCTTACTTACAGAAAATGTGAAAATATCATTGCTTCAATGGTCCTTGGAGGAAGTACTCCAAATCAACATTCAACCTTACGAGTGCGTATCATTTTCCATTTACCTGTGTACAGGTGAACTGCTGTTGCGCCTACAAGTGTCATGTATATGCGTATTTCAGCTGTAGTTGTTGCGAATGACCCCCACATTACAACAGGAGCACTCTCCATTCAAGGAACGTTCCCTGAAATACTGCCTTTAAGAGGGAATTCTGTATTTTTTGCTCGCTGTCCTCGGAACCTCCAGGGCTATCCTCTGTTTTTTCTTCGTGGTTGCACCTCGGTGTTTGGGATGGTCTGTACCCGCGGGTGTGGGATGATGACGATCGATGGCTCTGCCCCGACGGGAAATTCTAAACATCTGAGATAACGTTGAAGGAAGATCGACTTCGGGTAGAATCCGGTCATGAAATAATACGTTTTTGACACCAGCGGTGTCCCACTATTTATAGCACATTCTACTATCATTTATTCCGCAATGTCACGTTATTGTCGGGAATTTGATGATACTAGGACAAATCTAATAGTCTAATACGCTAGGTACATGGGGAATTTTTTTGTTGCACCTGGGGTCCCACAACGCACTTAAATCCTATTTCGCGTGTTTGGCAATCACCGTTGTCAGACACACTATGTGTCTCGCAACGATCATCCTCATGCGCGGAAAAGGCGTCGGACTTCATCTTGCGGTGACAATAGTCGAAACCGACCGGGGAAGTAACGGCATATCCCCCCCAACGCAAGCTACGTCAAAACCTAGAAAAGACGAGTGCCCCCCGAAGAACCAGAACTCTCACATCAGGAAGACAGAACTCAACAACTCCACCGCAGTGGGGGCGTGCGCGTCAACTAGACACGCCCGTTCCTCGAGATTCGACTACGTTAACTTGAGTCGCGTGCACCCCGAGCAATTGGCCTGCCCCGACGGAGTTGACTGAACCAGGAGACTTAAGGCCCGCTGTCGAAGTCGTATAGCGAGACGGAGAGGGCGGGAGCTTTTGGCCCGAGGTCGTCCACATAAAATAACTCACTTTTTTTTCCCGTCAGTGTCTGTACCAGCAACGCTGATTTGTCTAACCAATACAGGGGGCCGTAGTCGGCTTTTTACCAAAAATGGGGCCGCGTTCGTGAGCATCGTAGTGCTGCAAGGCCGTAACAAGCCACTTGCAGATGCCAAAATTCGCTCGCTGTTTGCACGAGAAAGGTCCTGCTTTGCAGCCCGAACGCGTATCTGAAGGTACACGCGGATTATTGGCGGCGCTGGTTCGAGTGTCGGCGCCACCGAGGTTGAGCACGACTTGTTGTCGTGGGAGCCGGGGCTCCACCTGCCGTTTCCTTGATGGGCGAGCAACCCCAGTCCAACGCGCATCGTACCGCGCCGCGATGACCCCAACCCGGCCACGGACCGATTGGTGGCGCCGGTGATTGTTTCCACCTCGATCCACTGGAGGGCCGCTGACACCTCTTTTTGAGTGACATGATAATGAGGGGGGTGGTTTTTTGAAAATGTGTAGCAGTTGCACCAATGTTTTTGTCAGGCGCCTCACTTGAGGAGCTATGTGTTGCCGCTACTATCCTATCTACAGAACAACTAGAAAAAAAAATCAGAGAGGAAAAAGAGGATACCCGATGATATAGCCCTTTCGGTCCGAACCGTGCTCTCTCTCTACCGTAGAATCGGCCACTTGTTCCGCCAGCCCATCCGGAAGATGTTTTTGTCATGTCGCCGTGGTCGTGCGGGTTGGCACTGGGCTGGCAGCGCTTGACGAAGACACGGGGGGTGGTGCGCATCTGTGCCGGGCATGTCTTTGGGAAGAGCATAAATGAGGAGATTATCCCGATGGGAGAGCGTTCCCGTGTGTTGCTGGAAGGACTGCAGTATAGCCGGCTGCAAGGATCTTGTACGGGCGCGTCGAATTAGACGCGAACTTAATATTTGGGCGCACCTTTGGCCTGGCGAATGGTGGAGGCCGCGTTGTACTGCCAAAACCAAAATACCCACCACGAAGTTGGGGACCTATCTAATAACAGGCCTCACGAATGTTTCACAGTGGCGTCGGAGGTATATATTTTGCACGTCTTCTCCTGCTCCTGCTATGGGTTTCATGCCACGTGCAACAATAATACTACAACCACTCAGAGAATACGGACGGAAGTGGACAGACCGCTTGAAGTATGGCTTTATGCCGCGCATTAGTTCTTGTATTTGCGTTGTGATTGGTACATGTCAGCACGCCATTAGTACGACGACTACTCTAGAGCATCATGCACTCTACCGTATAGTGTTGGCTACTAAGGGCACATCCAGAGCCACGGGCGGAGCCGTGGCCATGCTGGGGGTTTTCACTAAATCAAACTTGATTTTGGCTTTTTTTCCAATGGGGTTTTTTCTTTGGGTACTCACTGGGAATACTTCACCAAAATAGCTACGTCTGATAGAGACAATGATGACCATGCCGCACATTGAGGGAGGCCAAAGTGGTGATATCCAACTTTAGCATCCTCCGACCAAAGATACAGCCGTAGGTGGCTCACTCTGTTAATGGGGGATAGGGGTTCGTGTTCTTTCCGCGGCTCCGGGTCATTCACGCAAGTAGCCCCTCTGTCGCTTCGCTATATTCACATTTTGTACCGTTTAAACTTTTTGCGATATGAATCCGCAACAATATGGAATAGATTGCTGGGCTTTGCAAAGTGCATAGATAATTTTTTTTGTTTCTTTCGTCAGAGCAAGAGTACGAAATCACTCCGCGAGTATGATGGTATGATGGTATGATAGTATGACAGTATGTGTGATATGATGTGATATGATGTGATATGATGTGACATGATGTGATATGATGTGATATGATGTGATATGATGTGATCTGATGTGATTTGTGTTTTGTTTTTTGTTTTATCCTCCGGCGGACGGGGAAAAATAAAGCTTTAGCTCACCACATTTCCACCTATTTTCATACGCGTCGTGTGTCGATTTAACTCTGTTACTCTCGCAGCCCAACGCTAGCTGGCGCACCCTTCGGGTCCAATTGTAGAACTGATGTGATAGTTTACGTGAGACACATGAAAGACGGGGGTAGCCCCCCCTTGTCTGTAGCCTTGGTGTTCTATGTTTTATTTGCTACTTTCTATGTTTGCTTGAGCCCGTCGATATGGGTCGTTGAAGAGATACAATTATTCTTGGCTGATCCGCAGCTACGTATATATCACTGCCTGTTTTGCGTCGGCCCTCAAAACCAGGGATTGTTTTCTTTTTTTCTTTTTCAAACCTCTACTTTTCATGTTGTTGTGGACAAGCCGTGGTCACAGCTGTCGCCCCTTCTCTTCCCCTGGTTTTGGCCTTCAATTTCTGTCGTGCACACAGGGTTCAGCAATCTCACTGCACATCGAGTCTTGATCGAGGGTCGAGAACTTACACTCTCGCGCTTTCCGCGCGTCCACTTGTGCCAAGAAACAGTCCCTACGAATGGGTACGAGCCGGGGCTCAAATTCACGCCATCGAGGCGACCGTCGAGGGAACTACGGTATGCCGACAAGGATACTGAACGAGAATATCTTTTGAGTTCCGAATATTACGGATCACCTCAATCAGGTTTTGACTGGATCAGAAGTCTCCTCGTGTGGTTCCCAGAACAAAATCTTGGAGTAATGCCAAACGAATGTGGCGTGGTCTTCGTCCAATAAAAGCCCTTGCTCTCAGCTCAGATCAAGATGCCACCTCGCACAGACCAAGAAGTTTGACAAATTTACAGTACAACAACAGGAGTGGTGCTGGTCGAGGCGGACTGTCATCAACGCACAACGAATCGCGTGAATACACTTCGGTTACAATTCATGTTGTTAACACCCCCCCCCTCGCTCACGTTGACCACACCACACCAACGCATACACACACATGCGTTCACAGTTTGATTTTAGGTCGCGAAACATTTCTGTATTCGGAACTTCAAGAGAAAAATCGGCTCTCCGAGCACAGCATTCACACAAAAATGCGAGGCGCAAGTTTGTTGTCTTCAGCCTCGGTGAGGAGAGACACATCCCATCGTGGCCTGAGGATGTTACGAGCTGACTTGATATCTAAGCAGTCCGCCAGGTTAGTGCTCGCTGCGTCATGTGTTGCTAGTGGCTACACCGGTACAGTTCATCCTACTCCTTCGGTTGTTTGTGTTTTTCCCTGGGGTATTCCTCAGCTCCAGAGTGACTGGAGCCAGTCCTGTGACCACGGACTTGATTATGCGAGTTGATGTGAGAACAGCAGCAACAACAACAACAGGGCATGCAGAGATGTTTGTTGTGCACTTTTATTTTTTTGCTGGTAAGTCTGGCGGAGTCTGCATCGATACCTGCTGAACCGACGGAACAAAGTATTGTTTTGGGCGTGTCGACCTTGTCTGTTCTGCGTGTTGGTGCTATTGTTGTTTTTGGCAACACACATGGCTCAAAATGAGGGATTTCGGTTCGTAAAAGTCCAGCGAAAACGTCAACAAAATAACGACTACCCGCTGAGTACTTGTAGCAGAAATACTCAACGCCGCTGGATGTAGTACTACCATACGGTGAATTGGTACATTTGATCCTTAATTAATAGCGGCACAGAGCGGATAGAAAAACGATCCAGACGGCTAAGAACACACCATCATCGGAAACACAGCCAGCCTTGCGAGTTCGTGCGTATCACACGGAGTGGCCATAGATCGATATGGAATGATCCACAGGAACAAACGTAAGCTTAATATTGGCGCAATTAATACGGCTTCTCTTTCTTGTACTCATGGTGGTGGGCAACCGGACCTATGCTTGACAGCGACGCCCGCATCATGCATAGCACCGACCCCTCCCCCTACACCTCGTGTTTAACCAACGTCAATGGAACAGCTAGGATGTCCCATGTGTGCGTCGAGAACACGCTGAGAACGCCTGCTGGTCAAGCTGAAAACTGTGGCAACGCCAGTCCGATCTCTGGTTTTGCAACGTCCCTTGACTCGATACAAGAATGCCAGGGTGCTTGTAGTTACACAAGAAGGAGAACGCTGTCAATAAATGACAGCTTGGCGGTAAAACGTAAAATCCAACCATGCAAAATCAAATGAACACTACAGTCGGGTCCTGTTGCTACATGTCTCGTGAAATCGTGCTGCGTTCGCTTAGCAAAACCTTCGCGTCGCTGGTTTGGACTTTCCTACACTATTTGACTATTGTTAACGTTTACGTTTGTCTGTCACCTGAGAACAAAATACACCCATAGGCCCGACCAACAACGTTGTGTATCCATGCACGTCTGCTAGACATGTAGCTCTGTTCAAGAGCACCATTATGCGTGGAATTACAGCAAAGGCTAACTATCTTGCTTGGTATGCACACTCGGGTGAATCTAGTGAGTTTTTTTTCCCTGGACTCTCGTCCTAGCCGTTGCATTCTCAGGTGTCAGTTTCGTACTTCATTTCGAGTCGTGGATCAGGTCCCAATATTAGCTTATGAGGGTGTCTACCACTCTTGTTTCTTATTTGATCACATTTTCATTGCTTACCAGGTATGAAATACCGCAACTTGGTCGGACTAGTAACACATCTGTTTTGAGTTTTCGAATCGCGTCAACGGTGGTACTAAGACACGACTAAGACACGACTAAGACACGACTAAGACACGACTAAGACACGACTAAGACACGACTAAGACACGCACCGGTAACAGTCAACCGGAGCCGATGAGCGGTAACTCAGATTCTCACTATGCCATAGAAGTAAAACTACACTCCAGCTATGAGATCGAAGGTTTTCGTCGAAACCCATCTTTGCAAGCTTTGTGTGATACTCCGATCGCGCGTATTTCTAGGTGCGTGTCCTCATTCAAGATATAGCTCGGCGACCGCCCTTGGAACTACAGTGTAGCTTGTACCAGGGTCAACAGGGTGATGTTAGTCAGTCTGTGCGCGGAAACAATAGAACCCGTTTCTGAGGGGGACAAAACCTGATCACTATGGAAGGAATGCATCAGTTTGTTTAGT
Source organism: Undaria pinnatifida (assembly GCA_012845835.1). Lineage (NCBI taxonomy): Eukaryota > Phaeophyceae > Laminariales > Alariaceae > Undaria > Undaria pinnatifida. The sequence goes on from JABAKD010000013.1 coordinate 4,059,263, forward strand.
GAATCTCATAATTGGTTTGACCGGTGAGGTATCGGCAGTACAATGTGTAAAAATGCAAAGAATATTGAATGAAGCTACTGTCCAAAAGGGCTTGAGGAACTCGTAAAGGTGTGCTGGTACCACATATATATAGTCTATATATTATAAAAATGAAAGTACACTCCAGCTGTCAGATCGAATATTTTGTCGAAACTCATCTTTGCAAGCTGTGTGTGATACTCTGATCGCGCGTATTACGGGTTGTGTGTCCTCATTAAGGATATAGGTCGGCGACTCCCCTTACAACTACAGTGTAGCTATCAGGGTCAACAGGGTGATGTTAGTCAGTCTGTGCGCGGAACCTATAAATCATGTCTCTGCGGGGGACAAAATCAGACAGCTGTGGAACGAAATGCATCCGTTAATCAAGTGAATTCTGTAAGTCGAAAAACCGGTGAGGGGAGGGCGGAGTTTTGAAGGACGTGGCGGCCTGGGTTTGATCGAAAGGGAGCGGGGTTGGAGGCGGGGGGAAGGGGGGGGGGGCGAGGGGCGGGGGGAAGGGGGGGGCGGGGGGGGGCGGGGGGGCAGCTCAATTCGTGCGTGGAAACAATAAATCCTTCAAGAGGATAAGTCTGACGATTTTGAAAAAAAAGAAAGAAAGAAGTGCACCAGTTTATCATCGGGGGGGGGGGGGGGGGGGGCGGGGGCGGGGCGGGTGGGGCAGCTCAGTCTGTGCGTGGAAAGTACACATTCTTTGAAGGGGATAAATGTGACGGTTTTATAAATAATGCATCAGTTTATCATGTATATCCTGTAATAATTCGTAAAATCAGTGAATAGAGGGCGGAGTGTTCGAGGAGGTGGGGGTGGGATGGGGTGGGGGGTGGGGGAAGAGGGGGGGGGGGGGGAGGAAAGGGCTGTAAGTGGCATAGATGTAGGGGTTTGCTATACGTGTGGTGCTTGGTCTAGGCGATGACGCGAGTGGTGGGGCGTCCACGGCGGGGGTGGGGGGGTGGGGCGGGGGGGTGGGGGGAAGCAGCGGCATGGGTGGCGAGCTCTACAAAGATATGAGGTGGTATCCAGTGCGTGAAGTGTACATTACTTTGGCTGATTTCGACATTACGTGGGGATTTTGAACAAGGAAGAGCGAGAGAAAAAAAAGGGAGGGGGGGGGGGTTAGGCGGTTTGGGTCACTTAATATATTGTAATACATTCCGGCTGTGAGATCAAAGATATGTAGGGGCTTGTTATACGCGTGGTGCTAGGTCTAGGCGATCGTGCGGGTGGTGGGAAAGGAGGGGGCGTTGAAGGGCGGGGTTAAGGGGGCGGGCTTTGAGGCGGGGGGGGGGGGGGGGGGGGGAATGAAAACTACGTCATGGATGGTTATTAGAATGATAATGACGTGATATCAACTGCGTCAAGGTGTTTACTACTCTGGCCGATTTCATTTGTAAGTGGGGCGCTTGAACAAACAGAAAACAAAAAGGGGGGGGGGGAGGGGAAGGGGGGCGGGGGGCGGGAGGGAGGGGTGTTGAACAAGAGGAATCGGGAGAGGGGGAGTGGGTGGACATTTTGATATGTGCGCGCGGAAACTATAAATCCTTTAAAGGGACAAATCTGACGGTTGTAGGAAGAAGACATCCGTTTATAGCATCTGCCTGGTATAGTTTACTATTCTAGAATGTAAATGTTAGATGCAGTATGCAACCCAGTGTTTAGGTGTAGTATACGACGTGTTCAATTTTCACCATTTGTTATTGTACATGGATCGAAAGATAGAATATATCTAGTTACCATTTTTCCTGACATAGCAAATTATAGGAAAGATATACGTATTGCCAATATATATGTTGCTGCAAATACCACCCACCCCGCCCCCAACGCCCCCTCCTCCCCCACCACCTGCACCATCACCTAGACCTAGCACCAGGCGTATTGCAAACCCCTACATCTATGCCACCTAGAGCCCCCCCCCCCCCCCCCCCGCCCACACACACACTCCCCCTCCCCCCCTCCCCCCACAAGAAGGATACATATTTTCCACGAACAAATTGATCTGCCCCACCTGTCCCTCCCCCCCTCCCCCCCTCGCGCTACCTTTTTGATCAAAATCAGGCCGCCACGCCCAAACCAACTCCGCCCTCCCCTCACCGGTAATTGGACCTATAGAACTCAATTAATTAACGGATGCATTTCCTTCCACAGCTGTCAGATTTTATCCCCCTCAGAAACGGATTTTATACAGACCGCCCAACATCACCCTGTTGACCATGGTACCTACACTGTAGTGGCAAGGGGAGTCGCCGACCTATATCCTCATGGAGGGCACACAACCCGTAATACGCGCGATCGGAGTATCACACACAGCTCGCAAAGATGACTTTCGCCAAAATACCCAATCTCATAGCTGGAGTGTATTTTAATTTTTATAGCATATATACACCGCCACGGTAAAATCATGGTAACTGCACGGTTATACCTATTGATTGAAATATTCTGTTTTGCGATCCATGTACAATAACAAATTGTGAATCTACAAAACATTGTATACCACACCTAAAAATCGTGTTGTATACCACACCTTACATTAAATCGGCTCGAATAATAAACAATACCAGGCAGGTGATATATGGTGATGTATTCTTGATACAACCGTTAGATTTGCCCCCTTAAAGTATTTATAGTTTCCGCGTACATATTGAAGTGTGCCGCCCGCCCCCCTCGATCCCTCCTGTTTAAACGTCCCACCTAAAATCAAAACCTGCCAGAGTAGTAAACACTACCAGTCAGCTGATATCACCTCATTATCTTTCTAGCCATCCATGCCGTAGCTCTAAGTCATTTCCGACACCCCCCGCTCCGTTTTTCTTTCCCCCGTTCCCTCTTGTTCAAACGACCCACCCAAAATCGAAATCGGCCAGAGAAATACAGACTTCCACGCAATCGATATCACCTCATTATCTTTCAAGCTATCCATGACGTAGCCCAAATCACCCCTCCCCCCCCAAACATCCTCCCTTCCCAACGCCCCCTCCTTTCCCACCACCCGTACTATCGCCTAGACCTATCACCCCGCGTGTGGCAAGCCCCTACATCTATGCCACCAAAAAATCTAACGCAAACCCCCCCCCCAGCCCTTTTCTTTTACTCTCGCCGTCTTGCTCAAACGCCCCACCTAAAATCGAAATCTACATAAGCAAGAGACACTTCTACGCTGTTGATAACATCACCTCATTTTTTTTCTAGATACCCATGCCGTTGCTTCAATTCATCCGCTCCCCCCCCCCCCAAAAAAAAAAAACGCCCCCTCCTTCCCCACCATCCGCACCATCATTCCATAAAAATATTACCGGGTAGAAGACCAGCCCAACCTGTAATAATGTTTACCTTACCTGCACAAACTCTATGTATGGTGTAGCCGTATTCATCATACCTCCCTCACCCTACCGTTCGTTGCCATTGCACATGATGTACAGTCCAGGTTGTACTCTGAGTCCTGATGTCGTCTCTAGACGCCATCCGTACCCCATGCCCCCCCCTTTCCATCCTCGCTCCCTGTCGACCCTTCGGTTGGCGCTCAATGTGTGAGACCCTCCTCGAAAGGCCAACTTGGGTGAAAACCGAGGCAATTAAAAGTAGGCCATTGATTTGCCGCTGTTGCCACACGCCAATGCATTTCAAAGTCTATACCATACTGGGTAATTTGGGTGTTTGTATTATCGCTACTCTAGATGAACCCTAAACATACCTTCCGCGGGCGTGGCGGCCCACCACTGGTTTCACGTCAACGAAACCCTGTACACTACCACACCACGCGCTGTGTTGGTAATCACTTATGCTACCTCCATCTCATCTCTAAAAGAAAAAAATCTGGTCCGCCGTGGTGCTGGACAAGCTTTTGACCACCCGTACCAATTGAATACTATGTATCCCCTGTCCGGAGCGCATTATTTCTCCTTAATCGCATTTGGGGTTTGGCATGCGAATCAAAGCTAGCATTGAAGCACCACCTAGTATCTACGAACACGCCCAATTCCCTCTCGCTTTCTGTCTATATTTTACTATAAATGCGAGGGTTTTCCACATTAACACATCGAATTTTGTCGTATTCGTTGGCAGGTTTTGGATCAGTGCAAGCAAAGCCGAGAACCATGGTAAGCGGCGTCTTCCCTCGCTTGGTAGCATCAGGAGCCAAAGGACTGGCTCTGATTGCGGCGGTGCAACGGGCGGAGGCCACTTCTTCCATCGGTGACGATGCTATTAATTGCTCAGACGCCTTTCTAGCCTGCGCCGACGACAACATACGCTGGGGCTGCATTACAGAACACGACGAAACTCAGCACAACGGCAGCGTCGACGCGACATATAACGCCGACGCCGTCTCCGATTCTGGGCTTTCAACCACATGCAACTTCGAGACTGTTCCGTGCTGCCTGAACGAGGCTGTGTCTCAATCAGGAGACAAACAACGTCGCCCGATTGTCCTGCCGCCTATCTATCGTGTGCAGCGACGTCAGCACCTCTGTGGGCGGAAGCAACAACGGAGCCCCCAGCAGCAGAACGCCTTCGAGATCTGTCTTAGCTTGCGTCCTAGGTCTTTTGCCGCTGCGAATTTTTTTCGAGGATGAAGAAGAATCATCATTCCCCTCTGGTAAATTTTACATTACCAAGGCAACGATCGTTTCGCACGATACCTGTCACCTCCAATGACCAAACGTTTCACTGGGGGTCCAGGACCACTCGCGCGGCAAGTGGTTACGCATTTGTGAAGCAGCTATGCTCTCGTTTCGCGAAGTATACTGCGGCATGCCATTGGGTTTCTTGTCGGAACCCTCGTCGGAAGGTAACTGGGTGTGGTGCCGCGGATCATGCCCCCCTGCCTTATCCTTTTGCACAAGAGAAATACCAGTATGCTGTTGCAATTTTAGTGCAATCTTGGTTCGAGGCAACCGTTGGCGACAGCGACGATAGGGTGCTTTACGATCTCGACATCTGTGACAACGGCATGTCCAGAAGCTGGAAAGCAGAAGTGTGAAAAAATAATAATAATAATGATAATAATAGGGGAGACGCACGTACGTGTCTTACTCGCTGGGATTTGCAATCGTCTGCAGTACTGCGTTTTGCTTCGCCGTGGTATAATATAATGTGATGTATATCATACGTGAGGGAGGGTTCTCCGATGTGCCGCCGTATGCAGAGCTGGCCTCGCACAACAATACGTTGTTCGTCTTTTAACATTAACGGGGAAGCATCGGGCGATGCGATGATTCCATTTTCAAGGAGCACGACTGAACTACGAAGTGATTGCGATAAATGTCATTTTACCTCGCGTTTACTTCGAAGCTTTTTTGTGTCAGCGTGAGCTAAGAAACACTAGCCTCATCTTGCTAAGTTACTCTTCGATCGTATTTTGTTTGTGTTTACTTCGTAAGCGTCTACGGTGGTAGGGCTCCTACTCTTCGTATTCAAGAAATGCAGCCGGCATAGACTAGTCTGCGCGGGTAGTGTAGTACTAGTCTAGACCCGAGCGGCATGAGATACCACTCCCGCCGAGGGCATGAACACGGAGACCGACGAAGATGACTGTTTCTCTAGTATAGACTAAGGAGTGTCTGTATGTTCGGGGGATTTCAAGAGCCAGTCCCACTAAGATCAATCTGACCTGCCTCTGGATTTTTTTTTCCTTAATTAGGAGACTTACCGTCGTCTCAATGAAGGATCACCCATGATTTTCATTCAGGCCCTCAGAGTGCTAACGGCCCCGTACTAATACTTTGCTGGGGTACATAAATGAGCGGTCGATGGCGCCATGAGTTTCACTTGTGTGGGCGCTCAAGGGAACAACAGTCTTTCACGAGTGTGGGCGGCACGGTTATTTGCCGCTGTTAATAGACCTACGTTGTACTAGCTTAGGACGTGGTGAAGGTGTATAGTTAATGCACCGCAAGAACCGCCGGTGCCGAGAGCGCGAAGGGCGAACCGTCATCACCCCAGGTGTCGGACTTGTTAGAAGTATTTTCTGGTTTGTACATTTTGTTAGTATATCCATTCTGTTATTCTTGTCTTTATGCATTTTTATTTCTCTGTCTCCCTCCTTACACGTAGTAACTCAGATCCTGGGTCACTAAGACAGGTTTCTTGCCCTCATCCCCCTTAAAATGTATAGTCTATGCGCCTTCGTTTTTATCGCGGGAATACTTCAGCCGCTTCTTTCCTACCTAGTCGACTCGCATCTATTTGGGTTATAGAGTGAGATATTTTTTTTCACCATGAACTGCTGTATGTAGTGTTTGCACCATATGACACCGAATATGTGGTCTGTTTTTTGTTTTCACGTTAGCTCGCATAAGCAAGCAAGCGGTCGCAGGAGGGGCTACAGTCGCTCTGGAGTGGAGGAATACCGCACGGAAAAACACACAAAAACAAAAACAAAAGTGGCACACGAATATGTTATACATTCGCCTCGCGGGGGTAGATAGCTTCATCGTTGTTTCGGTACGCGACGCATACTTGTGTTCGAAAGGGAAGTGAACGTGGGCATAATGATGTGACTCTCGCTCTGTGCCCTGGTTTGCGTGTTGTACAAGATTGACGGTTCCTAAGGTCGTTCTCCTTATCGAAGTTTCATTGAAAACCATAATGTCCCAAAAATATTTTGAGTTGGTCAGGTTTGTCCAACAGGAATGCCAGAAAAAAGTTTCAAACTTGGAAATGGATGATAGCCATATGTTTGATGCCCTATGCGACAAACACCGAAATGTTCACGGAACGCCGTGGCATGTCGACACGAAGTGCCAAAATTCTTCCAGATTTTGAAATTTTAGAAAATAGAAGTGTTGGCTAAGAATGACCGTTACTCTCACGGAGACAGGATGGGAGCGCGTGGTTCGCAGTCGGATAAGTCTTCGTGGGGTCGGGTTGTCAACTGAGTTAGATTTCTAGATATGGGGAAACACCTCCTGTGATGGCACCATGATGCGCGGGGGTAGACGCAGCACAACACCTAACGCTAACCCTCCCCTTACTCCCGACCCAAATCATAGTGCCGCAGAGTCAGGCCAAAGAAGCGGTAGTGCCGCTTTCTCAAAGCGGCAATGCCGCTTTCTTCGAGTTATTCAATACGAATGTGTTCCGAGCTGTGGACTGGGTGGACTGCGGTTTTGCGGACTGCGGACCGCGATGTTTTCCTCTTGACACGAACACGTATGTATGAATACGGATGGTCTCCCGATAGTGTCGGTTTTGTGCCATCAAATCGAGAGGGCATTACTGCTGCAACATGCTCTACTCCGCACGCAACCACGATACGTTGTCCACATATGATATTCGCCAGGCGGGTTTTCAAGCACTACCTCGGCCACGAGCACTACTCGACCGGCGCTGCCGAGAGACCGCTACGGTAGCGAGTTCAGATTCTGCTGGAAACGTCTTATCATTCCCGCAAAAAAACAATCTACCGAGAAGCAGTGTCCAGGACTGCTGGCAAGCAACCCGCCACGCTTTCGGCTGGACAAACAGCGACCTCTGTGAGCACTTGATGTGAGAGATTGCGTTACCCTGAGCGCACCTCTGCGAGCGTACGTACGTTTTTCGCTCTGGTTCGAATAGCTGAATAGCGCAAGCGTATCCATATCCCCGGTTTAGTCTAGTTGTCGAGTTCCTTCGCTGCAGGCAGCAACTGCCACCGATATGCCAAGCGAGTATGAGAAGGTATGCCCTGCTGGTTTATATCCACTGGGCTTCCAGCACTATTCCGAGAGCATCCTCAGCGTCTCCAGGGTGATATGCACCCTTGTTGCCGTCAGCATCTTCTCTTCGTGGTACAGCCGGAGGGGCATCGGGAGGCTTGTGCTTTTCTTCCTCCACTGGATCGGGTAAGGTTTGCTTCAAGATTTTGATTTAGTACACTGGTTCTTCCTCGGGCTTTCCCAGAGTCCACAATGCTCCGCCCAGGTGGCAACGTCTTTCTTGCTTTTCGCGTATTCTTTTGTGCATTGCCTCGCACTGTTGGTGTGCTGCTGCTGACTGCTATTCCCCACCAGAGCTCTGCAGTCTGTTATCCCAAACAATAAGTCCAAATAGACAGTCTCCAAAATGTGGGCATGACCGTGTCAGTACATGTTCTGGTCCGGCTAGCTGTAGCTGCTCCTTGTGGGCCACGACCAAGCGCCACCTGCTACTGCGTGGTCGTTGCCCTCCACGCAACGACCGTTGTCGTGGTCGGATTCCCTCATGACTGGTGACAATTTGACTCGGGATTCAAAGACGGGGAATCGGTCAGTAGTGCCGGTTGCCTTAGTAGTGTAGTGCCCGTAGAATCGCTTTCACAGGTGGGAAAACCCCTAAAATACTCTTGGAACTGTGCGGAGTGGTGCCGGTAGCCGCAGCAGAGCCGTTTTGTTGTAGCCGGAAAATACCGCGGGACTACTGAGACGGACCCGTACTGAAATGTACAACGTTTGATAGAGATTCACTCAAGCAGTAGTCTATGCACTTGTATTTTTCTGCCGTCTCAAGTGTAATTTTATGTTATCGAATAGATAATACGTCGGGCTAGATTCCGGCGATTTCCTCTATACAACACATGCCCACTTGGGTGCGTTGAAGGGATTGTCGCGAAGCCACGACCTCAGTACATGCTGGGCCCACGGGCGCACGCTATATACCGCGACATACGAGAAGTTATAATTGTGCGTGACATCTCCTGTTCGGGATTTTAGGTTGACGGCAGGTTGTAGAGGTTGTCCTGCAGCATGCGGTCCGTTTCTTCTAATATTATAAAAAATGAAAATACACTCCAGCTGTAAGATCGAAGATTTCGTCGAAACTCATCTTTGCAAGCTGTGTGTGATACTCCGATCGCGCGCATTGGGAGTTGTGTGTCCTCATTAAGGATATAGGTCGGCGACACCCCTTACAACTACAGTGTAGCTATCAGGATCAACAGGGTGATTTTAGTCAGTCTGTGCGCTGAAACTATAAAACCCGTTTCTGAGGGGGACAAAATCTGACAGCTATGGAGGGAAATGTATCTTTTTATCAAGTGAATCTTGTAAGTCGAATAACCTAATATTATAAAAAATGGATATATACTCCAGCTGTGAGATCGTATATTTTTGTCGAAACTCATCTTTGCAAGCTGTGTGTGATACTCCGATCGCGGGTATTACGGGTTGTGTGTCCTCATTAAGGATATAGGTCGGCGACTCCCTTAGTAACTACAGTGTAGCTATCAGGGTCAACAGGGTGATGTTAGTCAGTCTGTGCGCGTAAACTATACAACCCGTTTCTGAGGGGGGCAAATCTGACAGTCTGTGGAAGAGAATCAATCCGTTTATCAAGTGAATCCAGTAAGTCGAATAACCTGTGAGGGGAAGGCTGAGTTTTGAAGGACGTAGCGGGCTGGTTTTGATCAAAAGGGAGCGGGGTTGGAGGGGGGGGGGGGGGAGGTGTAGGGGGGGGGGGTGGCGGGCCGGGGAGCTCAATCTGTGCGTGGAAACTATACATTCTTTTAGGGGGGAAAATGTGACAGTTTTGGAAAGAAAGCACCAGTTTATTATATATATCCTGTAAGTCGTACAATCCGTGAGTAGAGGGCGGAGTGTTCGAGGGGGTGGGGGTGGGATGGGGTGGGGGGGTGGGGAGGTGGGGGGGGGGGGGAGGTGGGGGAGGGGAGTTGGGGGGGAGGGGGGGGGGAGGGGGGGGGTGCTAGGTCTAGACGATGGTGCGGGTGGTGGGGAAGGAGGGGGCGTTCGGGGCGGGGGGGCGAGGGGCGGGCTTTGGGGGAAAGCAGCGGCATGGATAGCTCTAGAAAAATAATGAGGTGATACCCAGTGCGTGAAGTGTTTGTTACCCTGGCGAATTTCGATATTAGGTGGGGCGTTTGAGCAAGGGAGAGCAAAAAAAGAAGAATAAATGAGGGGGGGGGGGAGGGTATTTTAGGAGGTTTAGGTCACATATAATATTCAAATACACTCCGGCTGTGAGATCAAACATATCTAGGGGCTTGATATACGCGTGGTGCTAGGTCTAGGCAATCGTGCGGGTGGTGGGAAAGGAGGGGGCGTTGCAGGTGGAGGCGGGGGGGGAATAAATAAAAACTTCGTCATCGCTGGTTAGAAAGATAATGATGTGATATCAACGAATTAGTAGTAGCATACTGTAATTGATACTTTGCCGTGATGTGTATATGGGAGGGTGATGCGATTACACGATGTACGTACCAGATTCATTTAAACTAATTCAAGACAATTTTTACTTATCATCATGTCCAAGGGAGACGATATGGAGGTGGTGGCAATGTAATCGCTTGTACCAAGGTAGTATTTCGTGGTGAGTCTTTGGTATGGTGTGGGAACAATCAGCAGACCATAAATACGCACGAGAACGAGGTAGCTAGCGGTAGGAGCAAATGTACATACGGTAAACGTGCGCGATGGTTGTGTTCTGAGGCTCCTAGCCGCTTGATCGGGCTGCATTTCCTCTCCCACACAACTATTTAGAGTAAAAAAAAAACTGGAAAAAAAGTGCCACCCGATGACCAAACGTACCCATATATAGCGAATTACATATGCCATTTCGACGATTTGAGATTGCTTAAGAAGCCCCGTGATGATGAAAAAACTACTTAAGGTAGCCAAAAGCAGCTACCTCTATCGTAATTCGCGTCTCAACCGCTGGAAAAGAAAAGCCTCTTGGGATGTTTACATGCACATACAAACCTGGTCCGTGAATTTCCGCCCAGAAATGGCGGACGGGCTATGTACACAATCTACTGTGTTTGAACATTCTAAGAACACGGCATGGTGGTGTTCGTATGCCCTTGAGTAGTATGCGAATACGAGGACCGACGACGCAGAGGCCTGGTGCAGTTAGGAGCTTGATAGCTGTAAGCGTGCATGTCACGCCAGCGTTAAACGCGTACGACGGTTGCACGTTCTCCATATTTGCCCACATGATGAAGGCCTGCATCTTGGCAAGGCGCTGCCGTCCCCTTTTTGAATGACATCAGGGACTGGGGGAGGAGGAGGGGGGGGGGGGTACCACCCCTGTTCAGAGTTTTACAGACTCCTGGAAGGCTGTGAGTCCAGTCGTAGGATGGAATGACCCTCCACAGTCCCGTTTTGGGATATTTTCGGAATGCTTGTTGTAAAAGTCCTCACGGATGCTACGAAATGGGACTACGTAAAGTTGATGAGGGGCCTCACCGGAGGAGCTACTCTATACCTCACCCACGCCCCTTGTCTTCGAAGAAAAGTACACGCTTAGCCCGACATTGTATGTACCAAGCGCGAGACTCGGTACAGCACTGAGAAAGTTATGTCAAAGCCAAGATTGGATTCCGAAGATGCCGGTATCGAATACTTGTATGACGATACAGTACGTGTTTAGTCGAGGACCCCGCTCGGTCAGAAAGGTTTAGGGCGAAAACATTTCGTATCAGGAGTATACCGAAATGTATTTATATTTATATATTTGGGAAGCGACCGAGATTGAATGAAGCAACGCAGGGTATCCGAACGTAGTAGTAGTCGTGCGCCCTCGATGCAGTAGTTGCGACAACTCGGTGCATAGTTGTTTCATACGGCTTTGGTATCGATTGGCCCACATCCAACGTTTGTTTGATGCAACGAAGATGGTGCGTGTTTAATATTCTTTTACCCCGTTAGGAAAATCGAGTATAGCATAGGCCGTTGTGACTCCATCACGATATTTGACGAAAGGGACAATGAGGACACGAGTAGGAAAGGCCCGCCGATTTTGTGTATGCGTTGGCATGCACTCGTTCCCGCGATTTCCTCAGCCCGAACAGTGCAACAGCGTACCAGCACCCAGAGGTATATCAGAGACCGAGGGTGCATTAAAGAGGTCACTTTTAGGGCTCTCACGAGTGATGGCCGGCCAAATTGTTTGCAGTCTTCAGTGTTTTCATACTTCTGGTTAGAGGACTTCCACCGCCGCCATGAAATTGTGTGTCATGCCGCCCCAAATAGATATTGTTTGTTCGGTTTCGGAAAGTGGTACAGAGATACTGGTGCGATTTGCCCTTACCCTATACAACAAAAATGGGGTACAATCCCTCTACCGCACCCACGGTCCAGGGTATGCTTCGTACACCACCGACTCGCACGCGCTCTCAAAGTGCCCAGCTTACCGTGCAGTCCTTGTCTCCGCTCGTCTACGTTTCCCTTTTTCTTTGTATGGACGAAACCGAACGACGGAATCCTTCACACAACTAACAGTTCGCATGATGCATCAATAATTATCGAATCTCCTCTCCTTGCCATGCTGTGTTCATCTTGATGTTCAACAACAGCGGGCTCGTGCACCTGCTCGCTGGAATAGTGGCGTCCCAAATGGTGCTCAACTGCTGGGTCGGGAAGGATCTTGTACCCCTGATCAAGGCCTTGAAATTCGTGGAACTGGCGGGGTCTAACTTGGTCGCTGTGACGAATCTGGCCATCTGCGCGAACCTCGCCTTCATCATGCATGTGAGCAGCCAACCGCCTTTTTACATGGTGCCATAATGGCATCATCATGAGACGCACCCTGCGATAGGCGTGCCACGTTTTGGTCTCATATCGTCGTCTGAGCGGCGGGGCCTCTGAACCCAGAAACTACTGAATGCCGTCGAAAGTCCTTTCGTGTTTGGCAACAGGTATGCGCTGCGTACTTTATGACTTGGTCATCGGTTCGTTCATCCTGTGTTGCACCTTACGAATTTATCAAATTTTGTGCCTGGATGGTGAGTTTCAGAGATCTTCGAGTGGTTAGCTTCGGTCCACCGCTATCGTGGCATGCATTAGGACGGCCGTTACAAAATATTCCATTACCGTTCACCTCGTGGCCTGCGCTGCTGCTTCAGCCGGCGGGTTATGAAGGCATCCGGTGGGGACGGGGCCACAGGCGAGTGCTAAAAACACACAACGGTGGGGGAGGGGGATACTGCTAGGGCTCTCTGTCCTTGCAACTCGAAGCCAGGAGTGTGGCTAAATGTATTCAGTATATTCTTAGTATTCGCAGTACATGATTCAATGACGTTGGTTTTCTTCTTACGTTTGTGCAAGAACCGCCGGGGCCACAGGCGAGTGCTAAATAAGCCAACGGTGGGGGAAAGGGGATGCTTCTAGAGTTCTCTGCCCTTTTTCAACTTGAAGCCAGGAGTTGCTAAATCTATTCAGTGTATTCTTAGTACTCGCAGTACAGAATTCAATGACGTGAGTGTTTTTTTTAACTTTCTACAAGAACATTTCCCGACACGTTGTGAGCAAGAAACAAAGCAACTAGCATGAGCATCCTAAGCTCGGTAGTCAGACGTGTGGCAACGCCCGCAAATGGATAATTGCTTCGCTGATCAACTACGATGGGTCTCTCGGGCCGAAGGGCTCTCTTCCATTTTAAGTTTTTTATCGATTTCCGGTGCCATCGCGGGCATCTACGCCGTTTTGGCGTGAACCCTGCCCGCGGGTGGTGTATTTTGTGGTTCCATGCTAACCTGATGGACGAAATCAAGGGGTGGTCACAGCCACAGCACAGGACGCGTCTAGCACAAGCCAGGATCACAAGCGTAGGCCCTACAAACGGGCGACCCACTCATCAAAGTCGGACTAGTGTTTTCACGGGAGACAAAAAAGAATTTTAAGCCCGGCTTCATAGTTCGCGCAATCAGCTCAGAACTCCGGCCTATACCGCCACCCGTGACTTCCACACTCCTTCCCTACCCCCGCCCTCCTCCCGTTGGGAGTGAGGGATTCTTCAACCAGTTCAGAGGGCTCCTGCTCCCTCCTATATGAATCCCGTCGTAGGAAATGCTTATCGCTTCATCCAGATGAACGTAATCTAACCAAGAACAGTGTTACGACCGCCGGGTATCACAACAACTCCTACCTTTTGTCCAACGGGTCGTCGGAGCTTAATGATGGCGACCGGAGCAAAGGCAGGGGAGGGCATATTTTCAATGGTCGAGGGGATCTGGCGAGAATTTCTACCCCGATTGTTTGCAGCTCATTTGCGGCTGTGTTCTGTTCGTTTCTCGAAAGGTGTCCAGCCGGAGTGACTTGTTTACCTGCTGTTATTCAGTGAGGAGCAAAAGCCTGTAACAGACTGCATCCTGACAACAACCTGATCCTTCTTCGTAGCGGGCAACGTCTGCTGTCGTGGTGGCCCTCGACATTACCAGAATTGTCCTCGTCGAAGGGCATGTGACGCGATAGCCTTAATGCCTAAACCCAAGTGATTCCATGCGTGCAGCCCTGCCCAAACCACAAGAATTACCACAGAGCTGCCGGTTTAGGGCCTTAGCATGTTTCGGAAGTAACGTAGGGCTTTAAAGCACTCTGCCTACAGTAGCATTTTCGTGGTGAATTTTGTCGGGAAATGTGGTGAAGAACGGCGGTCGGAGGCGATCATATAAGCTGCTTGTTGCCGGGAGTGTTGGAGGGATAGGAATGTTGGTTGAGCAGGAAAACGAAAAGTTACCCCGTTGGAACCGATGAAGGTCCGAACCCAAGGGCGACTTAACCGGCGAATTGTTATGAAACTGGGCCCCTTGTTGGCCTCATCGTTGGAAGGCATACTGAGCTTCTTGGCCGGGATGCCTCTAACCGAGCAGTACCCGATAACAAGTTTTCGTTTTACAGTTTCTGATGTTTGTCCAAGCCAACTAAATTTTGATAATCGCTAACACCAAGTAATGAGCAACCAGAAAAATGCTGCGCAGCTTCACGGGTCCCGTTGTTTACACGCACTGCATATACGTATGTCCAAGGGTTTCGTGAGCCCAGAATGGAGACAACTTATCCTGGTTACGCTTACGTTCTGCTAAAAAAACCTTTGCAAGATGAAAAATATCGCGTCTATTTTCCATCGTATTTTGTCTTCAACTGATGCCAGCTTGAGCTTGCAGGTAGTATCTCCAACCCCGCCCCCCCCCTCTACTACCCCGACCCACCACCCACGCACACACACCCACACACCCACACACCCACCCACCTACACACCATCCCACCCAACCACCCACCCATCCAATCATTCATTATGCCATCCACCCCATACACAGGACTCTATATTAAGCTGAACAACAAACCGACATACTGATACGCTACTTGCCCCCCATAGCGTTGTGTATTTTGTTGTCCGAACGACTATTGTCTCGATCCCTCCCTCAAACGGTGTTTGGACTGGATTTTTTCCTCTTCGTCGTCTTTGGTTGTGCAGAGCCACCACGCGATGTCGCGAGTAAAGAACGCGTTTTCCTCCCGTATGGTGTTCTTCTTATTCGTCATATCTTTGGGGTTCGCGGCGTCAGCATTGCCGTTCTGGGATAATTGGTCGGTGACGGGGACCTCGTTTCAGCCGATATCCATCACATTGGTGAGATTAACGGGCCAGTATCCGCGATAGTGGGGTGGTCCGTCAGGGTGGAGTACCGCAATTCAAAGCGTTCAACCATTTGGGGGCGCGGTCCCACTCAAATATCCGGGTTAGGGATCGCAACGAATCGACCACAAGGTGTTCAAATAGACATGATGTGCAATTGAAGATCCATAAGATGAATGATGATCTAGGCTACGGTCCCATAAGGGTTATGGTGTTGGTGGTATAAGGCCGGGTTCTTGCGGTGGCTCGAGGTTACTCGCGCGAGTAACAGCACAGTTCCACGAGGTCTTAAGGTTCTTGATGTTTTGAATAGGGGCGAAAATGCAATCCGCAATGGAAGGTAATCTACGCTGCGACGGAAAATATCGCCTTAGCGTGTTCTCATCCGTGAGATACTGAGTTACTGGCGCGAGTATGATAGTAGTGCCTCAAAAGCGCTGATGAAGAAGGGGGTGCCCTGTGATACCCTACCGTAGCCTTGAAATGATACGGTAAGAACAACGATGCGGGGTAGGGGTAAGGCGTTTCTCGGCCAGACTGTTTACGACAGCCAAGTATCCTCGACATGGCCAACATTTACTCAGCGTTGTCGGGATGCTATGCGCTTCGCGTTTATGTATAGGTCGATGGATTATTCATCCAGGCGCACTTTGGATTAGTTTTTGCTTGAGTGTGGTTGTGAGATGGAGAACTCCAAATTTGAAGAGCCGCAGAGAAATTTTGCACTACCCTTATCGTAATGTTGTTCCGACAGCAGCACCACACACTGGTAAACACATTTTAAAAACGAAGTGCTGTGCCCGGAAAATGTTCAAGTGGGCGAATGCTGGGAGAAATATGGAGTGATATCGTGAGTCAACTTGGACGTTCAGTAACAACCGCTCGAAGCTGACTACCTCGTATGTTCTGCTCCCTGCAGAACTGATTTGTCGGTTTTGTGCTTGTTTTACCTTCTCACGTTCTAACCCCCCAGGATTTATTTTTACCGTTGTCGTGGGTTGCCTTTATATCTTCGGTACCTCAAACAGGGGTACCGCCGTTATCGTATCAGCGGGTGCTGTCATAAAAAAAAGGGTCAACGGGCTTGCCTCATCTCTTACTGAAGTGGAGTGACAACGAGTCAATGCTGCCTAACACCAGCTAGGCCGCGTGGCTTTGAAGCGTAGTGTTAGTGGTTCCGATTCCGTGCCGGCACTTACAACATAACAATAAAAGTACAGAAGAGGCTTCTACTCAGCCTGTTATTAGTGGCTTTTGGCTGCCAAAGAACTCTCAAAGTGCCCCCGCTACCCTTGGCCTTTTTGCTCAAAGTCGTCCTTCGTAGCGGGGTGCGTACAGAGCGTTCAGCTTTCAGGGTTCGAACAGAGTGTTTGTTCGTCTTTGTCGGTCGGTGATGTAGTCGTGCGTTAGTCAATCAGGTAATTTGTACTCTACCCGCGCACGGCATGTAACAACCAAGCTTCGACTGAGGTCACTTCTAGGGTCTTTAGGCTCAGCGGCCGGAGGCTACACGCCCGAATACTCAATATCCGTAGAAGTCTTAAGTTTTTCTGCTGTTGTTTCTAGTTGACGACATCCACCGCCGTGGGATCGTTAGGTACGCAGCGCCAGCGACATCCTACGCCAGGTTCCTGAGTGAGATACAGAGCCGTTGGGGATAGTGGCCGAAACACCGTGGTCGAATTCGGTGTCGTAAGGGGCATCTTAGGTCGTTCGCTGGCCTTGTGGCTTACGCTGGGTCCTTACTAGAATCTACCAACACCCGACACGTGGACACACCTGGAGAGTGCAGCTAAACGAAAACCGTACTGACGCCTTAGCATCTAATGATGAATGCGATGGCAGAACGGTAATTGGTGTCCATGTGTGGTACTTCCGTCGCCCCCCCCCCGCCCCACCCCTTAGCCAGGATTTTTTGTTCCTAACAGCAACACCCCGTTCGAAGGCTGTGTGTATCACATTGCAGCACTGACACTGCCGTACTGTTGGCAAACTACGGACGGTTTGCACCGAACTAGCATAGACGAGTTAGAAAAAGCGGCCCACAACGGACTTTGTGAGACCGTAACCTCCAGCTTCGATTTGTTCGTGCAGCATGGTGTTTAGAGTACCCTGTGTAATACATGAGGCATGTGAGGGGCGAATACAATGGAATAGGGGGACTTCACTTTCGATGGGTACTTTGAAACGCACACGGTCAACTGCAAGCATGAGGCGTTTCTGGTTCGTTTTCCCACCCATTAGCGAATATTGTTCGTTCCCAACCCACGTCATGACGATGGAAATAGCAATAGCGGCTTATGGACGTTTTGTTTCTCCCATCCCCATCCAGGATCGAAACAGGTGGATTTGCACGTCATATTTCATTCTGGAGGCAGTTGCTGCCGTCGTCATGTCCATAATCGTGGCGGTGCTGCTGTTGTTCAGGCGGTCGGAACTTCGAGAGGTTCGTACAAAACTCAAACGCGTGCGTATTGCGAGGGCAAAGTCGATTGTAGTAGTAGCCGGCTCGTGCAGTGTGAGTGGGGGAGCTCCACATGTGGCCGAAAAACAGTTCACGGTATATATACTATACTCGTCTGTTATACTTGGCAGTATGTATCTCTTTGTTATAATTAGCGATGTCAGAAAAAAATGGCAACTACATGATGATACCTATCGATCGAAATATTCCATATTTCGATCCATGTACAACAACAGATTATGAAGCCTTTAACCCGTTGTTTACTACACCTAAAATCTGGAATGCATAGTACTAGTAACATCAACCCTTCTAGAATAATATATATATATAACTAAGCGGATGATATAAAGGGGTGTCTTCTTGCTACAACCGTCAGATTCGTCCCCATTAAGGGTTTATAGTCTCCGCGCACATATTGAAATGCCCCCCCCCCCCCCTCCCCCCCCTCCCGACCCCTCTTGTTCAAACGCCCCACCTGAAATCAAAATCTGCCAGAGTAGTAAACACTACCAGCCAGCTGATATCATCTCATTATCCATCTAACCATCCATGCCGTAGCTCCAACTCATCTCCGCCCTCCTCCCCTCACCCCCCCCCTTTTGTTCCCCGCCCAATTCGTTTAAACGCCCCGATAACAATCGAAATCGGCCGCAGTAATAAACACTTCTATGCTAATTGATATATCGTCATTATCTTTCTAGATATCCATGACGTAGCTTTCATTCATCCCCCCTCCCCCCCCTCCAAAGCCCCCTCCTTCCCTACACCCCGCGCGATCGCCTGGTCCTATCACCGCACGTATAGCAAGCCCCTACATATATGATTAATACGCGCGATCGGAGTATCACACACAATGGTGCCAAGATGAGTTTTGACCAAGTCCTTGACCTCATAGCTGGAGTGTATTTTAATGTTACATGTGAGCTAAACCTCTTAAAACCCTCCCCCCCTTCTTTTTTTCCTCGCTCTCTCTTACTCAAACGCCTCACCTAAAATCGAAATCCGCCAGAGTAAAAAGCACTTCCACGCCCTGTGTATCACCTCATTATCGTTGTAGAGTCGTCCATGCCGCTGCTGCAATTCCCAAAGCTCCCCCGCCCCCAAAGTCCCCTCCCTCCCCACCACCCGCACCATCGCCTAGACCTAGCACCAGGCGTATAGCAAACCCCTACATCAATGCGACCTAAAGCCCCCCCCCACACACACACATTTTCCCCCCCCTCCCCCACAAGAAGGGTATATTGTTTCCACGCACAAATTGAGCTGCACCACCTTTCCCTCCCCCCCTCCCCCCCTCCGCCCCCCCTTTTGATCAAAATTAGCCCCCCACGCCCATAAAAACTCCGCCCTCATCCCCTCACCGGTTATTCGACTTACGGGATTCACTTGATAAACTGATGCGTTTCCTTCCACAGCTGTCGGATTTTGTCCCCCTCAGAAACGGATTTTAGAGTTTCCGCGCACAGACCGCCTATCATCACCCTGTTGACCCTGATAGCTCCACTGTAGTTGCAAGGGGAGTCGCCCACTTATATCCTTAATGAGGACACACAACCCGTAATACGCGCGATCGGAGTATCACACACAGCTTGCGAAGATGAGTTTCGACAAAATGTTCGATCTCACAGCTAAGTTTTTTTAATATATTTTTATAATATATGTTTATTTTCATATTAGATGTATCATCCTCGCACTACTTTCGCGCTCCCGCCCAGTTGTATCCGGGCTCACATATCGGGGCCTCGTGCCCCTTCCCCACTACAATACGTGCCTTCATTTTCTTCGGAGCAATAACTCGGCGTGTTCTCCCCACGTCGACTCGCGTCGAAATGTGCCCACCCATACTTCTGTGATTGGCGCTCTCAACAGTTGATCCATTTTCGTATTATGTTTTTGCAAACGAATGCGTAATGTCACCACAGTGGGAATCGAGCTCAAAGGACCCACGATGGTAGCATCCGAGGATAATCACTACACCACCGAGGGGACCGCCGATTGGGATAACACATTACAGTACTGCAACCTGTGTTCTGTGAATTGCGCCACTAGTGTAAAAAGGGCAGTAAACTCCAGTAGTATGCCGGTCGCCCCGGTGGCGTTTCAGATTGTCCTCGAGCCTGGTATAGGTCAGAATCGTGAGTTCCAGCCCCGCCGAGTGCGTACTTGTATTAATTTATGGGGATTTTTTTCTGTTCACCTATTGACGTGCGGAAAGCGCGAGAGCGTGACTTAGCAACACTCGATGAAAAATCGACGAGCAGTGGGAGTGCTGAACCTTATGCGCGATGAAAATTGAAAGCAAGAACCTGGGGGGAGAAGCGACCACACCTGTGAGCACGGCTTGTCCAGAAGCTGAAAAGTAGTAGTGTAGGCGAAAAAAGGAAAGAATAGAGTATCCTCCCCGCGGTGAGAATATTAGGTCTAACCGTCGGTAGAAGAAGAGTTGGAAGAGGCAAGAATTAGTGCGTGGGGGGCGGCGCGAGAGCTCTAGACCAGCTGTTGGAAATGCCGTGTTCCGCCGATTCAGTACTGTATGAAACTCAAGTCAAGTACAGCATGGATGGGAACATAAACGAAAACGCCCGCTTGGGCTAGGCCGAACAGGTAGTCCGACGCTTGCCTCGAGTATATATAGGCCGAAATCGATGGGATTCAGGGTCATTGTGGAGGAACACAGAACATGCCAGGAACCGTGATCTAAATCTAGGCAGTTTCGCGAATCGTACTAATTGTCATAGAATCATTGATTTTGAAACCATTTCGACGATTTCCCGAGAAAATCGATATCAGGAATCATGACAAAATAAAAGTGTTTTGCTATGAAAACGTGATATTTCGGACATTTAAAATGTCGCGAATGATGAGGGTTTGTGAGCAACCGATTATTATCATGGTGATTTGCTTCATTCGGTTGGAACATCCTTTTGTGTTGCACTGGCCACGCTGATTGAATCTCAAGGCTAGTTTGTTGACAACGATACAGGTGATACTGGGTTGCTCGCGGACCCATACACAACCGTGTACATCAGCGTGGAGTTGGCATGATGTCGTTAGTTTTCGCTGTAATAATAGTCTCGACGAACGGTATACCTGGCGGGATTCACCGGCTCGTACTACAGAAAAAGTACTGGACTCTTCTAAGCCCATGTTGAGCAGCTCTTGAACCTGTCTTGTCGTCCAACCTGTCTTGTCGTCCAAATGAATTACTGCAGCTGAGGTATGGGAAGCGCTGTAGACGTTGGCGCACAATGTTCCTGACTTCATTTTTTGCGTAGTCTCCCTGATGCGAAAAAAGGATATACAAACGCCGTAACACGCGCGATCAGATTTTCACACACGGCTTGGGAAGGGGAATTCGGAGGAAACGCTCGATTTCACAAGTTCAAATTTTGGTACAAAAATTCGTATCATCTTACGTCTCACGTCGCTCTCTCGGTATGAAGATAGACGCACGACGAACCATATTCATGTCGCGATACGTATACTCCTACATCTATAAACCCATACGTACACCGTACAAGGTGTAATGGCGGTACATAGGTATCGGACATACCGATTTATTCATGATCTGCGTCCTCAAAGGAAGACACACTTCCGGTCTATGTGATCGCCAAGGTCTTTACATGATGTCGCATGGACGAGGGCCCGTAAGTCACTGTGGTCTAGAAAATGTTTCCATGGTCGGGTCTGGACTACAGTGGACAGAGCTCCTGCGTGTTATGCAGATACAGGATATTTGTACCGAAGAGATCCTCTAGATCGCGATCTGCCCGATTTGTGTGTGAACTCGTTAAACCGTCGGTTTTACCTTTTGCCCTGTTGATGTTGCTGCAGGTGTGGAGACTTCACGGTCGGATCAAGTTCCACGTCGTCCTCACCGTCATCGCGCTCATGGTGGATGTTGCCATTACACTCGCTGGCGTTTTAATGATTGTAGACCACGGGCGGTACTCACTCATCGTCATCTCTTGGATGCTGCGATATGTGCACATCGCCCTTGACACGCTCGTGCTCTACAGTGCGCTCGAAACCCCCGTGTTCCATCTAGAGAGTGACTGCCCGGTGGCTCGGACCTTCACCATTCACCCACAGGTCGCTATACAATGTTGAGAGCGGTATGACACGGAGGAGGTTGGTTATTGCACGGATAAGGATAAGGTGGATGTGGTCCACCTGTTTCATGGCCGAGTGGGGTGTCGCATGCGTGTGGAAACAGACCAGAAGCACCACCCGTGCTGTTGTCGCCTGCGGCCTCCAGCGTGTTGAAGGGTGGAACATTGAATGTGTCTTACTATGTATTGAACAAACGTTTCGCAACGGTCTAGGCGCGTACACCAGAGGAGCAGGTGTGAACGAATTAGTGAGTAGGTGTCAAGAACAGTTGTCATGTTAGCATTCATGATTAAATTCAAGCAAGTATTTTACGGTTGGCATTACGTATGTATCACACCACCCGTTGCATCTCGACCTGAGGGCCACCTGTCTGGTGTATTCTAACAGAGGTGCATCCCATACTTCGTAGATGATAAGTTTAGGTATGTAGTCGTTAATGGTTTACATGGGGTGGTGAGCGCGTGTGCGTGTTGCCCACCTGATTTTGTGTGTGGTGCTGTGCGGTGCTGCATTTACTTTAGTCGGTTCCGCTTACCCTTTATAATCGACCCAGGCTACGGTAGGGGGGTCCCCTTTTGGGCCTTAAATTTCAGTGGCTAGGGGTCACTCGCGCGAGTAACCCCTTTGTTCTTTTGCGTTCTTACGTTTTGTTCATGTTTTATGTTGACGAAAACAATCCGCAATGCAAAGGTAATCAAAGCTACTCCACAACAAGTGCCTCAACCAATTTCATCCGTGAGGTACAGAGTCACTCGTGCGACTGGCTCAAACACACCAGTGAAAACGGGGGTACCCCCTCTACCGTAGCCTTGGTCAATCGTATATGGGTTGTGCGTGCTTTCCGTCACTGCAGACGATCACCAATTTCGTTATTTTATGTAGACTTGTGCTACGATAGAGGCAGCACGACTCATCAAAAAAATTAAGAATGACGAGGCTTTTTAGCTGGGAAACTACCCAGTAAACCGTTGGTGTGTCATGTTTGTCCTGCTAAATCGTCTGTTGAATACGTTGACCGTGTGATGAGCTATACATCTGGTTTGCGCACCTATTGTCGGGTTTTAGTGTTTGAGTGTGGCGTATACGGCTCCCCAAGTGAAGATTCTCAGAAAAAGTAATCGATACCTCTATCTATCGTAGCGTGCGTTGGTTTCTAGGCATACTGCGACAGAGAGCGAAACGCTACGAAACCGACATGGTCTATTGGGTGTTCGATATCTACCACGGTCCAGGAATATGCGGCTGATATCTGGGTGCAGCCGGTGCGCCACATCGCAGCGGCAATTTCCGGGTTTTCTAGTAGTTGTCATTGCCTTACCATATGTGTTGTCCGTTGATTTCCCGTTGTTACGAATACGCGATTAATCGCGAAGCAGCGGAGAGCAATGCTCGACAGTTGGGTGGGTCTTGACTGTTCGATATATCACGTGATCCGTGTCGATGGCCCTTTGGTGTCCATACACGCGCGTGCGCTCTACGCTTAGAATTAACGGGGTCCGGCATATAGTCCACATGGCTACGTGGAACCGATGTGATCTCCCCGCGAGTTAGCGTTCTCCGAGCTTCGTGTTTACGAATAGGCCTGTTATGAGAATATCAACAGCCGTCTCGAAATGTATGCTCTGGTTGTGCTCATTTCTTCGTTTGCCTTTTCTCTTGCGTATACATAAAGTACTTTTGATGTTTTTGCTATGCCCTTTCAACCTGCCTTGTAAGTGCTGTTTGCGGTTATTGTATCTTCCCTGGTTCTTCTATTACACCTGATACAGTGCCGAAGGTGCCCAGTAATTTATTACTTAGTGTGAAAACGTCTATGTAATATTGAGTGCGCCCGGTCTGCTCCTGCATATACGCACGTGCCAGAGTTTCACGTGTCCCCTGATTGGGACCCTGGAACTTGAAATGATCCATTACTCGTCTGCCCGCCTTCTAGTTATAAGCTACTTGCATTAAGGATTTTAAATCGTAATTTTTGCTGTGGGGGGAGAAAAATCGAGAAAATAATAACTTGGTTAATGTAGGGTCATGGCCCAGTTTGAGAGGAAAAAAAAGCATAGTAGAATCCCATATAAAAAAAATTGAACAATCGACCAGCCAGCCAGGACACCAACACATCGAGGCACACATCATCTTCCACAGGGCATCCCGGACACACCAAACGGCATCCACAACACCCAAGCACCCTCTCAAAGAGGCTGCCAGGTTCCTGGTGGACGATCTGCGGGGTTGCCCACGGCAGACAGGCTGACGCGTCATCAAGAGTGCCCGAAGCGGCGCAAATTTAGCTCTTTGCTACGAACACGTAGCAGCCAGAGAGCAATTCTCGAAATCAGAAGGCTCTTCTCACGTTCTTTGGAGACCGACGAGCTGTGGCCCCCACACAAACGCAACGCGCCACAAGTGCTCCACACACGCCAACGCCACAGGTGCGGAAGGCTCAACCGGCCCCATCCCTGGCCCGCAGCAAAGCCTGTTTGCAGCCCACCAACAACAACAGCAGTAGTAGTGCGGCCTTTCGGCGTTTTTGAATATTTTGAGCAGTCTGCTCAATAATCAAAAAGCCACACCGGTACATGAAAACCCGCGAACAGTTTGAAATTCAAAAGCTCGGAGATCGGAAGACAGGAGGACGACACCATGCAAGGCATACATGTACCATAGACACGGTGGTGCGCCTTTCTTCACCCTGAAGAAGCTCGTCTCTACCCCTGAGGCAGCCGGTCTCCACTCTTGAAGAAGCCGGTGGTCTCCACCGTTTCCACTGTTTCGAAGCCTCGAGTTTCCTCCTTTGGAACCCTCCTTGTTTTGCGCGGCCGTTCCCCATGTTACACCATCGGTGTATCGGCCACTTCCGGTCTTGCAAGGAGGACGGCACAGATGCAACCCTTGGTCTTCGGCTAGACGATCCAGCCAGATGTTTGTGGTTCGCGAGACGTCGCCCGGATGGCCAGGAGTGGTCAGGGAAACATTCGAGAGTTTCATCATTTATTGATGTTACAAACAAGATCGACAAAATCGGCAACACAGATCTTGCCTTTAAATATCTACTGCTGCTGTACATCATGACGTGGTAATCGGTGACCCGTCCTAGGTGTTTACTTGTAAATCGTTTCATATTGTTTTTAGTCTCTGTCCCGTCTCCCCCTCCTCTGGCATGAAACCCAATCCAACCACATTATCAACACACATCAAACATCATAGTCATCAGAGCCTTCAAACCGTTTTGCTTCGTTCCCAGCAGTTGAGCACATATCATCATCAGCAGTTGAGCACATTATTAACAGCAGCTGAGCACGTCATCAACGCACGAGAAAGAGTGACAGAAAATTGCGCCGCAGTAACCCACACAGCAGCAGCAGCACAGCAGCCTGAACGCGGTCGGTAGTCAGCGTGGAGGGTAGGAACCGGTCGCTGGGCTCCCTGCCGTGTGTACTTATACCCTGCCGTGATGTTTGCTGCGGTGCAATTTTCCTTTCTGCAACAATACCTCTTGTTCATACTCCTAGCCTAAACTTCCCAGAATCATGAAAAATATACCACTGCACAGCCGGGGTAGCATGACCAGAAGATCGTTTGTGATGTGTGGTGAGTACACCCGGAGTCCGTGCTTATTATCCATCCTAGAGACATACAAAGTATATGTGAGACAGGGTAAACAACAATTTCAATATATGAGGAATCAACATAGTCTAATGAAGCAAGTGAAACGCTGGCGTACCGGGCACGACAGCAAGGCAAAACGAGCGAGACCATAATATAAGGAAAAAATTGAAACTTAAAATAGAAAACGCCAGGGAGGAGCTCTGAAGAACGAGAGATGCAAAAAGCCCGAACGGCTACAAGAGAAACAACCTCCGTGCTGGTGAAGGGAAACAGCTAACTGTGGAACGGACAAAACAACAGGAAGAAGAGGAAGATATCGGCTTAAGGCCGGCGGGGAGGAAAAACAAGTAAAAAAAAAGAGGAAAAAGGCAACAGCTGAAAACGAACAAAGCAAGCAAGACAACAAGTAAATGGCATTACTGCCGCGTTCGCGCTTCCCCCTTTGATCTCGATGAACACACACAAAGGAAAACATTACCGCTCACTTTAATGTTTAGGGCTATGCCATAGTACTTCAACACGCTCCACAGAGTAGTCAAACCGGTAGCTTGCCACACCATGTACCATTTCGATTCGGCGTTCGTCCACAGCTGTATCGGTATGCCCCCCCCCCCCCCCCCCCCCCCCCCCCCCCCCCCCCCCCCCCGCTCCCTCCAGTTTACCCTAGTTGCTGTTCTTGGTGTCCACTGTTGCGTGGATTAACCAGCTCTTATCCGCCTCGGTCCTATGCCATTTCGCCATGAAGCGGCCCGCCGCGTCGACGACCCCCCGGTACCAGTTTCCACTCCTCTTAGTCGCCCTCGACCATAGCACACTTTCTACTCATAACAGCAAAGCGGGGTTGTCCGTTGAATGCTTTGATATCGTCTGCTACAGCTTGGGCCCAGTTCTTTTCTGGTCGGCTTAGTCCCGGGTTTGACCCACATCAACCATCGTCCCGAACATCACCCGATGAGTCAGCCGCTCAGTTGTCGTCCTTTGTACGGCTCCCGCAAAGAGGAGGTGGCTTTTTCGTGGTCGTCTCAACGCTTTCACATTGTGTTGAGGGTCTTGGCGGTCGATATATGGTGGTCGGTGCGTTGTCGGAGCTGGGAGCCCAAATCGGTTAGGAGAAGGTTTGAGTGTGCCGTTCATAGGTCAGCAAAGCGCCCCTGGCAGAGATTCCGAGCCACACGCCCGTGCAGTAGGGTGTCAATCTCCTCGGTCCTTAGCAGGCGCACCTTTAGTATGAACGAAGCATCTTCTATATCGTACAGCTCACGCTTGAAACGATCGTAGAATGTCCCGCTTGAAACGATCGTAGCATGCCCACGCGAGTGGGATCTGTCGATAATTTATGGCGTAATGTCGGCGCTTTCGTTGATAAGACCGCGCCCAGGCAAGGAACATGCATCGTTTGCATACATACCTCTGGCCCGCCGCTTCGATAACAAGCGGTGGGGCCGGGAGAACCTTGTTGAGAGTGCGGGGTATCGTTCTCTCCTTTTTCGTTTCGCACACGGTGAGGCCTGCTGTTTCGAAAACGGTCACACTGACAGTAATCTTTGCAAAGTTTTCCTTTGATTTACAAACAACGCCTTCATCGTCGGCGTACAGCATACCGCAGACTGGCCTCCGTACATGTGCCAGTGGTTCAACCTCCAACCCGCCCTCCGCGAAGTCCTCCTCGAGGTGCACCAAGTCCTCAAAAAATCTGGGTCCTCACTGAAACTTAGCGGAACTGAATGTATCGCTGTGCGGGGAAAAATTCATTGCGAAGAAGAGGCGACGGTCACATCCTTGCCACAATCCCTGAGTGACGTCATGCCATTCATAATGTTCACCGTCATCCATACGCACCCGAGCTCGCATGCTTTCGTGGAACTGGCCAATAACGGTCAACATCGTCTCTGGTACGTCATCCGCGTGCTCGATACTTGTGCATGAGAACGTGGCCGTCGACAGGAACGACGTCATGGCGCCCTCGTCACAGCAGCCTCTTGAGATCCACCTCCCGCGCGACTTTCTTGAGTAGACGCGAAAGCCAACGCATGCCCATATTTTCTTCAAAAATTCAAATACTTTTTATTCCCACGAACGTAATCAAAGAAAAAATTTCATCTGTACCCAGTCGTTGAATAGACCACAAATGGGCTAATCGCTGTCATTGGTCGTTATCCACCCAAAGCAGGAAGCGATCGGTCGATGATGTCACGTATTAAAAAAAAAAAACTCTGTGGAACCCATGGTGCAGGCCATGCCAGAGGCCTGCAGAAATCGGCGTGGGCGTGGGCGCCCACTGTCTGTGCTTTGTCTGTGCTTTGTCTGTGTGGAGTGTGCCTATCTCACAGTCATCTTACGTTCTTCGAGTTCGCGCTTTACCTGCACATTGCCGTGACAAAACATATTTAATGCGGCCCTTGCTCGCTTCTCCCCAAAAAGCAAAAACTATCATTCATGTACAACAAAAACAACACAACACCCCCTTGATCGCGGGCTGGATAGCGTAGGACCGCGCTTTACTGTGGATGGGGCTCGCACGGGTTGCGCGGTACTGCTTGCGCCCTTGACTGAACCCAGGGCTGTTGCCCCTCTCATCTACGCCGAGCCTGCTGATTGATCAAGATATATTTTGTGACAAAAAAAATATGCCGTGATGTTGAGTGTTTAGTTGGAATGCGTATCCGAGAAAATATTTTCCGTTATTGGCCAGTTCCACGAAAGCATGCAAGCTCGCGTGCGTATGGATGACACGGTGAACACTATGAATGGCATGACGTCACTCAGGGATTGCGGCAAGGATGTCTACCGTCGCCTCTTCTTCGCAATGAATTTTTCCCCGCACAGCGATACATTCCGTTCCGCTAAGTTTCAGTGAGGACCCAGATTTTTTGAGGACTTGGTGCACCTCGAGGAGGACTTCGGGGAGGGCGGGTTTGAGGTTGAAACACTGGCACATGTACGGAGGCCAGTCTGCGGTATGCCGTACGCCGACGATGCAGGCGTTGTTTGTTAATTAAAGGAAAACCTTGCGAAGATGACTGTCATTGTGACCGTGTTCGAAACAGCAGCCCTCACCGTGTGCGAAACGAAAAAGGAGACAACGCTTTGCTGACCTATGAACGTTCGGCACACTCAAACCTCCTCCTAACCGATTTGGGCTCCATATATCGACAACACACCGACCACCATATATCGACCGCCAAGACCCTCAACACAATGTGAAAGCGTTGAGATGACCACGAAAAAGCCACCTCCTCTTTGCGGGAGCCGTACAAAGGACAACAACTGAGCGGCTGACTCATCGGGTGATGTTCGGGACGATGGTTGGTGTGGGGAAAACCCGGGACCAGGCCGACCAGAAAAAAACTGGGCTCAAGCTGTAGCAGACGGTATCAACGCATTCAACGGACAACCCCGCTTTGCTGTTAGGAGTAGAAAGTGTGCTATGGTCGAGGGCGGCTAAGAGGAGTGGAAAATGGTACGGGGGGGTCGTCGACGCGGCGGGCTGCTTCATGGCGAAATGGCATAGGACCGAGGCGGATTAGAGCTGGTTAATCCACGCAACAGTGGACACCAAGAACAGCAACAAGGGTAAACTGGAGGGAGGGGGGGGGGGGGGGGGGCATACCGATACAGCTGTGGACGAACGCCGAATCGAAATGGTACATGGTGTGGCAAGCTACCGGTTTGACTACTTTGTGGAGCGTGTCGAAGTACTATGGCATAGCCCTAAACATTACAGTGAGCGGTAATGTTTTCCTTTGTGTGTATTCATCGAGATCAAAGGGGAAAGCGCGAACGCGGCAGTAATGCCATTTACTTGTTGTCTTGCTTGCTTTGTTCGTTTTCAGCTGTTGACTTTTTTCTTCTCTTTGTTTCCTTGTTTTTCCTCCCCGCCGGCCTTAGGCCGGTATCTTCCTCTTCTTCCTTTTGTTTCGTCCGTGCAACAGTTAGCTGTTTCCCTTCACCAGCACGTAGGTTGTTTCTCTTGCAGCCGTTCTGGCTTTTTTGCATCTCTCGTTCTTCAGAGCCCCTCCCTGGCGTTTTCTATTTTAGCTTCAGCTTTTTCCGTATATTATGGTCTCGCTAGTTTTGTGTGGCTGTCGTGCCCGGTACGCCGGTATTTCACTTGCTTCATTAGACTATGTTGATTCCTTATAAATTGAGATTGTTGTTTACCCTGTCTCACATATACTTTGTTTCATTTTTTATAATATACTTTGTATGTCTCTAGGATCGATAATAAGCACGGACTCCGGGTGTACTCACCACACATAACAACAACCTTCTGTTCATGCTACCCCGGCTGTGCTGTAGTATATTTTTTATGATTCTGGGAAGTTTAGGCTAGGAGTATGAACAAGAGGTATTGTTGCAGAACGGAAAATTGTACCGCAGCAAACATCACGGAAGGGTATAAGTACACACGGCAGGAAGCCCAGCGACCGGTCCCTACCCTCCACGCTGACTACCGACCACGAACAGGCTGCTGTGCTGCTGCTGCTGTGTGGGTTACTGTGGCGCAATTTTCTGTCCCTCTTTCTCGTGCGTTGATGACGTGCTCAACTGATGTTGATAATGTGCTCAACTGCTGTTGATGATGTGCTCAACTGCTGGGAACAAAACTAAACGGTTTGAAGGCTCTGATGACAATGATGTTTGATGTGTGTTGATAATGTGGTTGGATTGGGTTTCATGCCAGAGGAGGGGGAGACGGGACAGAGACTAAAAACAATATGAAACGATTTACAAGTAAACACCTAGGACGGGTCACCGATTACCACGTCATGATGTACAGCAGCAGTAGATATTTAAAGGCAAGATCTGTGTTGCCGATTTTGTCGATCTTGTTTGTAACATCAATAAATGATGAAACTCTCGAGTGTTTCCCTGACCACTCCTGGCCATCCGGGCGACGTCTCGCGAACCACAAACATCTGGCTGGATCGTCTAGCCGAAGACCAAGGGTTGCATCTGTGCCGTCCTCCTTGCAAGACCGGAAGTGGCCGATACACCGATGGTGTAACATGGGGAACGGCCGCGCAAAACAAGGAGGGTTCCAAAGGAGGAAACTCGAGGCTTCGAAACAGTGGAAACGGTGGAGACCACCGGCTTCTTCAAGAGTGGAGACCGGCTGCCTCAGGGGTAGAGACGAGCTTCTTCAGGGTGAAGAAAGGCGCACCACCGTGTCTATGGTACATGTATGCCTTGCATGGTGTCGTCCTCCTGTCTTCCGATCTCCGAGCTTTTGAATTTCAAACTGTTCGCGGGTTTTCATGTACCGGTGTGGCTTTTTGATTATTGAGCAGACTGCTCAAAATATTCAAAAACGCCGAAAGGCCGCACTACTACTGCTGTTGTTGTTGGTGGGCTGCAAACAGGCTTTGCTGCGGGCCAGGGATGGGGCCGGTTGAGCCTTCCGCACCTGTGGCGTTGGCGTGTGTGGAGCACTTGTGGCGCGTTGCGTTTGTGTGGGGGCCACAGCTCGTCGGTCTCCAAAGAACGTGAGAAGAGCCTTCTGATTTCGAAAAATGCTTGCTGGCTGCTACGTGTTCGTAGCAAAGAGCTGAATTTGCGCCGCTTCGGGCACTCTTGATGACGCGTCAGCCTGTCTGCCGTGGGCAATCCCGCAGATCGTCCACCAGGAACCTGGCAGCCTCTTCGGGAGGGTGCTTGGGTGTTGTGGATGCCGTTTGGTGTGTCCGGGATGCTTTGTGGAAGATGATGTGTGCCTCGATGTGTTGGTGTCCTGGCTGGCTGGTCGATTGTTTTCATTTTTTTTTAAGGGATTCTACAATGCTTTTTTTTCCTCTCAAACTGGGCCATGACCCTACATTAACCAAGTTATTATTTTCTCGATTTTTCTCCCCCCACAGCAAAAATTACGATTTAAAATCCTTAATGCAAGTAGCTTATTCGCTTTAAGATGCGGACATCGTCTGCGCTTCTAATATATCGTAAAACGGCACGAATACAAGGGGCAGCGCGACATGCGATGAGCTTCACCCGATGAATGCATGCGTACGGAGAAGGGCGAGAGGGGACCTTCCACTGTCACACTGGCCGTGTTTGTACGCAAGAGAGGAAAAGCATCACTAATCGAACTGCTTCCGGCATATGCTCTCCGTCAACCCCATTTGAACAAAACAAAACGTCTAAAAAGACAGGAAAATATAGTCATTACTCTCAACAAAGGGGTGCCCATGGCCCTCTACCTACCTGGAGGCGAATCAAATAGTTAGTAGGATGGCAGGAAAGAGAGCGCGTAACATAAGCGCGTAACATACGTAGAAGAGCGGACAGCACGAAAATGTTGCTATTGCATCAACTACTCCAGCTCGTGGGAGCTACGACTAGGGTCGTCGTGCTGACCCCGCATGCGTGATCAAGGCTACACGGTAGCGGGGTCCCTATCGGGGGCTTCGTTTTCAGTGGCTCGGAGGCACTCGCGCGGGTGACTCCCCTGTTCCTTTGCGGCGTTGAGCTCTCGTGCCGTTCAAATGTTGCCATATTTGTCCGCAACGGAAGGGTAACCTACGCTGCGCCACATAAACCTCCTGAAATGTTTTCGTCCGTGAAATATACCAGGTACATATTAATAGTCTGTCGTGCGAGTGCTCAAATCCCAGTGATGAAAAGGGGGTACCCCAGCGACCATACATAGCCTTGGTCGTATGGGAATCGATTCCTGGTGTCCCTTAGGAGGACACGACCGAAACCACCTTGACGAATATGTGATAGTTCGGTGTTTTCATTTTACGACACGACTCGGTAGAACACTGTTGTTTCCTCAGAAGGTTTCCGACTGAAGGGGGTACATAATAATTTCCAAGTATCCTTCGTGTACTTTTCAAGTTGACCCCCCTACAGGAGAATTCGGCACATATACCTAGCCCATGGTATTGTTGATTGTAGAGAACTATTGTGTATCACCAGTCACGCAATATTTTTGGGAACGTTCAGAGCTCATCAAATGAGGGTCATCGCACTTTTTGTGGTGCCTCCCCGATCGTAGCGAATGCGTTTTGGAGCGAATGTCGGTCGCGGAGATGATGTAGCTCACTCTTTTAACGTCTGTGTCACCCAACGTGGCCTTTATTTGGGCGAGGATCGTAAAGGGTTGATGCAGTCGCCTGTGGGCAAAGGCTTGAATGTCGCTGACGTGACAGCAGAAGCATTACTTTCCTACGAGCTGCATTGAACAACAACGCGACGGGCACATGTTCGTGCGGCAAATGAAGCAATACTGCATAGGAGGCGGAGAATGTGTCTCACTGTTCTTGGCCCTCAGTATATGCTTTATATCCGCCGCCTAACGTCCTACCTTGCCGCGCGCACACAGTCCACACACACGACGGGACGACGCATCCAGCCGTCACCCCGCGGTAGGGGTGCAGCAGCAGGCGTTTCTGAGCTCCTAGCATGACAACCTCACCCCCGAAACATTACTTTAAAGACATTCTTCCGGGCAACCGGACCTACTAGCATACTCGTGAAATTATCATACTAACCGCCATGCAATGACATAGCGACCACGGCGCGCGGCCATGGTGGATCAATGGCACGTTTTACGGAGTATGCCATGGTAGTACCATGGGTTGATAGTGGCAGTTTAATGGCATTTTTTCGCCGTGATCATGGCAGTGTCATGGCATTGCCATGCTTGTTGCCGTGGTCTCACATGTCCCGCTTGGCCCTTATGCGGCCAATTTCACGTCTTATTGTCCATTCATGGAGCATCTGTAGATCAACCACATCGATCGATGGGCCAATCACATGCATGGATCGATCATGGAGTACCAATGGCACATCCACGGAATGTCATGGATGGTCATGGATGACCCATGGCACGTCACGGCATGCTCTAGTGTGCCATTAAAACCACATGGAGGCCACCATGGTATGCCATGATGAGTGCCATGGTACGTGCCGTGGCCCGTCCAGCTATTCGATGGCATTGCCATGGCACGTTCCATGGCTTGTCTAACTAATTACAAGGTACCGAGTACACTCTACAGGAAAACGGGTCAGGAATTTGCACCAGTCTAGACATGCGGAAGACATGCACCTACCACAGCCCACACCAACACATTTCATCTAGGGCACAAGCGACCGAGAAGATCTGGTGTGTATCCAAAGCCACAAGGTTCTACTTGAGGCTTTCACACATATATCATGTATCCTAAACCTACTACAGAAGTTAACCAGCCCATCTCGTGTAGTGGATCAAGGCGGAGTAGCACGCCCATCGGGGTGGGTTCTGTACGAGTCCCCCCTAAAGGAGGCCATAGACACGGCTGCCAATTCAAACATAATCGCCGCTTCGAGAAATTGCACAGCAATCAATCGTGCCGTCGAATCGTGCAGGATGTATCTACTCTCACATGTCCGTACCTGTGAAGCTTATCGCAGGGTCCGAATGAACGCTCCTTGATTCGCTTCGTCTGAACTCAGTGCTACGGCGGTCGGCCTTCAAGAGTATTCCCTGGATCGCAATGAAACGTGCAGGAGATATTTCTGTCTGCAAGGCGAATTATGCGTATTTCGAAAAAAATATATATCAATGGAAATATATTTGAGAAAGATTCGATTCACAATGGTTGTCCTCATTCCCCAACCATATAGACTACCAATGGTAAAAGCGGTATCTTCACCGGTCTTTCTCCGTGCGCATGTGCTTGCCGACTGCAGAGTCCCATGCCACTTTGTCACTGGTATGTTCGTATGAAACCAACACAAACGTGACAGTTCACGCTGTTCCGGCAGCACCAGGCGAATAAACCACGGAACAACACATAATTGATGTATAGGTGTATATATATAACGTGATGGAACCGCGATATGGCGTGTCCGGGCTTGTTGTGCTCGGCACCCACTGCCACAAAAAGCCAATTGCGAAACCAATGGCGTTGCCACAATATATTTCTTACGGGAAAGCAACACTCTCTTGATGCTCACGTGTCTCAAAGACGTGCTTTTACGTCTCCAATGTCAGAATGTGTATACATCATGAAAACGTACTCGACATTTTACACGTCTTATACTCACGTCCATGTCGCAGCAGGGTCAACTTCAGGCTAACTCTAAGGTGAAGGCCAAACCTATAGTAGAAGGGATGCCCTGTTTTCGCGTGGCTCAGTACCTCACTCAAAAGCGCTCTTCGAAAAAATTGTGGCACAGGGCAACACACGCGTACATAGCGGCGGTTCATATCGCCAAACAGCAAAACAATATATAGCCATATCAGCGCGAATTGCTCTGACTCGCTGACGAAAAAGGCTTTAAGGAGTACCCCCCCCTATGGTAGCCTAATCCATGTTAAGACCAGCCTTATCACCATGACTAAAATATGAACGGTAACCACACATAGTCTAAAGTCTTCACGCCCCAAGCCCCAACCACACGTGGAGTGATACGGCAGTAGGGACAAGAACACAGGCGAAAGCAACACTCGAAGGCTTGCTAGAATATTGTTTGTTCCGCTCGATGCTCTGCCGATATCACTGCACCATAGCTCGTGGACCGGACAACGCGAAGGCACCAAGTTCTTGGCATGACACTGCACGTGTTCGACAAAAGCGTCGTTTTCGATGCATGCATGTTCGAATGCATCGTCTTTGCAGCACGGAGAAATATCGTAGTAGAGTCAGCGAGATGAAGTAACTGGAAGAGATTATGGCGGTAATCGCCGCTTCTAGGCATTGCTCGTACTCCGTTTTGTCGTACTTTGTTTCGCAGCTCCAGCATACATCGTTAGCTCGACAAGCTAACATTTTGGCAACGCAACGGTTGGAATCGATCGTCGAGGAGTCTGCATCAATTTGATTCTCTCTCAGGGTACGCATCCCTGATACCAAAAAGCGAAGGACGCCCCCACCCGCCATGATTCTCGCATGCCGGATTGCCCCGACACTCCAAGGCTCGCTAGTGCTTGTCTCCCTGATGTTACCTCCGCCCGCGGAGCGACCGATGTCACTGCATGATAGCTCCCGGACGTGGCATTTTACAGGCAATACAGACTGAACATGGCACTGCATGTATTCCGTTTACCATACATTGTCATGCGTGTTCAGACACATCACCCTTCAGCACGGGAAAATGTCAAGGTCGGGGCAGACGCATGAAGTGCCAGAAGAGCGTATGGCATTTCTGGCCGATTTTATGCATTGCTGATACTCTGGTGAGTCGTAGTTCGTAATGCAGCTCCCGCATACATCGTCATCCTGACAGGCTGTAAGTTTTTTAGGCAGTCGCTGGCCGGTTTCATTGGGGAATCTTCATGCATTCGTTCCACGGCCGACGTCGCGGTCAGGGTACGCATCCCTGATACCAATAAACGAAGGTAGCCGTCGACCCGCCATAGTTCTTGCAGGGCTGGTTGCGCCGACACTTGAAGACTCGCTAGTGCTTGCCCCTTTGCTATTGCTAGTGCTCGCTGACCTGCCGATGTCACTGCATGTTAGCTCCCGGACCGGGCAATTAGAAGGCACCAGCGACTGAAGTTGGCACTGCATGTATTTTCGAAAAGCGTCATTTTCCACGCAAGCGTGCTCAGACCCATCATCTCTGCAGCACGGGAACATGTCGAAGTCGTGACAGTCAGATGAAGTACCGGACGAGCGTTTCGCGTATCTGGCCGCTTCTAGTCATTGTTGATATTTTGAGGTGTTATAGTCTGTGTTGCAGCCTCAGCACACATCGCTCTCTCGACAAGCCGAGTACTTGGCCAAAAAGTCGCTGCCATGGTTCGTTGAGGAGGCCTCGTCGAATCGCTTCACGGCAGTAGTTACGGTCAGAACTCGTACCACCGATACTAAAAATCGAATGAAGCCCTCACCCCTCATAGTCCTTGCAAGCCGGGTTGCACCGACACTGCGATGTTCACCAGAGCTTGTCGCCCTACTACTGCCTCCGCTCGCTGTGCTACCGATACCACTGCATGATAACTCTGAGACGGGACAATTCGAAGACAATTGAGAGCTAACATGGCACTGCATGTACTCCACGAAAGCGTGGTTTTGCAGGCAAGCATACTCAGACGCATCGTCGTGGCAGCATGGGAATATGTCCAAGCCGTGGCAGCCGGATGAAGTACCCAGCAGTGCGTATGACTTTCCGTCCCATTTCTAAGCATTGCTGGTACCTTGGGGAGTCGTAGTTCGTGATGCAGCTCCAGCATGCACCGTTATCTCGACAGGCTGAGAGATTGGCTACACAACCGTGGGCATCGCTCGTCGATGAAGTTTCATCCGTTCGCTGCACGGCCGTAATTGCGTTCAGGGTACGCATCCTTGATACCAAGAAGCGAAGGTGGTCGCCAACCGCCATATTGCTCGCAGGCCTGGTTGCACCAATACTCGATGACTCGATAGTGCTTGTTGCCCTGCTGTTGTTTCCGCTCGCTGTACTGGTGATGCCACTGTACGACAGCTCCCGGTCCAGACAATTCGAAGGCACTAGCAACTGAACATGGCACTGCATGTATTCCGAAAAAGTGTCGTTTTCCATACAGGCGTGCTCTGACACATCGTCCTGGCAGCACGGGATAACATCGAAGTCGTCGCAGCCAAATGAATCACCAGTAGAGCGGATGGCATTTTTTGCGGCCCTTATGCATTGCTGATACTCTAGGGAGTCATATTTTGTGATGCAGCTCCAGCATATATCGTTATCTCTGCAGGCCGAAAGTTTGGCTACACAAACGTGGGCTTCTTTTGTCGCCAAGGAAGCTGCATCTGGTGGCTGAACGGCCGTAACCGCAGTCAAGATACGCGCCCCTGATATCAAGAAGCCAAGGTAGCGGCTGTCTGCCATACGTTTCGCACGCCTGGTAGCTCTTCTGCAAAACCTGCCAAAAACACGGTTAGCGCAGGAGACGAGGCGCTCGTCACGGATATGCGTACACATAGACTAGCCGGTGTTTATGTTTTGGATATACTTGATCTGTATGCCGAACCTTCCCTCTAAAAGCGCCAGAACCGTGAGGAATAGTCGACACCCGTGACCATGGCTTGTTCAAAATCACGCCGAGAGAGAACTCGCATACCAGTTGAGATAGGCTGAACACGAATTAACCCAATCGATTGCAGACTTTTCTTTCAAAATGTTAAACAAGTACCTGGCTGCGATGGTCGCTGATACTATATGTACTTCGTACTCGTTTAAAGACGTACAGAAACGCAACGTGCAGTCCAATATGACCCTGGATAGTTCTTGGGTCAAGTGCCTCACGTGAAAGTGCTTCTGTTTCCACCGTGTGGGTCAGTCGAACCCAGCCCCAATGGATACCATCCAAATAAATGCGACCGGCAAGCGAAATTTGAGGTATCAACTGCGTGTCCCCCCCGTGTGAGGTTGATGGTGGACGAGAGCTGGTTTGGGTGATAGACTGCATCGGGACATTCCGCAGACAGGGAGATAAAACGCCTATGCCGAACGGCTTGCAGCATTAAGGAGTGGCATTTGCAAATGGTTTGACAAGGAAATTGTCAGGTCAATTTCAAAATGGGGGTCGACGGTGACGGTGGGTTGGAAGCGTAGCGGGGACCGTCATACCGATATGGCATGTCCAAGAGAGGGATGTGGTAGAGGCTCGACAGATACAAAACAAATACAGCTACCCGGCGTCATCTGCGGTTGAGGACGACGCAGGAAAGAGGGGCTCTAGGTTTGCTTCCTTCTCGCTGAGCCCACGTTTAACACGTAACGTATATTTGGCATGCTGTACCGAGACTAGGTATAGCTAGCGTAGAGCCGCTAGACTAACCTCGTCAGTCTACATTCCCGAGGACATGCGCTTTCGATGACGCCTGCTGTTCAAATTCCCAATATATGCTCGCTTTTTGTTAATTATTTTGTTATGTCTACCTTGCGTCCCATTTACTCGTACGCACTACGTAGTTCGGTTATGTTCGCTTCTCGATCCACTTCGTATAACTTCTTGTTTCTTCAGTATGGCCTCTTCTGGTACATCTGGTCAACTGTAAAATGTGCCAACTAAGAAACGAGTGCATAGGTGGATTTGAGGTCGGAGCCTGTCTTTAACTTTATCATCACGCGAATCGTGCTACTCATAAGATATAATTGGCCCGGGTTATTTTCCTGGTTTCTCATCCACCGTTGCATTCGCACAATTCGCTTCCTTCAATTATGTTGACAGCTCTGAAATGATGTGATCAAATCAGCAAATGACACGCAACGTTGCTTTCCACGAGTTTTCACGGGTCGCACAACAAGAGCGCCGCCGAGCTGTTCCTTCGTTCTGCTACGAGTTCTCACAGCCGCTTGCGTATAGGTTTTTCGACGAGTTATTCTGTTCCCTGGGGGGCGACGGTTAAATTTTTCAAGGCGTTGTTATTTTGGTAAATAACTAATGGAGAAATTTCCGGGTAAACATCGTCGGTTCATCCCAACAAAATTTTATTGTTCGGATGCCGATTCGCCGTGCCTTAAACCATCATTTTTTTTTTATGCAATACACCTGTTTGCTATGGGACCGTCATGGTCGTCTTTCTTCCAACCAGGTGCGCCGTCTGTAGCGACGTCTTCCATGAGCACTAAGGGTAGAACACCGCCGTTGTTATTCGCTTTCCAACGATTTTGCTGCTAGCCAGCGTAAGTTTTTGTTATATCAAGTCCATTGCCAAGCCTCTACGCGGCACATATAAGTAGATCGTGTCGCATGAAGTACCCCCTGAAGCGACGCCACCGCGAGCGCAACATGCCGTATAAAGGGCCCCATTCGAATACCGACGCAGCATCCAAGGCAAACATAAACGTCAACCCCATCAATTGGAGCACGTGAACATACCTAATCAATGGCCCCAGTTCCAGCCTGCCCCGTGGCCGAAGGAAGCGTTTTGCGAACAAACACTTCGTGTCGCATCTGTTAATTCGTACCAGGTACGTCCTTCACTCCATCCACCTCCTCTACTAAATTATATGCGGACCTGGTATGGGGGTCGTGAATTTGGATCTTGGGGCGTGTATACGATAACGGTGGATTTGAAGCGTGATAACATGCTCCAATGACACCGCGAAACTCGCATGAAATAACCATCGATACCAGGTCTCTCAACAGCATCCAAGATACGAGAAAACGTACAGAAGGCATATACAAAACTCGAAAAATCAGAGAGGGTGATGATTGCGCCCTTCGTCGAAGGAAGGGTATTTTCGGTAGTGTAGAAGGGGGTAGCACCGCTGACACAAGAAAACGAATGGACAAACAACTGGCAACAAACAACGCACAGCCATCAACAACAGTTAATGCGCACTGCCCACTGCACACAAGTCGCTGTGGGACGAACTAGAAAATTGCAGATGATGTACCTATGTTCTCCTCCTCCTGGGGTAAAATCGAACTTTCGTGCTGTCTCCCGTCCGAGAGCGATTGGTTTGTGTTCAGTGCTCTCTACTAGAATAAAGCATCAGCATACTGGGGGTGCTGATGTCGTTCGTTAAAAAGAGCGGTTTAAGGGTGAAGACAACAGGCACAGGGTAAAGTTGTTATCAAAGGGGTTGATTTGACGTCCGCCAGCCGCGCTGACAGAAAAAGCTATGGTGTGCTAGTCTGACCAACCCCGCCGCATGGCGGAAAAATAATGGTACGACCACGAGCAGCAATAACGGCAACAACAGCAGCAACAGAAGCAGACCATGCAGGGACGCGGTCTATCGATAGATATTATAGACAGATTCGGGCTCCATCCCATTGATATACTGCAACGTTTTTGCTCTAGCCCTTGGAAAATGAGATGATAATCAAACACTTGGCTGGAACTGCCTTGCCCCCGAGGCAACGAGCGATGACCTATGCAATGGCCGGATGTGTCTCACCTCGCCCAAACACACTACGCGCCTGTCTGTGTCAACTTGGGCAAAGCGCGCGCCGCGTTAGTTGGCCGGTTCTGCCTTTTCGCAATGCAGCAGTACTCAGACCAGATTATTGGCGGGAAGAAGGGAACATGTGGACAAAAATTGGCATTGCTGTGTTGGTACATGTGTTGCAGTCAAAAACATCGACAAACATCGAGAAGAATTGGTGTAATCAATACGCAAATCTCAATTTTAGACTAATTATTGTGGTTCCAGATTTTTGACAATGACATTGTACCAGAAAAAGAAAACATGAAAAAAGCAAAAGGCCCACCAGTGTTGCCACTACTGCAAAGAAACGCACCTGGAAAACACGCTTCAAAGCACCAAAACAAGCAACATTGAGAGCAGTGAAAGGAGATCGGGCATGTAGCTTCGGCAACCAGCCGGCAACACATTGCCTGCCTCTCCTAGAGAACATTGCGCTGGCAACCCGCAGTAGACAGAGAGACATAGACGTTCCGATTGATTTTTCCCATGCTGAAGAACGGGGTTCCTGGGGACCGGCCCGCAGGCATCCGAAGGTCAGGAAACCGTCGCACCCACCAAGATGGGGAGCCGGCCTCTAGAGCTCGAGACGAACACTACCCAGGCACGGGCGAGTGCAGAAGGAGGTGTGGCGCGGTTAGGATGATGAACGTGCAGACCCAGGCGGTCCAACATCGACAACATGAGGGGTCTGCTCATAGAGAGCAGTTCAAACCGAAAGGTGGGCACCTTGGTACGTACCATGAGCATTCACATCTTGAGGGGGACCGCGACAACGACACATTGTACCAGGACAAAGTTCCTATGCAGTAAGATGTGTCAGTCGAAAACCGGCCCTTTTCGACTAAATAAAGCCCAAATCGGGCTTCTTTTTTTTCACCGCTCCCTGTGCTTCCACCTGAAGGGCCCTTTGACATACACCTTGTATGTCCTTCGAAAGGGACGTAACACGCTGTGCTGACGAGCCTAAGTACCTTATTTGGGGCCGTCTTCCGCCTGAACCATATAAAAAAGGCTCAGTTGGTCGAACGCGTGGGCCATTTTTATAGAGGGGGTACATGTGTCAACGGGTGCGCCGGCATATAAGGGACCGACGCATTTGTCTCGTATTATCTTCACCTTTTTTTTCTCTCTTTCTTCCTCCCTCCTTGGATGTAACTCAGATCCAGGGCTACAGATCAGGTTCGGCTCTCGCCTCTCCACTACGGTACGTACTATGGGCCTATACGCGGGCCCACCTATCCTACACGTCCTACGCGTTTTGACCTTGGTCGGCAGTTTCATGAGCGATGTCAACAACAGGTACGATCGTAGGGTGGGATTGGAAAATGAGTGATTACGAATAGTTTCAGAAAAAACGACTTCGTGACCGAGCCATCGCAGATTCGCGTGGTTGAC
The DNA here is from genome assembly GCA_012845835.1 of Undaria pinnatifida. Lineage (NCBI taxonomy): Eukaryota > Phaeophyceae > Laminariales > Alariaceae > Undaria > Undaria pinnatifida. The sequence continues at coordinate 4,101,048 of JABAKD010000013.1, forward strand.
AAAATGCAGAAACAGTGGTTCACACGTAGAATACTTTTCTCTTAGTTGACAAATGGTGGAGGGCCGCTCAAGCGCAATACGACAGAGAGACCACTTGCATACTTTTTGAGAATATGCCCGATATTGTATCTGATTGAAGGATCAGTGTGTTGGATCCTCACCACAACCATCTCCTCGCGCCGAGACCTCACCGAGCGCGATAGCAAGTACTCAAGTAGCTCAAGCCCCTCAAAAGGAGCCAGTGTGTGTGGAAAATTGACATGTAGTTACAGCAGCAGTGTACCAGGTATTCTATCTACCACACTGTTTGAGAATTACCAAAATTCACATGATACCCGTACACTGCATATGATAATATCTACCTGGTACTGAATCAACAACAGGGCAGTTGGCCAGCCAACGGAAGGTTTTCCAAGTATTTTCCAGGCAAAAGAGGTGTGGGGAAACTACGTCTGCGGGACGAGGGCGCGCGTGCTGTAGACGGCCTCAAACTCAACCCTAGAGCGCTAGGAAAAGATTCCCGCAGCCCACACCGAAAACGTACATTTGGTATGTATTTGTGTTGGGCAAGATGTTGGGGCTTGTGGCACCGTGGCGCAGGAGGGGACATAACTATAATATTAAATATCCTCGCTTTCGACAACAAGAGCTCGAGAGGGATGCGTCCGCAAAATGTACACTAAATGTGTGCTGCTGTGTACTCTTTCCTGACCATCACCTTCTCCCCCTTGACCGAACGTACACCCCTGTTCGCCCGCTTCGGGCAGCCCGCCGTGTGACGGGGTATTCTCATTTTGACCACATCCTGCCACATCCCATGTACTTTTGGGGTTGCTGAAAACAATGTACGTGTTATTCCTTATGACACATAATATATTTGTGCTAAACTGTCTCCCGAGGACGCTCGCACGCCTCCATCAGCAATAGAACAGAACATGTGCCAGGCATTGCAAGCTCAATCGCGAGGTGGGAGCGAATTTTGTACTGTCTCCTCCTGGACGTGTAGACGTACGTGGGCAAAATCAAATGCGGGCTTGATTTGGTGGTGGCTTCGAGAATACCCCTCGCACGAAACATGAGCCCAACGAACATGAGTGATGTACCCCCTGGTTCCTTCTCCGCTCACACACCCGTGATAACTAGTCTATACCATGGCATGCTGGCCAAGCACACATGACAACAAATGAAAAGTACATCAATGTCCACCCCCCCGCCTATGTCATCATGGAGACCAGACCAGTTGCTGCGGGATGTCAATAGGAGTATATAACAGAACGCAGCTTATTTGTTTCAGCCCCCCCCGGCTACATATTTCCAAGAATACAGCAGTGTCCTATTGATTGTTTTTCGCAGATTCTCTACGCTGAGTCGTACTCGCAAAAACATCAGATCGTCAAAAGCTTCCCATCCTCACGAGATATCAAATCGTCGGCAACCGCACCACCCAGTACGCCAATTCCGAACTTCGGACGTATTCAGCGTCAAAGCATGACGAGTAAAGCTGCCGGAGCTTCGGTTGACACTCACTGTAGTTTGGACGCGCTAATGATGGCGCGTGACGCCCATGGACACCAGGCTTCGAAATAAAAAGGGGCATGCGACTCTGAACAGACGCCACTCCCGTCGTACTTCCTCGATATATATATTTCCCGCGAAATCGGCACGAGTTTGGGCTTACGACGTATCGATACTCAAACGTTAAAACCACTGTGCACTATGTACTACCTTAAAAGTGGACACACGTCACGGTAGAGTTTTACCCTTATTTCTGACACTCACCACTTGAGGATCTCTATACCCCGCCCAGAATTCAATTCCCAGAAAATGGAAATGCAAGCTGATGCACAAGCCCACGGCCTAGGTATACAGAAAACACATTGCGAAATACAAGGGTGGCATTCCGACGATATTGGGTTCAAGATCCCCGTCATCCAGAAAAAATGTCTAAAAGTGTTACCTCTATCGTAGCAAGCGTATTGGCTTATAGTTGCCGCTGCATATGTGACACCTGCCGCAGTCCTCGATCGTCCGTTAGGATAACGTGAAGGACAAAAAAACAGCCTTACCGCTAATGAGGTTCCCACAAACGACAATTGAATACACCACAAGTACATGAAAGGACGATACACCGGTAGGTAATCAGACCAATAGCAAAAGCCCGACAGCACACGCGACAACGACCATCGCATATTCCCCTCCGCCGACAGCCCTTCTGCTGCTTGCGCTCACCGAGATACCGAGGCCGCTGCACGAGAGGTCACCGATCAAACAGTCCAAGGTCTCTACCATCACACACTCCCAGTATTCCACGAAAACCTCGTTATCCATGCACGAGTACTCCGACGCCTTGTCTTGGCAACACGGGATAGGGAGCAAAATGTCACGGCAGGAGTCCGAGGAGCTACTTGTAGACACGTTGTATGCGTCAACTGCAGAAATATAGCACTCCTGATACTCTTCTCTACCGTACCCTGTGATGCAGCCGTTGCAGACATCATCTTTGAGACACCGGGATGATTCGATGGAACACCCTTCAAATTCTTCGGCCGCACAAAGAACACATGCTCGCTGCGTTGTCGTTAACGCGGCGAGGATAAGGGCCGCCGATGCCCAGGCGCGAATATAGCGGCCCGGTACCATTCTTGCTGCAGTTTCTTGGCCGCACGAACCCGTGTTTGTACCTGCATCAGGTAATGACGTGACGAAGTGATAGCTAATCGGCATGATAAATGCGGGGAGATATTCAGAATGGTCAGAATGATATAAAGCCCCTGGCAACCGCTGTATGTAGCGGGAGGCGAATCCTAGCGAAGTACCTTCTAAGCTAAGTTTTTATGGTAACACATGACGCATGACTGTTCGCAACATCGTAAATCACGCAAGCATATACTAGGCGAGGTAGGCAATTCCGCATCTTGCGTAACTTGTGGCGCCCACAAGAGGTCTGTATTTTTCCCCACTTTTGATATAGGATCTCGAAATGAGCGGTCCCCGTCCATTTGCGTGATTTGTTCCACGGGATAAATGTACGATAATCATGTTGACTAATTTTTATCAGGGCAGAAGGAGCGAGACGACAAGTCGTGTTATGTCAGAATACATGTAAGGCTCCTACTTACGGAGGGCACCTTACCGTTCATTAGAGCAAGCCATTGACACAACACTCCACTTCGGATTGTGTCTCATCCTATGCGCAGCCCCTACAAACCCAAACACCCAATGTCGGAAAACTCCCTTGAAGTCGCGCACAGTGTACTTGGACCATTTTGTCGAAAACCTGGTTAGTGGTAGGGTCTTCTGACATGATGAGGCATCGCGATGCGAACGGCATCAGCAACGCAACATCAGGGGTTACCACGGCGCTCGCCCGACGTCACGTCCGAGGTATGCAGACGCATGACGATTCAACATGAAAGAAGACTCAGTCGCAACATTGGCGGAATTGATCGAGAATGTCGCGATCCACTCGCATCGTGGCGATACCTGCCGTTGTGCAAGCGAGGGGAGTCGGGGGGGGGGGTGCTTATCCCAACGATAGAAAGGGGCTAACTCTATACCTCCCCACTGGGGGCGTGTTGCAATCGGACATTTTCCCCGCCTGGGATAAAGCCCGTCGGGGCTCGTACGTTGGACGTAGGATGAATCAGGCACACTGTTTTTCCTGTCACTTTGACGGTCGTGAATGGTCGACCACAAACCGGGTGATACGGCGTCTGCATAGGAGTTAGATGGTTTGCCCATCTAATGGCAGCACCGTTTATGGCTAACGTTATGTTGAATGTAGTACAGTATCCAAGAAACGGGAGTACGTTACAGGAACGCTGACACGCAGCCTAGGTTATAATGTTAAGGGAGATATATCAGTACACACTACAAATCGTAGCCATGGCGGCTGTTACAGCTACCGCTGATTCTTTGCGAGAAACACTTCACAGCGGCTACTGACACCACTTCGTTTAATGTGGCCGGTGGTAGTGGCACCGTTGTGACTGATACAGCGGTCGCGAATCGACGCTGCGGCATCACGTTTGCGGGTGTCGGTGTGTAATAATTGGGGTTGCTAAACGGCTGCGTGTATACCGTTGTACCGCTGTCACAGAGCTGCTGTATCCTAGACACTGTTTCTGACACTGTTTTATTGTCGCTGCGGTTGCTAAATCGTTGACGTTGACACCGTGATGTTGTAGCCGGAACCGTCACCATTTTTTTCGCTTGATAGAGACACCGCATGGGAGTGGTGGAAGGAGAATAGGAGGGTACAGGTTGTCAATATGGGTCACATTAGCGCAGGCGCTCAAGTATAACGTCGCAAAGATAATCATGTTGAACTCCTCTCGGAGGACCTTCCCTTGCTCACCAACATCACAAACGTACAGAGTTGGCGCTTTACCGATGGGCAGCACCATAGGATTGTTCGTTGCACGCGCTAATGTATGGCCACCCTTTATATTGCGAACACACAAGACGCGACTCTTTGCGGCATATTTCTTAGTTATTGATTACATACCAAATCCGTTAAATACGTAGCTAGGAGAGGCCCGGAATCGATTTGTTGATGTCGGTGCTACCGTTATGTTTTCTCGACCGCTTGCCTGGCCATACAGCATCGCTTCGATGTATGCTTACCTCACGTTGCTACCACTACGAGAGGACGAAATTCAATAAAATTCCTCAAAGATAATGTTTTTGCCGCCATGAATTGACATCCAGGTTTTCCTGGTAGACATCCGGTGGGTTAACCTGCACGCATGGATTCGGTGCCTAGATTGCGCATGACGCACGTGATACCGTTGCGTGAGGTTCGTCCACCTGGGCAGCAGGCAGACGACCGACGGCGCAAAGTCCACCGCCCCTTGCGCACTGCCGGTTCAGGCGGACCAAAGCTTAAGACCCGATACAAGAGCCGTTGCAGAAGGTGATACTCCGCTGTCGGCTGAGGGTGCATTTAGTTTGGGTAACACTTGATACGGGGGAGACATCTGATCTCCGTTCCGCGGCCAAGATAATATACTAAGACAGCAAGGAGGTATTACTCCTGTACACGTAAACAGGGGGTTATGCGATGGCAGCCAGCTTCGATTCAGCAGGCACTCTTAAAGGGCCATTAACACAGCTACGAGCCCTGTTAGATCATATTGCTGTGGAGTACAATGCGCTCGTTTTGGGTACTCGTTGTCGATTCGCAAAGCATCGTCAGCGAGCGGCGGGGTGTGGAAAGCACGAACATGGGGAGCGCATTACCGAACACGCAGCACGGTATAATATATGGGTGAGTACTCTTGATAGCGCCTCTGCGGACGGCGATGAACAGAAGAACGCCCGTGCCTCCAAGCAATAGCGCAAAGCTTACCACGCGACAGTTATATATTTTACGCTCTTTCCGACCAATCGCCGTGTGCAGGCTGCGGTATGTTAGAGTTAAGGGGGTTTTGGATAAGACCGCCAACCCCAGTCCAGTGGAAATATAGTATAGCTAAACAGTGAATGTATGGACCACAGGCTGGGGCAGGAGGCTTCATTAAATTTTATACATAGTTTATGTGATTGGTGTGGGCGCACAAGAATGCAGCAGTAATATCGGGAGCAACGGTATTGCAGCAATCGAAGGCACGGAGGTGGCTCCATGAATTTGACCCAGTATGCCGTGGAGAGAATGGGTTCCAACCCCGATCGTGGCTCTGTTCCAACAAGCCCGAAACCAGAAAACAGATATTGCGAGAGAAATAATTACCGTCACATCCACCTAGATTAGCATGCCGTGGTTTCTTCGATTACTACTGCTTTGCTTCGTTTAGTTTTGTTCTTGGATAGGCACGGCGCTAAGAGCGCACTCATTGACGAGTTTTTAAGGCGCCGTGCTGAAGCACGAGGCCTAAAAATATAATCCAACACTTACATTAAAATACTTGTGTGGGCGCATCCGTGTACAGCAGTGTATTACCGTCTTCTGAATTTTTGGCTATGTTCGGAGGGTGGCCTGTCTTTCGGGTAGTGCGCGCTTTACTACACACGACATGTTTTTCACGAAAATATGCCAGTGACAGCCGTGCTATTTATTATGTCCGTCAACACATCTATGTTGTCATCCGACGAGATGGTGGCAACTGCACCATATCATGCCACTGTTTTCTTAAAGGCAGCCATCATAATCATAGTCAAACTTCACTTGGCAGTGATTGATTTATTTCCGCTAGAGCCGTGAATCGAAGCCGATTCATCCGATTCTATGCCTCGATTCAACCTACATCATATCAATCGCGAAATGAAGCCTGTAACTCGTTGAATCTGTGTTTTTGCCGATGATATTTGCCGACTCATCAGGTAGGGTGCCTGGGCTTACTACGCTCGATCCAGATTGCTAGAAGTACAAGACCTATATATTGGGGATGTGCGGGCGGGGTGGGGGGGTGGGTCGGCCTTGCTTGTTTCAATTGTATATCCGCCATTAAATTCGCGTCCCAAACCATATCCATCTGTAGAAGTTGTCCATTCCTGCGCTATGCTAACATTTGATGCATACCGGGTATACGAAACTGATGCCATGCATTCGTGTCGCGCGGTCTTTTTGCCAGGTGTCTTCCCCGTCGACGCGGAATGCTGTCACGCCTATAGTAGTCCCGTGCGTAGAATATGTATCGGTGGAGAGCGCTTTTAAACCATATTGCGCTGATGATCTTGACATCTAAGGATTCGCCGGCAATATGAACCCTACTTTGCGAGAAGAGGCGCCCACACGCGACCAAAGTACCACGCAACATATACTGTTAGACGTCGACCGAGTCGTCCAAAGGTACAGCCCACCTACGTATTTATGTATCTTGTAAATAACTATTTTGAACTACTTCGTATGTTTGTAGCACATGCCATGTCTGTTGCGAATTCGATCAAAAATGATGTACTTATACTACGGAGTATATCTGGTATCAAACTCTGGAATTATTACGACGTTCATACTATCCCGTGCATGTTTTCCCGTTCCTTCAGTCGTGTTTATGTGAGGGTGAATACCCGGATCCCACCTCACGATAAAATACGTAAGAACGAGAGACATTGCCCGGTATCTCCACTACGTCGCCAGAAGAAGGGTTCTGTGTACTCGACTTGTCAATGTTATTGTGCACCGAAAGGCCGAGTAATCAGAGAAAATCCAGAGGAGTAGTGCGTCCACGACACTGCTAACCAAGAGGTGGTCCATGCCGTGTTCAACTATTGCTCCCTATACAAGTTACCCCGACTCGTCCACGCTCATTCGGCCACTGAATCGAGCCACCAATGCGCCCAGCGCTGCAGCCCGGCAGGAAGAGGAAGCCAGCGCGTACGGCATAGTCCTAGTCGGCGGGACCCGGCGTTCAGCATATCGTGTAGAGCCATCGGCTTTCTACACTTGAAAATCGCATGTACACCGAAAACTCGGCGTCTTTAAAATCGATGGCATTGGCCCCAACCTCAAATGAATAGTTCAAGACGACGCAAAGGTCAGCAAATTCGAACACTCCCATCTCCCACAACACGAATATGGAACAAACCTCGTCTTTTGTTGGGGTAGTCAGTTGCGATCAAAGTGAAACCGAGTCAGCTTTACCTTTCCATTGAAGTAATTCTCAGTCGGAACTCCCTGGTTGCAGTGAGGTTGTTTTCGTCGGCCGCATTCTGTCAACGAATTTCGTCTTGAGCTCGAAAATAGTATACATCAATTTTTTACTGTTTTTCAATCGCCTTCTGCCTTTCCCGATGCCTCCACAGAATGGAATGCATCCTGCGACACGCATTAAACAATGAAAAGTCTAGTACAACGACGTTTGTAGCGTATTTGATATAGGACCACAGACCATGCGTTAACGATGACCCCCTTCCGGTCTGCGGTGGAAAAGATGCACGGATCTGACTAAATCGATCACACCACCACCAATGACAGCGCTCACAGATAGCAGCCGGTTACCAAATTTGGTTCGGTAGGAAAACATGGAATATATAATATGGACACCGACGATTGCCGTATATTGCACAAGACCAGCCCAACCCGCGAACATTTGGCAACAACTGGCCAGGGTGGCTCTCCTAACCACATATGTTGCGGGATGAGTAGGCCCGTGGGTTGCGACGTTCATCGGGATTGGGTGGATTCTAATATTGTTTCATTCAGACCCAAGTGTGGTATGCTGCAAGCACGTTTTAGCTTGTCACTACGTAGCTATGCGCCAAGTCTTTTTTTTCGCTTGGACGAACTATGTGGCTCCAACACAGATAGTAGTAGACCTTCACCTTGGGAAGATGACGTGTTAGTGCTACCGTCGTGTTAGCCGTGACAACCTTCGGTCACTGCTGTCGTTTTCCCTCGTTTGAGCTCACGTGACTAGCTAGGCTCTCTGTCTTGTGTAGACCTGTATTCCACGATAAACGATATTGGATGATTGCGCCTGTTGGAATGGCGAGGGCAGGCAACAATACATTGTGTGGAGAAACGAAGCTTCGAGAAAGCTGGGACGGCGGGAGCCCTGCAGTTAGGCAAAGCCTTTGCTTTGATGCCAAACCCGTGGCGAAATGCACACGCTGTGCATACAATGGGGGGCTGGTGGATACAGGCAACTAAGTATGGCGCATGTCCTTTCTAGCGGTTAAGTAATGTTCAATTCGGTTTGGTATCGCTCAGGTCGGTTCGATTCGGACCTATAGGGCTCTCAATGCCTGATGAATCGGCCGACCGGACCGTACGACTCTGGAAGGTAGATACCAGAACGAAACCGACACGTATCCAATGCAGATGTTGTATGTCTTCAAAATATTATTGTGTAGTGGAAAACACCGACCCGAACTGACCCGTTGGGCGCTTGATAGGATCGAACGCAGCATAGCCGAGCAGCAAACGCGCCTTTATTATATGTAAAGATTGGACCTACGGAACAGTGGAAATAACCAGCGGATGCGCAAACGTTTCTATTTTGCTTTTTGGAATCGTGCGCAAGGATGTTTTTTCGTAACATACGAGTCCAGACGCTGAAGAGTTTATTATCTGGAATAAGACCTACGCATCAACAAGTTCGGTCCATCAACCGACCGTCTCCATAAAATGCACGGTTCGCACGCACGACTAACCAATCAAAAATGAAATTCCTCCTATGGTTGTAGCTTACCCGACTGCGGAAAAAAAATACGTCATCAATCAAACATGGAATCTCAACTTGATGGCTCCCAGTCGAATCGCATTGTATTCAAGAAAAGCTAAACATGGTGCATTGTTGTTTTATATATTCCGCTTGTATCTCCTCGAAGTCGATGCCCACCTACTTTCCTACGAAAGCAGGTCGCGTCTCCCGTGCTGAAGGCACTTCGCCCCCGCAAGAATGGCGCTTGTTTGGCTGCTGCAAGAACCTCCTACGCGTAGTTCGCGTTTCCGATAAAAAAAAGGCGTCAAAAAAGATGATCGGACAAGAAACTCGAGCAGACAGTCTCGCTTTGCGGCAACGTCAGAGGGAGCATATTGCGCGTGTCGGGGTTATGTGCAACACGCTTGCTGAAGGTGTATGCCCAACTACCACACCTCTTGTCCGCTGGGACCAACAAGTTTGGCCGCGGCTAGTCGTAAGGCACATCATATTTACACTGGGGTACCGGCTGAAAGACGGACGAGTCATCGTTGCAGCCCCCGCGCAGTTGCCGTGGCAATATATTTCTGGGAAATATCAATTGTGTACAAGCCTTTAGGAGCGAATCTTTCGCAGTCAAGAGCCTTCCAGCGCACCTTGGAAAAGTTTCTGCCTCTCCCCAACGGCGGGTCGAACCCTAGCCGGATCGACGATACTATCATTCCGAAAAGTTAACCCCTTCCACGCTGCGGCGACTGGACGAATGCAACGAAAGAGATGTATTTTATACTTTCTTAAGGTCCTCAATTCAGGAGCACTGTACCTCTGCAAAAAGCTGATGTATTAGGGAAGAATGAAACTGTCACCCGAGACCCAGGCTGCGATCGGTGTCACTCGCGCGAGTGACCCCGGTGTTACTTCCCAAGCTTGAGCTGTCGCACCGTTCCAGTTGTTCTCGATAAATCCGCAACGGAATGGCAACCTACGCGGCTCCAAAAGCAAACTAATAAAGTGTATTTGTGTGTGAAGCGTAGAAACACTCGTGCGAATGGTGAAAGCCCGGTATTGAAAACGGAGGTAACCCCCCCCCCTATCGTAGCCATGGTCCCGATGAAGAATCTCATGGCCTAGGTATTCAATTTAACGTATTGTGCAACAACAATTTGACCCAGGCTACGGTAGGGGGGTCCCCTTTTGGGCCTTTTATTTCAGTGGCAAGGGGTCACTCGCGCGAGTAACCCCTTTGTTCCTATGCGATTTTACGTATTCTTCATGTTTTACATTGGCGAAATTAATTCGCAAAGCAAAGGTGATCTAAGCTGCGCCGAAACAAGTACCTAAACCATCTTCATCTGTGGGATACAGACACTCGTGCGAGTGGCTCAAACACACCACTGAAAATGGGGGTACCCCCCCTACCGTAGCCTTGGTCATTTACCGAAATTTGGATGGTTTTGGGTTTTGGGCGCCCCGTCGTTCCAAGGAGGGTCTGTCAAAAAGTGCTACCTCTACCGTAGCAGGCGTCCACAATCGATGGAACCAAGACCATCGCCCCCTCCTCGAGTCGTACATAAAACAGTGCCGAACCTTTAATAATCTACGGTCGCTGCGTCTTGCCGTGACGCTTGCGTGTGAACGAAATCTCTGGGTTGCGAACACTTCCGCGTTGTGAGTATGGGGGCTGTTGCGCTGTCCGTGAGATGATCAATGTTACAATCCTTCGTGCGTGTCATCAAAATGGCGCGAGCCACTATTCCTCCCTCAGCCGCGCACTTCGCCTGCCTCTTAAATGCCGGCCGGTCTAAACCGCAGCTGCCTGCGCAAAGCCTGCGAACGCAGGCAAACCGAAACAAAAGCGTGTAATGCTGTGTGTCCAGAGTAAACAGGCTGTAGTACCCCCACCGAGGTTGGGGGCCAAGTCAGCAAGTGCATGCCTGTCTAATTCTAAACACCCGATGTTCATCTAGTGAGGGACACAATGCGCGTACAACGATCAGGCAACGATGTCCACAGTAGTTTGCTCGTACGACGTTCCTTCTGGAACCATTGCCCATGCGATGGTACTACACTACCGGACTCGTCGAACCCCCCCCCCCCCCCCCGACCCATACAGCTATGAAGATCTTATTCAGCGTACGCCAACAGCAGTGAAGGTTTGTAGTGTCAAACGCAACAATATTCAGTTAGTTGTTTCTGCTTGTGCGGCTCATTAAACGCCGGGCTAGGATACGATCCTTTTCATCTGTGCCATTGTGTGATACCGTACGGGTACGTATGCTAATAGCTGTGGTACCGTAGTGTGAGTGGGAGCCTGCTGCATTATTAGGACGAAGATCGTTCCGCCCTAGGAAGGGGAGGCACGGGGACTCGGCGGGGGCAGAAGCCGAGCCGCTTTCTCGTGGCGGCAGGAGGGTCTCGAGGTGTTTTAGTCCGCCGTGTGTGCGAGTTTCGGTGTCTTTTATGGTTTGGAAAATCCATTCATGTCACTATTTGTTTCGTCAGTAACCGTCATTGTATTTCCCTATGGTTAGGATACGATCCTTTTCATCTGTCATAGTGTGATACCGTGCGGGTGCGTATGTTGATAGCTGTGGTGCCGTAATGTGAGTGGGGGCCTGCTGCATATTTGGGACGAAGATCGTTCCGCCCTAGGAAGGGGAGGCACAGGGACTCGTCGGGGGCAGAAGCTGAGCCGCTTTCTCGTGGCGGAAGAAGGGGCTCGAGGTATTTTTGTCCCCCGTGTGTGCAAGATTCGGTATCTTTTCTGTTCGGAAAATCCATTCATGTCACGATTTATTTCGTCAGTAACCGTCATTGTATTTCCCTATGCTTAGGATTCGATCCTTTTCATCTGTGTCATAGGGTAACACTGTACGGGTACGTATGTTGATAGCTGTGGTACCGTAGTGTGAGTGGGAGCCTGCTTTATTTATCGGACGAAGATCGTTCCTCCACAGGAAGGGGAGGCACGGGGACTCCTCGGGGGCAGAAGCCGAGCCGATTTCTCGTGGCGGAAGGAGGGTCTCGAGGTATTTTTGTCCCCCGTGTGTGCAAGATTCGGTATATTTTCTGTTTGGAAAATCCATTCATGTCACGATTTTTTTCGTCAGTAACCGTCGTTGTGTTTCCCAATGGTTAAGATACGATCCTTTTCATCTGTGTCATAGGGTAACACTGTACGGGTACGTATGTTGATAGCTGTGGTACCGTAGTGTATGTGGGAGCCTGCTGTATTTATCGGACGAAGATCGTTCCTCCATAGGAAGGGGAGGCACGGGGACTCATGGGGGGCCGAAGCCGAGCCGCTTTCTCGTGGCGGCAGGAGGAAGGTCTCGAGTTGTTTTTGTCCCCCGTGTGTGCAAGATTCGGTATTTTTTCTGATTGGAAAATCCATTCACGTCACGATATTTTCCGTCAGTTGTGTGTTTGCGAAAGTACGTTTTTAGAAATTTACTTGTTCAAAAAATGTCCCGAGGATAAGATCTGCGGTAATTTTTTGAAAAATGGCAAAAATGTACTTCATCGAAGGTAGGTTTTCATCAAAAGTTGCGGTAAATTTTGTCTCTCTGTTTTATTGGCCTACAACGCACCGAGCATTTGTCCGAGGCAGAAGGCCTCTGCAAAGGCTTAATAGTGCCCCAACCACGGGACAAACAGGACAAGCACCGCTGTTTGCACAGCAGCAGCACAAGCAACGAACGCACGGAGGATGGAGAGGGTAGTACCCTGAGCACGACGCGCAGGCGTAACATCAGAGATATGCAGCAGGCCGGTGATGAACCGTCTGTTGCTGCCCTCTGCGTCCATGACCAAGGGTTCAGCGCTGGCTGCAAGCTGTAGTGAACTTCTCGCAGCTGGCGGAGTCGAACGCACGCGGAGAGGAGCCTCAACGCAGAGAGCGACACCACGCGCCTTGATTGCGGCTATCGTGTGCCGCATCTGGCAAGATAGGACTCGTATCGGTCCATCTGTACGACAGAAGCCACCGCGCTTCTCCAACATCACCGCGACTGAAGCGTGGCATGACCTTTGGTTTAGGGCAGAGGAGCGGAAACTCCTCTGCCCTAAACCGCTGCGTGCACTGCGGATTCTTCGCGGGGTGGTGCTTCGCAATAACAGGTCCACGTTCCATGGGGAAACTGCGCTTCGCCTTCCCTTCCGTCGCATGAGGAAGGCATTGCTCTGCTTGTAGCACGTGTAATGAGGTAGTCCCTGCTCACAAGGAGTCTTTACGCGCGAGACAGACCGCCATACCTCTGATTTGTAGTCTGTTGGGTGCTTGCATGCACCGTGTTCCAGGTACTGCTACACCTGAAACGAGAGGCTCGAGACTGTAGTACGTACAGCGAGTACTCGTAAATCGTATGATACTACGAGCACTCGTACCGCTGCTGCTGTATGTACTCGTACGTATATTACAATCGCGCACATCCCCGTTTCCCTTCTAAAATATCGGAGGCGTCGCCTGCAGGATTTTGTTTACCGCTAGCACAAACACACCAAAAACTCGGTGGCAAGGCAATTTACTTTTTCTAGCGGAAGGCAAGTCAAGTCAAAAAGTAAATTTTAAAAAACGTATTTTTGCAAACACTCTAGTGACCGTCATTGTATTTCCCTATGGTTAGGATACGATCCTTTTCATCTGTGTCATGGTGTAATACCGTTCGGGTACGTATGTTGATAGCTGTGGTACCGTATTGTGTGTGGGGGCCTGCTGCATTTTGGGACAAAGATCGTTCCGCCATAGGAAGGGAAGGCACGGGGACTCGTCTGGGGCAGAAGCCGAGCCGCTTTCTCGTGGCGGCAAGAGGAGGGTCTCGAGGTGTTTTTGTCCCCCGTGTCCTATCCTGCATTGCCCTACCCTACCGTACCCTACCCTACCCACCATGTGCAAGATTCGGTATCTTTTCTGATTGGAAAATTCATTCATGTCACGATATATTTCGTCAGTAACCGTCAGTGTATTTCCCTATGGTTAGGATACGATCCTTTTCTTCTGTGTCATAGTGTGATACTGCACGGGTACGTATGTTGATAGCTGTGATGCCGTAGTGTGAGTGGGAGCCTGCTGTATTTATCGGGCGAAGATCGTTCCTCCATAAGAAGGGGACGCCCGGGGACTCGTCGGGGGCAGAAGCCTAGCTGCTTTCTCGTGGCGGCGGGAAGAGGGTCACGAGGTGCTTTTGTCCCCCGTGTGTGCAAGATTCGGTATCTTTTCTGTTTTGAAAATCCATTCATGTCACAAAAATTTTTCGCCAGTAACCGTCATTGTATATCCCTATGGTTAGGATACGATCCTTTTATTCTGTGTCATAGTGTGATACCGTACGGGTATGTATGTTGATAGCTGTGGTACCGTAGTGTGAATAGGGGCCTGCTGCATTTTTGGGACGAAGATCGTTCCGCCATAGGAAGGGGAGGCACGGGGACTCGTCGGGTGCAGAAGCCGAGCCGCTTTCTCGTGGCGGCGGGAAGGTCTCGAGGTGCTTTTGTCCCCCGTGTCCTATCCTGCATTGCCCTACCCTACCGTACCCTACCCTACCCACCATGTGCAAGATTCGGTATCTTTTCTGATTGGAAAATTCATTCATGTCACGATATATTTCGTCAGTAACCGTCAGTGTATTTCCCTATGGTTAGGATACGATCCTTTTCTTCTGTGTCATAGTGTGATACTGCACGGGTACGTATGTTGATAGCTGTGATGCCGTAGTGTGAGTGGGAGCCTGCTGTATTTATCGGGCGAAGATCGTTCCTCCATAAGAAGGGGACGCCCGGGGACTCGTCGGGGGCAGAAGCCTAGCTGCTTTCTCGTGGCGGCGGGAAGAGGGTCACGAGGTGCTTTTGTCCCCCGTGTGTGCAAGATTCGGTATCTTTTCTGTTTTGAAAATCCATTCATGTCACAATATTTTTCGTCAGTAACCGTCATTGTATATCCCTATGGTTAGGATACGATCCTTTTATTCTGTGTCATAGTGTGATACCGTACGGGTATGTATGTTGATAGCTGTGGTACCGTAGTGTGAATAGGGGCCTGCTGCATTTTTGGGACGAAGATCCTTCCGCCATAGGAAGGGGAGGCACGGGGACTCGTCGGGTGCAGAAGCCGAGCCGCTTTCTCGTGGCGGCGGGAAGGTCTCGAGGTGCTTTTGTCCCCCGTGTGTGCAAGATTCGGTCCCTTTTCTGTTTGGAAAGTCCATTCATGTCCCGGTATTTTTCGTCAGTAACTGTCTTTGTATTTCTCTATATTTAGGATACGATCCTTTTCATCTGTGTCATAGTGTGATACCGTTCGGGTACGTATGTTGATAGCTGTGGTAACGTAGTGTGTGTAGGGGCCTGCTCTATTTTGGGGACAAAAATCGTTCCGCCATACGAGGGGGAGGCACGGGGACTCGTCGGGGGCAGAAGCCAAGCCGCTTTCTTGTTGCGGCCGGAGGGTCTCGAGGTGCTTTTGTCCCCCATGTGTGCAAGATTCGTTATCTTTTCTGTCTGAAAAATCCGTTCATGTCACGATTTGTTTCGTCAGTAACCGTCATTGTATTCCCCTTTAGTTAGGATACGATGCTTTTCGTCTGTGTCATAGTGTGATACCGTTCGGGTACGTATGTATGTTGATATCTGTGGTACCGTAGAGTGTGTGAGGGCCTGCCCCGTATTTGGGACGAAGATCGTTCCGACATAAGGAGGGGAGGCACGGGGACTCGTCGGGGGCGGAAGCTGAGCCGCTTTCTCGCGTGGCAGGAGGAGAGTCTCGAGGTGATTTCGTCCCCCGTGTGTGCAATATTGGGTATCTTTTCTGTTTGGAAAATCCATTCATGTCACGATGTTTTTCGTCAGTAACCGTCGTTGTATTTCCCTATGGTTGAGTACGATCCTATTCATCTGTGTCAAAGTGTGATACCGTTCGGGTACGTGTGTTGATAGCGGTGGTACTGTAGTGTGTGTGGGGGCCTGCTCCCTATTCATTAATGACCAAGATCGTTCCGCTATAGGAGGGGGAAGCACGGGGACTCGTCGGGGGCAGACGCCGAGCCCCTTTCTCGTGGCGGCAGGAGGGTCTCAAGGTGTTTTTGTCCCCCGTGTGTGCAAGATTCGGTATCTTTTCTGGTTGGAAAATCCATTCATGTCTCGATATTTTTCCTCCGTAACCGTCATTGTATTTCCCTATGGTTAGGATACGATCTTTTTTACATCTGTGACATAGTGTGATACCGTACGGGTACACATGTTGATATCTGTGGTACCGTAGTGTGAGTGGGAGCCTCTTTCATTTTTGGGAAGAGATCGTTCCGCGATAGGAGGGGGAGGCACGGGGACTCGTGGGAGGCAGAAGCCGAGCCGCTTTCTCGTGGTGGCGGAAAGAGGGTCTCGAGGTGTTTTTTTGTCCCCCGTGTGTGCAAGAATCAGTATCTTTTCTGTTTGAAAATTCAATTCATGTCACAATTTTTTGCATCAGTTACCGTCATTGTATTTCCCTATGGTTAGGATACGATCCTTTTCATCTGTGTCATAGTGTGATACCGTACGGGTACGTATGTTTATAGCTGTGGTACCGTAGTGTGAGTGGGGGCCTCTTGCTTTTTTGGGTCGAGATCGTTCCGCCATAGGAAGGAGAGGCACGGGGACTCGTCGGGGACAGAAGCCGAGCCGCTTTTTCGTGGCGGCAGGAGGGTCTCGAGGTGTTTTTGTCCCCCGTGTGTGCCGGTTTCAGTATCTCTTCTGTTTGGAAAGTCCATTCATGTCTCGATTTTTTTCGTCAGTAACCGTCATTGTGTTTCCCTGTGGTTAGGATACGACCCTTTTCATCTGTGTCATAGTGTGATACCGTTGGGGTACGTGTGTTGATAGCTGTGGTACCGTGGTGTGAGTGGGAGCCTGCTGTATTTATCGGACAAAGATCGTTCCTCCATAGGAAGGGGAGGCACGGGGACTCATCAGGGGCAGAAGCCAAGCCGCTTTCTCGTGGCGGCAAGGAGAGGGTCTCGAGGTGTTTTTGTCCCCCGTGTGTGCAAGATTCGGTATCTTTTCTGTTTGGAAAGTCCATTCATGTCACGATATTTCTCGTCAGTAACCGTCATTGTATTTCCTCATGGTTAGGATACGATCTTTTTCATATTTCATAGTGTAATACCGTTCGTGTACGTATGTTGATAGCTGTGGTACCGTAGAGTTAGTGGGGCCCTGCTGCATTTTTGGGACGAAGATCGTTCCGCCATTAGAAGGGGAGGCACGGGGACTCGTCGGGGGCAGAAGCCGAGCCGCTTTCTCGTGGCGGCAGGAGGAGGGTCTCGAGGTGTTTTTGTCCCCGTGTGTGCAACATTCGGTATCTTTTCTGCTTAGAAAATCCATTCATGTCACGATATGTTTCGTCAGTAACCGTCATCGTATTTGTCAATGGTTAGGATGCGATCTTTTTCATCTGTGTCATAGTGTGATACCGTTGGGGTACGTGTGTTGATAGCTGTGGTACCGTAGTGTGTGTGGGGGCCTTCTCCATTTTTGGGACGAAGATCGTTCCGCGATAGGAGGGGGAGGCACAAAGACTCGTCGGGGACAGAAGCCGAGCCGCTTTCTCGTGGCGGCGGAAAGAGGGTCTCGAGGTGATTTCGTCCCCCGTGTGTGCAAGATTCGGTATCTTCTCTGTTTGAAAATCAATTCATGTCACAATTTTTTCCGTCAGTAACCGTCATTGTATTTCCCTGTGGTTAGGATACGATCCTTTTCATCTGTTTTATAGTGTGATACCGTACAGGTACGTATGTTGATAGGTGTGGTACCGTAGTGTTTGTGGGGGCCTGCTGCTATTTTGGGACAAAGATTGTTCTGCCATAAGAAGGGGAGGAACGGGGACTCGTCGGGTGCAGATGCCGAGCCGCTTTCTCGTGGCGGCGAAGGAGGGTCTCAAGGTGTTTTTGTCCCCCGTGTGTGCAAGATTCGGTATATTTTCTGTTTGGAAAGTCCATTCATGTCACGGTATTTTTCGTCAGTAACTGTCTTTGTATTTCTCTATATTTAGGATACGATCCTTTTCATCTGTGTCATAGTGTGATACCGTTCGGGTACGTATGTTGATAGCTGTGGTAACGTAGTGTGTGTAGGGGCCTGCTCTATTTTGGGGACAAAAATCGTTCCGCCATACGAGGGGGAGGCACGGGGACTCGTCGGGGGCAGAAGCCAAGCCGCTTTCTTGTTGCGGCCGGAGGGTCTCGAGGTGCTTTTGTCCCCCATGTGTGCAAGATTCGTTATCTTTTCTGTCTGAAAAATCCGTTCATGTCACGATTTGTTTCGTCAGTAACCGTCATTGTATTCCCCTTTAGTTAGGATACGATGCTTTTCGTCTGTGTCATAGTGTGATACCGTTCGGGTACGTATGTATGTTGATATCTGTGGTACCGTAGAGTGTGTGAGGGCCTGCCCCGTATTTGGGACGAAGATCGTTCCGACATAAGGAGGGGAGGCACGGGGACTCGTCGGGGGCGGAAGCTGAGCCGCTTTCTCGCGTGGCAGGAGGAGAGTCTCGAGGTGATTTCGTCCCCCGTGTGTGCAATATTGGGTATCTTTTCTGTTTGGAAAATCCATTCATGTCACGATGTTTTTCGTCAGTAACCGTCGTTGTATTTCCCTATGGTTGAGTACGATCCTATTCATCTGTGTCAAAGTGTGATACCGTTCGGGTACGTGTGTTGATAGCGGTGGTACTGTAGTGTGTGTGGGGGCCTGCTCCCTATTCATTAATGACCAAGATCGTTCCGCTATAGGAGGGGGAAGCACGGGGACTCGTCGGGGGCAGACGCCGAGCCCCTTTCTCGTGGCGGCAGGAGGGTCTCAAGGTGTTTTTGTCCCCCGTGTGTGCAAGATTCGGTATCTTCTCTGGTTGGAAAATCCATTCATGTCTCGATATTTTTCCTCCGTAACCGTCATTGTATTTCCCTATGGTTAGGATACGATATTTTTTACATCTGTGACATAGTGTGATACCGTACGGGTACACATGTTGATATCTGTGGTACCGTAGTGTGAGTGGGAGCCTCTTTCATTTTTGGGACAAAGATTGTTCTGCCATAAGAAGGGGAGGAACGGGGACTCGTCGGGTGCAGATGCCGAGCCGCTTTCTCGTGGCGGCGAAGGAGGGTCTCAAGGTTTTTTTGTCCCCCGTGTGTGCAAGATTCGGTATCTTTTCTGTTTGGAAAGTCCATTCATGTCACGGTATTTTTCGTCAGTAACTGTCTTTGTATTTCTCTATGTTCAGGATACGATCCTTTTCATCTGTGTCATAGTGTGATACCGTACGGGTACGTATGTTTATAGCTGTGGTACCGTAGTGTGAGTGGGGGCCTCTTGCTTTTTTGGGTCGAGATCGTTCCGCCATAGGAAGGAGAGGCACGGGGACTCGTCGGGGACAGAAGCCGAGCCGCTTTTTCGTGGCGGCAGGAGGGTCTCGAGGTGTTTTTGTCCCCCGTGTGTGCCGGTTTCAGTATCTCTTCTGTTTGGAAAGTCCATTCATGTCTCGATTTGTTTCGTCAGTAACCGTCATTGTGTTTCCCTGTGGTTAGGATACGACCCTTTTCATCTGTGTCATAGTGTGATACCGTTGGGGTACGTGTGTTGATAGCTGTGGTACCGTGGTGTGAGTGGGAGCCTGCTGTATTTATCGGACAAAGATCGTTCCTCCATAGGAAGGGGAGGCACGGGGACTCATCAGGGGCAGAAGCCAAGCCGCTTTCTCGTGGCGGCAAGGAGAGGGTCTCGAGGTGTTTTTGTCCCCCGTGTGTGCAAGATTCGGTATCGTTTCTGTTTGGAAAGTCCATTCATGTCACGATATTTCTCGTCAGTAACCGTCATTGTATTTCCTCATGGTTAGGATACGATCTTTTTCATCTGTCATAGTGTAATACCGTTCGTGTACGTATGTTGATAGCTGTGGTACCGTAGAGTTAGTGGGGCCCTGCTGCATTTTTGGGACGAAGATCGTTCCGCCATTAGAAGGGGAGGCACGGGGACTCGTCGGGGGCAGAAGCCGAGCCGCTTTCTCGTGGCGGCAGGAGGAGGGTCTCGAGGTGTTTTTGTCCCCGTGTGTGCAACATTCGGTATCTTTTCTGCTTAGAAAATCCATTCATGTCACGATATGTTTCGTCAGTAACCGTCATCGTATTTGTCAATGGTTAGGATGCGATCTTTTTCATCTGTGTCATAGTGTGATACCGTTGGGGTACGTGTGTTGATAGCTGTGGCACCGTAGTGTGTGTGGGGGCCTTCTCCATTTTTGGGACGAAGATCGTTCCGCGATAGGAGGGGGAGGCACAAAGACTCGTCGGGGACAGAAGCCGAGCCGCTTTCTTGTGGCGGCGGAAAGAGGGTCTCGAGGTGATTTCGTCCCCCGTGTGTGCAAGATTCGGTATCTTCTCTGTTTGAAAATCAATTCATGTCACAATTTTTTCCGTCAGTAACCGTCATTGTATTTCCCTATGGTTAGGATACGATCCTTTTTATCTGTTTTATAGTGTGATACCGTACAGGTACGTATGTTGATAGCTGTGGTACTGTAGTGTTTGTGGGGGCCTGCTGCTATTTTGGGACAAAGATTGTTCTGCCATAAGAAGGGGAGGAACGGGGACTCGTCGGGTGCAGATGCCGAGCCGCTTTCTCGTGGCGACGAAGGAGGGTCTCAAGGTGTTTTTGTCCCCCGTGTGTGCAAGATTCGGTATCTTTTCTGTTTGGAAAGTCCATTCATGTCACGGTATTTTTCGTCAGTAACTGTCTTTGTATTTCTCTATATTCAGGATACGATCCTTTTCATCTGTGTCATAGTGTGATACCGTTCGGGTACGTATGTTGATAGCTGTGGTAACGTAGTGTGTGTAGGGGCCTGCTCTATTTTGGGGACAAAAATCGTTCCGCCATACGAGGGGGAGGCACGGGGACTCGTCGGGGACAGAAGCCAAGCCGCTTTCTTGTTGCGGCCGGAGGGTCTCGAGGTGCTTTTGTCCCCCATGTGTGCAAGATTTGGTACCTTTTCGGTTTGAAAAATCCATTTATGTCACGATTTTTTTCGTCAATAACCGTCATTGTATTTCCCTATGGTTAGAATACGATCCTTTTAATCTGTGTCAAAGTGTGATACCGTTCGAGTACGTATGTGATAGCTGTGGTGCCGTAGTGTGAGTGGGGCCCTGCTGCATTTTCGGGACGAAGATCGTTCCGCCATAGGAAGGGGAGGCACGGGGACTCGTCGTGGGCAGAAGTCGAGCAGCTTTCTCGTGGCGGCGGGAAGGTCTCGAGGTGCTTTTGTCCCGCGTGTGTGCAAGATTCAGTATCTTTTCTGTTTGGAAAGTCCATTCATGTCACGATTTGTTTCGTCAGTAACCGTCATTGTATTTCCCTATGGTTAGGATACGATTCTTCTCATTTGTGTCATAGTGTGATACCATACGGGTACGTATGTTGATAGCTGTGGTACCGTAGAGTGAGTGGCATTTTTGGGACGAAGATCGTTCCGCCATACGAAGGGGAGGCACGGGGACTCGTCGGGGACAGAAGCCGAGACGCTTTTTGTGGGGGCAGGAGGAGGGTCTCGAGGTGTTTTTGTCCCCCGTGTGTGCCGGTTTCGGTATCTTTTCTGTTTTGAAAATCCATTCATGTCACGATTAACTCCGTCAGTAACCGTCATTGTTTTTCCCTATGGTTAGGATGCGATCCATCACATCTGTGGCACAATGTGATACCATACGGGTACCTATGTTGATAGCTGTGGTACCGTAGTGTGTGTGTGGGCCTGCTGCATTTTTGGGACGAAGATCGTTCCACCATAGGAAGGAGATGCACGGGGACTCGTCGGGGGCAGAAGCCGAGCCGCTTTCACGTGGCGGCGGGAGGGTCTCGAGGTGTTTTTGTCCCCCGTGTGTGCAAGATTCGGTATCTTTTCTGTCTGGAAAATCCATTCATGTCACGATTTGTTTCGTGAGTAACCGTCATTGTATTTCCTTTTAGTTAGGATACGATGCTTTTCGTCTGTGTCATAGTGTGATACCGTTCGGGTACGTATGTTGATATCTGTGGTACCGTAGAGTGTGTGGGGGCCTGCCCCGTATTCGGGACGAAGATCGTTCCGACATAAGAAGGGGAGGCCCGGGGACTCGTCGGGGGCAGAAGCTGAGCCGTGTTCTCGGGTGGCAGGAGGAGGGTCTCGAGGTGATTTTGTCCCCCGTGTGTGCAAGATTCGGTATCTTTTCTGTTTGGAAAACCCATTCATGTCACGATTTTTTTCGTGAGTAACCGTCGTTGTATTTGCCTTTGGTTGCGCACGATCCTTTTCATCTGTGTCAAAGTGTGATACTGTTTGGGTACGTGTGTTGATAGCTGTGGTATTGTAGTGTGTGTGCGGGCCTGCTCCATATTTATGACCGAGATCGTTCCGCCATAGGAAGGGGAAGCATGGGGAATCGTCGGGGGCAGAAGCCGAGCCACCTTCTCGTGGCGGCAGGAGGTTCTCGAGGTGTTTTTATCCCCCGTGTGTGCAAGATTCGGTGTCTTTTCTGGTTGGAAAATCCATTCATGTCACGATATTTTTCGTCAGTAACCGTCATTGTATTTCCCTATGGTTAGGATACGATCTTTTTTATTTGTGTCATAGTGTGATACCATACGGGTACGTATGTCGATAGCTGTGGTACCGTATTGTGTGTGGGGGCCTGCTGCATTTATGGGACGAAGATCGTTCCGCCATACGAAAGGGAGGCACGGGGACTCGTCGAGGACAGAAGCCGAGCCGCTCTCTCGTGGCGAAAGGAGGAGGGTCTCGAGGTGTTTTTGTCCGCCGTGTGTGCCGGTTTCGGTATCTTTTCTGGTTGAAAAATGCATTCATGTCACAAATATTTTCGTCAGTAACCGTCGTTGTATTCCCTTATGGTTAGGATACGATCCATCACATCTGTGTCACAGTGTGATACCATACGGGTACATATGTTAATAGCTGTAGTACAGTAGTGTGTGTGGGGGCCTGCTGCATTTTTGGGACGAAGATCGTTCCACCATAAGAAGGAGATGCACGGGGACTCGTCGGGGGCGGAAGCTGAGCCGCTTTCACGCGTGGCAGGAGGAGAGTCTCGAGGTGATTTTGTCCCTCGTGTGTGCAAGATTCGGTATCTTTTCTGCTTGGAAAATCCATTCATGTCACTATATTTTTCGTCAGTAACCGTCAATGTATTTCCCTATGGTTGAGTACGATCCTATTCATCTGTGTCAAAGTGTGATACCGTTTGGGTACGTGTGTTGATAGCTGTGGTACCGTAGTGTGAGTGGGGGCCTCTTTCATTTTTGGGAAGAAGATCGTTCCGCGATAGGAAGGGAAGGCACGGGGACTCGTGGGAGGCAGAAGCCGAGCCGCTTTCTCGTGGCGGCGGAAAGAGGGTCTCGAGGTGTTTTTGTCCCCCGTGTGTGCAAGAATCAATATCTTTTCTGTTTGAAAATTCAATTCATGTCACAATTTTTTCCATCAGTAACCGTCATTGTATTTCCCTATGGTTAGGATACGATCCTTTTTATCTGTTTCATAGTGTGATACCGTACAGGTACGTATGTTGATAGCTGTGGTACTGCAGTGTTTGTGGGGGCCTGCTGCTATTTTGGGACGAAGATTGTTCTGCCATAGGAAAGAGAGGAACGGGGACTCGTCGGGTGCAGAAGCCGAGCCGCTTCCTCGTGGCGGCGAAGGAGGGTCTCAAGGTGTTTTTGTCCCCCGTGTGTGCAAGATTCGGTATCTTTTCTGTTTGGAAAGTCCATTCATGTCACGGTATTTTTCGTCAGTAACCGTCATTGTATTTCTCTATGGTTAGGATACGATCCTTTTCATCTGTGTCATAGTGTGATACCGTTCGGGTACGTATGTTGATAGCTGTGGTAACGTAGTGTGTGTAGGGGCCTGCTCCATTTTGGGGACAAAGATCGTTCCGCCATACGAGGGGAAGGCACGGGGACTCGTCGGGGGCAGAAGCCAAGCCGCTTTCTCGTTGCGGCCGGAGGGTCTCGAGGTGTTTTTGTCCCCCATGTGAGCAAGATTTGGTACCTTTTCGGTTTGGAAAATCTATTTATGTCACGATATTTCTCGTCAATAACCGTCATTGTATTTTCCTATGGTTAGAATACGATCCTTTAAAACTGTGTCAAAGTGTACTACCGTTCGGGTACGTATGTTGATAGCTGTGGTGCTGTAGTGTGAGTGGGGCCCTGCTGCATTTTCGGGACGAAAATCGATCCACCATAGGAAGGAGATGCACGGGGACTCGTAAAGGACAGAAGCCGAGCCGCTTTCTCGTGGCGGCGGGAGGGTCTCGAGGTGTTTTTGTCCCCCGTGTGTGCAAGATTCGGTGTCTTTTCTGTCTGAGAAATCCGTTCATGTCACGATTTGTTTCGTCAGTAACCGTCATTGTCTTTCTCAATGGTTAGGATACGATGCTTTTCGTCTGTGTCATAGTGTGATACCGTTCGGGTACGTATGTTGATATCTGTGGTACCGTAGAGTGTGTGGGGGCCTGCCCCGTATTTGGGACGAAGATCGTTCCGACATAAGAAGGAGATGCACGGGGACTCGTCGGGGGCGGAAGCTGAGCCGTTTTCTCGGGTGGCAGGAGGAGAGTCTCGAGGTGTTTTTGTCCCCCGTGTGTGCAAGATTCGGTACCTTTTCTGTTTGGGAAATCCATTTATGTCACGATGTTTTACGTCAGTAACCGTCATTGTATTTGCCTATGGTTGAGTACCATCCTTTTCATCTGTGTCAAAGTGTGATACCGTTCGGGTACGTGTGTTGATAGCTGTGGTACTGTAGTGTGTGTAGGGGCCTGCTCCCTATATATTTATGACCAAGATCGTTCCGCTATAGGAGGAGGAAGCACGGGGACTCGTCGGGGGCTGACGCCGAGCCACTTTCTCGTGGCGGCAGGAGGGTCTCGAGGTGTTTTTGTCCCCCGTGTGTGCAAGATTCGGTATCTTTTCTGGTTGGAAAATCCATTCATGTCACGATATTTTTCCTCCGTAACCGTCATTGTATTTCCTATGGTTAGGATACGATCTTTTTCATCTGTGACATAGTGTGATACGGTGCGGGTACATATGTTGATATCTGTGGTACCGTAGTGTGAGTGGGGGCCTCTTTCATTTTCGGGACGAAGATCGTTCCGCGATAGGAAGGGGAGGCACGGGGATTCGTGGGAGGCCGAAGCCGAGCCGCTTTCTCGTGGCGGCGGAAAGAGGGTCTCGAGGTGATTTTGTCCCCCGTGTGTGCAACAATCAGTATCTTTTCTGTTTGAAAATTCAATTCATGTCACAATTGTTTTCATCAGTAACCGTCATTGTATTTCCCTATGGTTAGGATACGACCCTTTTTATCTGTTTTATAGTGTGATACCGTACAGGTACGTATGTTGATAGCTGTGGTACTGTAGTGTTTGTGGGGGCCTGCTGCTGTTTTGGGACGAAGATTGTTCTGCCATAAGAAGGGGAGGGACGGGGACCCGTCGGGGGCAGAAGCCGAGCCGCTTTCTCGTGGCGGCGACGGAGGGTCTTAAGGTGTTTTTGTCCCCCGTGTGTGCAAGATTCGGTATCTTTTCTGTTTGGAAAGTCCATTCATGTCACGGTATTTTTCGTCAGTAACCGTCATTGTATTTCTCTATGGTTAGGATACGATCCTTTTCATCTGTGTCATAGTGTGATACCGTTCGGGTACGTATGTTGATAGCTGTGGTAACGTAGTGTGTGTAGGGGCCTGCTCTATTTTGGGGACAAAGATCGTTCCGCCATACGAGGGGGAGGCACGGGGACTCGTGGGGGGCAGAAGCCAAGCCGCTTTCTCGTTGCGGCCGGAGGGTCTCGAGGTGCTTTTGTCCCCCATGTGCGCAAGATTTGGTACCTTTTCGGTTTGGAAAATATATTTTTGTCACGATATTTTTCGTCAATAACCGTCATTGTATTTCCCTATGGTTAGAATACGATCTTTTAATCTGTGTCAAAGTGTGATACAGTTCGGGTACCTATGTTGATAGCTGTGGTGCCGTAGTGTGAGTGAGGCCCTGCTGCATTTTTGGGACGAAGATCGTTCCGCCATAGGAAGGGGAAGCACGGGGACTCGTCGTGGGCAGAACCCGAGCCGCTTGCTCGTGGCGGCAGGAGGGTCTCGAGGTGTTTTTGTCGCCTTGTGTGCAACATTCGGTATCTTTTCTGTTTGGAAAATCCATTCATGTCACGATATGTTTCGTCAGTAACCGTCATTGTCTTTCTCAATGGTTAGGATGCGATCTTTTGCATCTGTGTCATAGTGTTACACCGTTCTGGTACGTATGTTGATAGCTGTGGTACCGTAGTGTGTGTGGGGGCCCGCTCCATTTCTGGGACGAAGATCGTTCCGCGATAGGAGGGGGAGGCACGAAGACTCGTCGGGGACAGAAGCCGAGCCGCTTTCTCGTGGCGGCAGGAGGAGGGTCTCGAGGTGTTTTTGTCCCCCGTGTGTGCAAGATTCGGTATCTTCTCTGTTTGGAAAACCCATTCATGTCACGATATATTCCGTCAGTAACCGTCATTGTATTTCTCTATGGTTGGTGTACGATCCTTTTCATCTGTGTCATAGTGTGACACTGTACGGGTACGTATGTTGATAGCTGTGGTACGTAGTATGAGTGACGGCCTGCTGTATTAATCGGACAAAGATCGTTCCACCATAGGAAGGGGAGGCACGGGGACTCATCGGGGGCCGAAGCCGAGCCGCGTTCTCGTGGCGGCAGGAGGGTCTCGCGGTGAGTTCGTCCCCCGTGTGTGCAAGATTCGGTATCTTTTCTGTTTGGACAGTCCATTCATGTCACGGTATTTTTCGTCAGTAACCGTGATTGTATTGCCCTATGGTTAGGATACGATCCTTTTCATCTGCGTCATAGTGTGATACCGTACGGGTACGTATCTTGATAACTGTGGTAATGTAGTGTGAGTGGAGGCTTCTTGCTTCTTTTCGACGAAGGTCTTTCAGCCATAAGAAGGGGAGGCACGGGGACTCGTCGTGGGCAGAAGCCGAGCCGCTTTCCCGTGGCAGCAGGAGGTGGGTCTCGAGGTGTTTTTGTCCCCCGTGTGTGCAAGATTCGGTATCTTTTCTGTGGTGTGGAAAGTCCATTCATGTCACGATTTGTTTCGTCAGTAACCGTCATTGTATTTCTCTATATTAAAGATACGATCTCTTTCATCTGTCATAGTGTGATACCATTGGGGTACGAATGTTGATAGCTGTGGTACCGTAGTGTGTGGGGGGGCCTGCTGCATTTTTGGGACGAAGATCGTTCCGCCATAGGAAGGGGAGGCACGAGGACTCGTCGGGGACAGAAACCGAGCCGCTTTCTCGTGGCGGCGGGAGGAGGGTTTCGAGGTGTTCTTGTCCCCCGTGCGTGCACGATTCGGTATCTTCTCTGATTGGAAAATCCATTCATGTCACGATATATTCCGTCCGTTACCGTGACTGTATTTCTCTATAGTTAGCATACGATCCTTCTCATCTGTGTCATAGGGTGATATTGTACATGTACGTATGTTGATAGCTGTGGTGCCGTTGTGTGAGTGGAGCCTGCTGTATTTATCGGACGAAAATCGTTCCGCCATACGAAGGGAGGGCACGGGGACTCGTCGGGGGCAGAAGATGAGCCGCTTCCTCGTGGCGGCGAAGGAGGGTCTCGAGGTGTTTTTGTCCCCCGTGTGTAAAATATTTGTTATCTTTTCTGTTTGGAACGTCTATTCATGTCACGATTTTTTTCGTCAGTAACCGTCATTGTATTTCCCTATGGTTTGGATACGATCCTTCACATATGTTTCACAGTGTGATACCATACGGGTACGTATGTTGATAGCGGTGGTACTGTAGTGTGTGTACGGGCCTGCTCCATTTTTGGGACAAAGATCGTTCCGCCATAGGAAGGGGAGGCACGGGGACTCGTCGGGGGCAGAAGCCAGGCCGCTTTCTCGTTGCGGCCGGAGGGTCTCGAGGTGTTTTTGCCCCCAGTGTGTGCAAGATTTGGTATCTTTTCGGTTTGGAAAATCCATTAATGTCACGATTTTTTCCATCAGTAACCGTCATTGTATTTCCCTACATGCCTATGGTTAGGATACGATCCTTTCCACTTGTGTCAAAGTATGATACCGTTTGGGTACGTATGTTGATAGCTGTGGTACTGTAGTGTTTGTGGGGGCCCGCTGCATTTTCTAGACGAAGATTGTTCTGCCATAAGAAGGGGGGGGAAGGGGACTCGTCGGGGGCAGAAGCCGAGCCGCTTTCTCGTGGCGGCGAAGGAGGGTCTCGAGGTGTTCTTGTCCCCCGTGTGTGCAACATTCGGTATCTTTTCTGTTTGGAAAGTCCATTCATGTCACGATTTTCTTCGCCAGTAACCGTCGTTGTATTTCCAAATGGTTAGGATACGATCATTTTCATCTGTGTCATAGTGTAGTACCGTTGGGGTACGTATGTTGATAGCTGTCGTACCGTAGTGTGTCGGGGGGCCTGCTGCATTTTTGGGACGAAGATCGTTCCGCCATAGGAAGGGGAGGAACGGGGACTCGTCGGGGACAGAAGCCAAACCGCTTTCTCGTGGCGGCGGGATGGTCTCGAGGTGTTTTTGTCCCCCGTGTGTGCAAGATTCGGTATCTTTTCTGGTTGAAAAATCAATTCATATCTCGATTGTTTTCATCCGTAACCGTCATTGTATTTCCGTATGGGTAGGATACGATCTTTTTCATCTGTGTCATAATGCGATACTGTACGGGTACGTATGTTGATAGCTGTGGTGCCGTAGTATGAGTGGGAGCCTGCTGTATTTATCGGACGAAGATCGTTCCACCATAGGAAGGGGAGGCACGGGGACTCGTCGGGGGCAGAAGCCGAGCCGCTTTCTCGTGGCGGCGGGATTTTCTCGAGGAGTTTTTGTCCACCGTTTGTGCAAGATTCGGTATCTTTTCTGTTTAGAAAATCCATTCATGTCTCGATTGTTTTCGTCCGTAACCGTCATTGTATTTCCCTATGGTTAGGATATGATCCTTTTCATCTGTGTCATAGTGTAATACCGTTCGGGTACGTGTGTTGATAGCTGTGGTACTGTAGTGTGTGGAGGGGCCTGCTCCATTTTTGGGACGGAGATTGTTTTGCTATAAGAAGGGGATGCCTGGGGACTCGTCGGGGGCAGAAGCCGAGCCGCTTTCTCGTGGCGGCAGGAGGAGGGTCTCGAGGTATTTTTGTCCCCTGTGTGTGCAAGATTCGATATTTTTTCGGTTTGGAAAATCCATTCATGTCACGATTTGTTTCGTCAGTAACCGTCATTGTATTTCACTCAGGTAAGGATACGATCCTTTTTATCTGTGTCATAGTGTGACACTGTACGGGTACGTATGTTGATAGCTGTGGTACGTAGTGTGAGTGAGGGCCTGCTGTATTTATCGGACGAAGATCGTTCGACCATAGGAAGGGGAGGCACGGGGACTCGTCGGGGGCAGAAGCCGAGCCGCTTTCTCGTGGCGGCGGGAGGGTATCGAGGAGTTTTTATCTCCCGTGTGTGCAAGTTTCGGTATCTTTTCTGTTTAGAAAATCCATTCATGTCTCGATTCGTTTCGTCAGTAACCGTCATTATATTTCCCAATGGTTAGGATATGATCCTTTTCATCTGTGTCAAATTGTGATACCGTACGGGTACGTATGTTGATAGACAAAAAGATGCACCATAAGAAGGCGGTCACGTGAGTGGCCGCTGCAGCCCAGTCAACC
Source organism: Undaria pinnatifida (assembly GCA_012845835.1). NCBI lineage: Eukaryota > Phaeophyceae > Laminariales > Alariaceae > Undaria > Undaria pinnatifida. The sequence continues at coordinate 4,130,907 of JABAKD010000013.1, forward strand.
TGAATCTACCGGTTTTTTAGGGCGGATGTGGCGGTGGACACTGGGTCTCTCCCTTGTCTCACTCCAAATTGGCGTAGGGAGTAGTCCTGCTGCCCTACCTCCAGTCTTACCATTAAGTACTCCTCTATCTTTAAAACCACGGGACACCTGCGGCATACGCCACTTAATATGAACCTTACCGTACCGCGTGCAGTACTATTCCCTGTGACGAAGATGAGATCCCAATATACCTCAACACGCCGACCCACTGGGCAGTGTACAGCCGACGCCGTTGAGGAGGTGAAATTGGACGTTTTTGCGTTGTTGTCATAGGCATACCTTCGGCGAACGCTCGTGCATTCCGGCCCACAGATGTTTTCAAGTATATGTGCATGATTAACTCAATAAAATGAAAAACCGCACGATGCGGGATGATCGCTGTGCCTGCGAGATCGACCTCAAAAAGGTGGTGGTTCCAAACCACCCTGGAATATATGTTCCTGAAATACATTACCTGGTCCTACTGAATCGTTCTACGGCAGCCCTTTCAACTTTTCTTTAACGACATCGCCGGATTTGAAACCAACTCCCCGCCGTGTCTTCTGAAACTCGGTGCCCTTTGCCTCCCCGACGCCATCGTTCGATGGTCCTTTGCAAACAAGACAATACATATGGAGACATACATTTCAGAACAACCCTCCACATGTCGAGCAGACACGAAACGTCGGTTAAGGAAAATTGTGGTTTGTATCGTAGAATCAATCTACTGCGCTAGATCAGGTATTCATTCCACGGTCTCCCGCAGGCGAAAACATATTCCATGTATGCCTTTAATTATTAATGCACATGAATTACAAAATTGCACCACCCCTAGTCAACCTACCCGTCCAAGAATACCAGTACACGGCGAAAGCAGAGTGTATTGGTTAGTTGATAGCGCTGTATAGCTAAAGGAGTATTACGCTGGTCCACGGTGTCTCTAGTGCTGAAGATACGACGTATTTACCACGCATTTCTGGTGTTCTTTCCCGGTCAGCCACGGAAAAACCGTCGGGGCTGGCGGGCGTGATTGGTGGCAGTTTCGAAAGCGACAACGTAGTCACGCAACCACTGCGAACGAAGAAAAATGTCTCCTGCCTCCTTCTCCCGTGTGCGCCGACTATCCGAACAGACCCTATAAGACACCAAAATTGGTATTCATATCAATTGGTGTAACGTAGTCTAATCATGGGCAACGTTTTTCATCCTAGGCGGCCAGCGCCCAGAAAATGATACAACCGTCAACGGCGAGATATACGGGCATGATTCGTTCAATACACCGACAAAGTGTAGCGACAAAAGAAGAAGGTGTTATATGATATGACACGCGTGAGATGCTCGTCTGGGAAATCGGGGGGGGGCTGCATAGAGCTCTACCGGGTACACGCCATCAATAGTACGCACGCAGGCGTGGCACGTGGGTCCTATGGCCAGAACAAGGCTGTTGTATTGTAGTATCATATTCTATCATACCCCCCTTTGCACCGCCGGCTTTGCGAGCGTCACACAACAGCGGCATTCCCTTTGGTTCCCTTTTGTGTACCCCAGGACTGCTTAATGTGCGTATAAATCACGAAAACGGACTTGATGGAAGACGCATGCTACAGTGGATCTTCGTCTTTTTTCTGACCGTCCTCCCCAGTTGAGAAACCCCATCCCCGACCCCAAAGCGGGTGGTGAGGAAAATAAGGTGCCAAACGAACAAGATGATCATGGCCTAGGTATCCTGCAGAATATTCCCGAATAGTCGAATGTTAATTCTAACTCTTGGGCGGTTTTCCAATCCAAGAGCCCTCGTCGTTGGAAACATTTTCATCAAAGCCGACAAAACGAGCAAGATTATATTGGCTTAGGCGTCTATCCCGCACGAAAAAATTAAAACGCTTTATTGGTTTTTCAAACTATTTTGGGCAGTCTTTCGCTTCAAACGTCCCGTTCGTCGGAAATATTTCCATTAAAAACGTGCTACCCCTGTCGAAACACGCGTGACCGCAACAGACGCATGCCATGTATTATCCTGAGGCTCCTCACTTGAGGAGAACCACTGTTCTTATGTGTGCATTATAAACATCGTTGGCTTGTATGCATGCGCGTCCGCATTTCCTGCCATCTGTGACCTCACGCGCTTGTTAGACTCAACGATTTGACCTCTGGAGTCTCGGATCAATCAGCTGGATGGATTCCAAATCGGAGGAACCAAAAGAAAGGTACAGCTGGCTACTACGAACTCTCGCAGTGGCAAGGAGATCAAAAACTAGGGCGGTTCGCCCAGCTACCGCATCATCTGCACTAAGGATGCCGCTACACGGATCGTAGTCGATTGAACACCCCGCACCCAGCATACATAGTGCACCGCCAGTAGCCCACATAGTCCGTGTTATCCATGCACGATTCCTCCGACGCCTCCTCCTTGCAGCACGTGAGCGCCGCCGTCTGGAAAGCGCGCCCGGTTGACGCGCTAGAAACATCAAGGGTGCTCAATGCCTCATGGATGCATGCCTTGTAAACGTCATCGTCGTAGTCTGCGATGCGACTGTAGCATACTTCAGTTCAACTACAAGCTATTGTTTCGGCAACGCATTCATAAGTATCGTCCGTGGAGGAAGCTGTTTCTGCTCAATATACGGCCCCAATCGCGGTCAGGAAAAGGTCCGCCGACACGAAGAGGCGAATTAAGCAGCTGAGTGTCATTTATGATGCGATCTTGATAGCACACCGAGACAATACCTGTGAGGAAGATCACATCACGACGTGACATGCTTGAGCAATGTCACGGTATGATTTGACACATTGCGGTTCAACTTGATGGCCCAAGATAGCTCAACTGGGTATAATTATCCAAGTAGGTCCCCTGTACCAAAATGCGCGTTTGCTGCCGTGCATGGTATTGTTTCTCTATTTTTCTTTCGAATTGAACTGTGGCTTCGCTTTCTTCAGAGGTTTGTGGGGGGAAGTGAACACGCTAGCGTTACGCGTATTCAGGGGCATGACGGTTAACGGTGACCACATATCCTCGATCGAAGTATGAAGGTATTGTTTATTCCATGACAGTAGACTATATACGAAGTTATCTGGTACCCGTGTTATGGCATTTCCGCATTCGGTCTGCTTTGCATCATACCCGTTCTATTGCCTCCGCGTACAGGTACGTGGGACCGTTGGTACCTGCTTGGCTTTTTCCCCGTTCAATTGGCTTCGGTCTTCCGAGTTGAAGGGTGTGGAAGTGGGTTGTGCAGAGCCGCATGTTCGATATATTCTCCGACTTCTCCAGATGGACTAAATTCCACCACATCTTCCTATGAATCTACATATGCGGTCCTTCAGGATGGGCTGGTTTTGTGATATCCCCTCTCCCGTTGCGGAAATATGATGAATACCAATTTGCATCAGGTGTCTCCTTTATAGGTGGCAGGCGTCATCGCCTGCCTGGACCACCTTCAGGTCAAACGGTATCCGGGGGACAACAATCAACTAATGCCAGAGATGTAATATCAAAGCAACCGTCGTGTGAGTAACCGTTACAGAGCCAGAGGCACCCCTGTACAACAGCAGTCCATATCTAGGTCATATTGCCCATTACTACTACACCTGGTACCGTAGTGGCGTCTGGTATACTACAATGTCTACGAGTAGCCCGCCGCGGTATCAATCTGCTATCCCAACGCATCGACATCCAGCACACCCTGTCGATGTCTTATCCCAGAGAGAAGCACCTCTTGTGTCCACAAACTAAAAAACAGACATATCCATCGCAAAGGCAGGTTCGAGATTTGGTGAAGGAGTGCAAAAAACGCAACTAGTACGAACAGTGGGGCATCAACAAGTCAGCACCCTAGACAACTAGCAGGGCAAGGAAACAGAACGAAACAAAAGAACTACGTGTAACAAGGAAAGGAACGCTAAGGGGAAAGGAAGAGTTAGCCAGCAAAGCAGAATTATGTAGACACGAAAACGAGGCAAGACCAAACCAGTAAGCCTGAAACACACAGGAAGCTGGCAACAATAATCCAGGTAACACCAAATCTATAAGCGTCGGGGGACACACCCTTGGTGGGCTTATAATACAACCACTCACTGTAGTAGAAATATGAGCATGGCCGCATGGTCTATCACCCCTTTGCTATCTCTGACGACGGCGGCGCCCATACCACAGCGTTTACCGTCTCCATGCCCAAGAATGGATGGAAACTAAGCAAACTATAAATATATTGAGGAGTTATAACGCATATATCACGACCCAGCCGGCGTCGCACCAGCACCCACACTGGGTTCTTGAAGCAGCTACAATAATATCAGGAACAGGGAAATTGCCGCATGGTGTGCCCCATGCTTGCTCTAGGTGTGCCCCTCGCATACCGTGACGACGACAGCGACGCCTATACCGTCATAATCGCTTTGATACCCGCTAACACCATTCAAACCGGAACACATATCACATGCTACGACAAACGAGCATCAATCTATGCCTGCGGCTCCACACACAATTAGCAAGCTGTATACCTTACCCAAGCATAGATGTTTTAAGGAAAATCGAAATTGAAACCCGATCAACAATGCTATCAGCTAGCATGCCATGCCAGAGCGGCCACCCGGCTGATATTACTGCAAACGAAAATGGCATTCCGGCGATATCGGTTAACGAGTCCTGCTACCCAGAAATGTTTAACCAAAGCGTTCCACCCCTACTGAGGCAGGCTTCGCATTATGAAACAACGAGAAAGCGGCGGTATCATACCTGGCATTGCTGGCATCGGTGTGAATCTGCGGAATAATCTTCTAAATGTAATGTGTGTTCTTCACAATATATACTTTCTGTTTTTACCATCCTTTCTAAATTCTTGGCACTATTCGTTCTCCTTCTCCCTTTCTAGAGGTAGCTCAGATCTGGGGTCGCTAAGCGGGCTTGTTCCTCCCCCCCCCACAACGGTGCGTGCCTTTGTTTTTATCGTGTTAAGAATGCAGCATGTTCTTCCCTCGTCGAATCGCATCGATTTGCGTTAAGCTTGTATTTCCATCCATCTACATGCTTCCCAACCAATTTCCGTGCTGATGCCTTACAAGAAACGGACGCTGTGTCCACAAACTACTTGTACGAGACAGCGAGATGCAAATTGAAGATGCATCAAGAGTGATTTGGCCGTGCCATGCCAACCGCAATGAGCTCGCTAGCTAAAAACAAAAGCATACAGACTATTTGCAGTAAAACATAAACAAAAAATGAATAAGATGGAAGAAAAGAAAAATTGTAACAAACGATCTTGGAAAAAAAAAAGAGAAACAGGTCATGATTACGAAGATGAAAACAAAGCACAACAGATACCCAGCAACTGCAGACTATTCACACAGAAGATACGACCGCCCAACCAACCCCGGGAAAAGCAACGTTATTGGGTTTCGAATGACCCTCCTGAAAAGGTAAGAGCATTGCCGCATGGTTTATCACCAGCACACGATTTCTGACGACAGATGTGCCAATACCGTCATCGTCGCCCCCATACCTGATAGAGAAACGAAGCTCGATAACAAAGCAAGCAGCAAAAAGCGGATGACACCGCCCAACCGGCGTCGAGGGGACAGCACCCAAACTGGATTCCGAATGCAACTTTTAGAAGATTAGAAGCATTGCTGCCTGGTCTGTCATCTACATACTGTATTTTTGACGGCGGTTTTCATTCCGACATCATCGCCTAAATAGTAAAGGTGCCCCACAGGGAAACATGAAGAGCACAGCAAAAAGAGGAGCAAAACTAAATGTCCATGTTCAACAGTTGTAGAGCATGATGTTGTGGTAATACTGTGGCACACCGGTCGCGCTGGTGGTCCAGCGGTTAACTTCATAAACTATTAGGGTTAGGGTTAAGGGTGTTCGTTGTGCTTTTTTAGTTTGACAGTTACGTGGTGGTTCGGGATATTGGCATAATATTGTGAAGTATGTGGATCCTGGGATCCGAGTGTGTATGTATGGAATGACGCCCATTGTCACTTTTCTGCTGTCCCTACTCTGCTGGAAGATATGTTCAAACGACCTGTTGAGTCATCAAATCATCGACTGTCTAGGTGTCTTGACTAGCTTGTTTGGGGCTGATGGAGAAGGGGTTCAAATCTTGGTAAGGGGATTTTTTCGTTTTCTTGAGACACCAACTGCGGACAGCGTTGAAATATATGTGGGTAAGCACAATTTAGCGCGAGCCGACGAGGAAGAAGGTGCATTATACCGGCGATAAAAAATGCGAAGCGGCGCACACTGGTGAGGAGAGGAGAAGAGAGCTTGTCGAGTGATCCCTGGTTGAATTGCGTCTAGGGAGGATGAAGGAGAAAGGGTGTACGAATACATTCGATGTAATGAACCAAAGACAATGTGCAAACTGGTCGCCCCGGTGGTCTTTCGGGTAAAGTCGAACCCGCCCAAGCTTAGAGTCAGGGCTTGTAATCTCGATGTGTAGATTGGCTTTCTAGAGACACCAACTGCCGAGAGGGCTTTATTACGAGTGTGGGTAAGGACAATTTGACGCGAGTCGACGGGGGAAGAAAGTGTTTAATTATATTCGCGATGAAAACAAAGCCGCCTAGCGTAGCGGGGAGGGGCGAAAAGAGCCTGCTTAGTGACCCCGGGTCAGGGTTACGTCTAGAGGGGGCGAGAAAAAGAAAAGGATAAGGTGCGGAGATTATAACTAGGATGAGCGAAGCAAACAAAATTGTGAACCAGGCGTGATGAGAGAAGTATTCGGACTTCAGTCAGGTGTAAGCGGAAACGACATCTTTGTTCACAGATTTTTGCAGACATGCGCCAGCATCGCACAGTTGACCCTTCAGTATGCAGTAGTCCGGGCCCAGTAAGGCGGTGGTGTGCCAAGTCAAGATGGCCGACATATTATGGGGGGAGCCCGCCTTATTCATTATTATGTGATTGTCTCGCTTGGCAATTTTGACCTCTTTATATTGGGATACCGCCCCATTCAGACAGCCTTATTAGGGGACCCCCCCACTGTAGCTTAGACCAAATTTCCACCTTTCCCCGCGTTTTCACCCCTGCCAGGCACTTCATGTAGCTGTTGTGAGGCGTGACCCACCTTGCGTGAGGGGCTCTACATTTCAAAGGCGGTGGACAGCCTACCCGCCCGACGTGATCAGTCCTGCTGCTTACCGTATAGAAAGGGTGACGACCCACCCTTCTCATCCTATCTTATCCATTATACAGGCGAGGGTGGTGTGGGCTGCATGCGAGTACTGGTGCTACTACCTGTGGATTGCTATCGAAACATTACCGCAGATAAACTCCAACTATTTTCCGCACAAAGACGTGCGTACGTTTGGAGTCCGAACACCAAAACATCGTGAATTTCATATATCTGAAACCAGGTGATGCAGCGTTTCGTTGTTGTTGTTTGCTCATCCCATCTATTACGTTCTCACTTTTTCTTTCTCTTTCTCCGTCACTAGGCGTTACTCAGATTCAGGGTAACTTTCTCCTCCCTCCCCCCGACGGCACTTGTCTTCATTTTAAGCTCGACAAGACGCGAGCCTTTTTCTGCCCTCGCCGACTTGCATGGAATTGAGGCAGCGTTATTATAAGGTTATGAGTAGACTATAGTCTAGACTATTTTACGAGGTTTTCGCAATAACCCACGTCATCAGGTGTCATATCGAGAGTTTCGTCGTAACTCATATTTTATACGGTCCGGGTGTTCTTGTAACCTCCACCAGGTGATACGTCAATCTCACGTGCTGTGGGCTGCATGATGGGGCTCGCATGATGACCTCTTGAGGAAACCATGTCGGAGATTCCCATGTCTATCATCGTAGTGCCAGGCAGGGCGGAATGGCTTTATCCAGACGGCCGACAACCTGCAGCGGGGCTGCGCAACACTCCAACGAGCACTCACTAGTCAGCGATAATAATATCAAAACGGGGCGTCGCAGGGTGCGTCACGGCCGTACGCAAGGCATGATGCGAGCATTAGCATCCACGTTGCCGTAGCGCAATGGTCGCGTCTCTTCCCGACAGCGTCCTAAAATATCAACAAGTGTTCGCTAACATCAAATAAATGTAAAATACAGCGCAATTCGATGCATGTCGACGAGGGGGAAAATGTTTGATTCAGGCTTCTCGTCAAACAATTGGTGGCGCGTAACGCAGAGAGGAGGCGGCAGAGGAGGCCGCTTAGTGACCCCATCCCTGAAATATATCTAGAGAGCGGGACAAGAAGAAAGAAAAATTGTGAAGGCATGGAAGCGATGAAGGAAAAAGTGGTCGAGATCAAGTTTCCAACAGGGTAGAGCCATCCCACGGTAGGGGTTGCACTTTCTGCGTGAAAAAATCCCTTGGCGATTGAGTTCCTCATGTGAGGAACTGCCGGTCAATGGATCAGTTTCACGAGTACACCACATTTTTGGGGTAAGGCATAGAAGCTTGGTCGGGTTGGGCGAACGAATGCCTTCGAAGTCATTTTCCGGGTGCGATATTGAGTTCCTCACGTGAGGACCTCAGGGACTTTCTGCTCCAACCCTATCGTGGGATGGCTCGGTAGATAAAAAAAACATCGATTGACAGGTTTTAACATTTCCATGGCGTACTGCCATGATGACATACATCGCCATGATGGCGTTCTATGACACGCGGCAAGGATGCAATGCCGTCGGGCAAGGGTTCGCGTTGGGGTTAGGGTTAGCGTGCCATAGCACTGCAACGGCAAGGACGTGACCGTATTTTGGGACCTTCCATGCCGCTGCAATGGGTCGTTTTCAGGTCAATGCTAAGTGCAAGGTTTCATGGCCTGCCATGGCAGTTGGTGCAAAGAAACCCCATCGTGATGACATGAGACCCCAGGCTACGAACCGTTGCAAATTGCATTGCCATGAAAGCTTATGCGATATCGTCAAAGCCCATGAACTCCCGTAAATGTATGTCCTTACGATGCCTTTACTACTATCTATGGCATCGCCACGGCGGTGCCATTGAAATGACACGCCATTGAAATGACACGACAGAGGCATTCCTCGACAGGGGTACAGCAGAAGAATTTGCGGAGCTCCTAACATGAGGCAGCTCAGTACAAAATTACCCGGAACATGGCTTGGAAAACATTCGTTCGCTCTACCCGACCAGCATTTCTACGCGGTATTGGTCCTAACCAAATAAACAACACACTCGTAACAGCAGTATCAACCCTAACCGATACGTCCATGCTTAAAAGTGAGGAGCACAACCGCCAGGAACGTTTCGCCGAAAACATGCAACCCCTACTACATACAGTGGGATGAACCGACATGGCCGTGGGAGCCCATGCCTTCACATAGGCGCCATCACACAATATCATGAAAGCCGTCAGCAGCGCGAAAGTGCGCCATGGGGACTGCCGTAACGCTCCATAAATAAGTGTAATCACGCCTATAGTCTAGTCCTATATACCCAGGAAAGTAAGGCTTGCTCGACCGCGCTACATAGGCGTTATAGACCGGGCCCACGCAAAGGATGTCGCCGTAGGAACTTGCGTGGAAATAAGCCTAAATTGTGCGCGTGCACGAAACAATGTGCAGCCCCACCGCTCCTCCCTAAAGCAGGAGTGTTCTCGACAGCGTTGTGCATATTATCATAGGCAATGGCGCACGCGCTACCTCAGCCTCAACAGAGCACGGCCGACCAAATCGTCTATCGGAATACGCCGGTTCCCTTGAGTTGTTGTTGTTGTTGTTGTTCTCGCATAATCAAGTCCGTGGTCACAGGACAGGCTCCAGTCACTCTGGAGCTGAGGAATACCCCAGGAAAAACACATACAACCCAAGGTGGTACACGCATATATCACAGCTGACGCAATTCATCAACAACGGGCGACCATCAGATGGCACGCACACAAGCCCCCAAGAGTTTAAAGCGCGATTTTGTTTGGGGGCATATATATGATGTGCATAGGACTTCACGCATATTCTCGAAGAAGATCCCGCGATATCACTCACGTGGGTGTGCGGTGTGCTGAGTGCTGTATGCCGTATGCTTTGTCTTGCGTGCTGCGCTTGCTCAGAAGAACTTTTTGGTAGTACAGCTCTGGTGAAGGACTGAAAGGGCGGACTTTGGTGTTGTAGGCTTGTGTCTACTAATCTCTCGTGTTTCGTGTTATAATGCGTATGCGACAAATTGACGACAATGATGCAGGGTTCGGTGTTTAATATAAAAATGGAAATACACTCCAGCTGTGAGATCGAAGATTTCGTCGAAACTCATCTTTGCAAGCTGTGGTGTGTGTTTATATATTAGTCTATTGTGGTGATACGGTATGACGTCCCCACACCATGTCAAACAAAAATTGTCGTTTTGACAACCTCTGTCCGACTTCGTAAACGAAGTTTTCGTACTTTTTCGCTTTTTTTTAATTGGTTTTGTTGTTATTCTCTCTACTTTGTTTTTGTTCGGCATTGATTTTGGTGCCGAGTTCTTCCAAATGTATGTATGTGTGAAAAACATAATGTTCTCATGAGTGTCTCCCGTGTGTGCGATGTTTGTTTTTTGTTGATTGACGGGGCTTGGGTCTGTTGTCCAGATCAGCGTAATAATCACGTACTCGAGCGTTAAGAAAACCCCAAGGCCATCTCTGGCAGAAAATTGTCGTACGATCTGGTAAAAACTTGTCTCAGCACTTGTGCAGCGTTGTCTGGCACTGGGAACGAATCATATAAAGCAAGACAGACCCAAACCCGTTTGCCATTTCACCGGATTTGTATGTTGACGAAATGTCGACACCCTTCGGTTTGCTTGTAATATACTTTACGACGCGGTTTATGTGGAATACAGGCCGTGGATATGGATAAAACAACGACATATGTATAATTTGTATATATATGAAATTAATATCGTTTTCCTTTTTTTTTAAGCGCTGCTCTCCGGCGGCCGGGCGTTTCTTCTCGCGCTTTCGGCTGTGGGGCAAGGAAGCATTCCATGGGTACATGATGAGGCATGTCTGGATCTCGGCCGAGCTCCGTGGCGGTGCTCGGCGCGTTAAACGTCACCGAGCTGGCTCTATTTGGCAAGGGACTGCGCTCCGCCCCCCTGACATGAGCAGGGCACTTGGAGCACCCCAAATTGTTTTTAAAATTACACCAGGTCACCATCATGTCGAACACACACTTCAACAGGCACACATACACACTACACACATAAACACACGCACACGCACGCACTGCGAACGGCCCTTATATCGTCTCCCTCAAACACTCAAAATAATTTCTCCTTCAAACACCTTGCCCGTGTGTGCGAAAACTATTAACAGTGCTATAGACTAGACTATATCCCGTCCTCGTTCGTAAGGCAAGGGCAACCTATCCTTGTGGACGGGAATATAAGAACAGATTGATACGCGTGTTATATCCTATGCGCTAGTTATATTTATGTCCGATCCCGGTCTCTTCCAGCAGTACCCCGAGATTTTTAAATTCATGGAGGCACCAGGCGCCAGCAACCTTCTTTCGGCCGATGCGGAGACCCGGCCCCCGTCGCGCGTTCACCAGGTGCGCACGGTTTCGGGTAGCTATCACGGTACCCGAGGGAGCCAACCAAACGTTGCGGATCTGTTCACAGTTTCATGCTGGGCTAAAATTTGGGGGACGTTGACAATTGGATATGCTCATTGTATTGTTCCATACACTCCCGGCCGACACGGCATACCAAGTGAGAAAACAGCGCATATTTCAGCGCACAATACACCCCTGCCTTCACCCTGCTCGCCGCCGCGAGAGATATGTCGCTCGGCAGATTTGAATTGCTGTTACTGCATATTGCTCCCGCTGCTGCTGTTGTGCGGCGACTACTGCCGTGGCTACTGCCGCGCTTCTGCTACTGCAACTTTTGAAAGGGTGTGATAAAATCAGAGAAGGCGATTCGAATCTGGGCGATCACAAAATGTGCGAGGACCGCGGGAGCGGGTCATTTTTTTACAAACTTAACAAAATAGAATTAAAAATTGAAACATCTTTATCAGAAATCTGAGCGGTCAGGTACAAGCCTTGCGATCGTCCATTGCCCGCCCGCTCGCTCACGAGATCGTTCCATTGTGTGTGTAGTATATGTGCGTGACACGTCTAGTTCTTCGTTTTACGAATAACGTTTTACGTGCGTTATCTGTGGCTCCCTTTTCGCCTTGCGGCGCCCCCGGGATTTCACATTACCCACATCCTGAACAGGAACTTTGTAGTCTAGTCTTTATACACATCTGGAAACAGCTTTCCGTTTGTTTTGTCCTACCGAAAGTGGCAAGAAGCCAATCATACTTCTAATGGCGGGCCTGAAAAAAAGAACGATGGGGTCTCTTGATACCTTTCAGCGAAGAGCCGACCATATGCTCTGAGCCGGGTGAGGACGACCCGGTCAGACTTTGGGTACACACGTAGAACAACGCACATAGAAAGTAGAGGTTTGGGTGGTTTCTTCGGGTGTCAATATCCTCTTCTTCCAGGAGAGCAAAATAGTACGCGCGTGTGAAACATGAAGCGCGTCACGAGCGTGTTTGCTTTGCCGTTCTTGACTCGAGAGAGAAAGCCGAAGAAGGCGTAGAGAGCACAACACACGATAACGAACAATGGTTCCCTCCGTTCGATGCACGAATGAATGCGATAGAGGAAGCTTCTTTAGGCTGAAACGGGTTCTTCTGAATGGCGGGGCTCCTAAATCCCAAAACCGTCGGATTTTGATTATTTCGTCGGAAATATATAGTCTATAGTCTAGTGTAGACTATATAGTCTATAGACTATATTCGCTGCGTACCTAGGCTGGCTCAGGAGATCCTTTCGTCGGAGTTCGTAACGCCTTGTTGGGTGAGGTATTGAACACTTAATCAAGCAAACAACCGCAGAAAACAAATGGAGTGGACCTCTGTCGTACCATATGGGTCGTTCTCGAACGAAGAGCGAAAGAGAGAGCGCAAAAACAGAGAAAACATTAAGAACACCGACGAAACAAACCGAGCATTGAGCGAGAGAACACACCCCCAATCACGCAGCAAAGTCTTCGCTGGCTAAACAGTACGCTAGAACAGAAATCGGATACAAAGAGGGAGCTACGTTTTATATATATGAGAAAGGGGGCATATGTCAGGGAAAGTACCCCTCTCTCAAACCGTTATGTTTTTTTTGTTCCGAAAGGATGTGACCTTGTATGTGCCCGTGCTAATATATATATATATATATTTTACCTCTCTTAAAAGACTGTTTCCCTTGAGTGTTGGGTTGTCATCAACCGCCGCCCCTCCCTGTATCGGAGATCGGGGTCATCACGCCAGAACCGCCTCTTTCTAGACCACCGGCCTCCCCAACGCGGCGCGCTTTGTTGCGCACGTTGTACGACCTTGGTGCAGGTGACGACACCACCACTGGCGAACCCCGCTAAGAGAGTAATCTTAATATGGGCAGGAGACAGCGACGCCCGTCTAAAGAGTAGGGAAGTACCTCCCTAGCGGCCGACTACTGAAATGAAGGGCGCCTCGCCGAACCTAATCAGATCCCGCGCACAATGTGCGTGATTCGTCGTACGTGAGTGCATGTTTTTGAAAACATTTCATGCCTCACCCCGGCATCTTTTAAGCCAAGCAGTGAGCGAATCCCCATCCAGACATGCCATAACTCGCCTGCCATGGTTTAAAATAGGACGCATACTCTACACATCTAACGCTGAAACAGGGGAGATGGGATACCGCAGCCTTTGCAATGTTGCGAGTTACCGCAGCGCCAGCTTACGGTCATCTCTAAGGTGAGCGCACACCACGAGACTAGCACTGTCGCTAATGATTGCCCCGGAAGCGCCATAGACAGACTACGGGGTATGCTAAATCATGCCACTAGACCCAAAACGCCAGCAAGCACGAGGACACAGGCAACGCTGACACTCGAAGGCTTCCCGGTGCTATCGGCCCTGCTGTTGTTTATGTTCTCCGAGGTGACACCCTCGGAGCTTGCTTCTCCCGAGCTTACGCCGCCCGAACCGCCTTCCACCGAGCTTACTTCTGCTGAGCTTATGGCGTCCATACCTTCATCCCCTGAGCTTGCGTACCCCGAACTTGCTCCATCCGGACTTACGTCACCCGAGCTTACGCCCTCTGAGCTTACGCCCCCTTAGCTTACGCCCCCTGAGCTTACGCCCCCTAAGCTTACGCCCCCTGAGCTTACGCCCCCTGAGCTTACGCCCCCGGAGCTTTGGTCCTGCGAGCTTAAGCTCGCTCAGCTACCGTAGCCGATGCACGATAGGTCGCTGACCTCACAGCCCGAAGACACTGTGTAGCACTGCATGTACTTCAAAAATACTTCGTCGTCCATGCACGCATGCTCGGACGCCTCGTCCACGCAGCACGGACGGGACGATCGGACTCATGTAGCCGCAGTATGTTTCAGCGCTCGTGTCGACGGCGTCTATTGCCGCCCAAGAGCATTCATCGTAAGAAGTACGGTCGTACTCTGAGAGGCAACTATCGCATATATCGCCATACTCGTTATCACCAAAGCAGGCCAATGATTCTGCATAGCAGTCAGATTCGGAGCTCGTAGAGAAAGATGCACCCGCTCGCTGTGCGGCTGAAATTGCCACCAGTGTAACCATCCTTGCTGCCCAGAAGCAAAGGAAGCCGCCACTGACCATGATATCTCACAGGTCTTGCCGCCCAGATCCGAAACCTGCACATATATATCATTAAAGGGAGAGAGGAGCCATGAGAAAGATTTAGATAGCGGGGCGTGATGGAGGTATCTATGGCGACCCGAACTGTTCACAACGACCGGCGATCCCCCGGCTGCTATCTGGTTTCGTCAACCGGAGGGAAACGCTTAGATCAATGAATTGTTGTGGCATGTTCCATTTTTGAGATAATATTCGCGTGCACCTGGTGTCAGGTGCTTGGCAATAAATTATATGTTTTAATACTGTATTTCGTTGTCCTCATGATCAATGATATGTGTCTAGCCTATGGGATTGTTCTATGGGACCCACAAACTTTTCTGTTATCTCTAACTCCTTCTTCGAGTGAGAAATTGTGTTGTTGTTCGTGTTTTAAACATGTGAAAGTGCAGTTGTCATCCTCTACCTTGGTGCGACCCCGCCCAGACCCAGCGGCCGGGGCTGCTGCCCATGATCGATGCAGTAATGGTCCTTTTGCGTCGTTGAATACGTTTCCGTGGAAACTTCAATGGAAAAACCGCATTGGACATGTCACGGCACACATCATTAGAGAAGCGGGAAATAACACCTCCTCGGAGACGTATATACCCTGCATGGGATCTTGGTTCGTCCCATGGGCAACCCCATTTTCTGTGAAATTCCGTGGGTTGTTCCGGTCCCCCATGGCATATCCCATGGGATACTTTTTATTGCATAGAATATTGCAGTATAGTCCTGGGACATCAAGCAGGAACTCCCGGGGGTAAGAAGGAATTGACAAAATGTGTAGACTATGCCCGTACACCATAAACTCTCAGACTACCTTAATAAATGCTGTTATCACCGCAAAATCGACGCCTTGCGGGCAGCATTTGGTGAAGCTTCCCCCCCTTTCGTGTCTAGTGTTTGCCTTTCAGCTATTTCCCAAATCTAGTCCAAGTATCAGAACTCTGTGAAAAGACATGCGAGGATGAATTCCGTTTTAACCCCCCACCCCAGCCACGCCCACCCCCGTCCACCGGGTAGTAACAGTATTTAAGTCCTTATGGTATGACACCGGGTGTGACTTCGACAGCAGTCATGTGCTGTCCCCGTCTAAAAGGGTTGCATTATTTCCGTGCGTAGAATAAACAAGGACTGAACGTGTCCATAAGAACACACTTCTAATCCTGCGGTAGCAAGTCTAGCAACAATACAGGAACAGACTTAACACCACTACCGTTCTGCTCACTACGAAATCACAAAATCATGGATGCCTCAAGATTGGCGTAAACTCTGACCGTATTTGTGTCACACCGGGTTGACCCTGGTACTAGCTAGCACTGCGAAGGGGGGTCGCCGACCCATTTCACTTATGAGGACATACGCACCTCGAAACACCCGCAATCGGAGTATCTCAAAACAGCTTGCAAAGGTGGGTTTTGCCGAATTCTTCTATCTCGCAGCTGTAGGGTTCATTTTTATGATTATTTGACACCAGGTAATTGATTCCCCATCATCATCTTCTGAATTCGCCCCATCATAATATTCGACTAATAATATCTGACGCGACGTTCAAAATTTCAGGACCCGGGGGCCCCCTCCCCCGGCAGGGGTTGTCAGATTATGGTCTATACCCGGTATGCAACAAGCTTGTGGATTTCACAGCTGTTAGATATCGTCTCCCCCACAAAGCGGGTGACATATTTTCCTTGCGCAGAAAGATTAGAAGCCGAACATATTTGTATCACATCCTGTTGACCGTGGTGCTAGTTGGCACGAGGGGAAGCCTCCGACATGCATTCTTCATGGGATATACGCACCCCATAACACGCGCGATCGGAGTATCACATATAGCTTGCAAAGGTTATGGAGAGTACTTTAACGTTAAGTGAAAAATACTTTAAGCACGGCTGGTGCAACAAGATAAATGCAATCGTCGGTCCTCGTTTTTTCTCTTCTAGTCGTGTTTGGGAATCACTATACACGTTGTCGGAGATTTTAAACAATACAATATTTAAATTTCCACCCCCCCCCGCCCCCAACGCCCCCTCCTTCCCCACCACTCGCACCATGGCCTAGACCTAGCACCACGCGTATAGCAAATTCCTACAACTATGCGACCCAAAGCCCCCCCCGCCACATTCGCACCCGCTCCGCCACAACAAGAAGGATTTATAGTTTCCACGCACAAATTGAGCGGCCCCACCCGTCCCCTCCCCCCCCCTCCCCCCCTCCCGCTCCCCTTTTGATCAAACCCAGGCCCCCACGTTCTTCAAAACTCCGCCCTCCCCTCACCGGTTATTCGACTTACAGGATTCACTTGATAAACTGATGCATTTCCTTCCACAGCTGTCAGATTTTGTCCCCCTCAGAAACGGGTGTTATAGTTTTCGCGCACAGACTGCCTAAAATCACCCTGTTGACCCTGATAGCTACACTGTAGTTGCAAGGGGAGTCGCCGACCTATATCCTTAATGAGAGCACACAACCCGTAATACGCGCGATCGGAGTATCACACACAGCTTGCAAAGATGAGCTTCGACAAAATATTTGATCTCAAAGCTGGAGTGTATTTTCATTTTTATAATATTCAAGTTGTACTAACGAAACGCCACCCGCGATACGTTCAAAATAGAGAGGCACGTGATCGTACGAAAAACCCTCGTCACAGTTTTGGTGGCGCAGCCTTTTACGGAGATCCACCGTTCGCAGGATACAATATCGAACAATAAAGGGGCCTCAAAAGCACCCGCCATGGTTTGATGGCGTTTGAGTCAAGTCTACTTTTCGTTGGCCGGTCTTACCCGGTATACGCAGAGCTCAATTGAACACAGGCGTAGCGTAGGAGAGCTCGCCTGAAAGGTGGCGATGCTTTTTCTTCTTTATTTACGTGTGATTTCATCATGTTGACACAACGGATCTCACCGTAATAGCAAACGACTAAATGTGGCAGTGCGCATCGCACAACCGAAAAGCACAAAGAAGGGGGGAAAGCTTTTCGCTCAAGTGGTTACGAGCCTATCTATGGAACAATAGGCCCTATTGGAGTTCCCTACCGTAGCCTTGGTCTCGCACCCCTCAACCATCCAGCTGAGTAAACCTATCGCGGCAGAGAACAGATAGTTCCGTTTAGGAGTGCGGGTACTGTTGTCACCCATGAGTTTTCCCTCTTCAAAATATCTACCACGGGTCCGTGAACACGTTGTTTCGATTTTCAGGGGGGTATCACATGTGCATCAACCCCGTCTCCAATTCTCGAAGCATGTGTGCCGGCTTTTGCCGGGCGGCGCTCATGCATGCCGAGCCTTGAAAACTGCTTGCTGCACGTGCCATCCTACGCTACGGGCTCACAAGACGTCTACGGGCTCCTATTAATAGCATGATAAGGAACTCAACATCTCACCTGACTCATGACCTCTCGAGGACACTCGTTCGCGCAACTCGACCAATAGTTATACCGGAGCCCTGTAGTCCTACAACAAAAATACTAGTAACATTATCATACTATCCTATAGTTCCACATTTGAGGGAGCTCTCATCGGGTCAAGAAACAGTTGGCCCTTGGAAGAAGTGTGTCCCCTACCTACCGCGGCATGAGCTGCATAGGATTTTAGTCTGCCTACTTTGGCACAGTACTAACTGCAAACATACCACATATGTACGCGTCCCTGGTGTTGTGCCCTCAACAAACGTTTGTGGTTGTGGTTCCAAAAGAATGTGCTATTGGTCCTGCTTAAGTGTGGCCGCAGGTGGCCGCCGTCATCATTCTATCATTTGATCGGCTGCCCCGCACCCCACGAAAATGACTTCGTGTTTATCGTGACAAAAGCAAACGAGCATGAAAATATCTCCCAAGGTACTCATTCATTCCCCTTTCTCGAAACATGTGTGACGGGAAATGCCTCCACAGATGTATGCGGAACCTTGTACTGCTGGTGTATTACTGGCCTGCATACAGAGTGCAAAAAGAAACGTCTGGGGGAATTATGTTCACGGAGGCTCTGACTCTGTGAGAAGAGCTGCAGAGGTGGCACCGAAGTGTCTGTAAAAATCACTTGTTAAGAAAAAACGAGATGGTTTGAAAAAGGCTCGTATGTGGCCAAAACATGGAAAGAAAGAAGATAATACAAGTTTGAGAAGGACAAGGAGAAGGATGAGAATGACGGAGTAATCGAGGTGGGGGGTGCGTTCACCTGATCACGGAACTATGCCCAAGTTACGGGCAGGTATACTCTACGGCAGCCAGTCCTATTCCCTGCAACGTTCTACGTAACGCCCTTGCAATGTTATTAACGTTTTCCTGATACTTATGGTGGCAACGTGATTTCCCTTTACTACGATCAATTTCCCGATAGAGGTAGGTTGATTATAGTACAGAAGTATGCCGGCTAGAAAGAACAGACTCCTATATATTTCATTGCATGTTGTACTTATCCGCATCTAAAACTACGGTGCTCAGTTTACTCAAGATAGTGACTGAGAATCAACTAGATATTTGTGGACTGCATAGTCTAGTCCATATTCTGCTAACTTCTGATGTGTGAGCACGGCTTGGTTAAAACAATTTTGAAAACAACTGTATTGAGCAAACTTCAGCACATGCCAGAACAGGCTACAGCCGGCAGTAACATTGATCCATACCCGGTACCCGGTAGGGTTATAGTGAAGCGCTTGCCGCTGAGCACGGTTGTGTTTATCCAAACTTGTGAACTATGCCCGACGAGAAGTCAGCCTAACGTTCTTGTTAGACACCTATTATTATCGACTCCTGATACGATAGAGTTAGCACTGTTGTTTCTGGATTCGTCTTCAAACCTTAGTTACTCCGTAAGGTTTCACATGCTTCGAAATATCTCTGGAAAATGGCAATCGACTTGTTTCGTCATTGTTTTCGTGTTATCCCTAGGGCATGATGACATGTATGTGTTTCATTGGGCTTCACCTTCATTATTTTCCCAAATTCAGTATTTTGGGTGTGGTATAGTCTAGTACTAGAGCTGTTCAAGTAAGGAAGGAGCTCTTCAGAAAAAGCATGATATAAATGGTGCGTGTGCACCTCTACCGCCGTATAGTAGCATTACATATCTCCTTACATTAGTGAACATACAATGCTCCATCGCACAGGAGTCGAAGATATATTAGGTCTGAACGCGTGCCGTCGGGCTGTCGCAATTTACGGGTGTTTCGAAACTTTCACTTTTCTTAAAGTCAGCTTTTGGGTGGGGTACAGAGCTCTCCTCACGTCAAGAACCTTGCAGAGAGAAAAGAACGTGAACCCCGCACTACCGTACCTGGTAAGTAACAGGTGCCTAGGCCCGAGGGTGAGCGCAGCGCCAAGCAAAGTTCCATCACACTGAAGTCGAAGACATAACGTTACGCGCGTACGTTCGCAGTTTCCGGGCACCACAAGAGCAACTCGTACCATGCTAAGGTACACGTGCGCCAGTTCATTTCAGAGGGTTCCTCGCTTGGGGAACTGTATGCCTCACCCCAAACCCGATCTTGACTCAACTGAAAGTGCAACCCGAGGAGCAAACCCGTGGCCTAGGCATACCAAAAAAACACGTCAAGAGCGAGGAACTACCGATGTTACTTCATAAAGTTTAATAGCATGACTGGCTTTGAGACAAAGGCATAACTGCTTGGTCGCGCTGCGCGAAGGAATGCCTTCGAAGTCATGGTTCGGGCGTCAGATATGGAGCTCCTCATCGTAGGGGCTCTGGAACTTTCTGCTGCATGCCCCTACCGTGGGATGGGCGTATTTGTACTGCAAGACAAGAAGGGAATCCCGGCGAAGTTGGGTTAAGGAGCCCCCCGTCATTCAAAACAAAAAATCGCCAAAACGTGGTATACAGTACCTAGTCTATATATCGTAGCACGCGTCAAACGGCCAGCAAATTTGTTTTCGGCTCATACACCGGCTAAGAACACGAACGAAATTCAGTGTCACACGACTTTATCGGAAAACAATATGTCAGCAGTCGGTTCATTGCTATAACCAACCTCGTGTGTATACGGCTACCGCTTATTTTAGTAAAATTCTGCCCAACCATTGTCGGAGTAAAATCGAGCCACCAGCGCTGCGTTAGCCCCCCCCCCCCCCCGATGGCGAATTCTGGTGGTCGCTTCACGTTCCAGAAGGCACATTTTGTTGAAAGTTGGTGTCATCGGGCACTCTTCTCGGCGCGAACGTTATCATATATTCTACCTGGTACATACAGCTGTGTTGCCTCGTCGTCAGCGCGGGTTCTCAGTTATGGTATGAAGTGAATAGCGTTGGGAATACGCTTGTCGCCAAGACGAACGTTGTGTAGACCCTACTACCGCTCCTACTGTTGCACGCACCGTGCATCATTCGTTGACGAAAGAGGGTCGATTAACCGATTCTGGGAGGAAGAAAGAAGCAGCAATAACGATAAGAAGAATACCAAGATCAACAAGAACAGCAAGAACAATAGCAACTACGACAACAAGAACGACGACACCGGCGACATCAACAACAGCGACAGCAATAATGGCAAACAGTCAGCAGAGCGTAGCGTAGACTCAACTTGGTCTACGTACCACCAGCAGGGTCTATTAATAGGGCAATAATGGGCTACGTAGTAACTATGTCCTACGAATGAAAAACAAAGGAATTGTATAGCAGAGCGCGTGTAGCTACGATACAAGGCAACGGAAACGGCAGCGGGCAAACGCACGGGGATTCAGAACCTTGGAGCGCGCCTTGAACGAGTGCACCCTGAGCAATCACATGGGTCTGCATGCATCCTCCCGTCGCCTTTTGAATGTGTGCACTGCACATACCGCCCTCAAGGAACACAGGCTAAGCACTCACCTAGTCTTTGAAGACGGCGCGTTAATATTGATGTCGTGAAGCGCGATGACCTGCTACCACGACCGGGCTATCTGTGTGCCCCTCTTTTCGCTCGAGCTTGCGTGACAAAGTTCTGTCTACCGCGTAAAACAATTTGCTGTATGCGCACAAAGACCAGAATCACTGTATGTCCCGTGATAATGCTTTTAGGCTGTTTTTATTATCGTAACAACGCGGGCGAAATTGATGAGAGGAGCCAAATGTGACCTCCTTCAGTTATCCATTGATAATGGTGAACAAGCGGAGGGCGCGCTCTGTCACTGGTCACATCTTTATTTCTGTTGGAGGCACGTTGAAAAGTGTCACCGTTACAGTCTATAGCCAGTTTGAGGCGCTTATGTGGTAACGTTGCGTGGGTGACAACGGCGGCCTGTTTCAGTCCATCTCTATGTCCAGCAGTAGTCGCCCCCCCCCCCCTATAGGAGAATGTGAAATATACAAGGAGGAACGCGGCGTGTCAGAGGAGGAAATGAGGAAATTCGACGAACGCGACATGAAATAAGTTGGTAGACTACAGAGCAGCGAAAAAACGATCGATATCCTATCATAGGAGATAAATGGTGCCCACAGACGGCGAAACAAGAACGTGATAGGATAAGCAGACAGTTTGGGTTGAGAATACATGGAAAAAGCGTAATGAGCGCCCCAATGTTGGAGGTGTCTCTATTTGGGGTAGGAACGGTGCTCCGTCTCGAAAGGGATGCGTGGTCGATGGTCAAATGACTAAGGCAAGCGACAAATGAGTACGCCCTCCCCCCCCCGTAGGACCGGCTGTGTGAGACGTCACTTGCCCGATATATTGTCTGTGAATATATTATGTCGACACAGCTGGGATAAACCAGCAATGGTCGTACACGGAGTAGCGCCGGTTGCTGCCACAATGCCGGTGTTTCTGGCTGGCACATGCTCGCGCTGTGGGGGAACCATCAACACATACCTTGGACAGGTTGGCAGATTGTGGTGTAGGGCTCCTGTTGATAGGGTTTGGTTCACAGACAGGGTGAAGGGAAGTTGACATTTTATGGTTCTAGAATTGTCTGTTGATTTTTTCGGGAACGCCAAAAAGCAGTGTACTTGCCAGCCTGAAAAATACAATACCGTCCGTTCGACCAAATGTGTCGCCGCTGGCCCAAAAGTCCTACAAGACGGAGAACGAAAAATGCGCATACAGCAGGGTGGCCCCTTTAAGAGGCGATAGTGCGTCAGGGCAATAGAGTGCCATATATGCCGATACTCCTTAACAAAGTGGACCCTCCTCTCGTACATGGTTCGGATTTCTTAATCTAGATATGTGTGGCGTGTTTCAAGCTGGAGGACGCGTGGTCGTCCCTTTTTAAGGGACCTGGGGTGCCTTATTGAGTGTTACGGCGACTACAAGAGACGGGGTCCGTTCCAAAGGGGGACAAATGGTAGGGAGAAAATTGAGGTAGTAGGTACCACTTTCCCTTGTCACGGGGTTCCTTGCGGGGGGCACTTACCGTACCGCGAGCATCCGAATCGGTAAGGTATGATGTATGGGTGAGGGGTCTCTTGTGCAAAAGCCCCGGCGAAGATTTTGTCCGCTAGAATCGCCCCAAACACCGTTCTCGCGTCCGAACCTAAACTAAGTCGTTGAATTTGTCGTAGGTCTAGTCCACGCTTTTGGTACTCGAGTATATTAAACCTGTACGATAACAGGTACGTGATAGCCCGCACGCATGCCGTCGAAAGGACACGGCAGGAGCCGGGTTGACAGAAGCCATCCCACGACGGAGATGCAGCGGAAGTTCCTGGGCTCCTACGTGAGGATCTCAATATCTCACAACCCGAAACACGACTTCGAAGACATTCGTTCACGCAGCTGGACCGACATCTCTTGTCTATGCGCCTAGTCCCAAACCAAACGTACTCGTAAAATTGCTATACTAACCGATAGTTTCACGCTTGAGACGCTTGACCGGTAACAAACGTTCTGGGCCCAAAGCGCGTAGCCTATACCGGGGTATGACTCTTTTGTGGTTACCCCACTCAACGCATTGATCTTGGAGAGAAAAAATACAACCCGACCAAATATTCTACAGCTAAACCAGGTGCAAAGTACCGACCAATGAGCATTCCAACTAATATTAGTAAATGATGAGGCAGAATGTCAGCTGTGGAGACGTCCATGAATCGAGACCATCTTCCAGGCCAGAAAGTGCTCGGGTTTCCGCGGTCCTAGCGCCACCATCTGCGAAGGAAGAAGCTACTGGGGAGTGCGAGAACTAACGAGTTGTCTCTCGACGCGCACGCCGGCAACGAACATCGCGGGGGCTAACCCAGAGCGACTCTACAGCGCTGGACTGCTCATAATGTCGGTATAATAGCGCCCGATTCCTATAACGATAGAGGTGGCACTATGTTTTCAAAATGTGATACGATTTTGGTTACTCCCTAACCCAATATCGCTAGAATGCCATTCCGTTCTATCATTTTGTTTTTGTTTGCATACCTCAGACATCATGAAACTGTTCATCGGGTTGCGCTTTCGTTTTTGTGTTTTCAGAAATCAGCGTTTGGCCGAAGGCTGCGGGTATTGTAAAAATAATTTTTCAAGTTATTTAAGAAGCGCCAGAAAAAATGGTGCAACTCTACGGTAAAATGCTGGTGAGATCGCTTGGCACGGCTTGAACCCGTCCCATGCCACAGTGATATAGCAGTATCAGGGCGGCACCCAACGGTGCCAGTGTCCACAACCATTCCGGTGCTTCCGGCTGTCACATTACGACGCCGTAGCGGGACTACTACAGCACTGCGAATGTGAAGGCATCCTGGCGGGAGGACGGCGTGACTTATTGAAGGCCCCGGTGCTCGACGTTCGACATAATGAGGCTGGCGGTGCGACACCCACATAATCTACACAGACAGGGAAAGGACAACAAGCGTCCACCATCCGCAATATTACATAAGTTGGCGGCAGCAGGCAAAAATATCTTGTAGCCCGAGTTTCTAACAAAAGCTACGACGTATTTTATGTAGGCCAAGGAACCATGGAACGTTTTGGCCAGATTGCACTTAAACCTGTAGTCAAGATCAATGTTTGCGTCAGGTATACAGTCCCAAGAGCAAGGAACGTCCGAAAGAAACAGATCGCGTTCCATTCTCGTAGTAAACATGAGCGTATTTTGTATAGAGACACACTCAACGTTTCAGCGTGACGGATGTCTCACCCGCTTCTGTTCCATCCGTAAAAACGTCACGGCGGTTCATATTCGATCGTTTTCTTGCCGGGGGTAAGGAGTGTTGCGCGCACTCCATGACAAAGGTGAAGGGCTAACACACGCGTCTGAGGCACTACGGCGTCATCGCACGCTTTCATAGGGGTGCAGCAACGTCTAAGAAATTTCTGAGCTCCTAGCGTGCGCAACGCAAAATCTCACGCCCTAAACATGGCTCCGACGACTTTCGTTGATGCAACCCGACCAACTAGTACACTCGAGTTCAGTCCTCGTACTAACCGATAGAGCCACACTTGAGGGGCTCAATCGGTCAGAAGGTCAGATCGGTCAGAAACGTGTATCCCAAACAGTGCAACCCCGACCACCGTGGGATGGCGTTACGCCCGGTGCAATTGTTTGCCTCGCTTTCAGAGGGCCCCCCATAGGCGGAACGGGAAGATCAACGGGGACGTTAAGCGTAGCGCCGTGTGGTAAAAGCCAAAATGGGAGAGAGCTCTCGAAGCTGAAGACCCCGTCACGGTTGTTGTCTGTAGAGAGCGTTGACCATCGACGCATGCGCCTCGCCCGGGCTCCAAACCTATGAGAGGAGGGAACCGAAAGCGGGCCTCTTGTTCGAACGGCGCTATGAGACCAACAGAACGTGGCGGCCTCAATAATTCGCACTGACCAGGACACTTTGACTAAAGGAGCTACCTCATATACATTTGATCCGATTTATGATACTATACTTTGAAGTCATACTTTTTGTATGGCTAGCTCTAGCCCCATGGAATATATCAGGGGTAGGCATGCAATTTGTCACAAATTCGGCTGTCCCAAGGTGACGCGTAGGACTCCGTCCGCAAGGAATCACCTAGCAAAAAGTAGGTGTCAGGCTTACCGTGGCACGCGTCCTTTTCGTGAAGCTGGAAGACCGGGTAGCGAGTTAAGCGTCGAAAGATCGCGTCAAGGATCGACCGCCTTCAAAGTCTTGTTGACGCTGTGAACTATACAGTGGTGGGATTGCGGCCCGAACTGGAGGATTTGTTGTGATTTCAGAGTTGGTAGATCTCGTTGAGACGGGAGAGATGATTTTGCGGCCGTGTGAAGAAGGCGACGAGCGTGCGTTGTCTCCGCCGCGAGGGGCGAAGGGTTTTTACACCGAACGATAGATGAGGCATCCCACGGTGGGGTGGCAGCGGAAGTTTATTACATCGTAACATGGGGCGACTAAATATCTCACCCCCGGAACATGACTTCGAACGCATCCGCTCGCACAATGCGACCCATGCCTCCATGTGCTAGTCGTAAACCAAACACACTCGTACAATTATCATTATAACCGGTAGTTCCTCACTTGAAGAGCTCAACCATCCAAGAGGTATACCGTTTTTTGGCTCAAATTGTGCCACCCCTACCGTGGGATGACTCAGATGGAACGACAGCAGGCAGAGCACTCGGCTCTGCCTTTTCGCGCCACGTGCGACTCTGTACCGGCGCCGTTATCAGTTTCTCCTGCTTCTCTTCTTGCTAAGCTCCCTGTTTCGTTTGACACTGTTCTCGATATTGCTGCCGTGGGAGCCAATGTCTGTCGGCTTGAGTGCATTCTCAGTATCTTGGTATCCCCTCTCAGACACTGACACCGAGACCCCGAGCTGTTATCTCACAGGGGACCGCGCCCGGTCGGCGTACTCGTTCACAACTTCGGCTTGCTGCGCTGCAAATCGTTCTCTTGTGACAGGCCTGACAGGCCTACTGAAGCTTACCCCGGTTCGGAAAACGACACCGCTAGATGACCAATGCTACAGTGGGGGGGTGGGTCTCATTGTTAGGGACCTTTTGTTGCAGTGGCTCGGAGTCACTCGCGCGAGTGACCCCCCTGTTCGTTGCCACCATAGGCTTTCGTGGTGCTTTTATTTTCTACATGAATTCCAATTGGGACGGCTACCTACGTTGCGGCAAACAAATAGCGTAACATGTTTATGTCAGTGGGGAACACAGCGTCACTCGTGCGACTGGCTCAGGTCCGGTACAACCTCCACGTTACCGTAGCGCCAGAGTTCGACCATGCCTCGGGTGGAAGTTTCCCCTTCTATGTGGTGGTAACCTGAACACACACGACTTCCAAATGGTTTGTTCTATACTCCGACGGGACATACCTAACGGAAGGACTGGCACTGTCGCCCTTGCAACAACAGACTACGCACCAACACAACGCCAGCCCAACAACCACAGTAATGAAGGCGTTCAACCAATAGGGTCCCGAACGATCCTTGGTGCTAGACGTCTCGCCGTCGCTTGGGTTCTCTGAGCTTTCTCCCTCCGAGCTACCGTTGCCGCTGCACGATAGATCACTGATCGAACACCCGGAAGGTATGGTGATGCACTGCATATATTCCAGAAATTCGTCGTCGTCCATGCACGCGCGCTCGGACACCTCGTCCATACAGCATGGGACGCGCAGACTACTGTAGTCGCAGGCTACTGACGACGTGCTAGAGTCAACGATGTCTGTCGAGGCCGCAAGGCATTCCTCGTAAATCGTCTCGTTGTGCCCTACGACGCACCCGTAGCAATCGTCGCTATCGTTAAAACACGCCGATTCTTCGACACCGCAATCTTGGGACTCGCTTTCCGCGGAAGAAACTGCCTCCGCGCGTTGTACGGCCAAAATCGCGGCCAGGATTAGTGCCCCTGATATCACCAAGCGAAGGTAGCCGCCACCCGCCATATTTCCCGCGAACCTGATCGCCCACCAATCCGAAAAACCTGCCGGGGAGTAAGGATTATTAACAGGAGGCAAAAAAAAATTAGCCAGTCAACGGTAGCTGGGGGGGGCACCTGTGGTGGGCCACATTCTTAGGTCAGGCGCGTGCAGCTCCTAGGCCGATAACTGAGCGTCTTCAACCGCAGGAAATTAGACTCGTTATTTCATCTTACACGCCTCCGGGCATGCAAACTTGAATTACCAACAGGACGCTCTCCATGTTTTTCATATAGGCTTCCTCATTTTGAGGATCTCGATAGAGTCATAGTCTTGTACGGTTGCGGGGTGCAGTTTAGCAGATTCCGATAACTTTGTGAGCTCCTACCTATGAGGAGCTCTCTCGATATCTCGCCCGAAAAATTACTTTGAACGCATTCCATTCATTCGTTAGCCCAACCCGAGACCAACAATTGTATGTCCACGTCCTAGAACGAAACTTTTACTATTACATGAACAGATTAACCGTTACTTCCTCGCTTGAGGAGGTGAAAAAAAAATCGGACACAGAAACATACCTTTGACCCTACAAGTGTGTCTCTTGCCGTGGGATGACGCTTTGTACCCCGTCCACAAAATATTTTTTTTAGACCAGTGAGGGCGCAACTCGACTCGAACAGCATTATGGTCTAGGTATGTAACACATGAAAAACGCCGCCGAAAACTAACTGTATGAAACTCCCACGATGTTTGGGACGAATTCATTTGGGGCCCATGTACAGCGATAAAAACAAGGTATAATATGTGCGTTCTTGCCATGTGGTATGAGCGTGCACCGCACGGTAGTGCAGGCCACGCGCGTGTCTCGCAGCCATGTTCATTAGAGTTGGCCAGTAAAATCGTCGTCAGTTAGTCGTAGAGCAGCCCGCATAGCGTCGTGGGGAGGGCGCGGTAACCGGCAGTTCTTTTTCTTGGCAGTTGTTAGGAGTCCCGAGCTTCAGAACATACGATTGACCAAAAATGCCCCCTCTATCGGTGCAGGCGTCCAAATACGTATCTGGTGTCTCGTCTTGGTATGCGTCGTTCTGCAACGGGTTTTACAATTCGTATATATATATTGTGTTGTCTGAATCTATGTGCCTAGCCTATACCAGTAACCATATGATATTCTTCTTCATGCTTCTGAGGACTGCGTCAAGCTGTTCTTGAATTCGTTCTTCGGGTGAGATGAGTACACCGTACTTCTTCGCTTTTGAAGACATTGGCGGGATAGCAGCTAGCTTTCTAGCTTAAAAGGGTGCCCCGACTGGGGTTCTTAGGACCAAACCAAGGCACAGCGACAAACACTGCTAATAGAGCGATGTGACCAACTGCACGGTGGCAGCGCACAGCATGACGGGAATGAATAGTAGGGCTTGGCGCGTCCCGTCAATGAAACGTGTCGTAGGCGAAGCGCGTGCCCTAGCCTAGTGGCTCGGACTGTTGCGCATGACGGATAACAAGTGCAACGATCGAGGAAGAACATTTAGGTCAACATGGGGGGGGGGGGGGGATTACCGGATACTAAACCCAGGGAAATCCCCATGAATATCTTTGGAAACCGTTCGTATTAATGAGTTATATATTGCTGTTGTACATGTAGGCCATGAGATGATTCACATCGGGTGGAGCAAAGAATAATTGTCAAATTCGAGTTCGGGGTGTGTGCTCGAGATATGGAGCTCGCCAAGTGAAGAGCCCCGGAAAAGACAAGATAGACCTCTACCGTAGCCCAGGGTTTGATGCGGTACTACTTGAATTACGTTCGTGTGGCACTATTCCTTGAAAGCGCAGTGCTACACGGTAAGGGCAAAAGGTGCACCGTTTCGTTTTGGGAGCTTCTTCACCTTCAAGAGGGGTCGAGATCTGGCGTATGTATGCTACCATAGAGGTAGCACTATTTTCGCTGATTGGAGTCGGTTTCTGAATGGCGGGACTGTTGTCTTGACCCAAAATCGCCGGGTTTTTGTTGTCTACAACATTAGCCATGTGGTATCCATGGTATCCATCCGCCATGGGATTGTTCATCGGGCACCACCACCTTTCGCTTCGATCCTAAGTTAGTCCTTTGAGTTGTTCTGCGATACAGGCCCCCCAATTTTTCTACAGTGAAATCGTCGTTTCTTTAAACCAAGTCCCCCGGGCGTATCACTTAAAACACGGTGCTCCACCTGCCGCCCCGAACGTCATCATTCGATAATCGTTTTTTGCAGAGAAGAAAACGTATTTGAAAAAACGTTTTTTCATAGCGTCCTTCCTTGAGCTAGCCTTGACCATATCGGCTATGATATGCTGGTGACTGCACCTACTGATAGGATAAAAAGGTTGCGCATTGCTGTGCGCGTTCTATATGTTTCGTGCACAACAGCGGTCTTGCCGTCCCCAATATATGACGTCGTCCTTTGTGATTGAGGCCATACCGTAGAATCCGGAGGTAAAATTGTCAGTGCAGCCGATGGTACAGGTGTTTCGTATTCCCCACGGTCATCTCGAACGACCAGCCCAGTTATGGCGCACTCACAACCGCCAGAAAAAAGTACACCTAACCCAACTTGGTAACGAGTCCCGAATAACAACGTCATCAAATCGTAGATGGCTAGAACACATCTCGCACACTCGTCTACTGCTTGTAGCACAATGCGCCACAGTAGACATCGCCGGAGTGCAACAACGCCACCAGGTTTGAGTTGTTTCACCCAGGTGGCCGGTTCCCCTGAACGATTCGTTCTCTATAGGCGACCGGGAGTTGTAAGCAGGTAAGTTAGTACACAATCGGGCAACCTTCTCGTGCCGAAAGCCTATGAGTACACACTGCTGTTTTGCAATTTCATCCGGCGGCTTCTAAGTTCCAACGTGAAATAAATTGCGCTGCGAACACGCGGTTGTCCGTCAAGTAGAGCATTGTGTAGATCCTGCTATTGCTGCTGTTATGATACGCACGCCGTTCATCGCAAAAGAGGAGAAAGGTCGGGTTGCCCGCAAGAAAGAAGAAAGAGCGCTAGACAAGAATGACGAGAGACAGACACCACGAAGAAATGGCAACTACAAAGACAAAAACATGAAGTCGACAACAACACAACAACGTCAACAACAACATGACATCACGACGAAGAACGCCATCTCAAGGGCAAGTGAACGGCAAAACGACAACACCGACGACGTCTGAGCCACCCCACGGTGTACGGGTGCAGCACATTCTAAGAATTTTCTGAGCTCATAACATGAGGAGCTAGCTGAATATCTCACCCGAAACATGACTTGGAAGGCATTCGTTCGTTCGCGCAACCCGACCAACACTTGTAATTAGTATGCCCTAGTCCTAAAACAAAGTATACTACTCGCAAGATTGTAAGCCTAACCGCTAGCTCCTCACTCTCGAGGAGCACTAACAACAGACTGCTTAACATCACCCTGTTGACCCTGATAGCTTCATTGTAGTTGCGGGGGGAGTCGCCGACCTATATCCTTCATGAGGACACACAACTCGTAATACGCGTGATTGGAGTATCACACACAGCTTGCAAAGAAGAGTTTTCGACAAACTCTTCGATCTCACAGCTGGAGTACATTTGGTAGTTTTATGACAACATCAAACAAAACATCATCAGCGGCGACAATAGCAGCAACAACGACCAAGGACCAAAGCTACACGGTACCATAAGAGGGGTATGTTCATGTTTTATATATGTATGTTGTTTTTGAACTGTTTTTTTTGCAATGAATGGCTAGGGATCACTCGCGTGAGTGACCCCCCTATTCCTCGACAAAGTCTTCGATCTCACAGCTGGAGTGCATTTTGTATTTTTATGAAAACATCAAACAATAAAAACATCAGTGGCGACAATAGCAGCAACAACGACCAAGGACCAAAGCTACACGGTACCATAAGAGGGGTATGTTCATGTTTATATATGTATGTTGTTTTTGAACTGTTTTTTTTGCAGTGACTCGCCTGAGTGACCCCCCTATTCCTTGCGGCCATAGGCTTTCTTTCGTGATGTTTCATTGTTTGGATATGAACCCTTATTGGTTATTGGGATGGTTTGCCAAGTTGCGCCAAACTAACCACCTAACCTTCTTTGGTCAGTGAGGTACAGAGTCGCTCGTGTGACTGCCTTAGACCAGGTAGTGAAAAACGGGGGGGGTACCCCTTGCTCAACAGCAAATACAACAAGGCCAACCGCCACGGTCGGTAGTACAAACTAAACCTGCCAGCAGCATATAGAGCCTCTGACTACGACGATAGTAA
Source organism: Undaria pinnatifida (assembly GCA_012845835.1). Classification (NCBI taxonomy): domain Eukaryota; class Phaeophyceae; order Laminariales; family Alariaceae; genus Undaria; species Undaria pinnatifida. The sequence continues at coordinate 4,162,581 of JABAKD010000013.1, forward strand.
CGCGAGTGCGCTCCGGGCTTAGATAGATGCACAAGAGAACCCCCCCCCCCCCTGAACATCGACCAAAGTCGGTATTTTCTCCAGCCGCCATGGAGAACGTCCATAATAAGCCTTTCAACACTAGAGAATGTCGGTAAAAGCTCACCGACAGATCTTCCGGACAGTTCTTTGGACGGCAGACCCACGAAAAGCTCACTCAACGAAGGCAAACGGATGCATGACTTTTGTACGTCCTGAAAGGTTAGAAGGTCATCCTGTTCCTCACCTTCCAACAGCGACTAGAAGCTTGGGTGGGGGGGAGGGTCCTTGTCGCGCGTAGATGATGGCCGTAGGAGAAGTATAACACGCTCGCCCGAAGAAGAGTAACCTTAAGGGTTTGCCCTCGTGTCGAAAGGAAACAATGTCGTTCCCCACGGCGGACTGTGGTGACAGCGTGTCTTCACTCCCTCGGCCTTATGCGAGGTGAACCTCTGACTATTCGGCAATTTTGCCAGTAGTGAACGGCTATTTTTTCATGTATATTTTTTATTGTTGGCAGTGCGCGGCTCGAGATTTAGAAAGGAGAGAAGAAGTGGCAAACGCTGTTAGTCGTAAAAGAACAAGATGTACGGGGTAATGTAGTTCGCTGCATGTGCACATATTAACCACAAAAGAAGCAGGCCACTAGCTTGCCATTATTTGTTGTCGCACCTGCCAATGTCCCACTATAGAGTAATGTCTTCGCAGCTTTTCATGATCATTTTCTCATCCTCTCCCCCTAGGCGTAGCTCAGATCCGGAGTCACCAAACAGGTTGTACGTACGGCCAACCCACTCTATCTAGCTTAGATAATAAAGTCATAAATACTTGTCCTAAGTAATCCATTAGCTCGCATGCTGTACTGTACATACATGCGGCCAAACCTAAAACTGCACGAACGTTCAGTATGCGGGCTGTTGGGCGTGGGGTATCCTTATTTTGGGAACACAATATAGCTTGCCTGCGACAGTAGGTTTATAGACTAATATACGTTGGAAAAGGTTGCCGATGCAGGTTCGAGATCTGTATGGTCTTGTGTGTGCCGTAATGACGGCATGCCTCGGTCGGCAGTCCGTATGCACTACGCTATCATCAGCAGCATAATAGCATGCAGTCTAGAGCCAACAACCATGCTGTTTATAGTATAGATTTATTTCCTCTATCGTCGCTTTTCTCCACCAACTCAACTCGTAACAACAGGTTTTACCTTCAGCAAGGTTCCGGACAAAAGCCGTGGGCACAGGTAGGTGGCGTCCCTCCCCCCCCCCCCATTACGTCTATTCATTTTTACCGCGCATAGATAGGGTTCATTCAGCGTCCACTCCAAGTCTTCGTCTTTTTTTTGTGTGCTTGTCGACTGGCATCGACTTTCTTCGCATATGTATGTATGTGCTGATGGTGTTTGCGGGGAAGAAAATGATTGTTTTTATGGTTCCGTATTTGGCTGTCAGATATACGACAGCAGTAGTAGTAGTAACCTTTTCAGAATGGCGTCTCCGAGGGAAGTACTTGGCGTTAAACAGAGGTTGTAGGATAATCGTTGCGGTTCTCAAAGGGTCCATGTTTTTTGCGCGCATTCTAAAAAAGAAAAAGAAATGTAATAAAAATGTTGTCCGCAGGTACTGCGGAGGACCATACATAGTAGTCGGGACCCGCGATAGTCGCGTGGTACGATAGAGAGAGGTGCACTTGGTCACTTTTTTTTTCTGAAGTTCCTCACATTTGGAGGAAGCTGAAGACATACATGTAGCCTTCTTAACCAAAAACTGATTTGGAAAAACTAAAACTGCTATGATACCGGATGAAAATCCCATGGCCTAGGGTACTTGTACACAACGAGAATCTTGCAAAAAAAAATACACAACGAGAATCTTGCAGAAAGAAATGGCCTTTTTTTATCCCGACGATTTTGGGTTATTAAGGAACCCCGTCATTCAGAGAACAAAGTCTAGCCAAAAAACGGTGTACCTCTATTGTAGCATGCGTCGGTGTACACTAAAAGCTATAGACCGCACATTCTCCTGTTTTTGCGAACCATATTTGGTCCTATTTGTTACGTCCCCGCCCGTAAATAGTGTACCCGCGCCGCAATACCGGCCGTACTTGTTGCTCAAGATCAAGGCTACGGTATTGTAGTATTATAACTCTGATGTTCTCTACAAGGTCTGAGCCACCCGCACGAGTGACTCTGTAGCCCACTGTTATTATCACGTTGTTAGGCGCTTTGTTTGGCGCAGCGTAGCTAACCATCCCACTGAGGATCCATATCGAAATATTCAACCAGCATCGCGAGTAAACCCTATGGCCGCCAGGAGCAGGGGGGTCACTCGCGCGAGTGACCCCGAGCCACTGCAAGACTTCAAGGTCCTTAAAAAAGGGACCCAACCCCCTACCACCGTAGCTTTGGACTTTAATCGGCAGATTTCTTTATGCGGGAAAAGTGGGACCTTGATTGTTGTAACACTATTAGCTCTGTTTCCCCCAATCAATGGCAAGTCGTTTTGTATTTTTTTTCAGCGAAACGCCTAGAGCTATGCACTCGGGCCCCTACTACTTGACAACGTCTTCCTTCTTGGGGGATCGCCCGCGGCCTTCAGTGGCGCCGCCGTAGTACGATCACTGCCGATTTCGCCGGATCTCCCGCCGACGATGATAGCTAAAACAAGTAAATGACAAGATTCGGACGTGTAGTCCAGTAACTTGTAAACGAAAATGTTTCTGGCATGTATATACTAATCGTGTCTTATGCAATACAGACAGCAGCTGGAAATGCACAGGAGAGAAATGTCCGCGCGAGCGCAAGCGCACAAGACATGAATATTATCTACTATGGCATGCACGATCAACTATACTAATCGTGTATGCAATACAGACAGCAGCTAGAAATGCACGGGAGAGAAATGTCCGCGCGACTGGAAGCGCACGAGACAGAAATATTATCTGCTATGGCATGCACGATCAACCCCGGCAGAGATTCTAACGGCTAGAAGTAACCCATCGACGCGTGCTACACGATAGAGGTGAACCAACCATTGTGTTTTTCTGATTTTCCTCGATTTGGGAGCTCAATACCTCTACCAAAACCTGACATGCGGAGGAAAATATAGGGGCAATGGCCGAAATCGGGTACACCCGATCGACCGATAGCCGTTATCGGGTACCCCTTGAACACACAGTCCCACAACGACTCAGGACGACACCTCATTGGTCGAAACCACACCGCATCCGAACGCAGCCGCATGTCTATCGGGTGCAACCGATTATGGCTGAACAAGTCCTCGAAATGTACCCGACTCGCATACAAGCCACCCGATTATGGCCGGACTACTCGACCAGCAGCCCACACGCACACACGCACGCGCTGCGGGCGGGCGCGAACTCGCGCCACGTCACGAGGCGGGGCATTGTTTGTTCTTTCGTCTCGGAGCTCTTTTTCCGGAGCTGTTTCTCAATCTTTTTCCGGAGCTCTTTTTTGTGGACCACCATGAAGTCGCAGTTAGCACCCCTACACACAAGCCACAGAAGCGCATCTATGCAGACGGTTTAGACATAGATCACAGACTACCTGGGCACGGATACGGCACGAGAAGGGCAAAGGATTCAGATGCTTCTTTCCAAATGACACAGGGAGACATGCTCGTGGCGTGGCGGACCCGAGAAATGTATTGCCGCCAACTGTCACATCACACCCCGAGAAATGATTTGATCGAATGATTTGAGTCAAATGATTTCCTAGGTCTCGCTAACAGGTGCCCTGCAGGGACGCCGTTTTCAGGAAAAAAAAGCTCTGTGGGTCGTGATTGTACCTCTCTTACATGGGAATTCGTTTCGCAATGGCTGCCTCTGTCGTAGCACGCGTCCATGGTTGTGCCATCCCAACAAAGGGGGTTGCCCTCATTGGGCCAAAACGTATTCGATCGGTTGTGAGTGGAAAAATTTGGATAAAAGGTAGGAAACATTTTCGAGTACTACTACTGTATATATGCACATTTGTTTTCTAAGACAAGTGCGCGCATGGAAAACGTTGGTCGGGCTACGTACGCAAAACGAATGCCTTCGACGCCATGTTTCGGGTGGGATGTTGAGCTCCTCATGGCAGAAGCTCGGATAATTATGCTGCACCTCCTAACCTGGGATGACTCCGTTGCGCCGTCACCACGTAGCTTGAAAACGGTTCTTGTAGCGCTGGTGGCCGTGGCTTGCGTGCGAGGCATTCGGGCGTTTATCTCGAAGGGAACGACTCAGACCGTCTGCTTGGTAATATATGGGGTGCACTTGGCCGGGCATACAGACAGACGACCGGGTTTGTGGACTTGACCGGGGTCACCGTCGGAGCTGGTGTCCGCGTTGGATTGGCCATGCAGCGCGTGCGGAAGCTCTCACCGTGGTTTCGGCTGGTACAGCTTGCAACAGCATGACCCCCCGAGTGTGCCCTTCGAGGCCAGCCCTTTTGGGACCGAAAACAACCGGTGTAGCAGTGACAAGAACAGTCGATCGTGGACGCCACGTCCAAGAAGTGCGGTCGTGGCACCCGTCGAAACAACGTGAGCGAGAAGCCCTGCGAGTATTGCCATGCAGCGCGTGCGCGCAGCGTGACTCAGCTCGGGCACAGGGTGCACCATCGCTTCTAGCAAGACGCCGATATATGCCTTGCGTGTATATACAGTGTTGGTCGGGTTGCGCGATGGAACACCTTCGAAGGCATGTTTAAGTCGGGAGAGATACTGAACTTCTCATGCTATTGGAGCTCAGGAAATTCTTAGAATATATGCTGCGCCCCTCGCTACCATGGGATAACGCTACGATAGGGACATACTTGGTGCTTGTAGGAGCCCTATTTTCAGAGGATCAGAGCCACTCGCGAGAGTGACGGGGAGTGAGCTGAAGAGCGACTCGTGCCGAGTGGCCAAACATCGATTAAGCGAAAACAAAGGGCATACTGCTGAATATAACGCTATAAAAAAACGCTGTACGAAGCCTTGTTTGGTCAGCTGTTGTACTCAAATCCCAAGGGGATAAAGATGCGCGTTTTAAACGCCGACGTAGTTGAGGCTCTGTTGTATACTCATTAGGCATAGGCCGCGACACACTCGCCACGCTGCGACAACAGTGACCCGTACATCATCTAATTTCTCCTCCTTTCTTTGCGTATCTCAAGGAGGGAGCAAAGAAGGAGCGTGACGACCGCAATTCCTGGTTGTTGTTTTTTTCACTCGTCGCTTTTACCCTCCATCTCATTTAGCAAGGGGTTTTCACCCTCAGTTACCTTCTGGACAAGCCGTGGTCCCAGGTGTCTACCCTTTTTCTCCCCCGGTACACGCCTTCAATGTTACCGCGCATAGGGTTCAGCCTTCCCACTTCTCAGTTATTAATGCTCGTCGACTTTCATCGCTTCATTCCTAACGCACACTCTCGCAATTTCCGGGTACGTGCACTACACCGGCTCGCTTGCCAACACGGACATAAAACTACGAGAGCATTCAAGCGACGCTATGCACATTGGGGGACCGAAGGTACGATAGGACACTTCAATTTTTTTGTGGCGTTGTCATGCAGTGTGGCTCGGGGTCACTCGCGAGAGAGATCCCCCCTGCCCCTCTGATGTCTTAAGGCATAGTGCGACCTTTTAATTTTGCGATATTCACCCGCAATGGAATGGCTAGATACGCTGCGCCAAACAATCGCCTAGAAAAGCCGCTGGGAATGCGAATGGCTCACACCTGGCGGCGGATAGGTCGGTTGAAGGTACAGGTGCGCCTATACGGTTAGGTTGGACTCCTTCCTCGCTTTGAGGGGCTCCATTAATAGATACTTTGTACGCAAGCGCGAAAGTTGGGGAGAAACAAGAAAAAAAAAACACGCGAACGCACGCGAACACGCAAAACCCGACGGATGTTCAACTTGGTGCTTGTAAAACGAAAAACAATGTTGGAAAAAAAAGGATGATGTGTCCATTTCGACGATACCGAAGCATTAGACAAAAGAGCGATTTGTCCCGGATTCAGAAATCGTTTAGCCTCAAAAAGTGTTGCCCTTTTGATATGGCCCGCGAGAGGGTTTCCATTGCTTTGTTCGACGCTCTCCTCGTTTGACGAGGGTCTATGTGTACTGAAACGAGTCATATCAGGGTAGGTGTTGCGCATTTTATGGTCTAACGTTCCCGACCGGTTGAGCTCCTCAATCAAGTGGGTGAACCCATCGGTCAGAAGAATGACAAATTTTATGGTGGAGACCTATGTTTGTTTTCGGACTAGCACGTAGAAACGTTGTGGTCGTTTTTTGCCGCGAACGAGAACGGTGTCTTCGGCGTCATGTATTGGGGTGTTTGAAATACTGAGCGCCTCATGTTAGGAGCTCAGAAAGTTATTTGAATCCGCAGCACCCCTCGAGCGCAGGACGGCTCAGATTCGAAAAGTGGCAGTACAATTATACCGAAATATGAAAGTGCGCCTCTCAATGAACACAAGCAACCCCACCTGAATGACTCAGGTATACAGAGAATGATACCCTAAAACGCAGTTAGTATTGCGGCGGTATGTCGGATGTCTAGGATTGGGGAACCCCGTCGGCCATGACTACTGTAGCCCACCGAAGATGCTAGATACTACTGCTATCCTGGCACGCGCGTGTTCTGGGTTCCATTTGCACATACCCATGGTGAAAGAGCTCCAAGAGGGTGAACCGGAGGACACAGGGGAATGAGTACACAAATCCAACCCCACCTGAATGACTCAGGTATACAGAGAATGATACCCTAAAACGCAGTTAGTATTGCGGCGGTATGTGGGATGTCTAGGATTGGGGAACCCCGTCGGCCATGACTACTGTAGCCCACCGAAGATGCTAGATACTACTGCTATCCTGGCACGCGCGTGTTCTGGGTTCCATTTGCACATACCCATGGTGAAAGAGCTCCAAGAGGGTGAACCGGAGGACACAGGGGAATGAGTACACAAATCGAACGAAACAGATTTCCCTGTTCAGATGCATGCTATGATAGAGGTAACACGTTTCGTCCGAAATTGTGCTCCTGAATCACGGAGCTTCTTAACCCAAAAATCGTCGGAAATTCGTCATTTTTGTTGTGTTCGCGTGATAGTCTTCTTGCTAGTCGATTACCCCGTGAAGGCCATGGGAATTTTCATGGGGTACTTTGTATCAGTTTTGTTTTTTTTCTGCCACAGAACAGTTTTTGGGAGAGGTCTTAAGCTCCCATGCTTGAGGAACCGCAGAAAAAAAGTGGCGCTCAACCTCTATATCGTATCACGCGTCTTCGTGTTGTATAAACATACATTCTTCGAAGTACGTATATATATTTTTATAATATATATAGACTATATCTTTCAGGACACATAGATATCTACTGTATGTAGTCGTTTGATCTGTGCATGGCCTCCTATGGATCGTTTTGCCCGCGGCGAGGGCTGATTGATCTGGATGATCTGACGCACGTTTCCTGGTTTAGATCTGCACGGGACACAGATCCAGCCCAGCACATAATAGCAAGTTACAGTGACAGTTGTTAGTTGTGGGATCTATCATTTCTAAATGATCTAGCGTGTGATAAGTCCGATGTGTGTAAAGAGTACATGTCGAGGAAAACACGGCTGCATGTAAAGTGCTATAGATGGAGATATCTTCAGGACATAGGTTTCGGCATCGAGGTGCAGGACCAGCGAGAACCACCATGGGAGACCACCGGCGCGTGGTAAAGATGGGTTAACAACCGAACGGAGACCATGTCATGCGGAGACGTAAGACAAAATCAATCCCGCTGGAGAAGCGCGGGAAGAGCGGAGGTGCAAGGCACGACAATTGCTACTGACAATAGAGGTGGATGCACCACAATTTGTTTTTCCTCAAGGTTCCTTTGTTTGGGAGCTTAAGACCTCTCTCAAAGCCCGTTTTGGATAAAAATAAAACTGGTGTACCGGATTGACAAATAAATCCCAGATGGTGTCGGTACACAACAAGAAGAATCGTGAAAAATGGTCAATTTCTGACGATTTTGGGTCAAGGAGCGCCGTAATTCAGGAACTATTTCAGGCGAAAATTGCTACCTCTATCAAAACATGCGTCGCACCTATATAGATATGAACCAAGATGCGTGGGTGCGAGGGCGGGGGGGGGAAGGTAGGGGAAGGCCGAACCTCAGACCCTCATGATGGTCGGGGTGTCGGGACGAGAGAGCAGGAAGCATTTCAGTGTCGCCCGAGATTGAGATCTGGGTGGCCATTCCGGGGAAAACGTGCAACACATCGGCTTGGTCGACCCCCGCCCCTGAAATTCCTGTCGCCCCGGACACATGCTACGGTGGCGACACGGCCAAATTTCGTGTAGGGGGGGGTCAGTTTTGGGGCCTCTTTTCGCAGATGCTCGGGTAGATTCGCGCGAGTGACGCCCCGGATCCGGTGCGGCTTTAAGCTTCCGTGCTGTCTTAAGTTCAGCGATATGTGAATCCACAATAGAATGGTTAGCTACGCTGTGCCGGAGGCATGGCCTACCAGTATGTTCTGTCAGTGAGATATATAGAGCCTCTCGTGCTAAGTATATTAATAGTGGCAAAAAGGCCAATGCTACGGTAGGTGGGCGTGGGTCCCTTTTGGTCACTTTTTTTTTCAGTGGCTCGGTGTCACTCGCGCGAGTGACCCCCCTGTTTCTTTCGGCCACAGGCTTTCTTTCCTTTCGTGCTGCTGTTTAACATCATTCTCGATATCAACACGGAAAGGGATGGTTAGATACGCTGCACGGAAAAAAATCTCCGAACGAACGTGTTTTGGTCTAAGTGAGGGTACAGAGTCGCTCGCACGACTGCCTCCTACCCGGTAGCGAAAAGTGGGGGTACCATCCTTTTTTTGTGTTCCGAAACCCGTTAGTGGATAGCGGCAGGTGACCTCTCCCCCTACGAGTCGCGCTACGGTAGCCCCCTCTCCAGATTTGCTTTGACGAAATCGCCGGTTTTGAAACCAGCTCCCGGCCTTATCTCCTGAAATACGGTGATCATTGCCACCCTCCCCGACGTCATTGTCTGATAGTCTTTGCAAACATGTAAAATATTTGAAGACATCATTTTTGTAGCATCCTTCCTCGTGCCGAGCAGCCATGAAACGTTCGTTAAAGAAAGTCGTTGGTTTTGTGGGGAGGCTATCGTAGACACAGCCCTACACAGCACGTAGCCTCGGTTACACATTGTTCCGGGTGGCGTGACCCACTCTCTCGACAAGGCTATCATGCGGAGGATCACGTTTAGGTCTACCTGGTCTCTTTAGTGCAGTATTGGCTTTTTTCTATTGCCCTTTGGTTTCAGAATATGCACCCCAGCAGGGTGTGTTGTGTGTTGCGCTGCGCCAGCATTTTTTCAATTTACAGTCCGTTTTCATGAAAGAGGGGGTTTCAGAACCGATCGCGTGATGCGTGGGCTATGCGCGGTGGTGAGGGTTTTTGGATTCACCCCCCTACCGCCCAACCTTGGTGACCTCTCCCCACAATATATAAGCTGCATGCAAGTGCTTGGTGGTGACCGCTGGCTGCCCAAAGAGGCCAGGACACGGCGCACTCACTTACCCCCCCCCGTTTTGAACAGACGAAGGCTGTTCGGCCCAAAGGAGTCGTGAACGTTCGTCCCCTGTTAAAGGTACCTATATATACTCCTAGCTGTCCATTGGTTTATCCACTGCGGTTCTTCACTCTGGCTCATCTTCTTGTTCACCTTCTCACTTTGCAAAATGAGAAAAAAAGACGTGTGCTACGAAAGAGGTAGCAGTTTTCGTCTGAAGAAATGCTTTCTGAATGACGGGGCTCCTTAACCCAAAATCGTCGGAAATTTGCTAAAAAAAAAATCGCACAATACTCTTTGTACACCTAGGCCATGAGAAATTTTCATCCGATAGTTCGAAGTAGAAGTTTTATTTGACTCCCCAAGTCAATTTTTGGAGGCGGTCTTAAGCTCTGAAAGTGAGAGGGACCTCAGAGAAAAAGTGGTGCCCCTCTATCGAAGCACCCGTCTTCATCTCACTTACTCCGTGCGTACCACGCGCACACGAAATTGCGGCCTCGTGCATCGCGCGTCGCGGCGAACGTCCTCACAAAAACATAAGTATCCACCCAGCCATCATGCTATACGTGTTGGGGTGGGTACGGTTTGGGTCCAAGGCTATAGTACTTTAATTTAGATAAAAAATACACGTTTCTGCGGCAGAGCTAAACACCATGTTTTTTTCTGGGGCTCGACGCCTGCAATAGGGGTAGAGCGCTTTATTTTGGGCTTTTGTGCTTCGGATGAAGCTCGAGCTCATCTTAACCCAAGAATCGTCGTAATTTTACTTATTTCGATATTAATATATTATATGGTTTGAAATATACTCTAGGGGAGGGGTTTGTTGTCTTTCGTTTTCACTTGCGGTTTGGTCAAAGTCAGTTGTGGGGGGAAGGGTGTGTGGGGCTCCTCGAGTCTAGAACCTTGCAGGAGGGCGAAAATGGTCCATGAACCTCTACCGTGCGTAGCGTTTGTCTCTCCGAACTACAGTCACTACTCTAAAGGAGCATCCATCCGGAGTCGTCCCACGGTAGGGGTTGCACGTTTTGCGCCAAAATGCCCCTGGGCGATTGAGCCCCTCATGTGAGGAACTGCCGGTTAATGAAGCAATTTCATGAGTACATATTTTTTTAGGGCTGAGGCATAGGAGTTTGGTTGGGTTGTGCGAGCGAATGCCTTCGAAATTATTTTTCGAAGTGAGATATTGACCTCCCCATGCCGGGAGCTCAGCGACTTTCCGCTGCACCCCTACCACCGTGGATGGCTCATCAGAACCCTCCCAAACACTGGTAATTTAGGGAACAACGAAACTGCTACAACACGCGATGAACAATCCCATGACCTGCGTCTGTACTCCACGAAAACCTTATCTCTTTTATTTATTACACCTAGAAAAACAACGAATTTCCGACGATTTTGGGCTTAAGACAGCCCCGCGTCATCGAGAAACTCTTTCAGAAATACAGTAGGCGATGCGCCGCTATCATCGCCATACCCACACTTTCACTGCTGGAGAGGTTAGGGCCTACCCGAGCTCGTTTGACGCGTGGTACGATAGACGCGTGCTACGGTAGAGGTGTGTTGATATATTTCAGAAGGAGGAGGTGATATATTTCAGGGGGGGGTGATATATATATATTACTTCACGCACAGGATATCACCTCATTACCTTTCGAGAGCCATCCATGCCGCTGTGTTTCCCCCCCCCCCCCCCCCCCCTCCAACGCCCCCTCTTTCCCGACCACCTGCACGATCGCCTAGACCTAGCACCACGCGTATAACAAGCTGATACATATCTTTGATCTCACAGCCGAAGTGTATTTGAATATTATTTGTGACCTAAACCTCCTAAAAAATCTCCCCCCCCCCCCCCCCCCCCTCTTGCTCTCCCTTACTCAAACGCCCCACCAAATATCGAAATCCGCCACATTAATAAACACTTCACGCACAGGATATCACCTCATTATCTTTCGAGAGCCATCCATGCCGCTGTGTTCCCCCCCCCCCCCCCCCCCCCCCCCGCCTCGAACGCCCCTTTCTTCCCCATCACCCGCACCTTCGCCTAGACCTAGCACCACACGTATAACAAACCCCTCACCTAAAGCCCTTCCCCCCCCCCCCCCGCCCCCCGCCCCCGCCCCCACCCCCCACCCTCCCCCCCCAACCCATCCCAACCCCACCCCCTCGAACACTCCACCCTCTCTTTACTCACTGATTGTACGACTTACCCCAGGATATACACGATAAACTGATGTATTATTTCCAAAAATGTCACATTTATCCCCTCGAAATAATGTATAGTTTCCAGGCACATATCGAGCTGCCCCCCCCCCCCCCCCCCCCCCCCCCCCCGGCCTCAATAATATACTGGTGCCAAAACCGTCAGATTTATCCCCTCGAAAGGATTTATAGCTTACATGCACAAATTGCCCCTTTCCCCCCCCCTCCAAACCCGCTCGCTTTTGATCTAAACCAGGCCCCCCCTTTCCCTTCACAGCTGTCAGATTTTGTCCCCCTCAGAAACGGGTTTTATAGTTTCCGCGCACAGACTGACTAAAATCATCCTGTTGACCCTGATAGCTACACTGTAGCTGTAAGGGGAGTCGCCGACCTATATCCTTAATGAGGACACACAACTCGTAATGCGCGCGATCGGAGTATCACACACAGCTTGCAAAGATGAGTTTCGACGAAATCTTCGATCTCACAGCTGGAGTGTATTTTAATTTTTATAATATATTGAAGCGGGGTTCAAATATTATTGCCGAAGGGATCCCATAAGTCGGGGGGGCAGATAAATCGCAACAGAGATGCACCACTTTTTTTTTTTGAGGCTCCTCACTGCCGGAGAGGTTAAGACATGTCCTTCTTGACCCAAAAACTGATTTGGAAGAAAGATAACACTGCTACCGGATGAAATTTCCCACAGGACCTAGACTAGGTATACAACGAGAATCATGCAGAAAAAAAATGTCATTTTTTTTGTTCCGACGAGATTTTGGGTTAAGGAGCCCGGCCATTCAGATAAACAGGTTTTGCAAACAAAAAAGGGTATACCTCTGTCGTTGCACGAATCGATAGTGGTACACGACAGTAGTACGATAAATGTATCACTTAAGGGGGAAACCGTGTTCTGAAGGACTTAGGCTTCTTAACCCAATATCGTCGAAATCATGGTGCACCCTTCCTGTTTTTTGTTGTGCGAGAGATATGAAAAGTTGGTGTTCCTAGACCATTGGCTTGGTCATCGGGCTGCGCTTCCAGCTTGGTTTGCTCAAAATTTATGTTCAGGGTGAGGTATACCTAGCTTAATCAAGATAGAAATAATCTTGGAAGAAAAATGGTGCGCACGACACATCTACCGTGTAGCATGTATGTGTCGCTTTCTGATTGTTTCTGATGATATTCAAACCAGGTGTATGCTCTGTAGTTCTGTTTGGCCGATCTTTCCGGCAGCTTTTGTTAAATGGCGGTACTGTACATATCGCGACGTTCAAGCCGACAAACACATAACACGGCTAAGACTGCAACAGTATGGGGCAGCGATTTTTACGTATCGCACACGGTTTCAAAAACCACAGAAGCACGAGACCACAAAAGTGACCCCTGTGGACAAGTGAGCATGGTTGGTGATACGTGATGATAGCTGAACGTAACACTTGAATAATATTTTCTGTCTTATCAATCTCCTGAACTGGTGTCGACCAGCTCCTCCAGGCCAACCGGGGGAGCTCTCTGGTCATAGCCCCTTGCCTTACCTCTAGGCTTGTCTATACCTCACTCCCGTGCATTGCTATCTCTAGACGTGACCACGTGTGAAGGTGTCGTGGCACCGGAAGGTGTGAGGGAAGGGACGCAGGGGTATCAGCTTCGCTTGGAGACAGCACCGGTTCTTCTTTATAGATTTCTCATTATTGGCGTTGAGCTATGACAAGCTCGAGGAGACAGGAAGAGGAGGAATAGGAGGAGGAGGAGTAGGAGAAGGAGGAGTGAGAGCACGGGGGTGGGATGAAGCTCACAGAGTTCGCTTCACCCCAGCATTGCTGCTGTGCTCTCTTCCGGACCTTCACCTATGGAACGTACAAGGAACGTTCTCCTGGATGTCCTATGTTCCCATGATGAGCACTTAACGCGCTTACTTCTATCTATCTTGTCCAGAGGAGGAGCATTCCATTTCCGAGAACGCTCTTGTGGTACAAACTAGCTAGATTCTACGGGTTATCCGCTTCACTCCAAATATTCCGTTTAAGAGAACCTTCTTGTGGCCAATAGACTATAACTCTGCGGACTATCCTACCGAATTTATTGCCAGCTATACTGACACTCTATAACACACGCACGTTAAACATTTTACATTATTAAACAACTCACAACAAGCGAGAAACCACCAGTTATTATTGTGATTTTTTTTACTCGAGCACGTACTCGTTTCAGGGCTAGCGCATAGCAGAACAAGTGTTTGTGGTCGGATTGCGCGAGCCAATACCTTCTTCGAAGTCGACGTTTTGGGTGAGGTATTCTGACTGTCTGAGCTCCTCGTGATAGCTCAAAAAGTTCCAAACTACGCCCCCTAGCGGGGGGTGACTACGGGAAAATTTACTGTTGGATCACGTGTGGTGTCTGGCTGAACGTGTCGCCTCAAGCGAAGACCACCACGTATACTGTATAGATACCTGTATGGTGGAGGCGTGCACCATCATGTTTCTGAGACTCCTACGCACTTGACTAGCACTATTCTTATAACACATAACATCTCTCACCCAACCCAAAAATATGAGCAAACTTGAGCAAACCGAAAGCGCAATCCAGACCAACCAAAGCTAAAGTATTGTGTAGTATCATACCCATATTTTCGCATCCGGGTTTGAGCCACTCGCACGAGTGACTCTGCACGCACCATGTACCTCGCGGACCCGAAAATATCTTGTTGGGAGGGACGATCTCTTCGGCAAAGGTTAGCAGCGTACCTGGTATATCGTTCCGTGGTGCGGACTCATACTATAGTTAAATTAACGCAGTGGTGACAAACAGGTTACCGGTATTTAGTAGACTACACTGCAAAGGAACAGCGAGGTCACTCGCGCGGGTGGCCCCGAGCGACACACCGGTATTTTTTAGGCGACACTGCAAAGGGGCAGCGGGGTCACTTGCGCGGGTGATCCCGAGCGACACTGCCAAAACGAAAGCCCCCGAAAGTGATCCCCGCCGTCTACCGTAGTTTCTGGGCCTCCGATGAACAAACAGGAAGGTGTGATCCAGGCGTGTGCAAAGCAACCACTTGGGATCGAGGCTACGGCAGTGGAGTACCCCCAATTTCCACTACCTGGTCTGAGCTATCGACTGATTCTGTGATAGCCCCCCAAAAACCAGCGATATTCTTCAACACGAACGTTTCATGGAGCTGCTCGACACGAGGAAGGATGATATGTAAACTAAGTTCTTCATGCTTGGTATTTTCTTGTTGTTTTAAAGGGACTATCGAACGATGACGGCGGGGGGGGGAAGGGGCACCGTATTTCAGGAAATACAGCCGGGAGCTGGTTTCGAAACCGGCGATTTCGTTAAACAAAAGTCGGGTGGGCTAATGTAGAACGACGGTATCATACCATACTACTCTGTACCTCGCTGACAAAACCCGTTCGGTGATTGTTTTGGTTGCGGCGTATAGCTAACCATCCTTTTTCGTATCAATATCGAGAACGTTACACTGGACGAAAAGCCTGTGACCGCAAGGAACCCGGGGGAATCACTCGCGCGAGTGACACCGAGCCACAGAAAAAAAAGTACCCAAAACAACGTAACCCTTATGATACCGTAGCATTGGCCTTTGCTAAGAAGAAGAGTGAGGATGGTGCTGCGTGTTCCGAAGATCTCGGGTGAAGGGGCCCTTCGTCATAACTTCAAAGAAAAACAAATGCCTAATAACGCAATAATATCTCTATAACCGTATCATAGCACAATCGCGTCTAACCTATACCCCCGAGAAGGTGTTTGAACCGCAACCACAACCCTAACCCCCTACCGATAGGTGAAGCCAGAGACGAGAGGCATCACCGAAGTCCCCGGCTACGGGGGTAAGGGTCAAGAAGACAATGCGACAGCGGATATCTCAGTTCGCAATTCCGCACGGTACGCCCAGCATCGATACAGCACAGTTGCGCAAATCCTACAACAGCATAACATCCTACAACAGCACCTCCAGCAAACCACTGCAGTGGGTGGTAGTTTTATAGGGCTAGCGCGGCCTGGCGCGGGGGAATACAGCAGGGCTCTCCCAGTATGGCGGAAGTGTGCCAGAGTAATGTGACCGCCTTGTTGGGGGAAGCCGCCATATTCGATAGCACTGTTCAGGTTATGAGTGCATTACCTCAGTCGTACCAAGTTATTTTGACAGCCTTATATCGGGATATCGCCAGATTCAAACAGAGTCTTATCGGGAGACCCCTACTGTTCGTGACTGATTACCCCCGTTCGTATTGGACGTAAAAAGCAAACACATACATTAAAGTGTGAACGCGGTCTTGCTGGTGCTACTGCTGACTATTGGTTGGTTGTTGCAACGTATGACTATGGGTGACCCTCAGCATCCGCGGATACGGCTATCGACCCACAAGCAAGCTGTTGCTATCAATCGTTGTATACTTGGAGGCCAGACTATAGACTAGGTTTAGACTGCTTACTGCTTAGTTATAGGTGGTTCGCATCCCTTGTAACCACTATATTAGGCTGCCTACAGGTTATTCTCATCCCGTATCACTGTTAATAGCAGGCGGTTATAGTTATCCTGCTGTGAAACCTATATCGGCCATGTCGCTAGATCAAGCCTGCCACACGCTAGCACTTTTACTCGTCGACGACAAGAAATGCCCCATCAGGTAGACGCTTGATGAGTGTCTGTCATCAATTCTGGCGCAAGTGGATTACTACCCAATCCCTAACTTCCACGTGGTCAATTATCCCGCTACTAGGCACAACACACTAGCACCCAGTATCATGGCAGAAGATTACCTACCGAACGTACCCCCAACCGCCAGACGGCGGTTGGATATCTTGGATATCTCTGCACACGGCGCTTAGCTATCTCTGCATCGCCACATAGTAAGCGAAACGTGCTACGGTAGAGGGTGCACCATTTTCTTTTCTAATTCTACCCCTCAATTTAGGAGCTTATAAGACCTCTACCAAAAAACTGTTTTTTTTTGGAGAATAAGCAAACCTGATACCGAATAAAACCCCTCCTTGGCTGTCCGGTACATAGCAAGAGAAGCAAGCAAAAACAAAGTGGCTTGTTTCTGACGATTTTGGGTTAAGGAGCCCATCATTTCAAAAACCATTTCAGACGAAAACTGCTACTTCTATCGTAGCATGCCTCATTATCAGAAAACCGTCTTGGACAAACTTCATGTACGTAGCAGGGGGGAAGCAAGATGAACAGGGACGGAACAGAGACGTCCGACATTACATAAAAAGACGCAATTTACACACAATAGCCAACAAAAGCAGTCCCGTTCTTGTTGGCCAATTCTTCTCCCCTTCTTTATCATCCTCAAAACAAAAAACGGCCCCCGCTACGAGATGAAACAACTCACCAACAATCCAACCAACGACTACTCATCGACGAATAACAGCCAACCCAGCGCTTCAAAGAAGCAATCAAATCAACCGAAATACCAGCACGACCAACCAGCGAGCCGAAAAACATAGGAGCCAACTCAGCAACAGAATCATGATATTGGTGATTGATGTGGCGTGTGGTTTTTACTATATGTAATCTCTCTAGACTGTTTCCTTTAGTAACTAAGGAAAATAGTTTGGATATTACGCACACCATTAAGCTATTAATCAACGTAGTACCTGAGGTAAACGCAACCAACCAAACAGACAGACAAAGCAGAAAGAAAAAAACACACAACACACAGCGAAACGAATCAATCGGGCAGGGCAGTATCTTGGCGATTTGCATGTAGCCGACTGACTAGGCAATAGATAAACATCACTGTCCGTTTGATGATAAGACGTGAGAAGATGGAAAACCGTTTTATTGCTAGCTTTCATCTTTGACAGTGCTGTGATCACACCAACCCATCACAGGCGCAACCAACCAACCACACAAACAGCCAACCAACCAACAAACCAACAAACCAGCCAACCAGCAACCATGGCGCACTTATTATAAGCTGGCATTTTACCCTTACAATGGAATGAGGCGCGGTGACCACGTCAACGCAACGTCATGTCGTGAATCAAAAACCCTCAGCGAGACGAGTGAAAGCGCGAAACAGTAGCGTACGAGAACCCAAGCCTCTACCCCCCTCCCTCGCTACCGTGCTAGGCGTCGGTCAAACACAGACAGACTCCCCGGAAACACTTTCTTTTTGTGCAATTTCCTCACCGACAGTACCTGTGCGGCTTATGTCACGAAAGGATAAAACCACAAGCGCCCAACACTTGCCTCTGCCAAGTAATAGGGCAGCCACCCGCACAAGCGGCTCAGACGCTGGAACTCGGGGTCTTTAAAGACGCGCGCTACTATAGAGGTGCACCACGTCTTTTTCTGGGATTCTTCGATTTAGGAGGTTAAGATAGGTTCTTACATGCCCTTCTTAACCCACAAAAGTGACTCGTTTGGACAAAGGCGAAACCGCTACCGGATGAAAACATATCATGGCGGCATGGGAATACCACGAGAAACAAGCAAACAAATAACCTATCTCCCACGACGTTTGGGCTTTAAGGAGCCCTGACTTTCAGAAAACAGCCTTCGCTCTCAGTGAAAAGGTGAACCTCCAGCGTAGCACGTGCCTTAAAAGTGACTAACTACTACTAACACACCCTTAGCCCTGGCGAGCCAGGCTACGGTAGGTGGTACCCCCCCCCCCTTTTTCCCGACCTGGTCTAAACCAGTCGCACGAGTGACTCTGTGCATCACTGACCAAAACACGTTAGGTGGTTCGTTTGGCGCACCGAAACCAACCATCCCATCAAGGATTCATATCGAAACATTAAAACAGCACGAAAGAAAGCCTATGGCCGCAAGGAACAGGGGGTCACTCGCACGAGTGACCTCGAGCCACTGCAAAAAAAGGTCCCTAATGAAGGAACCCACCCCCCCACTGTAGCTTTGGTCTGGCCACGACTAGGACCAGACAGCACTCGTGTCGTGCCCGGCTTCAAGCATTGTAGCTCGGACACCGAACAAATCGACCATATCGAACAGTGGCCAATGCTGCAGCGGCCACGTGAATATTCTTCTTGGTTTTTGTTCCAAAAACAAATCCTCGAAGGGGGGATGACGGGCGATCGTCGAGTCTAACTACACACCAACACTGTCGTAGAACACGTGCCGTGTTGCCAAAGACGCAAGTTCGCGTGTTGTTGGTTGACGGTCGCTCTCTCACTGAACTTTTCCCAGAAGAAAAAGCGCTTTATGACGGCCAATGGATTGCTGGGGACAGCGCAACAACACAGCAGCATGCACGTGCTGACAGAACCAACCTAACCGAACACACGCATCGCATGCATGCACCCACGTATATCTATAACACGTGTTGCCGAAGACGACGACGCTTGCCGCAATTTGCCACGCCCTCGCACCCCTCCCGCAAAAAACGCATTCGAAACACACCTCTCTACTTGCGCTGCATCATAGACTACTGGAAGCCAAACCCGTTGTCAATACATGAAACACACAACCTCTCTAGTTGCGCTGCATCATAGACTACTGGAAGCCAAACCCGCAGTCAATACATGTTTCGTCATGCATTTTTGTGTTTCGCGTGATACCTTCCTGGCTGTGCGATACAATAGTGGGATATGACATATATCCGGGTTGGCATACATACATGTAAATCATTTTTTATCCTAGCTGTTGTTTGACAAATGAAACCCTCCCCTGCGTCCACAACTACATAGGGGTTTTGACATACATCCGGGGTGACTCACAAACACCCGCTCAAAACAAACCAAAACAATTCAAACCTCGCGGACAGATCACCGGTCCCTACTTGATTATCTAGGTATTTCGTAGGAGATATCTGCATGTTACGCGGTGGGAGCCGAACGATGTGCGTGATCTAGCACATATATTTGTTGGTTTGGATATGTACTCGATCTTAGATCCAGATCCAGCGCAACATCCCATGACAACGGCAGATACGGGATGTACCGTAGACAATATGGATCCTGATACTTCCGGGGGTATGAAAAAATCCACAAAAATTCTCAACAGATAGCCACATACCGTTCCCCTCCCCCCCCCCCTTTTTTTGTGCATATACGCAAACTCTCCTACCTGTACGTATGCATTTTGATGTGTTTTGAATTATAGTATTTGACTTTTTCACGCGCGGCGGGCCTAGAAAAGGCCGTATAAGTAACGTTACGATAATTAAAAGCTACCTATGTTATCTACAAAAACCGGCCAGGCTTGCGTGCTAAGAACAGGCGACAACCTTCACCCTCCATCCAAAAACGCCTACTCCCCTTTTACAAAATACTACAAGAAAAACCGCCGATCCGGCTAGGGTGTCGTACATTCGGAGCCTGCCCAGCAGCATGGTCAACTCCTGCGTCACGTTTGCAGCATCCCCTCCCTCCCCCCCCTATCCCCCACCAAAAAATCCTATTTCCCCACAGAATGTCTAAAAATAAAGACACCGGGCCGATTACGGTATTGTACAACCGGAGCATGGCCCAGGATATCTCCTGCGGTCCTTTCGCAGCGGCATGCCAAGTATCTCTGCAACCCATAGGTATCTCACGACACAGTGCCGTCGAACACCGGAGCGATGTGGGGAGATGCAGCATGCCATGCTCAACATTCCAGTCGGGAAAACAGCCCATTTTCCGAAACAACAAATTACTACAGTACGATAAAAAGACCGGTAAAAACTGTACGCTTCTTCTACTAGGACGCAAAATACAACAAGCTCGAAAACACATCACATATCCGAAAGGTTTGGATTGCAAAACGAAATGGAAAAGAAAATTACACACAAAGAACGCAAACAATCACACCAACGAGACACCAACAAAAATCACGAAACAAAACTGACTAGCAAAAACAAAACAGCAAAAACACGATAACCACAAGATAGAAAAACAAGATAGAAAAACAAGATCTAGGAAAACAAGATAGGAAAAAAAAAAGGGGGGGGGGGGAGGCAGGCACGCAGGCACGTCTAGGCTTAGACGCAGCGCATGAAATCGTCGAACGTACTCTCCCAGCTTATAGATCTCGACCGGCTACTGCTCACGCTCCACTTCCTCCTCGCGGCCAAGAGCTTTTTAAATACCGTCGCCGCCGCGGGGTCGTGCGCACCATCGCCGCCCACCTCCGCCGCTTCCCACCACGAGGCCGAGGAAACGGCATGTGTACCTTCCTCCACGACACTGTTGGTACTGTTGCTCTTGTTCTTCGGGGTGCTGGTGTTGTTGGTGCTGCTGCTGTTGTTGCTGTTGCTGTGGGTGTGGTGGGCTGAGGGGTGGGTTGAGACCCATCCCCCCCCGGGGTGGGTTGTGACCCACCCCCCCCCAAAGGCGGTAGGCTCGCCCGTCTGGCCCCGTTGCTGTTGCCGCCGAGAGTAGAGGATCTGCGTCGGGGTCTCGAGGCTCGACTCGCCAGTGCTCATCTGGCGCAGCTTTGCTAGACTCGGCCGACCTGCTGCTGCCGCGGCTGCTGATGCCGGAAAGTTTCGCGTGATGGAGCAGGACCTGCTCGGCGTGCCGTAGTACTCTGCGTTGCCAACACCACCACCCCCAACACCACCTCCTCCGCCACCACCGCCGTCATTGCTAGCGTAGTAAGGGCTGGACATCAAGTACACGCCGAAGGGCTTCACGACGACATCAGCTGCCGCTGCCGACCTCGCCCCCGCCCCCCCCCATGCCCCTCCCCCCTCCGGCACCATCCTCACCCTCCCGGCCGTCACTGCCGCCGCCGCCGCCGTGGGGGTAGCTGACAATGTCGCCACTGCGGATGGCGCGGCTGGTGCTGCTAGTGCTGCTGTTGCTGTCGCTGCTGGTGTTGCCGGCGATTCACTACCGCCGATCCGGAGAAAGCTCGGCGATAGGCGCGCGTCGGAGAAGTTGGAGGACGCCTCAGAGTGAGACCGCCGTCGCCGGAAGGATCCGGAAGGCTTGGTGGAATCGGCCAGGTGCTGCAGTTTACGGCGCACGTCGTCAAGAAAAAACACGCGACGGGTGGACGCGTTAGCGGTATGGATCCGGCACGGCTACGAGGTCCTGGGGGAAAGGTCGTTTGGTTGGTATTTGGGCTTCAATTGGCGAGATCACGTCAGGCCAAGCATGACACCAACAACGTCAACATCAACATCAACATCGCCGTCCCGTTTTACGTACAGTAGTCGGGGTCCCAACGTTAGTGCCGCAACCGTTAGTGCGGCGACCCAGTTTAGTGCGGTGAGAATAGCTTGTCACGACCTTGTTCGTCCTATATAGTGCCGCGGTAGAGGTACGTCAGTTCGTGCGTCACATGGGGCTCTTCGCTTGAGGGCCTCTGACCAATGCTACGGTGGGGGGGGGGGGTCCCCCTTTTAGGGACCTTTTTTTGCAGTGGCGTGGGGTCACTCGCGCGAGTGACCCCCCTGTTCCGTGCGGTCACCGGCCTTCGTGAGCTGCGTTTCAATTTTTCGACATGGATCCTCAACAGGATGGTTTTAGCTACCGCTGCGCCAAGCAAATCGCCTGACGTGTTTTTTTCGTCAGTGGGGTACAGAGTCACTCGCGCGACTGATGAACACCTCGTCCTGAAAAGTGGGGGTGTGATACTGCAATACCGCCGTAGGGTTGATCTCTATATACCTCACCCAAAATTGTTGTTTTAGAAGACTGGACGCGCAATCCGCTGCTTAGGCTAGGTACAAGAAACATTCATGCCGAGAAAATATACATATGGCAATCAGACCATGTTTCGGAATAAGGAACCCCTTCACTCAGAAACGAATAATCCTGTACAGTGCTGTTAATAGTGTACTGCAGCATCCCGAGATAGCGCGGGATCCAAATTCAGTGCGGGCATCCTCGTCTGCCGAGACACCCCACCGCAGCAATGAGGAATCACGACTGCGCACATAAAGAAGATAGCCGAAGGGTCCGTGTGTTGCATGCTGAACCTCGAGAGCGTCGGTAGGTTCTCTTTCGGGCAGGAAAAAGGAGGCCCTTAGCGTGTTCCCGCACCGCACCGTACTCGACAAATATAAAAAAAAAACGAGAGTAAGACATTTTCGTAGAGAGTAAGTAGGTTGTACAACTCTCTCGCTTTTTGACAACCGCCGAAGGCTGCTACGTTTTTGAAGAAAACACCACACGGAGCAACGCTCTCACGTAGCGATGAAAAGGCGTACGAACGCGCCAACAACAAGGGGTCCCGTCTCGTACATACGACGGAAAGACTCCGCGTTTCTCGACTCACGAGCAATACGGGACGAATGCACCAAAAACAATGCTCCATACACAGTGGGGGTCCCCCGACAAGGCGGTCGAAGGAAGGGCTAGTTAAGGCGGAATCCCGATATAAGGTGGTCAAAATCGCTTGGCGCAACTGAAGAATTGCACTATTACACTCATAACCTGGAGTGAATAAGACGGGTTCCCTTCATAAGGCAGTCATATTGCTATCTGGCGCAACACCGCCCTACCGGGAGGGGGGGCTACTGTGCCTGAGGGGCGCTATTCCTCAGGCTGGTGCCTCCCAAAAACAAAAAAAGACGTTTGAGGAACCGACTAAAGGGCAACATGGTGAAAACGATCCCATGATCTACTGGGGGGGGGGGGGAGGGGCGGAGTGGGCCGCGCTGTTGAAGAAGGGAACAGGGGAATCTTCTCAAGGGAGAGCAGTCGAGGTGTCGAGGTAGACTGCGCGCTCTTGCATCCCAAATAATGTTGCGAAAGAACCAAAAATTAACAAAATTTGTTCCAGCGATAGAGAAGCGCGGTTCGTCCCCCAGCTGATCAAAAATTGAGGGGGCTCCCCCTCAAGCTAGAGTGTCGTTTCGGCCAGAACGCGCTGTGACAGACCAGACCAACCATCCTATAGAAGAGGTGCTCGACGCAATTCATTTTTTTGCTGAGTGCTCCTCACGTGAGGGGAACTTGAAAAAAACTGATGTTTTGTTTTGAGAAAACCTGAAGGTGCATCACGAAATCAACCCTCCATGGCCTGCTTATATTATAAAAATTAAAATACACTCCAGCTGTGAGATCGAAGATTTCGTCGAAACTCATCTTTGCAAGCTGTGTGTGATACTCCGATCGCGCGCATTACGAGTTGTGTGTTCTCATTAAGCATATAGGTCGGCGACTCCCCTTACAACTACAGTGTAGCTATCAGGGTCAACAGGATGATTTTAGTCAGTCTGTGCGCGGAAACTATAAAACCCGTTTCTGAGGGGGACAAAATCTGACAGCTGTGAAGGGAAAGGGGGGCCTGGTTTTGATCAAAAGCGAGCAGGTTTGGAGGGGGGCGGGGGGGGGGGGGGGGAAGGGGCAATTTGTGCATGTAAGCTATAAATCCTTTCGAGGGGATAAATCTGCTTATATATCGAAAATTAACGCCAAAACAAATGTTTTGCCTTACTCTGACACGATATTGTAGGCGTGGTTCCCTGATCGTAGGATCCACCTCCACATCACAAACAAAAACGGCCAAAACAACGACTACCGATATATCTTAACTGCGGTTTGAGGATTCAAAGCCGCTTCTTTCGTTGCGCTTGCCTCTCTCTCTCTCTCGATCACCGCGGGAAACCATCCTTTAGTCAGCCCCCCATCCACGCGCTCACCTGTCGAAGGGTAAGAACACGGCTGCGCCTGCTGTTTTTATCTCCACCTTGTCCACGACCCCCGCCGTCCGACTTGCCGTCTCCTTCTCCATCGCTGTCGCTGCCATCATGGCTACTACTGCTGCTACCACTACTGCTGCTGCTGCTATCGGTACCGCTGAAGCTGTTGCTCAAGTTGCCGCCACCACCGCCTGCAAATCCATCGCTAAAACTCCTGTTGAAGCTTCTGCTGCCGCCAGCGCTACCTCCGCCAACTCCACCACTAAAGCTCCTGCTAAAGCTACCATCACCAAAGCTGCCACTACCGCTCAACCCTCCGCGACTACCCGTCCCCGCGAACGGACGCCTCCGTGCCTTCCCACTCTCCGCCGGAGATGCCGCCGGCCTCCTCGCCAACGAACCACCAAGCCCACCGCTGAAACTTCTCCTAAAGCTGCTACCGCCAAAGCTACTGCTACCGCTTAAGCCTGTGCTACTTCCCAACTCCGCAAACGAATGCTTTTGTGTCTTGTTGTGACCCTGCGATGACGCCGCCGCCCACTTGAACGACGAAGCCGACATGGAAGGCGAGCAAATGCCGTCACTTTCCCGAGCGTCCGCTGCCAGGACCGGTGCTTGGAGCCGGGTGGGGAGCGCCCGCGCAATTATCACCGGGGGCATCGACCTGCGGTCCGACCCTCCTTCGGTGGCGGCGATGGTAGCCGCGGGAGGCACGGCTGCCAGCCTTGTCGGCAGGTGGACGTGAGGTGGGTTGGCCCCAGGACGCGGAGGGCAAAAGGAGGGAGGGGATGGAGTCGGCGGGGTTGTGGTTGTTGTCGCGGAGTAGACGGAAGAGGACGCGGGCGATTGTTTCGCGAACGCCCCTCCCCTCGCTTGGGTAAGGGTGGGTGGTAACGCTTGTTCTCTCGCGGTTACTGCTGCCGCGTCCGTTGCGGCTGCTGGTGGCGTTGTTGTTGCTGCTGGTCCTGAAGGTCCTGCTGGTCCTCCTTCCGTTGCCGCTGGTCCTGCTGCCGTTGCTGATGATATGCCAGCCGCTGCGGCGACGGCGGCAGCTGTTTCCGACGCAGCAGCTGTTGCCGCCGCGGCCACCGCCAGCTTGGACGAAGAAGCACCCCTCTTGCCCGCGAGGGGGGGTCCAACCCGCGCCTTCCGGGACCCACCGCCGCCACCGCCGCCGCCACCGCCACCGCCGTTCGAGCGCTTCGAAGCCTTCTTCATTGGGGCGCTGACGGACTCGAGGAGGGAGGTGATTTTCCTGTTGAAGTCCTGCGGCGTTGGCTCCGGCAGGAGGGGCGGATGACGCGGTGGTGGCGGCAGTGTTGGTGTTGGTGGGGGCGGCGGGGCGGACGCCAGTCCTGCCTTCCGGACCACGGAGCTGAAAATTTCGTTACCCTCGTCGGCCGCTGATAAAGGTCATAAAGATGCGTCGTTTTGCGGGGGGGGGGGAGGGGGGAGGGGCGATCCGGAGGGGGTCATGGGATACCGCGGCGGCCCCGTGCGGAAAGATTACGATGGTATGGTATGTTAATAGCTCTGATTCATGGAGGCGTATCGAGATTCTTCTAGAACTTGGTAGAATGGTCGACGCGGGAAACCGCCGGACAGATACAGAGCGGTTTAGCAACAACAAACTGGCACTTGAGACGTATTGGGCCTCAACTCGTCACAAATAAACGCCTGTGCTACCATATAAATAGCATTTTGTTGCGGTTCTGACTAACTACATTTTCTGAAAGACCGGGCGAGCTCCTTAATCCAAGCCGTGGGGAACGCCATTCTTGTTTTGCCAGATGTTTGTTTTTTTCACTTTAGGCAAAACCGTCGAAACGCCATTTTTGTTTGGCGAAATAGCATTTTTTGTTTTGCACGTGCTACGGAAACAGGTGCACCACTATTTTTCTGAGGTTCCTCGATTCGGCAGCTTAGAAGACCTATCCTACCGAAAGCTGATTCGCAGAAAAAAAAATCTGCTTGCATACCGGATGAAAAATGGCCTAGGTGAAAAAAAACGATAACCATGCAAGCAAAATGGCCTATTATTTATTTATTTTCCGACGATATTGGGTTAAGGAGCCCCGTCATTCAGAAAACATTTCGGAAAAAAAAAAATAGATACTTTAATACCTCTATCGTAAAATGTTTTTTTTTCCTCTTTGGGGCGGGGGGCCTAAGCAAAATCGTCCAAACGCCATATTCTTGTTTTACTGCGAGATGAGTATGTGTGTGTGCTTTGTTTTGTGTACCTAGGCCATGGGACTGCTCATGTCGGCGCTGCTGCACTTTTCGTGCTTTCTCAAAATAGTTTTTTGGGGGCCCGACTTAAAACTCCTCAAGCCACCACCGTCAGAAGGGGAAAAAGATGGATGCCCTCCCACCGTAGCAAGCGTCAAAAGAATAAAATAAAATAAATTGTAAATTCTTAGTTGCTAGTGAGCTGTCGTGTACTGCGATTCAAGCAGGGGGACATGCGGGACCTCCGAGACTTCACTGCTGTCAATGCATGACCCGGAGTACTCTCTGTTTGATGTCCCCACGCGCTGGAGGGGGGGGAAGGGTGTACTCAATTTGTGCATGGCCGTAGTTGCATGACCATAGACCCTCGCATCCGGGCTATGCCGGGACGGAGCACGTCGAGTTTTCACCAACCAGGCAGACATTGCTTGCACCAAGCGCGAAGCGCCGTGAGGTGTTCGGCGAGTCGCATGAAGGGTGAACTCCGTCGTTCCGAGAACCGCTCCTAAGGCGGACTTCGGCACCTTGTGCCTACCGTCTTGCTTATGGATGACAAGACCATGAGTTAATTTGTTTTATGGTGTGGCCACTCTAGCGACAGCAATGGGTATTACTACGTAACTGCCTCGTGGGTGCCTTACCATGTTCACACTGCGTGATGCGCTGGAGGGGGGGGGCATAGCGGGGTGGGGGTTATGGAAAATGATGACGTTGGCCGAGAAGGCACATCAGCGCGTCAACCGAGCGTTGATATATGGCCGGTTCCCAAGCAAAACTTCCCGCGCCTATATACATACAATAACAACACGAAGTAGGTGGAGAAGAGGATTGCGCAGGGGGGAGAGAGCAAGCGCGACCGCAGGCGTCGCGAGCGCAAGCATCGAGCGCAAGACGCAAGGAGCGTAACAAAGAAAATAGGAGTGCATGGAGAGCCTCCACACCGCTCACATGTTTCGGGCGTCCAAGTGGAGTCGAAGCTGCTCGTGCTGCTCCCGCTGCGGCTCGTCAAGGCATCCATGTTCCAGCTGGAGGTTTGTCCGGCGGGAGGGGGGCGGCTCTGTAGCGTCCTACTAGGCCGTGCAAGGCGGGGTGATATCCCGTCCAACCCCGACCCGCCACCGATACGTAAAACGTTCGCGCCGCCCCCCGCCGATCCCGTCGCCCCCCTCTCCTCACGTGTTTCAAGGTGGAGCGATAATCTGTCGTGGTCCGGGTTTGTTTGGGCGTGGGAGCGAGAAGCTTCAAATGCGGAGCGAGCGGAAGCCTCGAACGCGGCGCGAGCCGAGGCTTCAAGCGCGGAGCGAGCGGCGCGTGCCTCAACAATACTCCGGCCCTGGTCATCTGACGATGGGGGCATGTCCTGCCTTTCTTCGTCGGGTTGAACGGCCCCGCGATCGCTGTCGTCGTCGTTCATGGCGGTGGCCAAAGCGCCCTGCTGCACGGCGGGCTGGCAAACACAAATGGGGAAAGGGTAAATACGACTGCAGGGGCAGGCGTGGAAGCCAGCCGGCCGGCCACACCCGGGGGGCAAGATTGTCAACCCAGGCGTGTTGAATTTTGCCATTGATTAGAACTTGTCATGCACGGCTATTGGGGACGAAATACATTGAATTAGGGTGATGATGAAAAAAATGATAGTTACCTCTTGAGCGTTGTAAGGGGACCAACGCGATGACATCAGTAACGAAATACGATGCAACACTGGACCAGATACCCGCCAGCTACGGCTTTTCTTACGGGTCGCGCTCTCGAAGGAAAGGGCGCGGACAAAGAGGCTCGAAAAGGGACTCTATTCCGTAGCCTGGGTCGTTTTTGAACAACAACAACAACAACAACACCAGCACCAACACCAACACCAGCACCAGCACCAGCACCAGCACCAGCACCAGCACCGACACCAACACCAGCACCAGCACCAGCACCAACACCAACACCAACACCAACACCAACACCAACACCAACACCAACACCAACACCAACACCAACACCAACACCAACACCAACACCAACACCAACACCAACACCAACACCAACACCAACACCAACACCAACACCAACACCAACACCAACACCAACACCAACACCAACACCAACACCAACACCAACACCAACACCAACACCAACACCAACACCAACACCAACACCAACACCAACACTAACAACAACAACAACAACAACAACAACAAACACTACCACAACCCTCCCCCGCCCTACCTTGAGGTCCTGCCCGGGAGCGCCCAGACGCAACCAAGCGCTGGAAGGAGGAATTTTCTTAGTATTCCTGTAGATCGCGTCATCGCTTTCCGAGGCTCCGCCTGATGTGCCAAATGACAGCGGGCTACCGAATGAACTCGAGCGGGACAATAGCAGAGACGACATGCTCCCGAATGAATGGTTGCCGAGCAAGGGCCGAACTGGCCGTGTTGCTGACGCCAAAGAGAGGGGTCTAGGAAGAGCGTTCTTGTCGACCAAGCCGTCTGAGCCACCGACCGTGATGCCGCCACCTGGAATGCTTTTGTTTTTTCCGGATGTTGGTGCCGCCACCGCCGCAGCCAATGCTGCCGCGGACAGTGCTGCCGCGATCTGCCCGCCATCGGCTGATCCGCGATTTCCTTCCTGTTTCGACCGAGCGGTACCGGCAGGGCTGCCGGTGCCGCCACCAACATCAGCACCACCGCCACCACCACCGTCATCACCACCATGACCAATACCACCAACACCAACACCACAGCCGCCACCGCTGCCGCTGCCGCTGTGATAAACACCACCCGTGCTGTGAAAGCTTCCACCTCCGCTGGAATAGCTGCTGCCGCCCCCGCTGAGGTAGCTGCCACTCCCGCTGTGAAAGCTTCCGCCTCCACTGAGAAAACTGCTGCTCCTGCTGTGGTGCTGCTGGAGCCCACCAAGAGAGCCAAACCCACCCGGCAGAGTGCTGTGCGCAGGACTCGCGCTACAGTTCGAAGCGGCATCGGACTCCCCCCTTCCAAAAGTATCCCTCTCAGCGACCGGGGACAATCCGCCGCGCCCCCCCACCCCTCGCGAGCTGCCGACGCCGATGCCGACACCTCCTCTGCGCCGCGAAAAAGAGGGGATCCATACCACGCGTGCCCTCCTTCCTTTGGCCTCTCTGCCTTGACCCATTCCGGCTTCGACGGCCGCTGCGGCTGACGCTTGTGCTTGTGCTGCGTTCCTTACCGCGGCTGCTGCGTCTGCCGCTGCTCCGGCTGTTAGTGCCGACGCGGGGCGGGGCCGTGCCGGTGGAAGTGAGCCCCTGCTGCCGGTTGGTTGCGTTTTCGTTTCGTTTCGTTTGCAGGTTGGTTTTATGTTCGGTACAATTAATGCGGGAGGACAGACAGAGGAGCGGACCGTCGGACGGAGGAGATGCGTCGCGTCAAAACGGGGTGGGGTTTAGTTGGTTGGTTGGTTGGTTGGTTGGTTGGTTAGTTGGGTGGCTGGTTGGTTGGGTGGCTGGTTGGTTGGGTGGCTGGATGGGTGGTTGGTTGGTTGGTTGGTTGGTTGGTTGGGTGGCTGGTTGGTTGGGTGGTTGGTTGGTTGGTTGGTTGGTTGGTCGGTCGGTTGGTTGGTTGGTCGGTTGGTTGGTTGGTTGATTGGTTGGTTAGTTGGTTGGTTGGTTGGTTGGTTGGTTGGTTGGTTGATTGGTTGGCTGGTTCGTTGGTGGAGCGCGAGTTCTCAACCGATTAATATTTCGTTTGTGATCTAACAATGTGGTGTGTCCTTGGTAGGGTGCCAACTTTAATCTGGCGTTCATTCCACACACAATTGTACGAATTTCGTTTCGGCAGAGACTAGCACATACCGGATCATGGCCACACTAGGGGGGCGGGGTACCCTCCCTTTCTCTACTCCCTTTCTCTACTCCCTTTCTCTACTCCCTTTCTCTACTCCCTTTCTCTACTCCCTTTCCCTACCGGGTTTGAGTCACTCCCCCCGAGTGACTGCACCTCACTGAAAAAAAAACACATTTTAGGCTACTTTTTTTTGCCGCAGAGCGCGGCGTAGCTTGGCTAACCGTTCCCTGGCGGTTTCATGCCGCAAACTGAAAAGGGCACGAAAGGTTATTAGGCAAAGAAACAGGGAGGGGGGCACTCTAAGAGTGATCCTTACATAGAGGTATTAAGGTATATTATGGTATATTAAGGTATATTAAGGTACTGCATACCTTTTTTTGACTATTTATCTTTCTAAATGACGGGGTTTCCTTTAGCCCTAAATCGTCGGAAATTCATCGGTCATCTTTTTTTCCTTCTTTTAAAATGATTTTCGTTGTGTACCGAAAGTCACGGGTTTTCTCCGAATCAGT
This sequence comes from Undaria pinnatifida, assembly GCA_012845835.1. Classification (NCBI taxonomy): domain Eukaryota; class Phaeophyceae; order Laminariales; family Alariaceae; genus Undaria; species Undaria pinnatifida. The sequence goes on from JABAKD010000013.1 coordinate 4,193,488, forward strand.
TTTTTTTTTTGGGGGGGGGGAGAGATCTTAAGCTCCCAAAATCGATAAACCTTGAAGAAAAAAAAACGTGGTGCGCCTCTATCGTAAGTCTACATTGAAAAAAGAAAAAAGAGACTCCGGCAAATCACCGGGGCCCCTGCAAGTAGCCATGGTCATCGGCAGGCGAACAACGCACCCGGCGTGGCTGCGCAGCCCGATACTCCCGCCCGTCCCAAGATCTCGGCGAACCCCGGGCTTGGAGGTCTCCCGCGTCGCCTGGCGTGTTGTCGAAAGTTGGCGGTGGCAGGTGGGGAAGGGGGAGGGGGGGGGGGGGGGGGGGGGGGGAGCGGTAGTCATTTGTTGCTTGCCTTAGTCGTTTGACGACTGACCACGCATTCCTTTCGAGACGGAGCATTTTTTCTACTCCTAACAGAGACACCTCCAACATTTGGGCGCTCTTTACGAAGCTTATTCCATATATTACATAGAAACGGTTTGCTCATCCTATCTCCGCCCTGTTTCGCTGTCTGTGGCCACCATCTATCTCCTAGGATAGCGATCGTTTTCTCGCTATTCTCTGGTCTGTTACCAAAATTGTTCCATGTCACATACGTCTAATCTTCTCACGTCTAACGCATCCCGTTCCTCTTTGTATATTTCACGTTCTCCTACTATGTGAGTTCTACTCTCTCTGTTGTTGTGCCACACGGGCACGTATGTGCGTCCATGCCCTCCTCCTCCCGGCTACTAACTGTTATATATCTTCTTTTTGCCGATACCCTACACGAAATCGCAGTTTTCAGCTTTTTCGCGTAGTCCATTGGGCCGTGCAAAAATACGCTTTCATTCCAACATCTTCCCTCAACCCGCCGTATATCCCCAAGTGTTTCTCCTCTTTCGCCTTATTTCTTAGCGCTGACCTTTCCCTTTCTTCTATACTTTCTTTTACTTCGGTCTTGTACCCGCCAAACTTCTCCATGGACAGTATCCCTTCTTGGTCTCCTCCTAACCCCTTTCTTTATTTCCTCGACTACGTCATCCCATCTTATTCCAGCTCTCCCTTTTGGTATTTTCTCCCATACAGCCCTATCAGCTATGGCTGGCAACCTTTTGTTTGGCATATGGGGGGGGGCGGAGACTATGAGCCAATCAAAAAGAGAGCAGCAAGGTGCTCGTTAATGAAAATGCGTGATCTTTTTTTTTTTTTTCATCCTCCGGCGGATGGGGAAAAATAAAGCTTTAGCTCACCACACTTCCACGTATTTTCATACGTGTCGTGTGTCGATTTAGCTCAGATGCGTTATCGTTCCGCAGCGGGGGGAGAAAGCAGGAGGTGGGAACACAAAATATCGAGCCTCCAACCCATGAAATATGTACATTCCACTGTTTTGTGGTGACAAAATTCATTCACGCTCCAGTCAAATTCGTGGGATCCAATAATTTAACTTTCCCGGCCAAGCGAGCGGTCTTCTGGGCGAGCCGTAGTGTAATAAGTACCCACTACATAAGGCCAGTCAGTCGGGTAACGACACTTACCCGACTAGTTATTGTTAATAGTCGGCAATTAACCGACTAGTTATTCTTAATAGTCGGCAATTACCCGACTAGTTATTGTTAATAGTCGGCAATTACCCGGCTAGTTTTTGTTAATAGTCGGCAAGTATACAGCTCTACAGGTTCGGTTTTTTTTGTCTGAGGGTATAGAGTACCTTATCAAGCGCGGAGTCAGCCTCTCCGCGAAAGAAAAAAATGTAGCCTCTCTACCGCTGGCATGTGTTAAGGTATGCGGTGCAGTATTTTCCGAAAACGGCCACCCCTGTCCAGCGATGCCACGCGCATCTTCGTTTCCCCTCGCTTTTACCTTGGAGCCGTGTCTGGGCGGCGCAACCCCCCAGAAGCTAGCCTTCGTGCCCTTCAGCCGCCTACCGGACACCGCGTAGGGGGTAACCGCTGCACCGGCGTCAACGGTGGTGGTGGCGGTTGCAGCGGTGGTGGTGGTGGCGGTGGTGGTGGCGGCGGCGGCGGGAGCATCGCCTGACGAGGAGCTGTGCATAGAAAAGGCGTCGCTCTTTCCAACTTGCATGCGCATGGACGCAGTCTCCTCGTCGATCGACAAAGCCTTGGGTACGATTGAGGATGGAGGTGGGGGTGGGGATGGGGGTGGGGGTCGGGGAGAAGGGAGCTTGAAGAAGGCGGAAGAAAGCCAGGAGGAAAACATGAATACTGCTTGGGGGGTTGGGGGGAGGGGTTGGGGGGGCAGGAAGTATTGAGTGGAGGGTGGTAAGGAAGGAGCAAGGGTTGAGGAAAGGAGGGAGGCGATGACTGTAGGCGAAAAGGGGTGTTCATATTTTCAAGGATTGATATCATTTATAACCAGAAATTACCGGTAGTATTGTGCCCATTATTTTTTTTTTGTTCTTGACACATCTACTTTCCAGCTTCTGGACAAGCCGTGGTCACAGGTGTCGTCCCTTTTCCCCCCTCGGTTCTTGTCTTGATTTTTTATCGCGCATAGGGTTCAGCGATCCCACACTGCTCGTCGATTTTTCATCGAGTGTTGCTAACTCCCGCTCTCGCGCTTTCCTCAGGTCAATTTGTGCCCAAGAAAAAGCCCCGACGAACATGTACGAGTATGCAGTCGGGGGGATTCGGACTCATGAGACTGACCTATACCAGGCTCGAGGACAACCTGATACGCCACCGGGGCGACCGCCTATCTATTATCAAAGCCCCCCCCAACAAACAAGGTAACAAATACGACACCGCGATTTTCACATACAAACCCACCTCTACACTGCCAAAATACGATAAAAAACGTACCGGAGACACATCATGGTTTGAAACGTATGCGCGTTCTTTAGTTGTTTGCGGCAGATTTGCATTGGTTTCTCCGACAAACTAATGGAAACCAGGGGATGACTTTTAACCGTCCCCGACATTGCGGTATATTTTCAGCAGCGTAATACCAAAAGACGACATGGGGTAATCACCCGTAGATGTCTGGTCAACCCAAACCTGGTAGGGAAAAAAAATCATCCCTGCATACTATGGCGGGGGGGGGGGGTACAGCATGGCCGTAGTCCTATGACCATAGACCCTCGCATCCCTATTCTGCCAGGACGGAGCACGTCGGGTTTTCGCCAACCAGCCAGATATATTGGGGGGAGGGGGGGGGGGGGGGGGGGGTTCTCTCATTTGTTGTCTGCCTTAGCAATTTGACCATTACTTTCGACACGGAGCACCGTTCCTACTCCTACTAGAGACGCCTCCAGCATTTGGTCGCTCAGAACGTTTCTTCCGTATCTTACTTGTAAATACATTTTTTCTAATCTCATCTCCTGCCCGGGAGGACGCATTAAGGGGGAGAGAGGGGGGGGGGGGGGGGGGGGGTATTCAATTTGTGCATGGCCGTAGTCGCATGGCCATAGACCCTCGCATCCCTGCTATGCCGGGACGGAGCACGTCGAGTTTTCACCAACCAGGCAGACATTGCTTGCACCAAGCGCGAAGCACCGTGAGGTGTTCGGCGATTCGCATGAAGGGTGAACTGCATCCTTCCGAGAACCGCTCCTAAGGCGGACTTCGGCACCTTGTACCTACTTTCTTGTTTTTGGATGACAGCGCCAATTAGTTACTTTGTTTTCTGGTGTGGCCACTCCAGAGACAGCAATGGGTATTCCTATGTAGGTAACTGCCTCGTGGGTGCCTTACCATATTCACAGTACGTGATGCGGTCATTCCCCTTGTTGTGCGGAGGTTAGGGTTTTCCACCCCGCACAATATGATCCACTCGATAACCACCATGGTGACCGCCAAAAAAATGAAAACGGTACCTACCCTACTTGTCTGGCTCAAGCAATGATTGGCATGTTTTACAGCGTCGTTGCCAACCAACGCCAACCCCAATACATAGTCTGCATATACAATTTGTTTACAGCGTCGGTGCCAACCGAGGCCAACTACTAGACTATATTGCATATTTTTGCGCGGGGGGGGGGGGGGGGGACTTGTGGGAGCGGCGGAGAGAGAGGGAAAAGCTGTTAAACCCTTTAAGAGACCCAAAACCCCTCCCTATACAAGTTCTTACTAGGAGGGGGCGTCCTCGTTTGTTGCTTGCCTTAGTCATTTGACCATTGACCACGCATCTTCTTTCGACACGGAGCACTGTCCCTACTCCTACTGGAGACACCTCCATCATCTGGGCGCTCATTACGCTTCTTCCTTGTATTACATGTAATCCCATCCACTTCCTGTTTCGCCGTCTGCGGTCACCAGGATGGCGATCGTTTTCTGGCTACACTCTAGTCTACAAAACTCTTCCACGTCACATCCGTCTAATTTCCTCATCTCCTCGGCTAACAGTCCTTGCATATTTCACATTTTCCAATTTTGTGAGTCCTCCTCTACTGTCGTGCCACACAGGCACATGTGTGCATCCACGTGCTCCTCCTCCCGACTCATACGGGGAGGAGTACTAGGGTAGGTGGTCAGCGGGGAGGTGGGAGCGGGGAGAGGAGAGGGGAGAGCGAGGTCGGGGGGGGCATGTTTAACGCAACGTTTATCGCGAAGTGGGGGGGAGGGGTGGTGAGTACCAAGCGGAAAGGCGAATGGAACGGAGGATCAGAGACGGTTGAAGTAGCGGGGGGGGGGGGGGGGGGGGATTGAGTTTGTCAACGAATATCGCAAGGGGGGGAGGGGGGGGAGGGGTCCCCAAAAAAAAACAACATTGAGAAAAATCGAGCGTGCGACCCGACCAACCCACCCCATGGCCTAGGGTATTGCACGAGTTCCATGTAAAGCGCAATCGCTATTCCAACGATAGTCCAAATCGTTGGGCGTAGATAGATGCCTAGCTGAGGAGGAGGAAAAGTATGTGATCGAGAAGCAAAGCGCTAGCATCGACAAAACGGTGGAGGTGTGCCCGATTCTTGCATTTTCTGAGGCTGTCTTTCTCACTCGGAGTAGCTCTTTTATACCTCACGCCGTAAAAACCTATTCAGAGTAAAAGCTGAAAGTGTGACCCCACACCCGAGCTGAACAAAAAGGCCATGGCTTAAGCTACCTACATGAAAAAAAACTTCTATTTTTTTTTTCGCAAAACGAAACACACTGCCGTTCCGGCCTTCATAGTTAGAGTAAATAACTCACATCATGCCCAAACTATGATATTGCCGGTCGCCCCGGTGGCGCATCAGGTTATCCTCGAGCCTGGTATAGGTCAGTTTCGTGCGTTCGAGCCCCGCAGAGCGTGTGCTCGTATAAATTCGTTGGGACTTTTTCTTGTGCACAAATTGACTTGCGGAAAGCGCGAGAGCGTGGATTAGCAACACTCGATGAAAAATCGACGAGCAGTGGGGATTGCTGAACCCTACACATGCGCGATAAAAGTTGAAGGCAAGGACCGGGGGGGGAGAAGGGACGACGCCTGTGACCACGGCTTGTCCAGAACCTGGGAAGTAAAATATTGAGAAAAAGGTCTAGCCAAGGTGCTACCCCCCATCGCGTCATACGTATGGGGCCCTCTTCGCGGCGGTTCTGGGTCCCTCCCGCGGATGAACCCCCCCGCCGAGCCTGTTCGCGGCCTTACGCTTTCTTTCGTGCTGTTCTAGTTCTATGACTTGGAATACGGAATGGAATGGTAAGCTACGCAGCGTCAAAATAATACCTAAAGTATTTTTTACCGTCACGTACAGAGTCACACTCGTGCTAGTGGCTAAAACCCGGTCGGAGAGAACTAGGGTATATGATGCTGCAATACCGTGTAGGCTTAGTCTACAGCCAAGAAGAAAGAAAGAAAAAAGAAGTGCTTCCCCTCTATCGTGTGGTAGCGCCCGCCGATACCGCTGCCGAAGCGCGGGTGTCGCGAGTCTCACCTTCGCGTGGGAGCTGACAGTAGGACTAGCGGAGGGCACCTGTGTGCGTCTATTCGACGGGGACTCTAGGCCGCCCTCCCCCTCCTCCTCCTCTTCCTCGACCGGGCCCTCCTTCCTGCATCCACACACCCAGCAGGACACGAGAGTAGCCAAAACGAAGGCTATCGCGGCTACGACAACCGTCGCAAGTACGCTCGGATCGGTACTGCTGCTGTTGTCGCCGCTGCTGCTGCTGCTGTCGCTGATGCCGGTGTCGCCTTATGTCCAAACAGAGCAAAAAACAAAGTTGACGGGGGGGGGGGGGGGGGGGGAGAGGATAGTGCGACGAGCGACCAGAGGAAAAAAACAGCGTTCAGCTTTTGTTTTTGTCTGTGATCAGGATTGCTCTTGCGCCGAAATGCAGACGCATGGGCTGCGATAAACGTCGCCCATTCGCTCGGATTGCTTCTCTGTTGTTGTTGCTGCTGCTGTCGCTGTTGCCGGTGTCGCCTTTTGCTCGAACAGAGCAAAACAATAAGTTGAGAGGAGGAGGGGGGGGGGGGAACAGTGCGACGTTTGACCAGAGAAAAACAAACGCGTTCAACTTAGGTTCTTGGTTTTGTCCTTGGCCAGGATTTGTTAAACGCAACAACGTGCAGACCCACGCGCTACTAGTAGTACCTAGTACAAGTTCACACCCTATTGTCTTGGTAAGCTTCTTCCTGAATTTAACGAGCTCAATACCTCACCTCAAGCAACAAAGCTGGCAAAAAAAAAAAAAAAAAAAAGCGCAAGCCGATGAAGAAAACTCCGCGCCCTCTTAAGGCATAAAACGAAAAAAATCGGGTCATAACCCGTTCGGGATCCCGTTTTTGTCGACACCGAAAAAACGACGAAGCTGTGCGACTGTTTTCGAGCGTTCGTCGGTACCGTGAGCGCGCGCGCGCGCAGCGGTATGACTGGGGGCTCGTGCTGCCTATGCCCGTCCCGTACGAGATGTGTTTCCATTTGTTGTCGCTCGGGCGCCGACGCGTATCCTCTCCCCGGAACAGATTTGGAGAACAACGAAACTGCCTACATGCCGGGTGAAAAAGTCCCGGATGGCCCAGCCAGGTAGAAAAACGAAAATCATGCAAAAAATATGGCATATTTTCGACGATTTGGGCTAAGGAGTCCCGCCATCCAGAGAACAACATAGCCTAAGAGTGATACCTAGATCGTGGCACGCGTCCACCATTTTATTTTTTCGTCACCAAGACCAGCAGTGGCGCCGACGCTGGAGTCATCCATTTCAGCCGTCGATTTTGTTTCCTCTGTAAGCCCTACCCTGTTCGAAAGCGTAAATAACGCTGCAGCTTAACCCCTTCAGACCTTTGCAAAAAAGTACCCCACACTAGCTCCAAGTAATTTTCCCCCCAAAACATAATGTACGCACAGTTATGAAAGGGTTAATTGTATCCCTTCCAGAAACAGATGCTGCAAAAAAACAATCGTGGTGCTTGATTATGTATGTGGCCTAACCAACCGCTTTCCTTTACAAGTACCCTCGTGGGACTTGATTGTATCACTATATACATATATATATATATATTTCGCACGCTTCTACTTTCCAGCTTCTGGACAAGCCGTGGTCACAGATATCGTCCCCTCTCCCCACCGGTTCTTGCCTACAAGTTGTGTCGCGCATACGGTTCAGCAATCACTGCTCGTCGATTTTTCATCGAGTATTGATAACTCACGCTCTCGCGCTTTCCGCAAGTCAATTTGTACACAAGCAAAAGTCCCTGCGAGTTTATACAAGCATGCACTCGGGGGGACTCGAACTCACGAAACTGACCTTGACCAGGTGCAAGGACAACCTGATACGCCACCGGGGCGACCGGTGTATGTAGTGTCATGTTAAAATATAAACGCCTCATTATCGTGGTACGATCATTCAACACGGTGCTTGCGTCGGTTGGGGTTTGACAGCAAAACCGCCGTTAGACGATTGCAGCTTCGCTTCGCGTGCAGGATGCTGCAATCGTCAGTGGTACTCGCTCGCTCGCTCTCGCCCTCGTTCCCCTCTGAAACCCCAAAAGGGCATGTCATACATGTATCACATACTGTAGTGAGTGTCATGCAGCAGCGTGGGCGTGCTGTGCAACCTCTCCTCGCGTTGCAATCGGTTGGGAGATGCTCCATCTCTGATACCCCCGCAACAGCCAGTCTGCCTGGTTGGTGAAAACCCGACATGCTCCGTCCCGGCATAGTAAGGATGCGAGGGTCCATGGGCACACGACAAACTGCGGCCAGGCGCAAAACTGAGCACACCTCCCCCACGACGGCAGCCCGGACGGGGGGGACTGGGCTGCTTTGGATGGCCGATGCCGTACTCATCGCCAAGTTGTATTGTTTTTACATGTTTCCACTACTTTTTCCACAGACACGAGTCTGCGCACGGCACGGGTCGAATCCATCTGACCGGTTTAACCCCCTCAGAGCCCTATAACCCCTCCCTATACTACTTTGCAAGCAATTTTGTGCGTAAAAACGGCTTTCCAGCCCGTCAAGACGTTACGTTCCTCCATCATCTAACCATCTCCTGGGTTAGCGTTAAACAAAAAATTGCGAGCATTGTTGTCTCAAGGCCAGGGCATAGAAAGCGTTGGTCGGGTCGTTTGCGCGAATGAGCGCCTTGGAGAACCCATGTTTCGGGTGCTATACAAGTACATCGAGCTCCGTACGCCCCAGGACCGCCAAAAACCTCCGCTGCACGTTTGGCGCGGGGCGACTCAGGCACGAGTGTCTGCGCGAAAAGTACCGTCAAGAAACATTTTGTTCATAATATCCATGCCGGGAAAACCTTACGTTTGTTGAAGCATGGCATGGGAAAGACACATGCTAGAGATAGAATCCGGTCGAAATTTCCCCCCTTTTGACGCGCGCTAAGATAGAGGTCTCGTTTGCCCCAAAAAGTGTCCGAATTTCGGTTCGATTTTGTTTTTTCAACACAATTTTCGTTGTATACCCACGGGCCATTACATGAGATTTTTTTGCATCTGGTCGGGGGTGAGGATTTTTTTTTTTCATCATTATAACATATTCATTTTTCGTTCTTCCCTCCAAAATCAGTTGTGTTCGGTTTCAAGAAGGGGGCGTGTCTTATCCTCCACCGAAAAAGTGAGTAACTTTTAGAAGAAAAAAAAAGTGGCGAGAAACTCTATTGTAACGCACGCGTTTTTTTTCTGTTGTTGTACCTCCCTTCTCTTCCCTTGAGGAGCTCTGTGCCTCATCCAAACAACTGATTCTGAGCGAAATCGTACCATATGAGAGTGCGATCCTATGAACAAGCCCGTGGCGCTCAGGTGTACAAAAGCGCAACCGCTTCGACCCAGGACGCGGTGAGGGGCGTCACGTTTGGGGGACCGTTCCGTGTAGTGGGTCGGGGTCGCTCGTGCAAGTGGCCCCTTCCGTGTGTTTGTGTCCTTGAGCGGTAATCGTGTTCTGCTTTAATATGTTGGTCGAGACATGATTCCGCAAGAGCGAAGGAAGGGTGAGCAACGAGCTGCAGGCGCGCCAAAAAAGAAAATCGCCTCTCGTCGAGACGTTCTGCGCGCCCGTGAAATTGCAGTCACTCGTGCGAGGACACATGACACTACGGTAGAGAGGGGTGCAGCATATTTTTTTCCCCCGATGCTTGTTAAACTTGAAGAGCTCTTCACCCCCTCCCAAACGTAGCTGGTTTTTGATAAACACACACACAAAAGTGCTGCCCGACAAACAATACCACTGTGACATCTGCTCAAAAGCAGGCACACAAACTCTGCACCATTAGGAGGAGAATTCCCGCCATTTTTGGGGGGTTGGGGCGTGCTGCTATTCAGAGAAATTTTCACTGGAATAAAAAAAGCGCTACCTCTGTCGTTCGTGGCACGAGTCCCGAGTGACTCAAAATCCGGTACAAAAAACTGTAGGGTACCCATGCCCCTCGCCGTCGCCCGAATTGTGACATTCCGATGCCCTTTGGGCTGAGGATTCCCATTCTAACCCAAGAGAATACGTTGAGGCCAGCCGACAAGCTTGTGCTGCCTGCGCCTCGGTCCTATCGTAGATCGCGTCGAAACAGCGAACGACACACAAGGCTCCCCCCAACAGCATCTGAGGTACGGTAAAATAATACTAGCCACGCTGTGTGCTCCGAGCGGTATAACCCCGACCAGTCGAGGGAGGAACAGACTACTTACCGCTGTGCGTGTCGCTGTTTCTTTAGCCCAGGCGACAATTTTTGGGGGGTAAAACAGGAAGAAAGCAGACACCAACAACTCCCCGCGGGCACGGCGGAGATCAACCAACCGAGCGTCAAGAGTAAAACGAGAAGAAGGCGGGCAGCGACAACAACTCACCGCGAGCAAAGTGGAGATCGACCGACCCGGCGTCAAACTCCTTGGCTAGCGGTACCTCCACCCCCTGAAAGTACCGAAGATTCCCGAAATCCAGATCTTCGAGCCCCACGCCAAGCTCCTGCGCGGCCGCAGCCAGGGTGGCCTGACGATGGCGGCGGGGAAATAGAGAGCGCGGGGAAACAAGCCAAGCAGAGTCCGAGGGACGGGGGGAGGGAGGGGGGGGGGAGGGGGAGGGAGAGAGGGACGGGGGTATGTGGCGTGTGGCTTTTTAGAGCGAAATGAAGGGGTGGCAGGCACGAAAAGTATGCTGCGAAAAGCTGATCGAAGGTGCTTGGAAGACGGAGAGGGGTGGGGGTTTGATCGGACAGAGACTATAGAGGGGCGGAGGACGAAACGGGGGGCGGGAGGTAGGCAGGGAGGAAAGGAGGGAGGGAGTGGGACAGTGAGGGAGTGAGGGAGGGAGGGAGGGAGGGAGGGAGGGAGGGAGGGAGGGAGGGAGGGAGGGAGGGAGGGAGGGAGGGAGGGAGGGAGGGAGGGAGGGAGGGAGGGAGGGAGGGAGGGAGGGAGGGAGGGAGGGAGGGAGGGAGGGAGGGAGGGAGGGAGGGAGGGAGGGAGGGAGGGAGGGAGGGAGGGAGGAAAGGAGGGAGGGAGGGAGGGAGGAGGGAGGGAGGGAGGGAGGGAGGGAGGGAGGGAGGGAGGAGGGAGGGAGGGAGGGAGGGAGGGAGGGAGGAAAGGAGGGAGGGAGGGAGGGAGGGAGGGAGGGAGGGAGGGAGGGAGGGAGGAAGGAGGGAGGGAGGGAGGGAGGGAGGGAGGGAGGGAGGAGGGAGGGAGGGAGGGAGGGAGGGAGGGAGGGAGGGAGGGAGGGAGGGAGGGAGGGAGGGAGGGAGGGAGGGAGGGAGGGAGGGAAGGAGGGAGGGAGGGAGGGAGGGAGGGAGGGAGGGAGGGAGGGAGGGAGGGAGGGAGGGAGGGAGGGAGGGAGGGAGGGAGGAAAGGAGGGAGGGAGGGAGGGAGGGAGGGAGGGAGGGAGGGAGGGAGGGAGGAAAGGAGGGAGGGAGGGAGGGAGGGAGGGAGGGAGGGAGGGAGGGAGGGAGGGAGGGAGGGAGGGAGGGAGGGAGGGAGGGAGGGGGGGAGGGAGGGAGGGAGGGAGGGGGGAGGGGTCGATGGCAGATTTCCAGTTGCCTGAAACCCTGTAGTGCTGCTACAGCGCAACATTCCAGCACTAATCGGCACAGGGCCGGCCGCAGCGTCATTCATCGTACATGAGACAAACAAAAACTTTAGGCGTCCCCATAAAAATCGGACAAAACAAAGCCCCAACATTCATCTCCATAATTTTACTCGTATAGACTATACCATTTCTGTATTTTGTATACCTGGTACGTACCAGTAAGTCCTCACCCAGAACAAGGAGACCGAAAAAAAAGCAATGTCCGGCCAAAAAAAAAATGAAAAAATGAAAATACGTGGAAGTGTGGTGAGCTTAAGCTTTATTTTTCTCCATCCGCCGGAGGATGAAGAAAAAAAAAAAAAAAACGAAAAAAAAAACGAAAAAGGAGCTTGTGCTTCACGTGTTTTGTTTGTCGGCGTGGCTAACGTGTACGAGTATCCTCGGTATTAGGGGACGCCGTTTTCTCTCTGAGGCTTATTTCCCGCTTGAGGAGCCCAGCACCTTCAAGTTAAAAGACTCGGGAGTTGATGCGTGTCCCCTCTGGAGCCCCAAAATCCCTTCCGATACAAACTTCAAGTAAGACTGTCCAAAAAAAAAAAGGGATGCCCAGTGGTAAATGCATTAACGCATGCACCACCACACGGTATAGGTGTTCGTGCCCCAGCACATTTATGGGGTGTTCCTAGCTGGAGGGTCTCAAAATGAATACAAGGCCTAAAATCGAATTTGTTTCGGCGAGCCGCAGCTATCTATAACCATTCCACGACCGTTTCACATGTTGCAAATAAAGAAAGAAAAAAACAGCACTGAAGAGCACACATAAACTCGTTTTTGGGCTGATCGGTGCTTCACTCGACGCGTGTTAATCGCAAGGGCGGCAAAACAGAAGCGCAAGACTGAAACAGGAATAGGGGAGGGGGGGAGTCAATCGCGCGAGTGAACGCGACGAGCCGCGCCGCAATAGCAGAGGAGGCCCCACAAAGCGATCCTCCTGGCGCCGCATCCACGGTCCTCCACTAAAACACACCCGTAGATAGGGCCATGTTCAGCGTCGGGTGCTACAGCAAGCCTTGCCGCAGCAGGGAGATAGATCCCCGTGCGCATGATGCGATAGACGTATTAAGGTATACCGCTTTTTGGCGAATACCCATGATAGAGGCCTGTGAAGGTATACCATCCTCGGGCAAATCAAAATCTCAGAAATGATGGAGGCCCTCGCCCGAAATTTCGTCACAGAACGTCATTCTTGTTTATCTGAAAAATCATGTGCTCGTCAGTACACATCTAGGCCACGGGTTTTCCTCGTAAAAACGGGTGGCATTTTTCGGTTTGCTCTGATAAAATCGTATTTTGGGGGAGGAGGTGTAGAGAGCCCCTGTCGTGAGGCAGGGGCCTCGGAAAAGAATTTGTGTTGCAAATTAAAAAAATCGTGTGCTCATACTTTCTAGACCATGGGTTTCCTCGTAAAATCGGGTGGCATTTTTCGGTTTACTCTAATAAAATCGCATTTTGGGGGCGGAGGTCTATAGAGCTCCTGCGGTGAAGCAGGAGCCTCGGAAAATAATTGGTGTTGCAAACTGGTGTTGCAAATTGGTGTTGCACACTTACCGCCGTAATATTTTTTGTTTGTTTTTTTGTATATTATCCCTCCGGAGGATGGAGAAAAAAAAGCTTTGAAGCTGACCACACTTCCTGGTGCTTTCAAGCACGTGGTGCGTCAATTTAAGGCAAGTGCATTCGCAATCCAGTCCTAGCTGGCGTGGCCCTTCAGTTCCCGTGGCAGCGACCGCGCGAGCTGTCCCTACCAGCGGTCAGCGTTACCACGCCAGCAGCGCAAGCCCATGCTGTACGCGGATGCGCGAGTACGTTGAGGTTGGTGTTGTGCCACGTTTCGTCTCAGCCTTTGCTGAGAATACGTGCTGCTTGCTTCTTGCTGGCGGCTCCCATGCCTGTACACACCATTTTCCAAAAAAAATCGACTGGACACTTCTGTTCCAGATTAGACGGACAACGCCTCACCGACTCGGCGGTGATGTTGAACAGCGCCGCCGGCTCCCAAAGAAGAAGCGGCGCCACTTCCAGCAAGATATGTATACACACAGCCGAATACAACGAAAACATAACCAATAGATAAACCGAGAGCAAAAAAGCAAGACGAGACCGGAGACAAACCCCGTCAAAATCAGAGTCGAAAGAATGTTTCTTCATTCAGCGAAATTTTGTGGTATGTCTGGTACAATATTTATTTGTCGGTGTTAGGTTTCCGAGTCCAGACCTCGTCAGCGGGAGTCGGCGATGTCTCGACCAGTGGCGTAGGATCACCGCACCGAGTCGACAAGACACAACGTCAGATGGGCTGAATCGAAAACCAACGAACAAAAAAAAACACACACACACACTTCTAATAAATAAAAGGCGAACAGATGAAAAACAAAAAAACAAAAAGCAACGAGAAAAAACAACCCCTGAGGGGCTAAAAAACACAATTTTTTTCAGGGTTTAGAGCGAAATCTCGACAACATGGCAATCAAGAGTTCAGACCCTTTGAAAGTTTACCGCTTGTTCACCTCAAGGCGTGCGGCGATTTCTCTTTGGAAAAAAAAAAAACGCTGTCGACTCCCCAAAACAGAGGTGGGGTCCAGACCAAACGCCCAACCAACCAAAAGCTCAAATAGGACACCAAAACACACAAAAAATCGACGAAATGAAACGGGACCTGCAATTGACGCTTTGTGAGGGATTCGGGAAAAGCGACCTGAAAAAATATAACAGGTGCCAGGTGCGGTCTGATCAACCATCTAAAAAGAGAGCGGGACCAACGCTGCGGGGGGGAGGGGGGGGGGTGCTTTTAGAGCCCCAAAACCCCTCCCTATACTGATTTCATGTTATTTACGCCCAAAAGCGGGTTTCCCTTTGTGGAGGGGTTAGTTCTAAAAAAGCCTCTCTTTTCAGCGGTTCAAGAGGAAGGCTTTTAGAGCCCCAAAACCCCTCCCTATACTAATTCCACGTTATTTACGCCCCAAAGCGAGTTTCCATCTATGGAGGGGTTAGTCCTGAAGCCTCTCCCAGTTTAGCGTTTTAAGAGGAAGGCAGGCGCTCACGACGAGGATGGCCTTGCATGTAGGGCGTTTCGATCTTTTCCGTATGTGTGCTCGCAGTATTTACAAAATGATACTAATACTCTACCCCAAAACCAAATGATATTATACAAGTCTACTTTTGATTTTGAGGCGCATGACAACATGGAACGGCAGGGAGGTGTGCACTGGCTCTTCTTTGCCTTCTGAGGGTGTTGGCTTGAGCAGCTCTCAATATGACTCGCCCTGAATATTTTTTGGAGTAAACTGAAAGCGCCACACGGTATATAAAAAAAAATATATTATTGCAAAACGAGAATGCCATTTTGGGTGAAGGAGCTCAGTCACTTTTAGTTTTTTTTTTTCTTAATGCATCCTCCGGCAGGTGGGGAAAACTAAAAGCTTTCAAAGCTCATTACACACTTCCACGTGTTTTCACACACGACGTGTGTCAGTGTAACCCAATTGCATGTTCGCAATCCAGCTGGTTTGCTGACGCGTGTCCTTCAGTTCCCGTGGGAGCGACAGAGCGAGGTGTTCCCATCGGCGGTCCCCGTTGCAGTCATCATTTAGAAAAAAAAAGAAGGCCAAAGAACGCTAATAATGCCTCCATCATAGCACACGGGTCGCATCTATTATAGCCATTCGCGTGAGTGGCCTGAATCAACTCAGACACAGCGAAAAAGGAGGTGTACCCCCCCCTCCCCCCCCCCCTGAGCAAAGCCTTCGTCGCGGGGCAACTGTACACGGTGGGGACCCCGGTTTAAGAGCGCCCCCCCGCGAGAAAAGCCGAAACAGGCGCTCTTACCTACGACGCATAACTCGTATCTGCGGCGGGAAACTCGTGTGCCTTTAGTATTTGAGTCACATCCCACTACTGTACCCAGGGGGTTGCACTCTTTGGACTGAAACGTTTTCTGACCTTCTGACCGATTGAGATCCTCTGGTGCGGAACCGCTGTCGGTTAGTCTGTGATGGTAACTTTTACTACGAATACAAGACAGCTGTGCTGTGTTAGGACCAGCGCAGAGAAGCGTTTGGTCGGACTGCGAGAACGCACGTCGTCCAACCCGCGTGGGTTTTGGGGTAAGAAGATGCTGAGCTGCTTCATGCCCGGCGTCCAGAAACTGATGGTGACGCGCTGCACCTGCATCCCCCACCGGTCGGGTGTCTCCTATTACGGGACCCGCCCATTTGACCGCTCTTAACTCCCGCGCGCTCTTACCCTGGGGGCTCTTAACGCCTTTACAACTGGAAACCCTTTTTGGGGACATATTTACTCGAAGTTAGTACAGGGAGGGATTTTTGGGCTGTAAAGGGGCTAAAGGGTTACCAACTCTAAATAAAGCATGTGCACGCAGCACGCGTGCCACATACAAGTATGTTGCACGTGGGGCGCACTCCCTTGCCTCCAAAGATTTGTTGCGTGGGTGTGGCCAATGAACGACGCGTTCTCTACGATACAGCGCAGCCCCTGTTGGGGGCAAATAAATTTCCTGGACGATGAGGCAGGCTCGTTGATTAACCCTTTCAAAGACCCGTTCATAGAGACGCCCCCCCCAAAAAGCGACGAGCGCGATCTAGCCAAATCAAGCGTGTACTAGGGAAAAGCTTGAGGCAACCCGAGTATATGTTCATGCCTCACGCTCGCTTGCCTCACAGCCTCCCGCGTTCGTTGCCGTTCGAACGCATCTCCTGCTACACCAGCAGCTCGGAGTGCTTCATGTGCAGCCTTTTTTTTCGTCATTTTTTTCGTCATTTTTTTCGTCTCAAGTCCCCGCAGGGGGGGCTAATAACCCAAAATCGTCGAAAGCATCAAAATCTTGTTTTGCACTATGATTAATTTATGACTATTTTTTGTACCAACAATATAGGCCATCAGGTTGCAACTTTTCAGCCCACCCATAAGGGGTCGTTCCACAGTATCCCCCCCCCCCCCCCCCCCCGCCCCCCCCCCCCAACAACTTTTGTTCGACGAAGTCGCTGGTTTTGAAACCAGCTCCTATGGTACCGGCCGTACATCCCGAAGTACTGTGCTCCTTGCCGCCGCGACGGCATCGTCCGATAGTCATTTGCAAACAAGACTCCAAAATACATGAAGCTGTTTTTTTTTTCTTCATGGCATCCTTCCTCACATGTCGAGCAGCCACGAAACGTTCGTTAATAACCCCTTCACAACTGGAACCCCTTTTTGGGGACAATTTTACTTGAATTTAGTATAGGTTAAAGAGAATCGCTGTTTTAGGGTGGGGTGGGGGGCTATCGTAGAAGCGGTCATGAACATTTTTTTTCTGGGGGGGGGGGGGGGAGGAGGTATAGATAGATATCCTCGAGCGAGAGGAGACCCAGGAAAAAAAAAAATTAAAGAAATATGTCGGCACCCCTCTGCCGTCGTAAAATGTGTCCGATGCTACAGCTTACCGCTGTCGCGTTCCTTTTTTTCTGCGGCACTTCTGAGTCTCCCTCTCCCTCAGAAGCCGTAAACGGGAGTTTTTGCTTGTTTTTTTTTTGGGGGGGGGGGCGGGGATTATCGACCTTCCATTTCTCATCGCACTGTTGTTGCTCCCTCCTTCTTGTTTACACGCGCATGCCACGGTAGAAATAGCACGTTTCTGCTTTTTCGTTTTTCTGAATGACGGAGAGCTCCTTAGCCCAAAATCTTCGGGGGAAAAAAAAAAACACGCCATTTCTTTCTGGTGTGCATGACTCCCGTTGGGTAACCTACAAGACATGACGCTTTTCACATCCGGCAGCAGCTTTACTTTTTTCCTCGCCAAAACAGTTATTGCGAGGGACATGTCGTATAACCCCTTTAGAGCCCCCAAACCCCTCCCTATACTAAATCCAAGTAACTTTGTCCCCAAAAACGGGTTTCCAGTTGTAAAGGGGTTAAGCGCCCAAAATGAGGGGTAGTGTTAGAAAAAAAAGTGGCGCGCCTCTATCGTACAACGCGACTCCTCCATACACCTAACTCGAATCCGGGGTCGCTTAGCGGGCTCCTCCAACTCCGACACGCGAGAAGAAGACCCCATCCGTTTCTCCCCTCGTATGCCTCGCATCCAATTGCGCAGTAAGTCTTTACTTTCGCTACGCGGGAAACACTACAAGTGTAGACCAGAGTTGTGCAGCAAAAACAGCTCAATACTCCAGTGTAGGCTTTTCAAGCACAGAGAGATAGCGAACTCGTATCCTATCTCATTGGAAGTTTTTGGAAAGAAAGCCTCACCGTGTTAGCGATGTTGTTGAATAGCGCCGCCGCCTGCTGAGCTCCGGTCAACACACCCAGTCCCTCGCCCTCGCCACCGATATCGCCACCGCTATCCTCGCCGGCGGCAGGCATGACAAACGACACGTAATCAATCTCCATCTCCTCCTCCTCCCCCCCGTGCTCCACCTCCTCCTCCTCCAGCTCCTCCAGCTCCTCCTCCTCCTCCGCTAACGCTAGCAACAGCTCCCTGGCTCGACCCCGTGCGCGAACCGATCCAGAGTCGACCCCCACGAGGACGGACTCCAACCCTCCGGGGCAAGCGTCTAGCGCACATATCACCTGTCGCGTTTTTATAGAGAGAATAGGGGGATGAAGACAGGGGGGGGGGGGGGGGGAGGGCGGGAAAGGAGGAGGGAGAGAGGGCGGGGGAGGAGGAGGGAGAGAGGGAGAGAGGGAGAGAGGGAGGGAGGGAGGGAGGGAGGAGGGGAGGGAGGGAGGGAGGGAGGGAGGGAGGGAGGGAGGGAGGGAAAGAGGGAGGGAGGGAAGGAGGCGACTCAACTTTGAGTGTTATGTACGTACATGTTGAAAAATAAACGTTCGTGTATATTGTTTGGTGGTGTGAGGGAATGTTCGCGGTACCGCCTGCACACGAGCTCAAGCTGCCACACGGTTAGGTGTGTGTGAGAGTGGGCCGTGATTACGTAGTCGGTGCGGCTTGTGCTAAACCCGAGGCACTATAGTTGCTGCCGCGTCTGCGTCCTTCCCGCACTAGTTGGCGAGTACTCCTATCAAACGCAAAAGGCTTGCAGGCGAAAAGTATTACAAAAACCAAGCATGGACATGTACGCGTGAACACAAGGTCGGAGAGACAACTAAGGGTATCCACGTGATATGATATAATACGTGTCCCGAGTGAAGAGACTTTTCACACCATGGACATTGTGACAAAGACTAGCCGTAGCGTGCATTACTAGTATGGCACCATTGGACACCGGTAGCGACACAGTTTGTTGCTTAGCAGCGGGGGGGGGGTTGGGGAAACAATTGTGCGTTCCGAGCTAAGCGTACAACGCACGGAGGTGTGGAACAAGCCTCGAGCTCTCATTAGACGGCTGAAAAGACAGTGATTCTGAGTTTAACCATTTTTAACACTTCTTATAAGACTCTCCTATATTTCTCATTTTGATAAATCGCTGCTGGTAATAAACCTCCATCTTTTTTCTCAGTTTGACAAAACACGTTCTACGAGGCACCGTTGCAGGCCTTCCTTTCTTTGTCAATTTGATGAAACACCTTTCATAAAGCACCTCTACCTTTCTCATTTCGACAGAATACCTTTTAAAGAAGCCTCTGTCTTTTTCATTTTGACAAAACACCTGTTCATTGGAAGCCTCTGTCTTCCTCAGTTCTAACCAATACTTTTCATGCGACACGTC
This sequence comes from Undaria pinnatifida, assembly GCA_012845835.1. Taxonomy (NCBI): domain Eukaryota; class Phaeophyceae; order Laminariales; family Alariaceae; genus Undaria; species Undaria pinnatifida. The sequence continues at coordinate 4,212,593 of JABAKD010000013.1, forward strand.
CATGTTTCTTATTTTTTGACAAACACGTTTTATAAGACACTCGATTTTTTTCATTTTGACAAGCTTTTTTACAGGACACCTCTATCTTTTATTCAGTTTCACAGACACTTGTATACAGAAGCCTCTCGCATATTATTTTTTTTTTCAAGCACTTTTATTGACAAACCTCCATCTTTCTCAGTTTGACGCTTTCATCAACAAACCTCTGTCTTTCTCAGTCTCGACGAACACTTTTTTACATATATTTTACAAAAACATTTATCACAAAAACCTGTCTTTCTCATTTTTTTTACAAAACACTTTTCAAAAAGACACCTAGGTACCAGGTATTAGCTTTCTCACGTTTATCAACACTCCGTACTTCGTATAATAAGACACCTCGGCGGCTGTCATCTTGAGAAGTTCGCTGACAACTGCTGCATTTTGGCGAACCTCGCCTTTGAAAACTGCGTTTGTTTGATGCGGCGATCGCGGGTCCCGTGGGTAGTAAATGTCCTCACCGGGGGCGATATTGGAAAAAAAAAAAAAAGGAAAACACTTCTACCCAGGGTATAACACGTCAGCTGTGAGTTCGATAAATTTAGGGTCGGGGTACGCATCTTCGCACAAGCTGCGTGATACACCTGCCGCTCGTTTGTCCTGCGGATGTTGTCAGCACCTCGCCTTTGGAAACTGCGTTTGATGCTGCCATGGCGGAGTAAATGTCCACACAAGGGACATATTTTAGGTCGGTAGTCTAATTCCCCGGGGCGATATCGGGAAAAAAAATGAAAAAAAACTTCTTTTTTTTCTATCCTCCGGCGGATGGGGAAACATAAAGCTTAAGCTCACCACACTTCCACGTATTTTCAAACGCGTCGTGTGTCGATTTAACTCAGTTATTTTCGCAACCCAACGCTAGCTGGCGCACCCTTCGGATCCCACTGCTGTAGCGATAGCGTGGGCTGTCCCTACTTCTACCAGATATAACACGTCAGCTGTGAGTTCGATAAATTTAGGGTCGGGGTACTCATCTTCGCACAAGCTGCGTGATACACTTGCCGCTTGTTTGCCCTACGGATGTTGTCAGCGCGAACGTCAGCCGCCAATTGTGTGATAAGATAAAATTTTGCGTGGTTATTGTACAAAGACAATCGGTCCGTCACATGGCAGACATTTTGCCACACACTACGAACGAATACCACACCAGGCAAAACACTCCTCGCATGAACAAAAAAAACAGCAGTGTTGAGCAAAATAAAATGTCGTGATATATATGGAGAGTTATTTGTGGAGGCATCAACTGCCGAGAGCACATTGTAACGTGGGTATATAAATAAGCACTACTCGACGCGAGTAGGCGATGGTGCAATAGTGAACTTAATTATTCCTGCGATAAACAAGTGTTCTAACAGGCGTGTTCCGCAGTGGGGAGGGGGGGAAGAAAAGCCTGCTTATGGCGAGTGACCCCGGGTTTGAGTTCCGTCTAGACAGGGAGAAGGAGGAAGAAAAATTGCGCGAATACCAAAGACGGGGGAAAACGATAAACAAAAAAAAAAAGAAAAAAAAACGACGACGGGGATTATGCGCGGTCGTATCGTATTGCGTTAGCTCCCAAAAGGCACACACACGTATACAATACCACGTGTACGTAGAGCCGCATGTGCACCACGTGTAAACCAAAGATGTGATGAGATAGACGGCACTTTGACCCCTTGACCGCCCAGACGGCAATTTTCCAATGGTTCACCTTGACTGACGGTAAACTACCAGCTAGAGTGGAAGTATCGGTTTGGCACCCTTGACCGCAGGACGTTTTCCCATGACTGACCGCCCCCTGAGACCTTGGGTAAGAATAGACAGGTGCACCACGTGTACACGCACGTAAAAAGTCACGCGCGGCGGTGCTACTTCCACCCCCCCGCAAACCTCCCACACAACCCTCTGCACAACGGCCAACAGAGGGCATGCTCCAACCTTGCGAAAACGCTGCCTTGTCTCGCAAACCCAGAGCCGACACTTGGCCCGATAACGCCGCCTTGACTCGATGTCGATTTTATGTATGCCCCATCATACATCATATCACCCATAAACTTGACCCTTTTTTTTCCATAGCAAACCTATGCTGCCAATTTCGCTTAGTTAGTCCCCGCAACACGTGGCTGAAGCAGTACAAGCCATACCACCACCAACCAAGGATACGGTAGGGTGAAGGGGGGGGGGGGGGGGGGGGGGGGGGGGGGCATTTTTACTGCCGGGTTTGGGCGATCATGCTATTAATATCATACTCGCACGAGTGACTCTGTACCTTGCCGATAAAATACTCGACCAAAGGCATGTTTTTGCCGCAGCGTAGCTTGCGTTCCATCGCGGATTCGACTTCGCAAAATAAATTCAGCACGAAAGCTTACGACCGGAACGGAGCAAAGGGGGGGGGGGGTTCACTCGCGCGAGTGACGCCGAGAGCCAGTGCAAAAAAAAAGGCGCCAAAAAAGTGACCCGCCTATCGTGTGTCGGGTCTACCGCACTGATAGAACACGAAGACCTCGCTCTCTGAACTGTCACTGGAACACCCATTTTCGTGAAAAAAATGCACTCGCCCAACCCGAACAACAATGCCGTGGGCCGGAACAGGGGTGCGAAAAACAAAAAAAAATTACCTCGCGGACATTTTTTGTGTAAGGAGCCAGACAGGGGGCGGCGGGGGGGGGGGGGGGGGGGGGGGGGGGGTGTTACTAAATCCAAGTAAAAAAAAAGCTGGAAGGAAAAAAAATCGAAATTATCTCGATTTGCAGAAATCACAACGCTCCGGTTATGTTTTCGTGTTGTGAGCTTTTTAAGAGCGTGGCTCTGTTTTCTCTTTTTGGTGTGCCCCCCTGGCTTCTCTACCACGAACCCTTTTAGACCCAAAAAACGCGATCATAATACCGGTCAAGAAGTGCCGCCGTATCAACCGGCTAGCGAGAGAGCGAGACGCTACTTGGGTAGTGTCACGCTGCGCGCGTGCGATAGAGCTCCTTGGATGACGGAAGGTCGGAACGTGAAAATGACCCACCCTTCATTCGAATACGTCGGGAGACGGTCAGTCAAGGGAAAGCGTCCAACGGGTAAGGGCGTCAAACCGATCGTTCCACACTAAAACCTAGTAGTTTGCCGTCAGTCAAGGTAAATTATTGAAAAATTGCCGTCTGGGCGGTTAAGGGGTCAAAGTGCCGTCTCCTGACATGTTTGCCCTTGAGCCGGCGATCCGCTTCCCTTTGTGTGCTGTGATCGACACCGTAATCCGCCAACACATATTTCGCCGAATAATCTATCTGAAGGGTTCCCAAGGGTTTCACATAACTAGGAAGGCTTTACGGACCCAGGAACACACGGTGACCATAAAAAAAAGCGACAAGTAATGGCCGCCAATCGGTTTTACCAGTCCTCTACGAGGGGGTCCAGCAGACCAGTAGCACAAGGATCGTCGGGCTGCGCGCGCATATCATACACATAGTTTAGCGTTCACCGTTGCGCTTCGAATACACCCCCCTCTGCCCCCACCAACATCCCGGTCCGGTCTGATTCGCGTGGCTAATGGATGCCGCAATCGCCATGAGTTGTTTCGTCACACGAGAGGTAAGCTCTTTCGGAGGCCGGGTGCAGACCAAAGCGGCGGAAGGGGGCCTCTTTTGGAGCCTTGTTTTGCGGTCGCTCGGGCTCCCTCGCGTGAGTCACCCCACCGTTGCTTTGCGGTCTAAAGCTTTCGAGCTGTTTTAATTCTGCGGGATGAATCCTCGACGGACGGCCTAGTTACGCCGCGCCAAACAAATCGCCAGTGAGGTACAGAATCGTTCGTGCGTGTGGCTCAAACCCAGAAGTGAAAATGCCCCCCTCCCTCCCCCACCCCTAGCACAGCCTTGGTCCAAAAAGGAGTTAGCGTTTGGAAACCGGGTATAGCCGCCAAAGACACGACAAGTGCGAAAGATGTTATCCACCGTCTCCGCCAGTGCGTCGCAAGCAGTACGGATGTGATCATATCGTGCGTCTTGATGTATTTTAGCGCACTTCGGACACGAAACGGGTTCTGATCAATACCCAAGTTGACCCGGTGTGTGCTTCGAATCTGGGCCGGTGTTGTAAAACGTTAGATCGTCACCTTTTCTTGGGTCAAGTTTTTCCCTTCACAACCCCCGAGGGGGCTTAGCCTGCTCGGGAAACTGCAAGAAGTCTCATGCACGACCAGAATCGAAACTAAACTAGTACGCCCATGCTCAAACAGAAAAAAGTCTACACTACAAGAAGAAAAAACGTATACAAGTATATACTTCACGAAGTATGTTGTTGCCGATTTTTGCTTCTCGCTCGTCCCTATCACTGACCTGCTGGATTGCGTCCTCCTCCCCACCTCTGCTCTCGATGAACTCGACCGACATCCCCGTCGCTGAGAAAAACCCGGTGACAAACCCTGCTCCCAGCTCAAACTCGCCCGAAGCCGGAGAGGGAAAGGAAGAAGGAGAAGGAGGGAGGGAGGGGGAGGGAGCGGGAGTGGAAAAAAAAGGAGGGGGCGTGACGAGGGCTGTAGGGGCGGTGGTCGGAGGCATGGTTGTCGACGTAGCACCCGCAGCGGCGTCTTCTATCGTCCCGTCGCCAGCTGACGATGATGATGATCGTGACGGCGACGATGGCGATGACGACGACGAAGATGATGATGACGACGTCGCTGCAGGGCCCGATGGCGTTAATGGTGCGGCGTCGGATAATGATGACGATGACAATGACGATGGTGAAGCTTCGACGGCCGTTGATGATAACGCAGACGCCGCTAGTACTGCCTTGGTGGCCGACGATGACATTGACGCGGTGGCCGATGATATTTCCGCGATGGCCGACCCTGGCTCCACGTCGGCCGATGACGACGACCCCTCGCTCAACACAAACCCCGTGGCAGCGGACGCCGAGGTACTACCCGAGGGAGCCACGGCGGTATCCGAAGGTGCCGTCGTGGCCAGCGGTGCCAGCGAAGGCGTCAAGACAGGCGAAGCCGTAGCAAGCAGACCCGGAGCCGCTGGAGTCGTCGGGCTCGGGGCCGCGCCAGGTGCAACGACCCCGGCCAGAGCTCGGGGAAATTTCTTCGAGGTTTGTACGTGGGGGGGGGCGGATATCGCGTCAGCGCTGTCCTGCGGCGGGGAGAGACGCAGCGGCGACGCCGAGGTGGTTCCGGCACGAGCGAAAACAACAGACGGTACCGACAGCGCTGTCGTTCGACCGACAAACCGGGCCTGCTGCGTACCTCCAACAATACCCTCCAACTGTGTGTTGATAGTACGCGTACCGGCAGGAGTTTCTCCGCCGAGGGTTGAACGTGCGTGGTTGATCGTCTCCGGCTCGTCATCGACCGCCGGAGAAGAAAGCGCCAGCAGCACATCCGGTGGTCGCGGCGACCGTGCTAGCCGCCCAGGGACAGCAGCAGCAGCACTAGCACTAACACCGGCTGACTTCGGGGGAGGCGATTCTGCCAACGCTATGTCAGGGGTAGCCACGAGAAACTCGGCTGCGGCTACGGGTGTGGCCGAGCGCAAAGTCTCCACAGCAGTAGTAGTCAACCGTGTCCTTTCGACTGACGCCGATGCCCTCCCAGAAGCAGTGCGGGCCTCTACCGCTACCGCGGCTTCCACGGCCATCGCCGTGTCGACAGCAGCGACCGCTCGCGGTACCTCTGCAACGAACGACGCGGTTCTTTCTTCCGAGTGCATGGCGCTGCCTCCCCTGGCAGAGAAGCCCCTTCCTTCTCGAGCTGTTCCGAGGCAAGGCGCATCTTCCGGCTCGCATCCGACGCTGCCCATCAGGCAACCGAAAACCCCCGCGACTTCAGCGTTTCCCGCACAAGCCTCAATGGACCCCGAAGGGTCTGCCAGCAGACGACATACCCTCGCGCCGGCCCCCCTGCAGTCTGTTTCTCCCCGCCCGCCCCACCCGAGGCTAGCGCCGCCTTCATCGTAATATCGCCCATCAGAATCGCTTTCCGGTGTGACTCTAATCCAGACCTGGCGGCCTAACCTCGCAAGGCAAGATCCGCACCGGGGGTCACCGGCGCAAGCCCACGCCTCGGAGCGGCACTGCCGTGACGATTCTGATTTTTCTGATTCCCATTCGAAGCCCAATGCAGATTTCGAGGGTGCCCTCGCCAAGCCGTTAATCGCTGTCTCTGTTGACTCTGCTGCTACTGACGCTGCCGCTGGCCGAGCTAAGGTGAGCAGCGCTGCCATCAAAGCTAGGACAGACGCCGACCGTATTCGTGGCATTTTGGGCAGGTGTTCCTGGCGAGGTGTCCTTTGGGAAGGCCGTGATTCCGACCTTGATGACGCTGGTCCTGTGTCTTGAGCGGGTCGCCCGTGTTGGTTTTGTTCCCGACCAGGAAGTGCGTATTGTTTATGCAACGCCGTAGGAGGGGCAGCGCGCGCCAACAAACAACAAACGGCAGCGGAAAGATAGGCGGGAAATGGGGGAAGGGAGGAAGGAGAAACATTTTTTGTTGAAATTGCGGGACGACCTTGATACGCAGCGCGTGGCCAGTGGCTTATTGTACGACGTAGCAACAACAACTAAAAATCCGCTCCACCTTGTATGGCGATGGCCAAACAAACAAACAAACAAACAACCAGATAAACAAACAATATAAACAAAGTCGCACACCAACAAACAGATAAGACACACACCAACAGCTTGTGCTGCCGGTATCGCAACGGCGCAGCCAACCAACCAAGTAAACAAAACACACAAACGAAACAAAAATACACACCAAAAGCGCGCGCCTCGAAAAGGGGAGCCTCTGTCTGCGGCTAGTGTTGCCTGCGCAGGAGGGAGTGCTGTGTGCAAGCGAACCCAGCGAACCCCTCGGAGGAACCTCGTCGAATTCTACCGAACACGGCATCAAGCGAAATACCAGGCAACATATTATACGGCCTCTACCTCACAAGAGTTATACGGCCGCTACCTTGTCAGAGGCCTTCAGCTCTTTGCGCGCGAACACAGGAAAACTAACAAGAGCAGGATTTCTATATTCTCAGCATTTCCATATATTTGCACAGATTTTTTTATTCGTTCACATACTTGGTAGTTATTTTTTTGAAGGTTTTGCACCAGGGTGTGATGAATAACACACGGGGGAAAAAAAAAGCGACATCACAGTACCACACTCTTTGTACACTGCTGTACATATGATGTTCCCGAGGTCCAGGCAGGGGGCATACTGGCAGCCGAGCAAAAAAAAGAACATGGCAAAAACAAAAATCGGTAGGTGCATAGTCTATGTGTCTCCGGAAATTTGCACAAAAAGTCCGGCCCGCTATGCTATGCTTGTCTTTCTCTGCGTGTTTTCGCATCGTTTTCTTTTGTCTTTTTCGGGTTTTAGACAGGAGGGTGTCATACCCGCAAAAACCATGTAGTCTATGGAGTGTATTTTAATTTTTATAATAAATATCCTTGCACCCCAGTATCATACCACACTCGAATTTTCGAGACCGGAACGTTGTTGGTATGCTGAAATCACGTTCAAAAAGGTGGCAAACCAAAACGTTTGTCTCTCGGTATTCGCACAGAAAATCCCACCGTCATCTTATTCGTACTGCGTGATTTTCGCTGTGCATTTTAGTCCAATTCATTTTTCCTATCGGTTTTCAGACGAGGGCATAATACCGGCAATATATCTGTATCTATATATATGAGGGCATAATACCGGCAATAGATATATAATATATATGTATATATATATCCCGGCACACCCGAGTGCTTGAAGTACTGACTGTAGGTGGCAAGTTGTGGGGATACAAACATCACGTTAAAAAAAAATGGGAAGCAATGTCATGTTTGCTTGTCTCGGCATTCGCACTGCCAAATCCCCACCATCATTGTATACTTCTTGTCCTTCTTTTTCTGCGTATTTTGGTAGGCATAAGAGTACTCCTTGTTTTTTTTCGGTCATCAGATGAAGGTGTTATACCGGCCAAAATTATCCCGACAAACAGTACAACACCCCACTCGAATTCTCGAGGGTTCTGTTAGGCCGTGGAGACGCTAAAATAACTTGAAAAAAATGGACAAACAATGTGTTTGCTCGACGTTTGAACAGAAAAATCCCACCATCATGTTACACAGCTTGCCTTTTGTTGTGTGTACACGTCGAAGTTTTCAGCTGTGTTCTTGCTTTATTTTTTAATTTTTTTTTACAGAGGCGGGTGTCATCAGAGTCGTTCTATGGTAGCCCCCCCAACTTTCCTTTAACGAAATCGCCAGTTTAAAAAAAAACAAGAAGAAAAAACAGCTCCCGGTCGACTCTCCTGAAATACGGTGTTCCTCGACACCCCGACGTCGTCGATCGTTAGACCTTTGCCCACAAGAAAATATGTGGATGTACCCTGTTTTCGATTGTATTATTCCTTGTGTCGAGTAGCCATGAAACGTTCGTTGAAGAAAATCAATGGTTTTGTGGGGGCTATCGTAGAATCTGTCGGCACAGTCGAAGAAAAAAGGAATCCCGGCACCAGAGTACCACACTCGAATGTTCGAGACCTACGACAGGCAGTGACAGGGGTGAGGATACTAAAGTGACATTATACAAAAAAAAAATGGACAAACAAAAATGTTCGCCTGTCTTCGATGTTCGCACAGAAGATCCTACCGTCATGATATACATGCTGCTTGTGCTTGTGCTTGTCCTTTGTGGTGTGAAATTTTCAAATGTATTGTTATATAAAAATATAAATACAGTCCTCCAGCTGTGAGATCGAAGATTTTGTCGAAAGTAATACTCCGATAGCGCGTATCGCGGGTTGTGTGCCCTCATTAAGGATATAGGTCGGCGACGCCCCTTGGAGCCACAGTGTAGCTATCAGGCTCAACAGGGTGATGTTAGGCAGTCTGTGCGCGGACACTATAAACCCGTTCTTGAGTATTTCTACATCTGACAGCTGTGGAAGGAAATACATCAGTTTATCAAGTGTGTCCGGAAAGTCGAATAGCCGGTGAGGGGAGGGCGGAGTTTTTAAGGGCGTGTGGGGCATGGGTTTGAACGAGAGGAAGCGGGGGGGAATGGGCGGGGCACCTCAAAATGTGCGCTGAAACTATAAATCCTCTGAGGGGATAAATCTGGTGGTTTTGGAAGGAATGCACCAGTTTATTGTGTATATCCTGGTGTAAGTCGTACAAGTCAGGAGAGGGAGGAGTGTTCGAGGAGGTGGGGGTTCCAACAGGTTTAGGTCGCATAGATGTAGGGTTTGCTATACGCGTGGTGCTAGGTCTAGGCGATGGTGCAGGTGGTGGGGAAGGAGGGGGCGTTGGAGGGGGGTGGGGGGGATTGGAGCAGCGGCATGGATGGCTCTAGGAAGATAATGAGGTGGTTTCGATGTTAGGTGGGGCGTTTGAGCAAGAGGGAGCGGATTAACATAAAAAAAGGAGGGGGGGGTGAAGGGTTTGTTTTTGGGGGGGGGGTTAACAGGTTTTAGTTGCATATATGTAGGGATTTGCTGTACGCGTGGTGCTAGGTCTAGGCGATCGTGCAGGTGGTGGGGAAAGAGGGGGTATTGGGGGGGGGGGGGCATCGGGGAGGGGGGGGGGATGAATTTGCTACGTCATGGATGGCTAGAAAGATAATGACGTGATATGCGTAGAAGTGTTCATTACTCCGGCCGATTTCGATTTTAGGTGGGTCGTTTCAACAAGAGGGAACGGGGGAAAAAAAGGGGGGGGGGGGTCGGAAATGAATTGGAGCTACGGCATGGATGGCCAGAAAGATAATGAGGTGATATCAGCTGGCTGGTAGTGTTTAGTACTCTGGCAGATATTTGATTTTAGGTGGGGCGTTTGAACAAGAGGGATCGGGGGGGGCGGGGGACGGGCGGGACCCTTCAATATGTGCGCGAAAACTATAAATGCTTGAAGGGGACAAATCTGACTGTCACAGCAATAATACATCCCTGTATATCACCATCCTGGTATTGATTGTTATTGTAGCAGATTTGATGTTACTATTAATATAGCTTCATAATTTGTTCTTGTACATGAGGGATCGAAAGATAGAATATTTCAATCGATAGGTACAACCATGTAATTACTGTGATTTCACCGTGCCAGTGTGGGGCTCTGACATCACTAATTATAAGAAATAGATACAATATTGCAAAATAAAACAGGCGAGGTGATGTGGTCATGTAATGTCACCACCACTGAGCACGAGGGGGAGAAGTGCCAATCGTCAGTGTTTTGAAAGGAACGCTTGGTGTACCGGCGCTCACATACATTACTTCGTTAGTCATCCTTCGTTTGGCATAAGTTGGGAGGCGATCATGCAGACGGTAAATACGAAATACCCTACGTAATAGGTTGGTATTGTGGTCTACCGCAATTTTAACATATCTGCCCGCACTTCTTTTCCCCATTATTATTAGCTCATGTACGATTTTGCGCCCATGATTTTTACTGTGCCGATGTGGGGTTCTGAGGTCGCCAATTTTAAGACAGAAATACATATTACAAATTCAGCAAGCGAGGTGGTGTGGTTATGCTATGTCACCACTATTAAACACGAGGGGTAGAGGTGCAAATCGTCATTGTTTCGAAAGGAACGCTTGATGCGCGCTCAACGACGTCACTTCGTTTGGCATATGCTACTGCGTTTGGTAGAGGTGATCAAGCGATCATGCAGACGGCAGGTACGCACGAAATTCCCTGCGTTATAGGTTGGCAGTGTGGTCTACTGCAGTTTTAACATATCTGCCTGTACCTCCTTTTCACATTATTATTTTCTAGTGTACGATTATACGCCCTGGTTTTCCCCCCCACCCCTGTGTCGTCGAGGATGTGGTGGTCCTGTAGATGTTGGTCCACGTCTGGTGCTCTTGTTAGTGGTGCTCATGAAAACATGCCCTAGCGTGTAGTAGATGATCGCTGAGTAGTGTTCCTTTCCTTTACATCAAACCAGACAGAATATGTCAACGCAACAGCTTGCTTGAACAGTGAAAACGACAAATGCAATTCTTCACACGCCTGATACAGAGGAGACCCGGCCCGAAGATTGTTCAGTATACCGACGGTCAGGACCAGGTTATCGAGCAGGGCACTTGGTTTTTGCTGCCGCTCCTCACTCCACCTAAGACACTACGGGCATGCGTTGGACCCAGTTCGCTGATGCCCAAAATCACTTGCAAAGGGAGCGATGTGGTGGGCGAATGCTATGATGATTTGCGCTGCTGTGATTACCCCGGCTCTCGTTCTGTTTTATTCTTGCGTTCTTGATGAACCTGTTATTTAGAAACGAGCAGTTTTGACTCATTCTAGGTTTGTGCAAAAGTCTATGTGTAGACTATGTGATGTTTATGACGCGGAGGGACCTCAATTCGGAACCCAGGGTATATGGGTTCCATCTCTTGACTGGGTTTCGTATGTGAACGAATATGTGGTTTTAGTGTGCGAACATCCTTACGATTATGAGCTCTTTGTGTCCGGGTGGTTGTTGCTACATGGTTGTTGCTACATGTATATGTTTTGGTTGGTTTTCTGGACTTCGTTATCGTGCTGTTCCAGAGTGGTGTTTTCGAACACGTGTTGTTTTACAGTGGTTGGGGGACTTGTTGCGTACATCTGCGAAACGTATTTGTGTACGCCGAGGAAACTGTTTCGGGGGGCTAAGAACGAAGTTGCTAGGGACGTTTGGGGATTTCAACGTTCCCCCTCGCGGCTTTTGTCAAGTGTGGTTAAATTTATATTTATCCCTGGAGATAAACATACAACAACCAACCTTGACAACTATGGGTTGTAGCGGTATCATAATACACTTATAATACCGTTACCGCTCATAGTTTGACTATGTGTGTATACATCATTTTGCTAAACGGTATGGGTTGAATAGAAATACTGAGCGAGACTAAGGTTGAATACTCAAAATGAACGTTTCCAAGAAGGTTATATATATACAAAATTACACTGCTTATTGAATACATTGATGGGGACGAGCTAGTAGGTGTTTCATCAGTTGCGATCGCTGGATCCCGACATTATACCATCATTTTCATCAGTGTATTTTTCGGTTAACCGTAAGTTGGTGGGGGTTGGGGAGGGCGTGGGTAATTAAATTGTCGTGGGGGTACACAAGATCGCAGTGTAATATCATACGTTTCTGTTTCATCGTTAGGGGGGGGGGGAGAGGGGGGGGCGGGGGTAATACAGTTTGTCGTGAAGATATACAAGGTCGCAGTGTTATATCATACTTTTCAGTTGTGTAAATCTGTGGCATAATTATGTTTAATCGGTAAGGGAGCGGCGGCGGGGGGGGGGGTAAACCCTGTGGCATAATTCTGTAAATATGTCTGTCGTGAGAAATCGGGGGGGGGGGGGGGTTATAAGATTGTCGTGAGGGTATCCAAAGTCGGTCGCAGTGTTATACCAAAAAAAAAATCATGTGTGTATTTCTGTTTAACAGTAACGCGAGGAGGGGGGGGGTAGAGGGGGGTGATTAAATTGTTGTGAGGATATACCAGGTCGCAGCGTATTAGCGTACTTTTCTGTTTCATCGATGGGGGATTATTATTATTGCATTTTTCGTTTTTTTAGAGGGCATATTGTAGCCGGAAATAAAATCCGGGCATCAGAGCACCACACGTTGTTTTTTCAGACACCTCAGGAGGGGGGGGTACCAAACAAAACCCAATCAAGTAAAAAAACGAGTTAAAACAAATGCTTGAAATATACTCCGGAGTATGTATAATTATATACATATTGTAAAAGATATGATATGTCTCATCATTCGCACGAAAATCCCACCACACCGCTTTTTTATGTGCTTTTTCGGGTATTTGTCAGCCCGGACGTGGGGTCGGTGCGGTGCGGTGCGGTGTCGTGTTTGTTTTACCGAACCGCCATGAAGCGGGTACGATTTTGCCATTTTTTAAGCACAAACCTCCCCGAACCGCGCACCCTACGAAGGATCTATCAAAATATAAATTCCGCACCAAAACCGAACCAGAGTCGTACGATTAAGACAACAAAAAACGCAACGAACCGCACCGTTGGATCTTCGCAACAGTCAACATCTGTGAAAACAAAAAACGCGGGGGGGGGTGGTGCTTTTGAAAATCAAGCCGTAGCTCTGCTATATTCCAGGTACGTGTAAGGGTATGGTGCGGTACGGTGCGGTGCGGATTTGACTCGTGTTTTTTTTGCGGAAACACACGAAAACTCCAGGCTGGTGCGAGCTTGTGTGCGCCTACGATATGGTCGTTACTCACATTGACTCGCATGGTCAAGTCCGCGGCCACACAGCACAGGCTCCAGTTACTCTGGAGCAAAGCGATAACAAAAGTAATACCCACCACCTGATCCCGCCAGGACTGGGGTGTGGAAAACTAATCAGCTTCAAACGAAACTCTAACCCAAACCAACGCGGCGGAGCCACCGGAGGCCGTGAGCGAGAAAGGCTTGAACCATCATCACACGTACGTCCGTGGTACCACTATTCGTGCTGTCGTTGCGCCATATGTTCGTTGTACTGCAGCTGTTATAACGTTGGGTCTTCATCGGTCTTAACTTGCGCCATGTGTATGATGATTGGTTAAGTATTACAGCTATTATGTTGTTGGTCAGCATCGATCTCAAACTTATGCGTGTTGTCCGGAAAAGTTCGCACAATACGTGGGAGTCGTTCAATAGCCCCCCAACTATTGTTTAACGAAATCGCCGGTTTCGAATACCCTGAATTGCGGTGCCCCTTGCCAGCCCGATGTCATCGCTCGATAGTCCTTGCAAACACGAAAATACTTAAAGATATATTTTTCGGAGCATCGTTGCTCGGGTCGGGCAATCATGAAACGTTCATGAAAGAAAAACGCTGGTTTCGGGGCGAGGGGCTATCGTCGTAGAATCAGCCGTGGGCGTCACGAGCCACATCACACGAATTCAAACTGCAACCGAACCGCACCGCAGCACCCCCCCCCCAAAACAGCAACCAAGGAACGCAGCCTAACCACGCCCCACCGGAGCGTGTGTGTTGAAAAAAAAAAAAAAGAACTGCTGTTCGGTTCCACATCGTGAAAACCCCTGTTTGTTTCGTTATTTTTCTTTTCTCGCATCGTATAGCATGTTTTGGCTGCTGCGGCTGTTGCTGCCAAACAGAGGGGTGAATGGGGCAAAACGCCATTGGTTGAGGTTACATGAGTTGGTTGAGATTATATGATATCAGTGGGCTGAGATTCTCTCAGTTGGTTGAGAATGTTGTGTCACGTTTTGTTGATATACGAGCGTATTCAACGTCCAGAAAGATATTTCACATATGGTCACCCTAGATACGGTAAAAAATCATATTTGGTGAGGCCATGGACATGACACCTCAGCAGTCTTTGAAAAATGCGCGGGACAACAACGTTGATCTGTTTTTTTTTTTCCCCCTTTTTGTTTTTCCTTTTTCTTTCTTTTTCTGGTGTGTGCGCTGGATTGCATTATATTTTTTATTTCCCCACCCCCTCTGAACTCTGACCCACTTCGTACGTGTTCGTTGCGGTTGGTATTTGCATAGCCAAACTACCTTGCTGTATTTGCAATGTGTAGTACCTCAGGCTGGCAGTTTGTGAGCACAGAGCTCGTCTCTGTTCCAGGAGGCATCGGCATCTGTAATCTATTATCTTCGCATTTTTCTCCCTCCGTAGAGAGAGACGTACAACTCGGATGCAGGGCCACTAACCGGGCTCTTCTCCTACTCTTCTCCCCCCTCCGCACTAAACTACCGACGGTACGTGCATTCGTTCTTATCGCGGGAAGACATCAGCCCTTTCTTCTTGGCTCGTCGACTTGCTTGCATCGAATTGTTGTGCCTAGCCACGCACGCTGGTGTTAATAGGTGCTCTAAGCAGTTGGTTGGTTTGATGTTGATTTTCTAAACATGCTCAAAAGTCCGACCCACGGTGGGATTCGAAGCACAAAACAAACTCCAGTCGTAGCAGTCGAGGGTGACCACTTGTCCTGTGACCGCGGACTTGATTATGCGAGTTAATGTGAGAACAACAACAAAAACAACAACAACAACAACAACAACAACAACAACAACAACAACAACAACAACAACAACAACAACAACTCCTAATAATAGACCACCGATTATATGTGTGTGTGTGTGTTCTTCACATTAAACCGTTCTTCTACTCGTCGACATCCAGCACACCCAGTGTCCGTACTGATTCTTCACCCTAGAAAGATCAGCTCTGTGGTCACAAGCTATGACACAGAGATAATGCATCGTAATGCATTCGACAACGCAATGTCATGCCCTAGTACTGGGTACGACAGGCACGACATACATACGTCAGCAACAGAAATACATTGGAAGAGAGAAATACGAAATAAACAAAAACAAAAACAAAAACAAAAACAAAAAACAAAAAACAAAATAAGAAAACAAATAAAAACAAAGATAAAAATAAAACAAAAAATGAAACAAACAAAATGAAGGGGAAATCGAAGAAACTATTATATACCGTGATATCATCATGTAGTCAACGCCAAAGACGCCAGGCGACACGCGATACTTGCACACAATGACCGACCAGACGTCAATTTACCTTGACTGGTGCCAAATTACTAGGTTTTAGTATTTAATGATCGGTGTGACACGCTTAACCGCTGGACGTTTCCCCTTGACTGACCGTCTCCTGGCAATTTTTTGTCTACGTAGTGACCTGAGAGGCAAAAAAAGTGAACGTGGTCAACTATTATAATAGCTTTTGCGACGACCATTCTTGATAAGTAGACGGAGTGCGGAACTATACAAGTATACGGGACGTATTGCGCTGGGGAATACGATACGAGTATCACATAATTTTGTGTCCGTACAATACGTGTGACGACACGATATGGGTCGTAGGGGTGTCAACGGCGGCAGCTTGCGGTTAGAAATGGGCACCGGGCGGGATTTTTGAAGAACCGAAAACCGGATAGAAGGCGTTATTCTTGAAAAAAAAAAGAAGCGGTTTATCCGGGTTTTTTCAGCCGGTTTTAACCGGTTAACCGAGAACCGTTTTAACCGGTAAAGCATCCACAGCATTGAAAACTAGGTTAGTTTTTCGTCAAGTGGCGCCTCGTGGTGTACTCCCTAGTGCGTGTTTGCTTCTGTTGGCAAAATAATACCAGTACGTCTTTTCAAGATGGATTGTCTCGTGTTTTCATTAATTTGCCGAAAAATAATACCTGGTAGTTGTTATATGGTAAAGCACGACGTCAGGCTGCATCTTTTCTTTTTTTATATCCTCCGGCGGATGGGGAAAAAAGAAAGAAAAGCACGCCGGATAAAAAAAAAAGAAGCTCAAGCTCACCACACTTCCACGTATTTTCGTACGCGTCGTGTGTCGATTTAACACAGCAGTAGTTGCTTTCGCAACCCACCGCTAGCTGGCGCGTCCTTCGGATCAGGCTGCATCAACACCACCACCACAACCAGAGACTCGCACACCCCACCATGCTCCCGAAGCTCCCCACATCATTGTCACGGCTACCATCGTGCGACGAGTACCAGCAACAGTCGCCTCGCCTGTTAGTCCATAGGACACGACTCAAAAACTCCGCCAAAATCTAATCTACCACTGCTGCTGCGTACTGTAACTGGAGGCATGCACCGGAGAAAGAACGGAAAATACCTGTGAACACAGGCTAAGCGTTCAGAAGAAAACCGTCAAGTGTGTAGTATCCTCCATCAGTTGAGCTGGAAAGGAAACGGGACAAACAAAAAACACACTGACTGCATTGTACAAAATTCACCAATCAGTAGAAAACTAAAACTCCAATACCCTGGGTAATACCCTATCGAGTAGGCTATTGGGCCAACAATAGGTCGGCAACTATGAGGATCGATACCTATCGCGGGGCATAAAAGCTCGGCTTCGGGATCTATCGATAGGCATTGTAAGCAACAATAGGGTTAGGACAGTGAGCACAATAGCCTATTGTGCTATTGTGCGACCGATATGCTCGCGAAGGCGTATATCGATAGGTATTTTGGGCACCAACATGATTTGAAATGGCTCCCGACAGGCTTCCGTTCGAACAATACCTTTTTATCTCCACCAATCAATACCTATTGGTTAAAGCGATAGGTGTGCGATGAGATCGATCGATGCCTATTGATCAATGTTACAGGTTGTCAAGGGTATCAATCGACGCATATTGCCCGATTTAGTAGGTTCGCAAGGTATCGATCGATAGCTAACTGAACAATTTGGCCGACTTGCAAGGGTTTCGATCGATACCTACTTGTGAACTTACATAATATTTCTTTAAAACAACCCACCTATTCCGTATAACCTAGGCTAGATTGTTTGAAATAATATATCAATATATATGCACCTTGACCTGCTTCTGGCCTTCTGTTTCAAAACAACAGATTTACGATAATACCTCTGGTATTACTAGAAGGTCTAATCAATAGGTTTTGTGAGTATTTCAATGGATAGCTGCTGCTGCTGCTGTTGAGCAACATAAGACATCTCACTATTTTTTTTTTTATGCAAGGTTATCAATAGTATCAAATCCTCTGAACCTACTGAGCAAATAAATAGGTACCCAAAGACAATGTTCACCCTCATATTACAGTTTACAGTAAGTGCCGATATTCAATACCAGGTACACCAACTAATTTGAGTGGACAGACCAACAGGCGGGTTCACTAGACTATGTACAGGACGTTATACCTACTGGTCAAAGCGATAGATAGATGTCGATCGACAATTTCACGTACCTATTGGTCACAGCAATATGTATCGATCGACAGCAGTGTGGCACACCTATTGTAGGAACAAAATGGCGTATTGTGCTGAATTTTCGGAACCTACTGGTCGTAGAAATACGTATCAATAGACGGGTTCACAAACATATCTCAAGAACAAAAAAAGCCTATGGCATCAATCTCTCTGGGCTTATTGGTTCAAGCAATACGTAGGTGTCGACCGACAAATTCACATACCGAAGGTGCCAATAGGTATCGACATGCAACACCCCAGCCTATTGACATATCAATAGGCATATCCAATAGTCCATTGCCCGGGGTGTGATTGTAAACCCCTGGAAGCCATCCAAAGGCACGCTCTAAACACCTTCGCCCTTGCCAACGACAACCTAGTAACCAATATGTTCTCCTGCGATGAGGTGACCGGCATTGACCATGTTCACGACAGCTGTGCAATGGCTACTCCTGCAAGCAGTGATTATTGCGTGAACGGAAAAACAGCGACCACACTGTATACGTGTGTTATAACTAGAGCTGTGAGTCGCCACGACTTAAGTAGTCAAGAACTTCTCATTAGTCGGACTAGTAATCAGTCGTTCCCGAAGGTGCCGACTATCCGACTTATTTTGTTTCCATACATGCAGGAGGAGTTTTATAAAGTGGGACGCATTTTTCCTCAAGTTTTGGGCGCACCCACCCCCCCTCCTCGGCCGGGGAGGGCTAATTGGCTCGCCTCGCTCACCTGACTTCAGTCCTCAAATCGGCTAGCCATCAGCTGGGTTCGCCAGCCGACTTGCCGACTAAAATCAGCTAGTCGGCGGCACCTACCGATTAGTTGTTAGTGGTGAAATCCTTCCGACTCACAGCTCTAGTGCATAGCTGTGGGGGGGGTGATCCAACGTCGATTATCCCGCACAATCCACTAAATTTCAGGTTGAAGTCGCGTCCTAGACTAATTAATAGGCGCAAGATCGACAATGGATCAACCAACCTCCACGCTGTCGCGTTCATAAATGCGCTGTTCGCTGCTGCAGGCATGTTTGAGTGTTGATATGCATCAACCGGTTTTCGGGTTTAACCGGTAGAAACCGGTGGTTTTAGCCGGTTTAACCGGATTAACCGGTTAGCCGGACCTAAAAAAATGCCAGTTCTTGTCTTGAAAACCCGAATAATCACACATGCCTGCTGGGTTTTCAAAAACCGCGGTTAACCGGTTGAATTTTAACCCGGTGCCCATTTCTACTTGCGGTGTGGGTGACCGCTGGCAGGGACAGCTCGTCGCGCTGCCATTATATCACGGGTACTGAAGGGCACGCCAGTATCTAGCGCTGGATAGCGAATACAATTGAGTTAAACATGGCACGCGAAATGTACGTATCAAAATACGTGCAGGTGTGGTGAGCAAAATAAGTTTTTCCCCCATCCGACGGAGGATACAAAACGCCATGTTCAAAACAAAAACGTAGCGGGCGTCTCGACTCGCACGAGCTAAATATTCGTGGACGCTGGGGGGATATTTAATCGGTGATGATATCCAGTGTTACATATTCCCTCGACCCTGGCCGACCGCGTGCATCATGTTGTTTGTTTTTATGGTAATGTATATCTAAACCTCGGACACTTGATGATTGATCTACTGAAGATCTTCCGGGGAAGCTCATTTTTTTGGGTGAGAGCCGCAAGGCCTGCTTGCACGATTTAGCACATATACTATGCCTGGTACATGTTTATTGGGTTGGGTTGAGGATATTTAGACCTGTATCCTGAACAGCATATCATTACACGGCAGATACACGTTCTATTACAATGTAGATGATCTAGACCATGATCTGTCTACTGTGTAGATGATCTAGATCATGATTAGTCTAGGGTAGATGATCTCGGTCATGATCTGTCGGCTGTAGACGATCTAAATCGTGACCTATCAGCTGTAGATGATCTAGATCATGATCCGTTCGCTGTAGATGGTCTAGATCGTGACCTATCCGTTGTAGATTATCTAGATCATGATCTCGTATGTTATCTACAAATGATCCGTTCGCTGTGTCGTACGTAGACGATCTAGATCGTGACACATTCGCTTTAGATGATCTAGATCGTGATCCGTTCGCTGTAGATGATCTAGATCGTGATCTGTCCGCCGCGTGTGATCTAGATCATGATCTGTGTACAGCAGATGATCTGCATAATAGTCTATCCGCCGCAGATGATCTAGATCACGCTCTGTCTACAGTAGATGATCTAGATCATGATCTTTCCGCTGTAGACGATCTGGATCATGATCTATCTGCCGTAGATTATCTAGATCATGATCTGTCCACTGTAGATTATCATAGAGCGTGATATGTCCGCTGTAAGTAGTTGATCTAGATCATGATCTGTCCGCCGTAGATGATCTAGATCATGATCTGTCCTCGGTGGATGATCTAGATCACAACACGATAGATTATCTAGGTAATGATTTGTCCGCTGTAGACGATCTAGATCGTCATCTGCCCGAGGTGCAAAAGCTTCAAACATCACCGAACCGGGGTGGATGATGGGTTGTATCATATCGTATCATATCGTATCATATCGTATCATATCGTATCAATGAGTCATCCCACGCTCGGGGCGCAGCAGATTCTAACAAGTTTCCGAGCTACTAGCATGAATGAGGAGCTCAATATCTCACAGGAGAGATTACTTGGAAGCCATTCGATCGGGCGGTTCGACCAAAAAAGCTTATATGCGCTAGTTATGACACAAATGCATTCACTGGCGCAAAAGGTATCGGACTAATCGGACAAATCGGACTAATCGGACTAATCGGACTAATCGGACTAACCGGTAGATCCTCACTTCAGGAGCTCGAAAAAAAAAAAAAATGCAACCCCCACAGTAGTGGGATGGCTTTTCCACGCCACATCATATATGGATCATCAGCGCGGTACACGTAGCAATGAGCTATAACACGAATATATTATAAAAATTTAAATACACTCCAGCTGTGAGATCGAATTGTCACAGATTGAGAGGCTATTCATAACACCAACAGTACACAACGACGCCGATGATTGTCTCGTGCGACACACGGTTTACGCGTTCGATTCGTCCGTGGGGCGCGAACCCAATACCACCACTACTACTACTACTACTACTACCAGGTACATCGTAAAAAAAATAGTAGTCTTATTATGCCGGTCGAGCCGAAATATTTAACAAGACGATCGGAAGAGGCCCGCCGATTTCTCTTGAAAGCAGTTGTGGTACGACGACCGTCACAGCCCCCTACCAGGTATGACGGTGTTAGTGCTAGTGTTAGTGTTAGTGTTAGTGTTAGTGTTAGTGTTAGTGTTAGTGTTAGTGTTAGTGTTAGTGTTAGTGTTAGTGTTAGTGTTAGTGCTAGTGTTAGTGTTAGTGCTAGTGTTAGTGCTAGTGTTAGTGTAGTGTTAGTGTTAGTGTTAGTGTTAGTGCTAGTGTTAGTGTTAGTGTTAGTGTCTGTGTTAGTGCTAGTGTTAGTGTTAGTGCTAGTGTTAGTGTTAGTGTTAGTGTTAGTGTTAGTGTTAGTGTTAGTGTTAGTGCTAGTGTTAGTGTTAGTGTTTGTGCTAGTGTTAGTGCTAGTGTTAGTGTTAGTGTTAGTGTTAGTGCTAGTGTTAGTGCTAGTGTTAGTGTTAGTGCTAGTGTTAGTGCTAGTGTTAGTGTTAGTGCTAGTGCTAGTGTTAGTGCTAGTGTTAGTGTTAGTGTTAGTGTTAGTGCTAGTGCTAGTGTTAGTGTTAGTGTTAGTGTTAGTGTTAGTGTTAGTGTTAGTGTTTGTGCTAGTGTTTGTGCTAGTGTTAGTGCTAGTGTTAGTGTTAGTGTTAGTGTTAGTGCTAGTGTTAGTGCTAGTGTTAGTGTTAGTGCTAGTGTTAGTGCTAGTGTTAGTGTTAGTGCTAGTGCTAGTGTTAGTGCTAGTGTTAGTGTTAGTGTTAGTGTTAGTGCTAGTGTTAGTGCTAGTGCTAGTGCTAGTGTTAGTGTTAGTGTTAGTGTTAGTGTTAGTGTTAGTGTTAGTGTTAGTGTTTGTGCTAGTGTTAGTGTTAGTGTCTGTGTTAGTGTTAGTGTTAGTGTTAGTGTTAGTGTTAGTGTTTGTGCTAGTGTTAGTGTTAGTGTTAGTGTTAGTGCTAGTGTTAGTGCTAGTGTTAGTGTTAATGTTAGTGCTAGTGTTAGTGTTAGTGCTAGTGTTAGTGTTAGTGCTAGTGCTAGTGTTAGTGCTAGTGTTAGTGTTAGTGTTAGTGTTAGTGTTAGTGTTATTGTTAGTGTTAGTGTTAGTGTTAGTGTTTGTGCTAGTGTTAGTGTTAGTGTTAGTGTTAGTGTTAGTGTTAGTGTTTGTGCTAGTGTTAGTGTTAGTGTCTGTGTTAGTGTTAGTGTTAGTGTTAGTGTTAGTGTTAGTGTTTGTGCTAGTGTTAGTGTTAGTGTTAGTGTTAGTGCTAGTGTTAGTGCTAGTGTTAGTGTTAATGTTAGTGCTAGTGTTAGTGTTAGTGCTAGTGTTAGTGTTAGTGTTAGTGCTAGTGTTAGTGCTAGTGTTAGTGTTAGTGTTAGTGTTAGTGTTAGTGTTAGTGTTAGTGTTAGTGTTAGTGTTAGTGCTAGTGTTAGTGTTCAACACCCCCCCGTGGGATGAAATGCTGAGCCGGTTTCCTCCTTAACCAGCGCGGCACGAACGACAGCGGCGGGCGGCCTTGGGAGGATGTCGTCCAGATCTTTCTTTCCATAGACGGTGTCGCTCGGCGTTTAGACTCTACCGGTCGTCGATAAATCGGCATATGATACGAAACTCGTCCGAGGGGGGAGGGTGTGCTATACACCGTCACATGCGTTAATTGGCTGTTCCTTATTATTAATAATAACTGCATCATTATTAGGGGCTATGACACCGCGTTGGCAGTCACTCTGTAGTAAACTTTGTCGGGTAGACACCTCCTTGACGCCTTCTCCTTAACGCCTTTACAGTTGGAAACCCGTTTTGGGTGTACAAGTTACTTCAAATTAGTGTACGGATATTTTGGGAGGGCTCACGGGTTAAACGAAACGCACCCCACTTAACAACTAAATATTAGTTCAGCCTTGGGATCACTGCAACTTTCTTCCATCCATTTACCATGCGCGTCAATGCAGGAACCTTGAATTAAGACACTCGCAGTAGTAGTTCAGCCTTGGCATCGTTGTCGTTGATCGATGCGCGTCAGCGCGGAAACCTTCCGTTTTAATTTTCCCCACCGATAGGCGTTGATGGGTGGAAATACAGTTTGAAGGCGCTGAAAAGATCCCTCCCTGAACGAAACGCACGACCTATACTTGTGCAGGGACTTTTTTTTTCATTCATGATCTATGTGCGAGTCGGCGCGAGAGCCATGAAATTAAACAGCAGTACTACTTGTACCATTAACAGTATGTACGCAGTCCGGCATTATCATTGGGATCACCGCGGTATAGCTACTACTGCCGTTACTCGATGCGCGTCAGCGCGGAAACTTTGCGTCATCAATCCTTCTTGAGGACATGGCGCAGTAGTATGTAGCGGTAGGACTGATGGTTGGTGGCATCACAAGCAGTTATCAATCACACCGCACCCGCAAGCTGGCACCAACAAGATGACACCACTCAGTACCACTACATCCCACCGGCGGAAGGGGGGGCAAAAACGTCAGGAGGCCGTCAGTCAACGCAAACCTTGCAGCGGTCAAGGCTGTCAAACCAAGCGCTCGACACTAAAACCAAGTATTTCGGCGCCAGTCAATGTAAAATATTGGAACATTCCCGTCTAGCCGGTCAAGCGCTGAAATCGCCGTCTCCTGACATCTTCGGCCGGGGTGGGGGGGAAGAACATTATCAACAGTTTTATGATTCAGACTTCAGCCGGAAAAAAGTGCCGCAAAAAAAAATCTGACGATTGTTTACGGCGGCATCGGTCCCAAAACACGAAGCAACGCGGGCTGCTGAGGTGGGGGCGGGGGGGGGGGGTGCAGCCCAGCCACGCTGCACATGCAAGGAGATCTCCGACGGGCAGGCAGCAAGATGATCTGATCAGTGTCTCTCGAACTGATTGGTGGTTGCGCCAGTAGCTGTCCGCAAATTTTGTAGGCGATCGATGTGATGTGACCGTAACTGTGGCATAGTTCTGGCTGCTACGAGTGGTGTTGCTGTTGTTGTTGTTGCACTCGCATAGTCAAGTCCGTGGTCACAGGCCAGGCTCCCCAGTCACTCTGGAGTGGAGGAATATCCCAGGAAAAAAACACAAACAAAACCGAACGTGGTCCACGCATGTATCATAGCTGACGCAGCCCATGCCTCCGCCCAAAAAAAATAAAAGTGAAATCGGGAGTTAGCCTTTTTCTTCTTTTTTTGATTCCTTTGTTTTTACACACATCTACTTTCCAGCTTCTGGACAGGCCGCGGTCAAACAGGTGTCGTCCCTTCTCCCCCCCGGTTCTTGCCTTCAATTTTAATCGCGCATCGTAGGGTTCAGCAATCCCAGCCGCTCGTCGATTTTTCATCGAGTATTGCTAACTCACGCACTTCTTGCGCTTTCCGCAAGTCCACTTGTGCACGAGAAAAGGTCCCCACGAATTTATACGAGTTTATGTATTCACTCCGAGAGGTTTGATCACGAAACCGACCTATACCAGGCTCGAGGATAACCTGGTACGCCACCGGTAACCGACCACACCGCTTGCCACCCAGAAAAGCATAGCACGATTGATTGTGTATTGCACGTGGTACCTATCACGGGTATTCATCAATCCTGCAAGGGCGAACATTGAGCTGGACACCAACCACCTGCAGAAGAATACGTTGGCTGGATCAACTGACTCTTTTTCACTCGTTACTACATACTGCACTGGTGGCGCAGCTTGTTGGGGGTCTGACTCCTCTCCTCTCATCTCGCCCGCGATCAACTATCAATAGCGCCTATAACCACACAAGCTAGCACACTATTAATATCTGTTGAGAACACTGACTGAGCACACCACCAGGAGATCAGATAAAAAAAAAAGTACCACACATATATCGTATTGTACCTACCCCCCCCCCCCCCGGCGCGCCAACCACGGCGATAGAGCGACGAACGATCCGGAGCTCGGACGGTGAAAATCTTCTTGCGCGGCCTGCTTGCTGTGCTACCTGTTGTCTGAGGCTTAGCTGAGCTGCGTCGATTTTTTTATTCCATGACATACACTTCAACTCTGTCCTAGGAGTAAAACAAACCGACGCGAGGTATATTTAAGCACAGTTTTGCACTATTGATACGTTGAATTATTTACGGGGGACCCTAGTAAATAGGACCTACGGTGGACACAAAAAACCATATATTCATCTATTTTTACAAACAATATTTGGTTCTATTTACTATCGTCCTCCGTAAATAGTGCAAGCAAATAGTGTTCAGAACGGTGGCCAGATTTTCCGGACATGGTGGTTCGATTCCGTGCGTGATATGATGGTCTCTGGCAATATGATGTACCTGGTACTGCTGCTGTTGTCCCACACGCCCCACCTCTGCTGCCCCTCAGACACACCCCACCCCACCAACCGGTCCGCCATGCTCCCCTCTCCTCTCAGTTTTTGGTGGGAAAACGTAAAAAACCTTATACAACTATAGCTTGTGCTGCCGGAGGTACCGCCGGCAGGGACGGCTCGCGCTATCGCTGTAGGGACCGAAGAACACACTAGCTAGCGCTGGATTGCGAATGCAATTGAGTTGAATCGACACACGACGTGTATGAAAATACGTGGAATTGTGGTGAGCTTAAGCTATATATATATATATATTTGCCCCATCCGCCGGAGTATAATAAAAACAAAACAAAAAAAAAGAGTGAAAAAAAAAGGTAAAATCCAAAAGAGTGGAATGTCAGCTATTTAATAGCTGCTATTATTATACAGATAGTACAGCTTTAGACTTGTACACCTGGAGGAGAGAAAAAAAAAAGACGACAAAAATAAAGAAGAAATTGCTGCATCTGCGTGAATACACGTATCCATACCCTACATATTGATACGATAGCCTAAGCGGCAGCACGAGCGACCGCTGAAGGACAGCAACATCCACGGCCTGACATAGAGCCGAGTTGCTGTGGGAGATGCTCCTTCCTGCTGGTCGGGCAAAACTATCAAACCATGACATACATGAGAAATAGAATAGGAGTAGGAGTAGTACGAGCTCATAGAAGTAGTAGCACCTCATCTACGAGAAGGCCGGCAAGCGGTCCGCCGAAAACGAAGATTGGAAAATATTGGAATAATCCTCTCAGGCTCTAGTGGTGAAACAAAAACGTAAAAAACAAAAACGATCTTGAAACGATGCCGACTCCGCATAAAAGTTTGACTTTGAAAAACGGTCCGCACAACAACGACGAACGAGATCGTTCTGAGATCGCTTTAATATTTAGGGAGCAAAACAGCTACCAACCATTATCCTGTCACCCGTTCGCAGCGCTTCTTTTATCCCCTATGACCCGACGAGCTACGATTTTATCGATTTCTTACTTTATCATGTTTGCTGTTGTTCTTACATTTACTCGCATACTGTAATCAAGTTCGTGGTCACAGGACAGGCTCCAGTCACACGGGAGTAGAAGAATACCCACGGAAAAACACAAGCAAACCAAGAATGATACACGCATACTACCTGGTATGATCATAGCTGTGAAAGCTAGAAGCAAAGTACTGTCGTATTTTTAGTTTCGAGTAAAATATCGTGGACGGCCTTGTCTGGTATGGGGCATGTTTCTGGTGGCTGTTTTCCGCAGACAGCACGCCATTGAATGAGCGAAAAAAGGAAAGGCTGCCACACCTTCCTTCCGTTCGAGTCGACGGGTGCTCCACGCACATGCACAAGCATCCTCGCACTCAAGTACGTAAAATATGACATGAATGTGCGCGTTGCGTCATCGTCTCAAAAGAGCAATTGGCATCGGAGGATGAGCCTTTAGAACAAAGACTACGAAGCAACGATCGAAAGACGTCAGGGGACGGTCAGTCAAAAGAAACGTCCTTCAAGCTGTCAAGGGCGCCAAACCTATCGTTACACACTACAACCTAGCAGTTTGGCGTCAGTAAAGGAGATATTTGGGAAAAAAAATGCCGTCGGTCAAGGTGTCGACGTTCCGTCTCATGACGTGTTTGACGTCGACTATGACACATACATACGTACGAGCAAATTTGGAATTGACGGCCAACCAATAAAACAATTTTTGCATGACAATTCAACTCAAGTCTATGGAGTACGAGGAAGGCAATCGCTGAACCCTTCTCCCGAGATGAAAAAAGAAGGCAAGCAACGCACGTCGTGACAGGGCAGCAGCGGGGTAAGCGGCCCGGGATACGAGCTACACGAAGGGGGAGAGCCTTTCCGCAGAGGAAAAAAAGCGCGAAGGCAATAGCCTATATGGGATGAGAAAACTACGTAATAATACAGATGAAGTAGTGGGAAAAAACAACTCGCACCGGTACATATGTTCTGTCCCTCGACTTGACTCGACCAGTATATTCTTCAAAATCCCATCTCTGATACTCACATGCAATAAATATCGTATAGTTTCACCAACCAGAGTAAGTAAGGTGTACATTTATCTGTGTATATTAATGGTTGCCGTTGCGTTTCTTCCATGAGACTTTATTATGATTGTGTTCAGTCTGAAGGGAAAACCAACGAACGAACGGGGGGAAGACGGGGGGGGGAGTACGTTTGCTTGTAGGTACAGATAGCATGGCGCCACGAGCAAAAAGAAAAGTATACTACTATTGCGGCTGTTGTTGTAGTAGTGCTGATCCAACCTGTTCCCGGCGTGCAAAAACACACAATAAAAACGAAACACGAAAAATATAGAGTCTGCCACACGGGTCACTGCGCAGTACCACCAACTGGTGACAGCTTTCCTACTGGATAATATCGCAGCAAAAGCAGCAGCATCTATCTGCTCAGTCGCCGAGGGCCAAGACAACAAGATGAACGATGCAGTGAAAGTGAAGAGGAGGGGGGGGAAACTGAGCGCAATCGATCCCCACAGCTCGAACAACACGAGCGAAATTCTACAATCAATCGTTCATCATCCCTGCTACAGAGAATCGAAAAAAAAGCCCAAAAAACAGCACAACATCTTTTGCATGCCTAAAAAAAACTCTCACCTGGACCCGAGCGAGCGTTCCTCATTTGCCAAGCAAAGTCCCCCGCCTTTCTTCCGTGTGCTACCCACTCACAGCAGAACGTTGGGATATGGCCAAGTCAAACTCTCTTACTGTGATGCGCGGCTCATCTCGACTCTGATCTACCAAGTCAATAGTTCCCGTTCGCTGCTGGCCAGAATGAACCCACAGGTCTTCCTCGGGTCGATGCCGGCGCACACCAAGAACAGATACGAGCGGGGCAAGAGCGGGGGTGAAGCGGGCGACCAGAGACCGATCTTCGTTATGGTTGGTGAACATAACAATGGAGGGGATCGGGGGGGGCGGGAGAGACTCTGTGATAAACATTCGGATTTTTGATACGTGTGGTGGTGTTATCATAGGAATAACCGCCGCCAGCTACTGCTGCTGCAGTAGTACTCGTATATACGGTGGACGTATACGAGACAAGAGCGTATATAATATGAACGAGCGATCTACGTAACGATCTAGATAGAAAGATCCCCCCCCCCCCGACTTGACGAAATCCAAAAAAAGATACGAAAGGTCTAAGATATGGGTCTGTCTGTATCTGTCAAAGATCTGCCCCAAGCAATCGCATGGAACGTCGGATTTTAGCTTCTCATTTTGCGAGTGGAACAATAACTGGTGTTTGGCGCTATGCACAACGTATCGTACCCATCCACTCGTTCGCTGTTCGAGTGTCCACGGTCCTGTCGTGTAGGAGACCCCGATTCGATTTGACGCCTTGACTGACGGTCCCAGATGACAAAACTAGTGATACAAGTAGGCGTTGACGCGGCCGTTATTATTACCGGTCTCGTGACGTCGTGCTGGATTCTTGCCAACATATATATTCAAAATCCGTCGCTCGTTCTGGTCATCGTGACACCCCGACGCGGTTTTTGACGTTCGACAAACAAAAATCGGCAAATCGGGCGTGCGTTCGTGTGGTATAATGGCGTGCCAGCGCCCTGTCCCACACCACACGCTCAAACCCATCCCGCGCTCATCCGGCCTGCCTTCGGGCAGGCCTGACGTGCAGCTTACCTGCGGTCTGTTCGGCATCGATTCGAGGTCAAATATGTCTGTGTCGAACATATATATATATATGAAAATCTTGGTATCGCTATACGTAATAATGAGGCGATCATCACACACGGTATATTTTAGTAAAAACCGTTAATGGACCGTTTCAAAAATCAGCACGAGAACAAACAGCACTGCGAATGGGTTTCGTTGTTCAGTCCGAACGGTATGCTCGACGACAGAGTAAGAAAAGCGGTCGTCTTTCTTGCGTTCATTGTAAACCACCCTCTGTTGACCCTGGTGCGGGGTACTTTTTCCCTTTCTTTTTTCAATCATCACTTTTTACTTTCCAAATAGAGCTCTCATCAACTCTCGCAAGTGAGAGAGGTCTTGCCCTCAGCGACCTTCTGAACAAGCCTCCGGGGGGGGGCACAGGGGGCTCCCCCTTCCCCCCCCCCCCCCCCCCCCCCCCCCGGTGTACATGCCTTCATTTGTATCGCGTCTAGGGTTCAGTATGTTCCCATTTCTCAGCTTTTTCTTTTGCTCGCTCGTCGATTCCATTGGACTTCGAAAACTAACGCTATCATCTCCTCACGCGTTCCTCACGCTTTCCGATAGTCACGTATTTTATCCTGGTGCGTGGTACTGTTACCCTCGGAGGGGCACCGACCTAGACATTCCTGCAGGAGGTCGTACCCTCTACGCAGTATTGTATAGCAAACATGGACGCGAGACCGAGTAGTATCGCGCGCAACTCACAACGGGAACTTTCGAGAAACTAATCGAGTTCACAGCTAGCTGAAAAAGATTATGCCGAAAAACAAACTCTGTACCTGGCTGAATCGTATATAAAAGACGTTGAACAAAAAAAAAAAAAGGCTGAAAAAAAGGCGAGAACCGGCTTCGTACAACAAAAGGCTACTCAACCAAGGAGAGGTGACGTGCGCTGTACGAATAAAGCGAGGAAGATGACGGATCGTGTACGAAGCACGGTACAGCAGCAAGCAGCAGCAGTAGGCACTACCAGCACTAGCTCAATACAACCAAAACATAACGGTGGCGGGGGTCACATTCGCGGCAGCGTCTGTCTCTCGCGTGATGCACAGCAGGAGGAGCAGCAGCAGCAGCACAAAATACGACTGGCTTCAGACGCGTGCTACGACATACATAGTGGTGTACCACGTTTTTTTCCCAACACTACCCCTCGTTTTAGGAACTTAAGACCTATCCTCCAAACAACTGATTTTCAGGAGGAAAAAAAATCAACTGCGCTACCGGACGGAAAAAAAAAAAACACCTTCGTATGGGGTCTAGGTATAAAACGAGAAATCGTGAAAACGAAATAATATTTTTCCCGACTCTCGAGTACGGGTTAAAAAGCAGCCCCGTCGGTCAGAAACCAATTTCAGATACGTACCCCAATCAATCGTAGCACGTGCCTTCAAGGGGGGTGGGGGGTGGGAAGTAGTCGGGGGGGAAAGGCGACGATTACCCCCAACGTGCAGCGGTTACTGCAGGGACCTCGTCGGTTACGAGGAGCACTCCCTGGCGCTATGTATGTGGAGGGGTGATACGTTCCGTGCCCGCGAACAGCAAAAAAACACACACACACACACACACAGTTTTCGTAGTGCTGGCCAGCTCCAGCATACTACTATTAAATATAATATTAAATACTGCTGTTGTTGCGAAAGTCATGGGAGCTAAAAGCATAGATTGGAGACGTCACGCAGTCGACCGTGTGGGAGCGACCACGTATGTATGGGCGCCCACCGGGGGGGGAGGGGCGACCGCGAAAAATCACTCCAGATAAACAATGCGCATCTCGCTCACGACACGTCGAAATTGTAATGACAACAGGCCACGTCTGTCCTTGGTCGCGCCAAGACACCCTTGACCCCCAACAGGCCGTTTGACGCGTGCTACGATGATAGAGAAAGGCATAATTTTTCGGCCGAACTGGTTTCTGAGTGACGCGCAGTCCCTCCTCACCTTACAAAAAAGAACAGAGACGAGAGACCATTATTTTTTTTTGTTCCAACGCGGACACGTGCCACGGCAGAGGTGTGCGCTCGTTTTTTTCTGTGGGCGCTGAGGCATCCCACGAGTTACGGGTTTTGTTCCTCTTGGGGCCAAAACGTGTTTTTTCTGGCCGATCTGGCCGGTTGAGCTCCACTCCCCGATCAGGAACCACGGACGTCAACCCAAAATCGTCTCGGGAATAAATAGGCTATTTTTTTTATTTTTTTTTCGCACATACATGCTTCTCGCGTTGTACTCGGGCCATATGGGATTATTCATCCGGGATCATATGTAGCAGTTTTATTTTTTTTCTCCAAATCAGATTTTGGGTTTAAGAATGACATGTCTTAAGCCCCTAGCTTGAGGAACCTCCGGGGAAAAAAGGTGGGCTCACCTCTATCGTGTAGCACGCGTCGTTTTGCTACTACGAGTCGACTATCCTTTCGGGAGGCGTACGCATCCGTATACAACGGCAGTATACAACTATAGCTTGCGCTGCCGGGGTTGTAACGAAGACCACTGATAGGGACAGCTTACGCTATACCTACAATGGGACTCGAAGGGTGCGCCAGCTAGCGTTGGGCTGCGAAAGCAGCTGAGTTAAATCGACACACGACGCGTATGAATACGTGGAAGTGTGGTGAGCTAAAGCTTTATTTTTCCCCATCCGCCGGAGGATAAAAAAGGAAGAAAAAAGAAAAAAGCGTACTGCGATAGAGGCGAGCCCACCTTTCTTTTCCTGGAGGTTCCTCAAAGCTAGGAGCTTAAAACATGTGACGCGTGCTACGATAGCAGATGTGCACACCACCTTTTTTTTTCGAGGTTTCCTCAATCTGATAACTTAAGACCTCTCCCTTGAAAAAAAAACTGTTTTCTTGGAGAACAAGAAGAAAAAAAAAAAACTGCTACGTACGACACCGGTCGAAAAATCCCAGGGCCGCGAAATCACACAAAACGAGAACCACGCAAAACAAAAAAATGGCCCATTATCATTTATTTCCTTTCCGACGATGGTATTAGTAGGTTAAGGAGCCCCGTAATTCAGAAAAACAGGTTTCGCCAAAAAAAGGTATACCTCTATCTTAGCGTGCGTCATGCCTTAACCCAAGAATTGATTTCTTGGAGAACAAACAAAAAAGAAAAGAAAACTGCTACGTACGACACCGGGGAGTGAGCAGGTCCCGTGGCC
Organism: Undaria pinnatifida; assembly: GCA_012845835.1. Classification (NCBI taxonomy): domain Eukaryota; class Phaeophyceae; order Laminariales; family Alariaceae; genus Undaria; species Undaria pinnatifida. The sequence goes on from JABAKD010000013.1 coordinate 4,244,689, forward strand.
TGGCCTGAGCGTTCAACGAGAGCCACGCAAAATACCGAGGATTTCCGACGATTTCGAGTTGAGGAAGCAAACCCCGTCGTTCAGCAACCTTTTCAGACGAAAAAATGGGAGAGCTTCTCAGCTAGGCAAGTGTGTGCAGCATCCTCTTGTAGCACGAAGCGACCCGGCGCCCCCGGCCGGGCTGCCACATTTTCGCCGCGCTGACACGGCCCCCGCGGCTTTGCTCTGTCGAACTCCCACCGCGTCAGGGACCTGTGTGTGTAACACGCACGCGCAAAAAGCTTGCGCTCGCGCCGTGTGCTGCATGCTCGCACCATGTGATGCTTAAGATGCGACGCGCTAGTGTTTTGTTTTGTCGAGGTCTGTACTACACAAGCCCCCACATGAGGGGCATTTCTCGTCAACACTAGGAATGTCATCTGGTGATTGTAAGTAGAGTGGAAAAAGTACACGCCACGGGAGGCGGAGGGAGGGAGGGGGGGGGGGGGGGGGTTAGGATAAAGGTGCGTGCTGAGGGACGATAGAGGTAGAGGTCGAGCAGTTTTGGCGTGAAATGTTTAGACCAATGACGGGCGCCAAAAAAATCGTCGGTAAAATTGTTGTCAAGCCGTTTTTTTTTTTTTGATGTTCTCGTTGTGTACCCTAGGCTCCATGGGATTGGTTCATCCGGTACATACATATATATATATACATCCTAGCAGTTTTATTTTTCGTCAGCAAAATCGGTTTTTGGGAGAGGGGTCTTAAGCTCGTGTTCAAATGCGGAGGTTCAGAAAAAAAAACGGCGTTGCCTCTGCCGTACTATAGTCGCATGTTGGGCCACAAAATGCTGCCCGTACATACAGCATACAGCACACAAACTATGCCACAGTCAGCCAACGACACAGCAGAACCACAGCAGTAACAAGCACCCTGGGCAACGGTTACAATTTCGCAGGTACTAGTCCGCAATACCATCGAGTAGTAACACAGGCGCGCGCGCACGCGGGGGGGGCGGGGTAGGGGGGGGGGAGGAGAGAGGGGTACTCGTTTGCCGCTTGCCGTAAGTCATGCTTGGGCCATTTTTTGACCACGCATCCCGTTCGAGACGGAGCAGCACCACGCCTAGATTCCGAATGCAGAATCATCTCACGCCCCAGGGGCGACGCAACTAGACACGAGCTCCTGGCACGAGCTCAAGACGCGTGACTACGATGACCACGGTAGAGGTAACCGCTTCCGCTATTTTTTTTCTTCTGAAGGACGGGTTAAGACGCGTGGTACGATAGATAGAGGTGCCCCACATTATTTTTTTTTTCTTATTACTACCCCTAAATTTGGGAGGAGCTCAAGACCTCTTCCAAAAATTGATTTTTTTTTTTTGAGAAAACTGAAACTGCTGTTCCACCGGACGAAAAAATACCATGGACTCACGGGTACACGACGAGGAGAAGAGCACGCAAAAATATACATGTATATCTGACGGTCTTTTTTTCCCGACAATCTCTGGCTAAGGAGCCCCGTCAAATTCACAAATAATTTCAGACGAAAAGCGCTACCTTTACCGTAGCACACGTCCTTTCCTTGACCCAAAATGGTTGGAACTTTATCCATTTTTTTTTTTTTTTTTGTGGCAATGTTTACTGTTTTTATACCTAGGGGCCATGAGTCTGATCATCGAGTTGCCGGCGCTTTCAGTTTACTCTACAGTTACTATATAATAAGACACTTTTTGCTGGGTGAGGTAGATACAGGTCTTCAAGCCACCGGCCCGAAAGAAAACGGGGCGCACCTCTACCTCTTAGCACGCGGCTCTCAATCTTTCACCCGGAACAAGATTCGAACATGTACATGTGCGCGCGCAACCCGACCTAACAAAAGTAACTCGAAGCAGCATCAGACTTCCAACCCGTCGTTCTTCACTTTGACGAGCTCAACCGGCCAGAACCATCATATTGCCCAACAAGCGCAATCCCTATCCCGGGATGATTCTAGACACCCTCGAACATTTGCGCGCGCCGTGTGTACGTGCGGATTATATACATTACACGGCAACTCTCCCCAAACCACACGGGCAGCGAGGCGGGGGGTCGGGGGGGTACTCATTTATTTGTTGCTTGGGCGGGGGTGGTAATCATCACTTCATCCCGCCTGCGCGGGGCGGGCATTCGAAGCCATCCCCGGGTTGTGCCGTGCCTCTACTCTGGCGTTTCTCTTGCTCCCGCCGCACCCGTCCTCTCTCCAGCACACCAGCCATGCCCCACACACCGGCGTGCAACGACAGCAGGCCGGGTCGACATACACACGCAGCCGTACACAACGGCAGCTTGCGCTGCCGGGGTTGTAACGAAGACCACTGATAGGGACAGCTTACGCTATACCTACAATGGGACCCGAAGGGTGCGCCAGCTAGCGTTGGGCTGCGAAAGCAGCTGAGTTAAATCGACACACGACGTGTATGAAAATACGTGGAAGTGTGGTGAGCTAAAGCTTTTTTTTATTTTTCCCCATCCGCCGGAGGATAAAAAAGGAAAAAAAAAAAAAAAAGACAGCGAGAAAACCTTGTGGTAGCAGCGAATCTTCTTGGCGGGTGTATAGAGTCAATCCCACGGCCGGGTTATACGCACTGCGGAATTTTTTTCCGACATTCTAACTTCGCACCCCCCAAGCACGGGTTTTGAAAGATATTCGTTGGCGTGCGGCAATCGGAGCAGCAAATTGCAACCGGTTATGGAGCGATCCCACGGTGGTAGGGGTTGCAGCACGATCAGATCAGAAAGTCCCTGAGGTCATCACATGAGGAATAGACTCAACATCACACCCGAAAAATGACTTGGAAGGCATTTCGTTGGCACGGCCCGACCAAAGCTTCTATGCCTTATTAATAGTCCAAAAATATAATGTGTGTACTCGAGTGAAATTACTTCATTGACCAGCAGTTCCTCACGTGAGGAACTCAACCGCCCCCAGGTATACCGTTTTTTGGCGCAAAAACTGCAACCCCTCTACCGTGGGATGACTCTGCTACGATAGAGGTATAAAGGCAAACTTTTTTTTTACCTGAAATGGTTTCTAAATGACGGGTCTCCCCTTGGCCCCTTTAGAGCCCCCGAAGCCCTCCCTACACTAAATCCAAGTAATGTTGTCCCCAAAAACGGGTTTCCAGTTGTAAAAGGGTACCCAAAATCGTCGGGGGAAAATAAATAAATAATAGGCCATGCTTTTTTTGCATGACTTTCGTTGTATGTACCTAAGGCCATGGGTCTTTTTCATCCGGGGTATATTTAGCAGCTAGAGTTTGTTTCCTCCAAAAAAGTTTGTTGTTGGGAAGGGACACGTCTTTTAAAAGCTCCTAAGCTGAGTGAACCTCAGAAAAAAAGTGGTGCGCGCCTCTGTCGTGGCACGCCTAAACACTTCTGTGCGCGCTCTCGCGCTACAGCAAACACCTGCTCGTACCATGAGATTGTCGGAGCAATCGGTAGTTCCTCTTGCTTGAGAGCTGAAAAAGAACGGTCACAAATATTTGGCCGAAAAAAAAAAAGTGCGACCCTACCGCGTGGGATGAGTCTGTACCACGCCATCGCACCCGCCACGTCCTGTCGCTGCGTGCGTGCGGCTCTCGCAGCCGGTGGCGAGGTCGACGGCGTCTAGCTCTATCTAACGCTAACGAACCCTTCAACCCTATCCTAAAGTCTAACTTTCCTCTCGCTTGAGCTATCTAGACCTCTACCTCACCGAGACGCCTAGACTTCGTCGGAAAAAAAAAAAAAAAACTTGCAAAAGAGGTTAAGTCGACGATGAAACATGCCCATACATATGACGTGTGTTACGACAGCGAGAGGTGCACACCATTTTTTTTTTCTGAAGTGAGTTCCTCAATTTGGGAAGACCTCTCCCAAAAACCTGATTATTTACGGAGAAAAATAAAACTGCTACCTTTTTCTACCGTCTGGGACGAAAACCACCACATGGTCTAGAGAGGGTTTACATAACGAGAAACACCACGCCCCCAAAAAAATGTGACCCTGTTTAATTTTCGACGATTTTGGGTTTAAAGGAGACCCCCGTCAGCCGGAAAAAAAAAAAATAGCCAAAAAGAGGTATACTCTCTATATGGCAGCATGCGTCATATGGCCTACCTACATACATCAGAGAGGTACTCGTACACACCGCGGTTTTATTTTCACGTTGCAAAATGAGGAGAAAAAAATAAAAATAAAAAAAAAACGCGTGCAACGATAGAGAGAGGAAGGTAGCAGTTTTTCGTCCGATTTATTTTTTTGGTTTCTTTCTGAACAAGGCGGAAGCGCTCCTTAACCCCCAAAAATCGCCGGAAATCTAGGTCCATTTCTTTTTTTGTTGGCACACGATTCCCGTCGTGTACCTCTCGTACCTAGGTCAGAGATGGGATTTTTCATCCGGTACGTATTAATAGCAGTTTTTTTTTTTTTTTTTTCCTAATAATCAGTTTTTTTTATTTGGGAAAAATGTCTCAAGAGTCTCTTCCTGGTTGATGACCTCAGAAAAATTTAAGTGGTGCACCTCTAGATCGTAGCACGCGTCAAAGGCCGTTCTTTACGGCACGATATGGGGTTCAGGAGCCCAACGTGCGATAATCAGAAATATTTTCGGCTCAACTCCTTCCTTCTCGCAGCACGTTTGGGAACCATTGGTGTGCCCGAAATCGCGGCCGTTTCCCATCTCCAGGGACACACAATAGTTACGTGTACACATAGGAGAGGGGGGGGACACCTGTGACCATGGCTGCTTATCCAGATGGCAAGGGCAGCAGTCAACTGCTACTTTTAGAGATCACTTTTCTTTTTTTTCTTCTCGTCTATCGTCTTGGCACCTTTTTTTTTTCCTCGACCTGTTCAACTCTCGTTTTCGTAGCTCAGACATGGGGTCGCACAGCAGGCGCTCGTCGCTCGTCCCCATGACAATGTGTTGCACGCCTTCCGGTTTGATAAGCTAGCCGTGCGTGTGGCTGTTTCCGGGCGGATGAGCAGAACAGCTCGCTATCAACAGTGTGCTGGGAGAACGCCATGAATTGCCGTTGCTTGGGCTCCGGAGCATCAACCTCTCGAAGGGTGCTCCATTCGTCATCACTCCACGAACGCGTACTCGAGACGATCTCCGAAAGATCCGCCTCTCGAGAGAAACGGCACGGGCGCAAAGGTACGGCAGGCATATATAGCAGGTATTAATAGATCTCTTGTCTCTGAAATATTCCGAGGCTCCTCCGTTGGTTACAAGAGAATAGAGAGCGATATACACACGCCATCCAGGAACGAAAACAAAAACGTTTTTTTGAGAGGGGAATAACAGGGCAACCCCGTGCATGCATGGCCTAGAAAGAAAGAAAAAAAAACAGTTAGCAGGTATATGCCGTGTTGTAAAACACACATACTCTATGTGGTACAATTTTTACGAGACTCATGTTCCACACGGTAGGGAGATACAGGTTTTGGGTCAACTCGTTTCCTGGCAACCGGTTGATCTCCTCGAGAGAGGGCCTACCGGCTATAGAGTAGTCTCACAATTTCACGAGAAAAGTATGCTTTTAGCTCTTAGGCCTGGGGGTGCCCATGAACAAGTTGTTGGGCGCGCGCTACGACGGAGGAGGTATACCTTTTTCTGGCGAAAATGGTTTATCTTGACCCAAAATCGTCGGAAAAAAAAATGATCGTTTTTTGTTTTGCCTTGGATTTGTCGTTGTGGATCTGCTGGGCCATGGGATTGATCATCCGCGCGAGCGGTAGCATCTTTTATTTTTTGCTCGCCAAATCGGTTTTTGGGAGAGGTCTTAACCCCTTTACAGCTCTGGAACCCCTTTTTGGGGACAAAATTACTTGGAATTAGTATAGGGAGGGGTTTGGGGGCTCTAAAGGGGTTAAGCTCTCCCGAATTAAGGAGGACCTCAAAAAAAAAAAATGGTGAGCACGCCTGTATCGTAGCACGCGTCGTTCGTACGGTTGATGGTGGTGATGATGATGGTGATGGTGATGGTGATGGTGATGGTGATGATATTGATGGTGATGATTGATGATGATAATGGTGATGGTGATGATTGATGATGATTGATGATGATTGATGGTGGTGATGATGGTGATGATTGATGATGGTGATGATGATGATGATGTGATGGTGATGATATTGATGATGATTGATGATGATGATGATGATGATGGTGATGATGATGGTGCTGGTGATGATGATGGTGATGGTGATGGTGATGGTGATGGTGATGATGGTGATGGTGATGGTGATCATGATTGATGATGATGATTATGGTGACGATTGATGATGGTGGTGATGATGATGATTCGATGGTCATGATATTGATGATGATGATAATGATGATGATAATGATGACGATGGTGACGATGGTAATGATGATGGTGATGATGATGATGGTGATGATGGTAATGATGATGATGATGATGATGGTGATGATGATGATGAAGATGATGGTGATGATGATTGATGATGATGATGGTGATGATGATGGTAATGATGATGATGATGATGATGGTGATGATGATGATGAAGATGATGGTGATGATGATTGATGATGATGATGATGATGATGATGATGGTATCGAGGGTCTTCATGGTCGGAGGAGATCGCAGAAAAAAAAAAATCTGCTACTCTGCACCCCCGTGGTGGGACGACTGACGACACACCACGCGTGTAACGATGGAGGTATGATACCTCTTTTTGGCAATTTTGTTTTCCGAATGACGGGAGGCGCTCCTCAACCCCAAACTCGTCGAAAATACACACACGCCATTTTTTTCTTTGAGCGTGAGATTCTCGTCGTGTACCTAGGGCACATGGGATGTGTTCATCCTGTGGTGTAGCAGTGTTATTTTTGTCCAGATCAGTTTTTTTGGTTAAGAAGACCGTGTCTTGACCTCCTCCCAAAGTGAGGAAACCTGCAGAAGAAGAAAAATGTGTTTTCTCCTTAACCCTCAAACAGTCGGAAATACACACGTACACACGCCATTTTGCTTTTTTTTGCGTGAGATTCTCGTCGCGTGTACCTACGAAGGCCACATGGGATGTGTTTCATCCATGTGGTGTAGCAGTGTTATTTTTATTTCCTTCTCTGAATCAGTGCGTTTGGGTTAAGAAGACCGTGTCTTAACCTCCTCCAAAAAGTGAGGAAACCTGCAGAAAAAAAAGGTGGTGTCACACCCCCCTCTGTCGTAGCACGCATCGCACACACATCCTACGGTACAGGAGGGGTGACCCAACGGATTGGTTTCTGGTCCCGAGGCTCCCCCCCCCCTCCCCCCCCCACGCGGTTTGAGCTCTGTGTATATGCTTTGAAGTTTACCCTTAAAAACAATATGAAGAATACTTCTTTATTCAGCTCTCTGTGAGATCTTGACCAAAAAAGGAATTTGACCAGAACTCAGCTTTTTTGCATGACTAAGAACTGCTTGTGATCGGTGAGACCTCGATCTCGCGTTTTATGGGGATGTATATTCCCTCGTGAAGGATACAGGTCTGTGGGACTCGACCTTGCTAACGCCAGGTTCGTCAACAGGACCAAGACGTTCAGCCTTGTGTGTATATGTACATCACCCAAAATATGGCAAATTTTGTATTATTAGGGGGGGGGAGGGGGGGGCGGATGAAACTGCTCGACACGATGAACAATCTTGTGGAGCCCTTAGGTGACCAAACAAAAAGAAGCGATTACAATATATATATATTGTTCGCACACTTCTACTCCCCAGCTTCTGGACAAGCCGTGGTCACAGGTGTAGTCCCTTCTCCCCCCCGGTTCTTGCCTTCAATTATTATCGCGCATAGGGTTCAGCACTCCCACTGCACGTCGATTTTTCATTGAATGTTACTAACTCACGCTCGCGCGCTTTCCGCAAGTCAGTTACAATTTAAGCACAAGAAAAAGTCCCAACGAATGTATACAAGTATGCACTCGGCGTGGCTCGAACTCACGAAACTGACCTATACCAGGCTCGAGGATAACCTGATACGCCACCGAGGCGACCGGCAATATTATAGGGTTAAGACATGCTCACGATATTGGGTGAAGAAAGCACGGAAGAACGCATGACGTCTCCTACGATAGAGGCGCACCACTTTTTCTCCCCGAGGTTTCCCCAAATTTGGCAGCTTAAGACCGCCCGCCGAAACTGATTTGGAGCACAAAAAAAAAATCTGCTACACTACATCGGATGAAAAATCCCATGTGGCCCACGTAAACAACGATAACTACGCAAAAAAAGGTGACATATATTTTCCATGATTTCAGGTTGAGGAGCGTCGTCGTTCAGAAACCGTTTCCGCCAAAAAAAGGTATACCGCTATCGCAGCCATGAAATTCGCAAAAAAAAAAATGACATATTTCCGAGCATTTTGGGTTGAAGAGCGTCGTCATTCAGAAAACATTTCGGCCCCCCAAAATGTGTATCTATATCGTAGCACGCGTCGCATGCTACGACAGAGGTATCATTTTTATTATTTCCTCCAACGATTTCTGAATTCCGAGGCGCTCATGTCTCATTTTGATTCTCGTTTTTGTAGCTCATTTCTACTTTTATTATGCCTAGACCATGGGTTTGGTCATTCGGGTTGCAATTTTCAGTTTACCCCAAAACAGTTTTGTAGGTGAGATGTATAGGAGGGTGGGGGAGGGGGGGGGGGGGGGGGGGGGGGGGGCGTACTCATGTGTTGCTTGCCTTAGTCTTTTGACCATTGACCACGCATCACTTTCGAGACGGAGCACCGTTCCACTCCTAATAGAGACACCTCCAACGTTTGGGCGCTCATGACGCGTCTTCCATATAGTACATGAAAACTGTTTGATTAATCCTATCCCCGTGCTTTTTCGCCGTCTGCGGCCACCATCTATCTCCTAGGATGGGGATCGTGTTCTCGCTACTCTCTAGTCTACCCAACTCTTCCCCGTCACATTTGTCAGATTTCCTCACCTCGTCCTCTAAAACACCCCGTTCCTCTTTGTATATGTGATATTCTCCTGCTATGTGAGTTCTTCTCTCTCTGTTGTTGTGCCACACGGGCACGTATGTGCATCCATGTCCTCCTCCTCCCGGCTACTGTTATATATCTTCTCCTTGCCGACACCTTACACGAAATCGCAGTTTTCAGCTTTTTCGCGTAGTCCATTGGGCCGTGCAAGAATACGCTTTCATTCCAACATCTTCCCTCAACCCGCCGTATATCCCCAAGTGTTTCTCCCGTTTCGCCTTGTTTCTTAGCGCTGACGTTTCTCTTTCTTCTATTATTTCTTTTGCTTCGGTCTTGTACCCGCCAAACTTCTCCATGGACAGTATCCCTTCTTGGTCTCCTCCTAACCCCTTTCTTTATTTCCTCGACTACGTCATCCCATCTTATTCCAGCTCTCCCTTTTGTTGTTTCCTCCCGTACGGCCCTATCAGCTATGACTGGCAGCCTCTTTTTTTGGCATACTCCTTACTTCATATTGCCTTTTGAACTTCCTCACGTTAATATTTGTTTTTAAGTGAGTAGTCTACAGTCCTAGTTGTGCTCTTAATGCTGTATTTTGCTCTTCGTGCTTGGGCATCCCGGTATCTTTATGAACTGCTGCCATCCGCAATGTTTCCTGTTGTGTTGCGAACTCCGCGCGTTCCCTTCCCATACTTACTCCTGCATACTCTAGCTTCTCGGTACAACAACACAATAATCAGTACACCTCTTTTAGTCCTAGTTTCAAGGCGCGAGTCTGTTAGGATCGCATCCATCCTGCCTACTTGTGATTTGTCCTTTCCTATGACTTTCGAAGTGCCGGTAAGGGGGACTTTGTGGGGCGCGCGCCAGTCCACGCAAACCGTGCAACAGAGCGATGTAGACCCAAGCTCTGCTAGAGGTAGGGACAAGTTTGTGCTACGATGTGCACTTGAGGAGGTAGCCGGTCGCCCCGGTGGCGTATCAGGTTATCCTAGAGACTGGTATAGGTCAGTTTCGTGAGTTCGAATTCCCGCGAGTGCATACTCGTATAAATTCGTGGGGACTTTTTCTTGTGCACTACTAATTAACTTGCGGAAAGCGCGAGAGCGTGACTTAGCAGCACTCGATGAAAAATCGACGAGCAGTGGGATTGCTGAACCCTATGCGCGATAAAAGTTGAAGGCAAGAACCGGGGGGGGGGGAGAAGAGACGACACCTGTGACCACGGCTTGTCTAGAAGGTGGGAAAATAAACGTGTGTGAAAAAAAATAAATAATAATAACCACAAAAAAAAAACAAAAAACGTCACCCTAAACACGACTTAGAGAGAGAAAAAGCATGGGCAACTCATTGATCGATCCCATGGCCTAAATATAGAACGAATGGTATTGTGAAACTTCCCTGATATTGGGCAGTTTATCAGCTCCGTCAAAAAGTGGTACACCCAGTCATAGCACGCGTACGATGTACTTGTAGCTTACGTCGACGGGGGGGTCGACGTGGCCGGTCCCGTCGTCAACCGAAGAGTCTCTTGGCGCCAATCGGGTTCAATGGTTGGGGAGGTGTTACGTCCAAGGTGTCAGTCCACTCTCGACGCCACGAGTTTTCCGGGCAGGCCAAAAGAAAACAAAAACACTTTTGCCTATTTATTTAGACTGCACAAAAGGTTATTGGTATTATTATTGTTGTTGTTGTTGTTGTTTTGCCATCCAACAATTTGCAGCGTCAAAATGCGCTGCATGAAATCCAACGTCGGTCCTCCATAACAGTTTACTTTCGAGATACACGAGTCGCAAAGAAGGACGGCGGAAGGAAAACCCTGAAAAATTCAACACTAAACCTGACCCTAACCCTATGCTGGGTTGGGTTGGGCGGGTTAGGCTCGGTTATGTAGGTGGCAGACTCAATTCGGTCGGGTCGAATGGTTGAGGAGGCGTATATCGGGTGTCCTACATTGTTGTGTTTATCGCCATGGATGGAATTAACCTCAACCCTAACCCTAACCCATACTCTAACCCATACGAAATATACCGATAACTGCCCCCTAGTGATGCCACTGGGGTGAAATGGTTGAAAAAACACAATGATGTCTATTGCCGGCAATGTCGAGAGAGTATCGTCCACCCTAGGCGCTAACTTTCCGGCCGGGGTAGAATACCTCGATTTTCTCCTGAAAATAAACGTTTCACACGTCGAACAGGGCGTACCTCAGCTCATGAGCAATGCGTTCCAGGGCAGGCAGGCCACTGGAAAGTATGGAATGAAGAAGTTGCCCTTGTCTGACAAAGAAAATCGCGAAGAAAACCGGGCAAAAATGTCTGTGTTCGACACAGGAAATCGCGAAATAAAAAACTGAAACAAGGTTGTCGGTGTCCGACACAGCAAATCGCTAAAAGGGCTGAGTAAGTTGTCTGTGTCCGGCATAGCAAGTCGCGAAAACAACTGAATAAGGTGTTTGTGTCCGACACGGAAAATTCGGAATTATAACCGAATAAGTTGTCCGGGTCCGACACAGAAAACCGCGACAAGATGTGAAAAAAGGTGTCTGTGTCTGACACAGAAAATCGCAAAATAACTGGATTAACGTGCCTGTGCCCGACACAGAAAATCGCGAAAGTAACCGAGTTATTATATTGTCTGTGTCCGACACAGAAAATCGTGAAAAAATATCCAAATAGTTTGCCTGTGCCCGACACAGAAAGTCGCGAAAGTAACCGAGTTAGTTGTCTGTGTCCGACACAGAAAATTGTTCAAATATCTAAATAATTTTCCTGTGCCCGACGCAGAAAATCGCGAACAGAACTGAATAAAGGTGCCTGTGTTCGAAACAGAAAACCACCCAAATAACTGAATAAGGTGCCTGTGTCCGACACAGAAAATCGCGAAAATAACTGGTTAAGTCGTCTGTGTCCGACACAGAAAATCGCGAGGAACACCGAATAAGGTGTCTGCCACCGACCCAGAAAACCGCAAAAATAACTGAATAAAGTGTCTGTGTCCGACACAGAAAGTTGAAATAGAACTGAATAAGGGGTCTGTGTCCGATACAGAAAAGCAATCGCGAAAATAACCGAATAAGGTGTCTGTGTCCGACACATTCAATATCGAATATGCGTATTTGCATTTCGTGTGAACGCTCCCGAGCAAGCGGGGCGATTCGCCCTACTCTCAAAACAGTATGCTTGCAACTCCCCGCTCCACCGCTCGCCACCCGGCCCCTAGAGACCGCACGCCCGTGCCACGCCTGCCCCACACATCAGCCCTCGGTGTCACCGGCGACACAACGGCCGACGAGTCTCAACTCCGCGAGCGGGGGGGTGAAAAGCCTCTCCCGGGGACGGCTCGCGCTTTCCCCCGGAAGTTAGAGAATCGTAAGAAAGTGCAAATCCCACCCAGCTCCTGCCATACAGCTGCGCTGCCGTTGTACTGCTGTTGTAGCGCTGTTGTACTGCTGTGGTAGTGCCGCCGCCGCCGCCGCCGCTGCTGCTGCTGCTGCTGCTGCTGATGTTGGTGACTACTGCGTTTGATTATGAAAATAAAAAATCGGCCTTCTGTGGTAATGACCTCGCCTAGCCAGTGCCAGTGCTGTGTGTGCTCCGTGCTAAAACCCTAACTCAGGCGGTAGCAACCAACTCTTCTCCTCCCCGGTTTCGCCGCGTTGGCGAGAGAAACAAGAACACCACTATTTTGCAGATTCACTGTTACTGGCAGGATGAGTTATGAAACAATAAATAGGGAGCGATTAATCACCCGCGCCTTTGTTTAACTGCGGGTAGACTCAAGTTCATTTTGTCGGTTTGTCTAACCAGGCATACAGCGAGGCTCAATCGAACGCAGTCGCAACGCAGGAGAGCTCGCCTGAAAGTTGACCATGCTTTTCTTTTTTCGTCTGTGATTTTCCATCCTGGTAGCAATGGACCTCCGCAGTATATATACATGCTTCCGCAAGAACCAGGCTACGGGGGAGCACTTTCAGAAGCATTGGGGGGGGGGGGGGTTCCTCGCGCGAGTGACCCCCGCTGTTTCTTTGCACGGTCTTACGCTTTCGTGCTGCTTCAGTTTTCCGACGTGAAAACCGCCTGGAGTGATGTTTGTCGGTTTTCGCCGCGCCCCCGAACTTAATACAAGGAAAGAAAAAAAAACCCGACTGTAAAGCTTCTTTAACCCCTCTAACCCTAGCCCCGCCCACAGAACTGACGGCGATCGGTCTTACCTCGTCCGGTTTTCGTCACCTCAACTCTCACAACAAGTGGGGCAAAACTTGACCTGCTTATTATGTGCAATACTCTAGGATACAGCACGCGGAAACTGATTAAAAGCCCAGCTCCCCCCCAGACGTAACAGCCAACGTGTGCATCCTCCTCTTTTTTCGCTGGTGGTGCTCGTTAGAAAATAAACAAAAAAAAAAGTGCGCCTAGATGCCTCTTTCTTCGCCCGGACGGCAATCAATCTTCTCTTCTTCCGTTCTCTTCACTGCCGCTCACAACAAATGGAACCACAACTTTAACCTACCTTTATATTTGTATAATAACACTAATGCTTGATACAGCACGCGCGGAAACCGTTTTACAGCCCAGCTCCAGACAGACGGTACGTAGCAACCAACGTGCAGGCGATGATGCCCCAGGCTCCCTTTCGCTGCGCACCGTGAGAAATGAAGAAAAACAAAAAAATACGTCTTTTAAATTATTTCACGTATAATCTCTAACCCTAACCCCGAACAGCAATCGTTATACTGTGCCTGGAAGTTCATTCTATATACTGGTATATTTTTTCATCCTCCGGCGGATGGGGGAAAAGCTTGAGCTCACCCACTCATCCACGAATTTTTTGCTGCATACATGTTGTCGAAAAACGTTCGCAATCCCCAGCGCTGCCTGGCGTATATATATATATATCTGTCAGTTACCGTGGCAGCGACAGCGCGAGATGTCTCGCTGCCGGCGCGGTCAATGTTCTTTTTGCTACTCCAGCAGAGCGCAATAGACTTACCCCGTCCCTTTGTATTCATCTCGCTTGCAACAGCCCAACCAAAACCTAACCTACCTACTATGTGATACATTGTGTTGATATGAGACACAGTACGCCCACAAGACGAAAAACACCCAAACCACAGACGGTAGTAAAACAATGCCCCCACTTTTCGTTTTCGCCGAGCTCGCAATAATAAGCGAAGAACTCCCCCCCCCCCCCCCCCCCCCCGCAAAATTCTTCTGCAATTCCCACCGCCTAGCCCCAGACGGTCATCGGTCTCCCATCTCTCATCGCTTGCTTTTTTCTTTTCACACGACTCAGCAAAAAACGAAATTTTTGCAACTTGATCTACCTAACAGTAAGTAGTACGCACATGGTACGGCACTTCGGAAAACTACCGAAACCCCAACTCTAGACGGTAGCAATCAATGCCCCCCCCCCCCCCCCCCCCCCCCTCTCACAATTACGGGAAAAGGACAAGCAAACAGTTTCTATGTCATATATATGGAAGAAGCGTAATGAGCGCCCAAGTGTTGGAGGTGCCTCCATTAGGAGTAGGAACGGCGCTCCGTCTCGGAAGGGATGCGTGGTGTCAATGGTCAAATGACTAAGGTAAGCAACACAAGTCATGAGTACGCCCCCCCTCCCCCCCCCCCCCCACCCCTCCCCCGTCTCATTTTCGTCGCGCTTTTGCAGCAGGAATCGATCAAATAAAAACCCAAAACACTTTCCTCAAGCCTTGAACCTAAATAATCCCAGACGGTATTCGACTTTTTTTCCAGACACTATTTTTCCATATACTTCGTATATATTATATATCTATTACATATATATTGCGTTCTCTCACAAGGAACGAAACAACACGCAACCTACCCAATAGTGACGAAGGACCGTACGTAGCTACGATAACCCCAACTCTAGACGGTAGCAATCAATTCCCCCTCCCCCTTCTTGTTTTCGTCGCGCTCGCGAGGAAAACGAGTACCCTTACTGCAAACCCCGAACCTTACCCTTAGACCCACACGGCATTCGATTCTTTCTCTTGCCCTTTCTTTCGTGTCGCTCACAAGAAGTGAAATAACGCATATCCTACCGTATGCTGACACAGCAGTACCGCAGCTACCCAATCTCCAGACGGTAGCAATCAATGCCCCCGCCCCGGCTTGTTTTCGACTCGTTGGCGAGAAATGAAGGAAAAAATAAACTCTTCCAACCCAGAAGATAGCCGCAGACGGCCTTCGGTTTTTTTCTCTTCCCTTTTTGTCGCGTCACCCACAAGAAACGAAACAACACATAAGACACCACGTATTGACACAGTACCGTAGCTGTAAAACAAAATAAAAAACACCGACGGCAGCAATCAACCCCCCCCCCCCTCCCCCCTCTCGAATGTTTTCGCCGCGCGTGCAAAAAAAGAACAACGAAACAATGCTTACACGAAACCGCATACAGAAACAATGCATACTGACACAGTACCGTAGCTACCAACACAAAAAAAAACGACGGTAGCAATCAACCCCCCCCGTTGCACGTGGTCGTCGCGCGCGCAAAAAACGAATGAAACAAAAAAAATCGCTCTTTTTATGAACCCTGAACTTAGCAGAAGACGGCGTTCGATTCACTCTCCATTGCTTTCTTTAGCGTTACCCGCAAGAAACGAAGCGCCACATCACCGACTAAATAAAATATACGATACAGCACGGTAAATGGACGTATATTGCATAATATTTTTATAACATATATGATACCGTACGGTAACAGCTAAAGCCTCAACCCCAGGCGGTGGCCATTAACCTCCCCCCTCCCTCGCTTTCGCCGCGGCGCCCACGACAAATGAAAAAAAGAAACGTTGAGTTCTTCTATACACGCTACACTCAACCCCAGACCACAATCGAGTATTTCTTCCGACATTACCCCTCACGCATAAAAAATGTGATAAATTTGAACGCAGGAAATCTGGGGTTTGTGCAGCAGGAATCGATCTCAACATATTTGGAAGGCGCGTTTGTTAGGGGATATTCTAGAATGAGAGAGCAAGTTGGTTGAGATGAGCTGCCATTCAGGAGAGAGAGAAGAACACGGCGGGTAGCACAAAAAGGAAAGCGGATACAGCAGAGTGCAGGGAACTTGTGGGTGCGTGATTAGCACGTACGATACCGCCGCCGTTGCGAGGCGTGGGAAATTGGAGGCGGAAGGTTTTGAAGATAAACTTAACGTATCTTTTTTTTTTTTTTTTTGCACACTTTCACTTTCCAGCTTCTGGACAAGCCGTGGTCACAGGTGTCATCCCTTCTCCTCCCCGGTTCTTGCCTTCAATTTTTATCGCGCATAGGGTTCAGCAATCCCACTGCTCGTCGATTGTTCATCGAGTGTTGCTAACTCACGCTCTCGCGCTTTCCGCAAGTCAATTTGTCCACAAGAAAAAGTCCCAACGAATTTATACGAGTATGCACTCGGCGGGGCTCGAACTCACGGAACTGACCTATACCAGGCTCGAGGATAACCTGATACGCCACCGGGGCGACCGGACATATCTTTTGAAGTATGAGTAATAAAAGCACGACAACTATGAAAAAAAGAAACCTAACACGACCAATGCCCCCCCCGCCTCCGCTTTTTGGCCGCGCTTGGTACAAAGGGGGGCGGAAATAACGCCTCCATACATAAAAATAACCTCAGGGACTTTTAACTTTTTCGAAGCCGTTGTGCGATGAAAATAGATAGACAGAGCAGAGAACGCATCCTCCCGCCTATACTAAAATCTATATGTTTCCCACTACAGATAAGAACAATACGCTTGTTTCGGCGGCTTGTCACAGTGCGCTCTAAAATCGGGGTACTCACTGCTGTACAACAATAACTTGTGCTCTCCAGCTCAACTCTTAAGAGGTTTCACTCCCAGCGACCTTCTGGACAACAAGCCGTGGTCACAGGTATCTTCCCTTCCCCCCCCCCCCCCCCCCCCCTCTCGTAATTGCCTTCAATTTCTATCGTCAACTTTTTGTCGCGCATAGGGTTCAGTTTTCCCACTTTTCAGATTTCTACGCTCGTTGTTTTTCGTCGAATTTTGCTAACCTACGCTCTCTACAACCCAGCGGCCCAGGGTGCTCCGTGGGGTGCTTCGCGCGTTGCGTCTAACCCTCGATGGTGATGTAATACGTAATAGGTAATCACATACAAGGCTTTTCGGCGGCTTACGCCGCCACGCTAAGTGACGCGATCCTCCCCAAGATTCGTGAAAACGGTGCATTGTTTGTGTGTGTGAGCTTATGTGTTGTGTTTTGTCGATCGTATTGTAGCGGGTGTGTGGTGTTTTATTGCTTGTTGTGTTCGCTCATTCACCAGCAAAAGAAGAAGCTGGTTAACACACTCAATAATCACAGATCTAGAGTGATGAAATGACAGAGAGTTTGGTTGAGTGTGAAAAACCCATCTCTCGTCTCAGCCCGAGAGAGATCGAATGTACTCTTTGTTGTTGTTGTTGTTGTTAAAACAAAGTAGCTAATGTCGCCTGGAACGGCTGACAGAGCAGCAAAATAAGCATTGCGAGGAAGACGTTAATCGAACAAATGAAGCGCTTTCAGCGAAAACATATACCAGGTAGTGTATAAGGGTTACTAAGGGTTATTCGCCTTCGTTTACCTCGTACTTTCTCGTCACCTTTTCTTTCTCTCAAGTCCCAACGTCCCTACGAGTATAGGGGTTTCCAATGTACACGGAGGAGGCGTTCGCCACCAGGGGCCAGTACAAAACTCGAAAACGCAAATTTCCTCTTTCTTGTTTTACACTCTAAAACCCAAAAACGTAGGGGGGATGGGGGGAGGCTTATAGGCGTTTCCAGTGTACACGGAGGAGGCGTTTTCCACCAGGGGCCAGCACAAAAATCACGAAACCGCAACTTTTTTGGGGACCGCCCATATGATTTTGAGAACCGCTGAGAACCTGATATCGGCCGTATTAAATGTTCTTTGGTCTATTTCGAGCGAAGACAGGCGCGTTTTAAGCTTACGCTGCGCGAAAAGGGGACCACTTTCGAATAAAAATGAAACCGGGTTCTACGAACACCCCCCCCCCAAACGTAGGTGACGACGACAGCGAAAAAACGGCTCAACCTGTTTAGAGCAAAGAAGTCAGCAGGCGGTCAGTCAAAGGGAAGACGTCCAGCGGTCAGTCAAGGGTGTCAATCCGATCGTTCCTCACTAAAAACTTAGTACCTTGGCTTCAATCACGGCAAATTGTTGGAAATTGCCGTTTAGGCTGTCAAGGGCTAAAAGTACCGTGGCTTGACATCTGCTCTTTAGAGCCCAGAAAACTCTCGCGGCACTATTCCCAAGTAAAACGTCCCCAAAAATGGATTCCAATTTGCCAAGGGGTTGAACTACATATTTTCTAATATTTCATCATACACATCATCCCGTTACCTTGCAACTAATCTCGTAGGAGGCTTAGCTCGCAGCGGCCTTCTGAACAAGCCGTGGTCACAGGGAAAAACAGGCTCTTTCCCCCCCTCCCCACTATGGTACGCGCCTCCGTTTTTAGCGCGAGAAGAATTCAGCGCTTTCTTCCCTCGTCGACTCGCGTCGAACTGTGCTTACCCACGCTGAGAATCGCTCTCGGCAGTTGATTTCTCACAAGAAAATATCAACGACCATACCGAGATTTGAACCCCCGACTCCAACCTTAGTAGTGCTCGAGATAAACCGCTAGACCACCGGGGCGTACGGCTCAACACTTGCCTTTACTATTATCGCCAGGTTGGTTCTGTTACATCCCCGCTGCTCGTTGCTTTTCCTCGAACTTTGCACTTTTCGTCAGAGAAACAGCGTCCTTGAAGTCTCCGAGGCCCAGTCAGTGGCTCTCCACTCCAGTACCGATCACTTCGTTGGAGGACCCAATACCAACGGTAGGATAAGTCGACATGGCTTGAGTCCTTGCGAGTCTCAAGGGCACCGTCGCGCCCGAAATGACTGAGCCTTCGCCAGGGCCATAGCGCCAGGGCTGAGTCCTCATCGGTCTCAAGGGAATTATATACTAACAGGCGCTGAAACGACTTGGTTAGTCTCTGCCAGTCTCAAAGGGCACAAGGAGCCGACATGTCTGAGTCTGTAACGTTCTCAACAGTCCCAGAAGCTGAAAATGAACGAATCCTCGCTAATCCAATGGGTGGCAGAAGCTCAAATTACGAAGTCCTCGCCAGAGTCCCAAGGGTGCTAGGCGCTGCAATTACTGAGTGCTCCTCAGTCCCAAAGGTATCTACGAGCTGAAACGCACGAATCCTCGCTAATGTAATCCAAAAAGTACTAGAGGGTGAAATCACTGTGATGTGAGTCCTCGTCAGTCTCTTGGGTTCCAGGAGCACAGAACGACTGGATCCTCGTTAGTCCTAAGGGTATTCAAGAGTAGACCTATGTTGAATTTTCGCCAGTCTCTTGAGTTCCAGGCGCCAAAATGACTTGAGTCGTCGTTAATCCCAAGAGTGAATGTACCTCAAGGGCTGAATTATCTGAGTATTCGCCAGTCCCAAGGGTGCCAAGGAGCTGGAATGACGTGAGTCCTCGTCCCGAGGATAACACGAGCTGCGAAAGGGCTAGTTCTTGTCAGTCCCAAGGGTACCAAGGGCTGACATGACTGGTACCCGGACGGACGGCCGGTAATCTGACAACCTTTGGGCTTTTGCTATCTCGCGGTCTCGCGCTTTCAGCAGTGTATGGGCGGGGCACGTTCCATCATGTATACGACGTAGTATTCCTGGCGGCACCTAAATTATACGAAGCGAGGATGCACACACGCGCGCATTGTATGCAGATCGGTGTATGCTTTTGGCTACTGATAGAACAAAAGGTCAAACCCTACCGGTAGCTCGACTCTACGGCCTCTATACGGTAAACCCTGCAGAGACAGAACTATTTTCTGCGTACATAGAAAATGATAACGCACATACATGCAATATGCGCGCGAATAGGCTGCGCAGCTGTGTGTAAAATATGAGTATGGCCGCGACTGCGCCGCAGAGTTCTGCTTTACAGCTGCCACCAGCACGAGGAGACCGTAATACAACTCGTCGTACCAGGTATACCTGCGATTAGTTAATAAAATTGTTCCAACAAACGTCAGCTGTAAGTTCAACGAATTTAGGGTCGATACTCATCTTTGCAAGCTGCGTACTACACAGGTCTATTTTTTGAAAAAAAATCTGTTGAACACGTCAGCTGCGAGTTCGACAAATTTACGGTCGATCCTCCTATTTGCAAGCAGGGTGTGATAAACCTAATTTTACGAATACAGCAATGGAATGCAGGAGTTAAATTGACACACGGTGTGCAGGAAACTTTTTTTTTTTTTTTTTCTTTTTGTTTATTCTCCGGCGGATGGGGAAAAATAAAGTTTTAGCTCACCACACTTCCACGTATTTTCATACGCGTCGTGTGTCGATTTAACTCAGTTGCTTTCGCAGCCCAGCGCTAGCTGGCGCACCCTTCGGGTCCCATTGTAGGTATAGCGTAAGCTGTCCCTATCAGTGGTCTTCGTTACAACAAACATATGGAAGTAAGTGTAGCGAACTTAACCTTTACTTTTTCTAAACCGTACGAGTAGTCCAGACTATTTATAACCCACGTTACCGGTATTAGTGTAGTCTATATCGGGTTTTGGTCACGTACCAGGTCTACTTGCAGTACCGGCCGGCCCTCTGATTGATAAGAAATCGGACTACTGGTTCAAACAGGATTTCTTAGTTAAGAAAGGGTGACACGTATTCGACACTAAATTTGGGACCCTGGCATTTAGTAGGGGTGTCTGAATAAGGGGTGGTATTCCGATACGAGGCGGTCACAAACGATTGGCGCGACTGGGGAATTGCACCCCATGAATCCTCGGATGAATAAGGCGGCTTCCCTCAATAAGTAAGGTGGTCATGTTGCCCTATCATAGCGCACCATCATCGCCTTTACTGGGGGACCTCTCTGCTGCAAACCTCTCCCGAGTTTCTCACCTTCCTCGAGTTCTCAGACCGTTTTTCTTGTGCGACTCGTTCTTAAGAGCAGGGCTGGTAATGCACTAAGCACTGCATGCGCTATACGTGAAATGCTGCACGCTTTTCAATGTAGCAGCAGTACACGGCGGCGGTGCATTTCGCTCATTTCAACTGCCACCGAAACATGAACTCACCTCAGCGCAGCAAGTACTTGTAGTAGAGGGCTCGAGCGCAGTGTGGTGCTCTGCGAGCGTTACGCGCAATGACGGAGCTCCCCCCCTCCTTCCCAAAGAAAACACCATAAAACACGAGTAGAGCATGGTATGTTTTGGAGCTTGTGATGGACTTGCAGGGCGCGAGCCCCTTGAGCTGCATAGCAGCACCACACAGCACCGATGTTAGCACCAACATCAGCAGCACCAGCAGCACGAGCACCAGCAGCAATGCCGTTAGTGTTTGTGTTTCAGTTTGTGGCACACCTCGGAATGAAAAGGGCCTGTCGGTGAAAAAATATGCTATTTTGAAGACCGAGGTTTGACTACCTTGACTGACAGTCAATCCATTATAAATATAGTATATTTAGGACCAAACTGACGATGACGCGTCAACAACCCTGATGTGCTACCCCCCAAAAAACCACGATGGACTTAAATATAATGACCGTAGCTTCTTTATTAATCATATAAATTGAGACTTATACTTACTCAGAAATGGTGGCATAATCGGCGAAATTCACGTAGGCGAGACTGTCAACGGGAACCAATGAAAACTCTTCTTTTTCAACCCTTGATCGTCTTCATGTGAGGCCATGCTGCCGAGTACCTGGAATAGGGACACCGGAAACACATCGCCTGCCAAGGAAAACCATGAGGCCCATACGCGCCCCGATCGGCACTTGGACGAGTGAGCGCGCGCGAGAATTTCGGTGACGACCTTGAATAGGGCTTTCCTGGGTTGTCCGTTCAAGCTGGGCACCATTTCGAGGTGAGACCTAAGGCTAACATATGCCGGATTGAATGGAGGTACGACTGAGTAGGTCCTGCTGCTGCGGCTGTTGCGGCTGCGGCTGCTGCGGCTGCGGCTACCTGTGCTGCTGGTGTTGGTGGGGGTGGTGGTGGTGGTGGTGGTGGTGGTGGTGGTGGTGGTGGTGGTGGTGGTGGTGGTAGTGGTGGTAGTGCTACTGCTTCTGTGCATAGAAGTGTTGCTCAGGTCAGCACGGAGAGGGTGCATCTCTACGCCAGGCATGCCCTCGCTGAATTTTGAAGAGGCACGGCGGCAGCTCTCGATTGGATGGAGGTACGAGTAGGTCCTGCTGCTGGTGCTGGTGCGGAATGCTGCCTTTTTTGCTGACGCCGTTACTACGAAGTAACTATGAGCGGTGCTGCTGCCGGTGCTGTTGCCTGCTTCTTCTGCTGCTGCAGCTTGGAAATATTCTCCTGATGAGTACGTACGTAGAGAGAGAAGTTCATCTACGCCCGGTACGCTTGGTACAACGTTATGCTCGCCGTGTGTACCAGTATGGCGCAGAGATACGAGTAGGCCCTTTGCGGGTGCTTCTGCGTACCAGTAGAAGCTGGTATAATAGAAGCTTTATTCAAGTCGTCGGGGAGGTCCCATCTGCGCCCGCCACGCTATACTCGTAGAGCACAGCCAGCCCCAAATGCTCAACGGCAGGTATACACACACAGCAGTATGTATGTGTGCGTCGGAACGTATCGACCCAAAGGCCCGCCGGACCTCACTCCAACTAAGCCCGCCCCCCAGCTTGTGATCAAGAAGACTACTCGTTACAGCAGTACCAGATGCCACGGTTCGATGTTTGCTTTGATGTGGTGGCCGTTAGGCTGTCTTGTGTTCTGAGCAGGGCTTTCCAAGCGGGCTACTCCTCCTGTACGCAACACGAAAAAAAAAATGTGCGAGGCACAGGGTAGCCCTGAGAATAACGGTGTTCTTACTGCTGTGACAAATGTACCTGGCACAACATTAGCCGTCGACACATACTGCTGTAGTCGTCTAACTGAGGTTTTTTGGTGTTTTCTCATTACTACACTCGACAATCCACCCCACCGGGTACGTACTTGGCTGCTGTAGTACCTGGAAGTCAACAACAGTTGTGACACCACCGTATTCTCACTACTATAACCGGTACCTGGTATCATTCGTACGTAGAGAACAGCCTCCACTCCTGTATAGGAGTATGATAGCCGATTACACATCATAGAGCAAAACCTCTTGGCTGACTTCACGAAAAAAAAAAACTATACCTCGTATGGTGCAAATCTATCAACGATGAACGCACTGACTGACTGGGATCCCGCGTCCCCGTTTCTTTGTACGATACGATATTACATAATATGATACGAAGCTTTCGGGCAACGCTACTCGTACGAAGTATGCGCAATGCATCACATCTGCAGAAAAGTTACGTTGTGGAGAAGGGGTCCCCCAACAAGGCGATCTGAGTAAAGGGGTATCCCCATACAAGGCGGTCAAAGTCGATTGGCGCCACTGGGGAATTGCACTCGTAACCTAGAAAGTGCGGCGGCTTCCCCCAATATGGCAGTCACAGTGCTCTGGCACACCACTGCCGCCTCACTGAGGGACCCCTGCTGTATACATTATACCTGGTACACATTATACCCCGGTATCATGGTACATACCCTGGTACTTCGGTAACTCTGGTACTTTGGTACCCCGATCCCGGTTCCCTGGCACGCGGGTGCGAAATGCTACAATATTCACCGGATATCCGACTTGCAGGATTCACTTGATAAACTGATGCATTTCCTTCCACAGCTGTCAGATTTTCTCCCCCTCAGAAACGGGTTTTATAGTTTTCGCGCACAGACTGCCTAACATCACCCTGTTGACTCTGATAGCTACACTGTAGTTTGCAAGGGGAGTCGCCGACCTATATCCTTAATGAGGACACACAACCCGTAATACGCGCGATCGGAGTATCACACAGCTTGCAAAGATGAGTTTCGACAAAATATTCGATCTCACAGCTGGAGTGTATTTTAATTTTTATAATATTCAATATTCGATCTGTATGCACTTCGTATTATACGGCACGATAGTTATAACTTCAAACTACTCGTACGATTGATACCTCGTAGCTTTACGAGTAATTGGGCATTTAGCCCCATTAGAGCGCCCGAACCCCTCCCTATACTAAATCCAAGTAATTTTGTCCCCCAAAACGGGTTTCCAGCTGTAAAGGGGTCAAGGCTGTAGGTTTAGCCTGATAGATAGATAGATGCACTGGCTTGTTCTGAAACTTCGTGCCAGAAGTGGCATCCGTCCGAGCACCTATGCTATGTACTAGAGTTGGTCGAAATCGCTCCGACTACGAGCTATATACCTCGTGTGTTTTTTTTCCATCTTATTATTCTATTGGTCGGGGTAGTAACGAGGACCGCCGATAGGGACAGCTGACGCTATCGTTATAGTGGGAACCGAAGGACATGCCAGCTAGCGCTGGATTGCGAAGGCAATTGAGTTAAATCGACACACGACGTGTATGAAAATACGTTGGAAGTGTGGGGAGCTTAAGCTTTATTTTTCCCCATCCGCCGAAGGTTGAAAAAAAAAAAAAACTTTTTTTTGTGCCCTTTTTACGGAGTTTAGGTGTACTGATGATGTCGTTGGGTAGAAAGAACGGTTTAACGTGAAGGCAACACACACCGCGAATAATCTGGTGTACTGGGTTTTTTAAAACGTCAAACTGTTGATAGCTTTACGAGTAATTTGGGTATTCAAGGCTGTGGGTTTAGTCTAATAGATTGATGAACGGGCTTGTTCTGAAACTTCGTGCAAGTGGCATCCGTCCGCGCACCTATGATATTGTAGAGTTGATCGAAATCGCTCTTGACTACGAGCTACTTGATGTGTGTATTTTATTTCTTGTTTTTCTTTTTTTTCCTTTTTTTTTGTCCTTTTTACGGGCTCTAGGTGTACTGATGATGTCGTTGGGTAGAAAGAACGATTTAATGTGAAGACAACTCACACTACGAATTATCTTGTGTACTGGCTTTTTTTTTTCCTCTCCCGCGTGCTCATTGCGGTTGGCATTGCGTGGTCACATCACCTTGCTGTATATCGCCCCGGTGGCGTATCAGGTTATCCTCGAGCCTGGTATATGTCAGTTTCGTGAGTTCGAATCTCCCCGAGTGCATACTCGTATAAATTCGTGGGGATCTTTTCTTGTGCACAAATTGACTCGCGGAAAGCGCGAGAGCGTGATTTAGCAACACTCATCGACGATCAGTGGGATTGCTGAACCCTACGCGCGCGATAAAACTTGAATGCAAGAACCGGGGGGAAGATGGGACAACACCTGTGACCACGGCTTGTCCAGAAGCTGGAAAGTAGGAGTGTGCAAAAAAATAAATGCATATATTTGCAACGTGTTCCTCTATCCGAGGGATCAGCACGGACACTGGTTGTGCTGGATGTAGATGGGTGCAAATATCACTTTATGGCGAAGAACACACACACTATTGATGCCTACGCTGTTACTATTGCGCTATATGCACTGCTGTGTGTACATATCTATAGCTTATGACGGTAACGAGGAGTACCTCTTTTCTTCCGCCTTGAAGCCATACAAAGCTGCCCGCGTATGACTCACAGCTTGCCCCCGGAGGTCGCTGTGCTCATCGTTAGTCCTCAAAGGCAGAACTCCAGTGAGTCCTCGGTGGGCCACGATTTCGAAGGCAAGAAACCCATGTCGGATACCTGGAGGGTACCTTACCGCTTCCTCGAGAAGACGGTTGATTTACTCTTGAAAATATATACCTGGTATACCCTAACCCTAGCCCTAACCCTAACCCAATGAAACGCAACCAACCAACCAATGTAAGGTGAAACCCCTTTTGTCTCGTACACAGTTAGTGTGCGTCAAACCATTTTCTCGAAGAAGTGTTAAGCTCCACTGGACACATGGTATGGTGATCAGGTGTTCTAAATCAGGAAAAACGTGCAGTGTGTGGCGGCGATCTTCTGAACAAACCGGGGTCCACACGAGCGGTGTCTTTTCCCTTGCTTCTCAGAACCCCCGGTGTACGTGACTTCGTTTCTGTCGCCGCGCGTGACACGTGCCTCGATAGAGGTATACCTTTTTTTGGCTGAAAACGTTCTCTGAACGACGGTACCCCTTAACCCAAAATCGTCGGGATTTCATGATTATTTCGCAGTTGTTTTTTTGAGGGGTACCTATTATAACGTGGGATTGTCCACCGGGTTGCACGTTTTCGTTTTTAGTCGAAATCAATTTTCGGGTGGGGAATAAACACCCTGAAATTCGGAGAGCCTCAGCGAAAAATGGATGCAGCTGCGCCGTAGCATGGATCGCGTACGATTCGGCACTCCCACGGCTCGTCGACTTGCATCGATTTGCATGGCTAAATCTCCTTGCCGTGTTGCGCGACGTATCGACGTATGTATAATACAGTGCATCTATATCGACGAACCTCTTGCTACTCATAGTACGCGAATACATCGTGCCTGGGTGTATCGCTAGGGTGAAGGCTCGGCACGGATATCGGGTGTGCTGGCTGTACGTAGATAAATAGAAAGAACGGTTTGATGTGGTTCAATGTGGTTTAATGTGGTTTAACGTGGTTAAATGTGGCTTACCGTGGTCCAAAATGTGGGTTAAATGTGGTTTCAAGTTGGTTCAATGCGGTTAAATTTGATTTGATGTGGTTAAATGTTGTTTGATGTCAAGAACACGACCAAGGGTACCGTGGGGGGAATGTGAGCACCTTCTTTTTCACGACTGGGTTTTTCACGACTCGCACGAGTGACTCTGCGTCTCACCAGCAAAAACACAGAATTGGGCGATTTTGTTTGGAGCAGCGTCAGCTGACCTTTCCGTTGCGGATTCATGTCGCAAAATCAAAACAGCGCCGAAGCTCCAGACCGCAAAGGCAACGAGAGGGGTCACTCGAGCGCGAGTGACCCCGATCCATAGCAAAACGAAGCCCCCCGAAAAGTGACCCCCCCCCCCCCGGCCTAGCTTTGGTCACACACACAACTTGTCAAAAGCAGCCGCCAGCAAGGGCACCGGCAGTCTACTGCTACTTCGATCACTTTTTGTTTTCCCTCTCTCCTATTATCTTCCCGCTTTCCCCCCCCCCCCCCATATGTCTCTCAGCTTTCTTTTCCGTGTCTCATTCATGGGGAGGCACTCGTCCCCCATCCCCGCTGCAAGGTGAACGCCTTCGTTTTTATCGCGACGAGAAGGATTCAACGTTTTCTTCCCTCGGCGGCAGGAGTGCATCCATATTTTTCGGAGACACCTCGCTTCGATTCATCCCACCGTACGGTTGGGGTTGCGCTTTCTGAGCCAAAAAAAGGTGTACCTGCTGGCCGGTTGAGCTCCTCAAGTGCGAGGAACTAACAGCTTTTGATCTAGCAATTATACGACGACTAGGACGTAGAAACTTGGTCAGGTTGCGTTTTTGAGCCAAAAAAGGGTATACCTCCTGTCCGGTGAGCTCCTTAAGCAAGTGCGAGGATCTAACAGCTTTTAATCTAGTAATTCTACGAGTATAGTTTTATTTGAGGACTAGGACGTAGGAGCTTGGTCAGGTTGCATTTTTGAGCCAAAAAAAAGGTATACCTCCTGTCCAGTTGAGCTCCTCAAGTGCGAGGAACTAACAGCTTTCGATCTAGTAATGCTACGAGTATAGGTCTGCTTGAGGACTAGGACGTAGGAGCTTGGTCAGGTTGCGTTTTTGACCTCATACCACCTGTCCGGTTGAGCTCCGAACTAACAGCTTTCAATCTAGGTTGCGTTTTTGAGCCATGAAAAGGTATACCTCCTGTCCGGTCGAACTAAAAGCTCTTAATCTAGTAATTTTACGAGTATAGTTTGGTTTGAGGACCAGGACGTAGGAGCTTGGTCAGGTTGCGTTTTTGAGCCAAAGAAAGGTATACCTCCTGGCCGGTTGAGCTCCTCAAGTGCGAGGAACTAACAGCTGTTAATCGAGTAATGCCACGAGTATGGTTTTGTTTTGAGGACCAGGACGTAGAAGCTTGGTCAGGTTGCGTTTTGAGCCAAAAAATGGTTTACCCTTTGTCCGGTTGAGCTCCTCAAGTGCGAGGAACTAATAGCTGTTAATCTAGCAGTTTTACTAGTATAGTTTTCTTTGAGGACTAGGACGCAGGAGCTTGGTCAGGTTGCGTTTTTGAGCCAAAAATAGGTATACCTCTTGTCCGGTTGAGCTCCTCAAGTGCGAGGAACTATTAACAGCAGCTTTTAATCTAGTAATTTTACGAGTATAGTTTTTTTTTAGGACCAGGACGTAGGAGCTTGGTCGGGTTGCGTGAACGAATGCCTTCGAAGTCATATTTCGGGTGATGATGGTGAGATGTTGGGCTTCTTCTCCTGTTGGGAGCTCAGAAAATTTCTTAGAATCTGCTGCACCCCTCTCCCTACCCCGGTGGGATGCCTCCTTGCGTACGAAGCTTCATTTTGTTTTTTGGCTCCTAGACACTCAAAAGCTGACTTTTTGAACGAACCTGAAAAATCGAACGCCCGAACTAACAAATATCCTATGGCCTACGGTGGGTAAAACGAAACGATTACTACGGCAAAAACGAGAATGGCATGCATTCCGACCAAGATTGGGTTAAGAAGACCCGTCGAAATCGGAAAAAAAAAAAAAATTAGCCCCGAAATTGCTACCCCCGTCACGTAGCAAAGCGGTTAAGGCGCGTGTCGAATGTAACGTAACTTAGTGTCCTTCTGGGAGCTGGATCTCGCGTCCGCCTTGCTTGACAAGTACAGCAGTGTGTAGGTGTCCGTCCCCCAATGAGGCGGTCTGAGCGCGGCGGTATCCCGATGCAAGGAGTTAAAAAAATCGCAAAAAGCTCGACCAGAGAAATTGCACTCATGTATAACCTGGAACGAACAAGGCGACTTCGCCCAATAGCGCGGTCAGATTCGCTCTGACACATCACGGCTTTACTGCGAGACCCCTACTATATATACTCTAGTAACGAAGATGCACAAAATAAGCCACCGCGGAGTGAGTACGAGACGCGAGCCGCGAGAGGGATGCACCACTTATTTTCTGAGGTTTTTGTCAATCTGGGAGCTTTCAAGACATGCCCCCGAAAAAAAAAAGTGATTCAGAGAAAACCCAAACTGCTACGTCGTACGTACGCCGGATGAAAAAAATCCCATAGGCTAGGTACACGACGGGAACAATGCCAAGAAAAGAACTGATTTATTTTCCGACGATTTGGGGTCAACCCCTTTACAACCCCAAAACCCCTTCCTAATATATTTCCAAGTAGTTCTTCCCCAAAATGGGTTTTGAGTTGTAAAGGCGTTAAGGAGCCCCCCGGCATTCAGAAAACAGCATAGCCAAAAAAAGGTATACCTCTATTGTAACACGCACTCTAGTATAAATAGTATTGATAGTATTGATAGCAAGATGCACATGCTGCGGTAGAGGCACGCTGGCCCTTTTTTTTCTCCTCCTGAGGATGGCGGCTTGACACCTGACCCAAAAAAAATATTTATATATCTGGACTGAAAATGCAACCCGATTGCCAAATCCACATCGCCTAGGCACGCGACACCCAAGTTTTTCTTACTGCGAAAGAAGGACGACATCCCAACGTATTGAGTTGAGGAGCCCGGTCATTCAAAAGATGCAATAGCTAAAAAAGTGCTGCACCTCGCCATCGCAGCGCGCATCTTGCCAGGTATCACAACATACCGTCGTGATAGCAAGTGTTGAGTTGCGCTCTTGTTACATAAGGCATTGCTCTTGTTATCGTACGAACGTCTGTAATCCAGGATTGCGGGTGAGGGATACGCGTTAGCGTAACAATGAGTGCGTGCAAGTATCATATACTCTTCGTACACAGCAGCGTCGAAGTAAATATGTCGTCTACCTACGAAGTCTCGTATAATACCAGTACGGAGTTTTTGTGGGCGATTTATTTCCTAGGTATACAAAGAATCGGCCCATATTTGAGTGGGCGCTTGTAGGTGTGCTCCAGCAACCCCAACACTGCCGTGCGCGGCAACAATCCGAAGGATGTGACCATCGGGGAGGGGGGGGGGGAAGGAAGTGTATCTTGTCGGCTGGGGTGGGCAGAGTCTGGGCTACCTTGGTGGTGGGCAGCAGCATACGCGTATATACCGCGGCGTTTGTCCATCGCAAATATGTTGCAACCCGGAAGTGACTGTGTAGTAACTGTTTCGGTATCAATATTGTTACACCAGCGGTTCTTAAATGTATGTCCAGATGAGCGTACAATGATGAGCTCCCTACGTATAGTGCCAGTATGTGCCAACCATTACTACCGGCAGCATAACGGACTCCGGCACTAATGGGAAAGTACCGATCCTTGGTATTATGCTAGGGTAGTGTAGCGATTTCCAGTCGTGCCAAGCGATTTCACCAGCACTATAATGGCAATAGACGCTAATCAGCCGGCAGTATAGGGGCGGGCTCTAGGGATGCCAAGCGATTTGACCAGCACGATAACGCACAGAACTCACAGAAGTTCCGAGCGGGTACAAAACACGCTCTACCCGTTCCCCGGGTAATGTGCGTATCTTCCCAAGAATAGATCGGTCGTGGGCACGTCTATACATCGAGTATATTCAAACGCGCGATCGGAGTATCACACACCGTTTGCAAAGATGAGTTTCGACAAAATATTTGATCTCACAGCTGGAGTGTATTTTAATTTTTATAATAGTCAAAAAGTGCTAAAAGTACTGCTATTGAGTACACCCAAGGAGTACCTGTGCGGGTAAAATGTGAAATCATTCTTTTTCCGGGCAAGTTTTTTTTTTTGTTTTGGTGTACAGACAAAAATGGTCATTGCGTCCGGTAGCGCCCTTGCGCCACTCCCCCTAGGCACTTGCGCCGCTCCCCTAGGCACTTATTTTCCGGAGGGGAACCTTGTATTGATAGTATAGATGCGCGTGCTTCGATAGAGGCATCACTTTTCGTCAAAGGAAAAGGCTTCTGAATGACGGACGGCTACTTTGCCCAAAATCGTCGGGATTTTTTTCTCATTCTTTTGCGTGATTGTCGTCGTATACCTAGGCCATGCGATTTTGTTTCATCCGGTCTCGAGAGCAGTTTTGTTTTTCTCCGAAATCAATCAGATTTCAAGGTTAAGAAAGACATATCTTGAGGCCCTAAATTGAGGAACCTTACAGAAAAAAAAGCTGGTGGTGCACCTCCATCGTAGCACGCGTCAGGAGCTCAATCGTTAACATTACCAGAAACACCGTATACCCCGAGAAGTGGAGCCTCTACCGTGCGGCGACTGAGCAGGCGTCTCGTGTTGACGCACAGTGGGGGGCTCCTGGGCACACAATGCCGGTTGCGTGGTGCCACAAGCTACAAGACAGACCTATAACACTGCTGCACAGCGAGTTTTGTTTGGCCTCTGCAAAGATAAAAAACCCACGCAAATGAATACGAGGGAAAACACACACACATCCAAGCCAGCACACGCCAGCAGGGGTGTATTGGTGATGCGATATAGCAAACACGTATTTCGTACTTGTAATACATACAACCGCAACCGTGTCTTAGGAACAAAAATATGCATGGAACCGTTACACTACTACTGTGGCAAAAAAAAATACCCAGGTCTTTACAATGTTAGCCGCAAACCATAAAAAGCCACCTACATTATTAGACCTATATTTATACATAATGGTGAAGGTATACGTAGGGACCAGTCGCGACGCACCGCAAGACAACTGCTCGCGCGCCGCGTTTGCGTGGAGAAAAGGCTGTGCCCACGTGCTTGCCGAAATCTGCTACTCATCCGCAGTGACCGTGGCTTCGGTTGTAGCGAGGTAATTTTGGGAGAGCCTCTTTTTTTGCAGTGTTTTGGGGGTCACACTCGCGCGAGTGGCCCTTCTATTCCTTCGCGGTCTTGACGATTTTCTTCCTGACTTGTGCTTGCGACGTGAAACCGCCATGCATGGTCAATGGTCAGCTTCGCTGCGCCAAACAAATCAACTGAAGTACTCGCCAACAACGCCGAAACCCCCGCCGTTCTCGTCATGCCTCATATATATGCCAAGAGGTTGTGCCAACTCCCTGTCGACATGCGCAAGCAAATATCCGTTTCCAAAGGCCAGTTGTCCGGACAACTACTGGTTTGAATGTGCGCGCAACTAGTTGTTCTGGACAAGCACTCTTTGAAAAAGCTGCGCAACTAGTTGCTGAAAAGGCTGCGGAACTAGTTGTCCTGGGCAACTACTTTCTAAAATGCTGCGCAGCGCGTTGTCCTGGGCATCTACGGTATTTAAAAGCTGCGCAACTAGTTGTCCTGGACAACTACTTGTCTTGGACAACTATCCTGGACAACTACTCGTCCTGGACAACTATAAACACAAATTAGTTGTGGTTGCCAGCGGTAGTTGTACAGGGTTTAATTTTTGCGTGTTATTAAGTGGTGCTGCGTGTATTTTCTCAAGAATAGATCGGTCGTGGGCATGTCTAAATCGAGTATATCCAAAAAGTGCTAGAAGTGCTGTTATTGAGTTCAAGATGCTTGGTGTGCAGCGAGGGTATCACTCAACTTCGGAAGTTCTGTACGCCCGTGGCCGCAAGACCACCTGATAACACAAATCTTCTACACCGTATGACATGTATGATTTCGACAAGAGCATCACAATTCGAACTCCAGCGTAGGGACCTCCAAGAAGAGAGAAGGGGCACGTTTGGCGTGGGATGCGGCACGTATTGAGAACGAGGGAGCAAGAGGACAAAAAAACACGTGGCATATGCTATGACAACAACAAAAAAACTCGCCGCCGTAAAGAGAGGATACAGCACGCGCACGCACATGGTACTTACTACCTGCAGAATTTTGCTCTCCGCACGTTGTCTGTTGTCTGCCATCTGCGATCTTCGCAAAAACCACAGAAAAAATACTCGTTAAAGAACTGCCCCTGTGGACGTAACCGTATAGTCTAAAGGTGGGTTGGTATCGAAATTATCACCATTACAAAGGTCGACTCCCTATGTTTCCGCATCAATAGACACGCGCACCCAGAGCGGCAGCACAGCAGAAACGTGCGGTATGGCGGGGTGGCAAATTATGACAGGCTCCGACACAAGCAACTCGCCGCAGCATAGCGAGGACACACCAAGCGCACATAAATGGTATCACCTACTGCTGCTGCTGTGCGGCAGGGTTGTAGCGTTGTGCTCTCCGCATGTTGTCTGCTGTCTGTCATCTGCGATCTTACACAAATAGTGCTGCCTACCGCTGCTGCTGTGGAGTAGAGTCGTAGCGTTGTGTTCTCTTGGTGTGGTGCGATATCATATACGAAGCACACCAACATGAGCATGAATATAAGAATCGTTTGAGTACGATTATGATATTCAAACGATATTTACACTTCACGCCGGCATGTCACTTGACACTTGGCAGAAGCAGCAGTAGCAGCAGCAGAGAGAGGTAGTGGCGAATAGGCGGGTAGAGCATCGCAGGCTAGGGTTGTGCTCTCCGCATGTTGTCTGTTGTCTGTAATCTGCGATCTTACATAAATGGTGTTGCCTACCGCTGCTGCTGTGCGGCAGAGTTGTAGCGTTGTGCTCTCTTGGTATGGTACGATATAATATAAGCGCACCAACATGAACATAAATCTAAGGACCGTTTGAGTACTAATGTGACATTCAAACGATCCTTACATTTTACGCCGGCATGCCACTTGACAGAAGCAGCAGAAGCAGCAGCAGCGAGAGGTAGTGGCGTATAGGCGGGTAGAGCATCGCAGGCTCCGATCAAAGTAATCACCTTCTACAACAGCAGCCACACGCGCGTAGAGGTGCAGGCTGCTGCTTCTAGGGGGCTGGACTGCTGCTGGGCGGCAGGATCGTAGCGTGGTGCTCAGTGCAAAATAAAGAAATGTACGTGTACCCTCTACGAGCAGAAAAACCCGGTTTGCATCCAAATCTTACGTGCGTACACGGGGATAGGGGAAGCAGAAACCCAATCCCCGGGGATGTTGCGGAAACCCGGGGATTTCAAGTGCGCCCAAGGCCAAAAAAAATGAAAAGGCTTGCCACGCGCGACACACTGCACGGATCGCGCTCAAACCCCCGGCATCGTGACCTCGACGGTCAAATTGTGCCCACCCCATCCGACGTTTCGGACAAAGGTGCGAGCACGAAAACATATGCCCGAAGGAAAAAAATGACGATTATACGTATACATATACTATTATTAGTAGTATAGAGCTCCTTAAGTGACGAGCTACCGGTTTATGACCTGAGCCTGGCAATTTCACGGGTCGTAGCAGCGCGTAGAAGTGCTCTGGTCAGGTAGCGCGATTGAACGCCTTCGAAGCGATGCTTTTCTTACGAGTATATTTGTTTTAGGACTACCTAGCGCATAGAAGATGCTGATTGGGTTGTGCGATTGAACGCGGTCGAAATGATGTTTTTTTCACGAATGTATTTGTTTTAGGACTACGTAGCGCATATAAGTGCTCTGGCCAGGTTGCGCGATTGGACGCCTTCGAAGTAATGCTTCGGGTGGGAGATATCGAGCTCCTCGTGTCTTAAAGAGCTCAGGAACTTGTTAGAATCTGCTGCGGCAGCCCTGCCGTGGGATGACTCCTCTGCCGCGATAACAGAGGAAACATTTGCGACACCTTTTTTTTGTTTTTGTTTCCTGAATGCCGAGGCTCTGTAACCCCGAAGTCGGAGAGGGATGGTGTTCTAGTTTTGGCAACGTTATCATTACTAGTTTTGTATACCTACCGTAGGCCATTCCTTGCATGCGCGCTTTCATTTTCCCCCCATCATAATCGTTTTTTTTGGCGAGGTTATATATTTAGACAAATGCTGCGGTAGCGGGGGTCCCTTTTTAAGGGCCTTTTTTTTCGCAGTGGCCCCCGGAGTCACTCGCGCGTGTGACCCCCTGTTCCCGTATTGCGGTCTTAATCTTTTTTTTTTTTTGTGCTGTTTTAATTTCGCGACATGAATCCGCAATGCAAAAGTTGGTTAAGCTGCGCCAAGCATATCGTGTAAAGTCGTTTCGTCAGTGACGTACAGAGTCACTCGCGCAAATGGCTCAAATCCATTCGTGAAAAAGGGGGGCGTATTAGCATCTCCCCTACCCGTGTGGCCTTTGCCGGTATAGAGCCTCTTACGTGAGGAGCCTCGGAAAGAAAGTGGCTGCGCACCTACCGCTATCGCATGATGTGGCATTATGACCCAACTCCAATCCATAACAAGCTTGCTCCCTAAAAGGTGGGCGCACAGTTGTAAATACTATATTCCCCAGCTTGACTTGCGAACACTCTTTCACCCCTTTACGTGATATCTGGTGTACTACTTCCCGTATCATGCTAAAATATATATATATGCGAGCAGTGTAATGAATCGTCCGAAGCACTTTTTTTTTTGCCGGAAAAACGTAGCTACAGCT
Organism: Undaria pinnatifida; assembly: GCA_012845835.1. Lineage (NCBI taxonomy): Eukaryota > Phaeophyceae > Laminariales > Alariaceae > Undaria > Undaria pinnatifida. The sequence continues at coordinate 4,280,025 of JABAKD010000013.1, forward strand.
ACACAGAGACATGTACCAGAGGTACAATATATAATACGACTTACAGTAGCTTGCACAGAGGAGCTTAAAGATGCCATTAACTGAAGTGCTTATTTTTTATGTCTAATATATGTTCTAAAATAACGGCGCGCCTTGTCCCGTTTTTCCCCTTCCCTACTGTCGCGCCCCGACTCTCTCCGTCCCCGTCGTCCAACAGGTAACCTCTCTCGCACACTCAAAACGTCGAGCGGACCGCGCCGCGACATACATCAGGAGAGGGGGAGAGACCGAAAAAGGCAATGGCGCGCAGATCAACACCTTCTGTATCCATGGGCAGCGTCCCAGTCAAAGCCTACCTCTGCCTCCTGCTATCCTCTCCGGCATTCTTCAACCTCGCGCACGTCGCCGGAGCAACGCGACTCTCCTTGTGCCCTGAGGGTGGCACCACTCCTTGCCCCAGCTCCCTTAAACCCGCCTCCACCAGAGAGGGTACCGCGGCGTTTTTCGGGGGTCCCGAAAACCCCGGGGCGTTTAACGCGGGTCTCGGGAATCTCAAAGGTCCCATGGCGTCTACAGGGCATCCCGAGCGCCCTGGGGCGTTTTTTGATGTTCCTGAAAGCCCCGGGGCGTTTACCGAGGGTTCCAGGGATCTGAAAGATTCCGGGGCATCAAACGGGGGTCCCGAGGATCCCGGGCGGGGACTCACAGGCATCCAATCGGCATCGCCTACACCGTCTCCTATGGGGTTCATCAACGCGAACGCTACCGCCGAGTGCGAAGAGGAAGGGGAGGCGTGTCTGGCTGACGAAGAGTGTCAAGGGTGCTACGACATAGCGTCGGGTCTGACGAGCTCGAAGGAGTTCGAGGCGTGTCGCGAGGCCTACCTGGGGTCATCGTCGTCGCCGTCGTCGCCGTCGTTGAGTGATGCGATTTCGTCTACGTGTGACGTGGTCGGCGCTACGTATTGCTGCTCCAACGATATCTCCGAGAGCGATTGTCTTGCCGGGGACAAGTCCTCGGTGTACTGGGGTTGCGTGTTCGAGAGCTACGGGTGTGAGCTCGAAGAGGTGTCCTGTCTCGCCGTCGGAGACTCTTACCGGAGCGACGACGATGACGTTGGCGGACGCGCGAGCAACCCTCTCAGCGGGACGATGAGAGCGACACCCCCGCAGGGCGTCCTCGGGTGCGTCGCTGTGGCAGCTTTCAGTCTGGCTGCTGCTGCTGCTGGTATGGGCATGGTCGTGTAGTGCGCGGCCATCAAGAGGGCTGCCATGCCCGCGATGCTGTCGCTGCCTTAGGGTTGACAGTTTTTGCTGCTGCTATATACGAACATGGTTGTGTAGCCAGGCATCGGTTGCGTTGTTGTGGCAGCTTTTAATAAGTCTAGCTGCTGCTGCTACTGCTGCTGCGAGCATGGTGACCTTGCAGAGCTTGGCAGTGTAGGGCGTGGCCATCCACTCAGCGAGTGTGCGTTGAGACGTCTTGGTTTTACAAGTGTTCTTCTCTCTGATCCATGCAGCGGGTGCGTTTTGAGCGGTATTGTTTTGACAAGCGTTCTTCTTTCTGCTTTGTTGTTTTTGGATGTACTCTATCGTCGACATCGCGGATTTTTCGGCGGTGTATGTCTACGCCGGGGCTAGGTAGAGCGTGGTCATCATGCAGTGAGCGGATGTTGAGTGGATTTCGGTTTCAGGTGTTCATCTGTGATATTGGCGCAGGCTGTATAGCCTATCGGCAGCTACTGCTACAACGAGCACGGTAGTGTAGAGCATGGTCAAAACGAACACGGCCGTGCATTTCTGCATTGGCTCAGGCATGGCCATGAAAGCGTGGCCATACATCGAGGGTGTTCGTATTGAGCGGTCTTGTTTTTTTAAGTGATCTTCTCTGTGTTTTTCGTTTTTTGAACGTGGGCTATTATCGACCAAACAGCGCGGCTTACTCGGCTGTGTTTTCTAGAAAAGAAAGAGTTCCTCCATTCTGCAGGAAACAATGTGGTGTGCGGAGTTCCGGTGTGCGAGGCGAGGCGTTCTGCCTCTATGTATGGCACCTTCCGACTAGGCCTGAGTTTATAAGAATGAGCTCATTTACTCGTTATACATTTATTTTGTTACCGAATTTATCTGTATGCAAGGTCAGATGTACTGTTGAGTGTGTGTGCATCGGTATTTATTTTGTTTGCTTTTTGCAATCCTTCCATATTTGTTTGCGCTCCAGGGAGACAGAGAAGGAGCGCGCGGGGGGGGGGGGAGGGGGGGGGGGGCGTAATGGCGAGTGCTTAACACCGCATACTTGTTTTCAAGTATTTCTTCGTCGGAGCAGTCTGTCTGTTCACACCAGCTAGCCCGCACTGCTAGGCCAGAATCGACGAGTGCACGCGCCCTCTTCACTGGTGTACGTACCCCGGCTGCCCGTATATATATAGACAAAGATGTACCAGGTATCGATCGAAGCTACGGTATAGGGGTCACGTTTTGAGCCTTTTGTGTCTCTGTGGCGCTCGGAGTCACTCACGCGCGAGTGAACCCCCTGTTCTTTTCTCTAAGCCTTCGTGCTGCAATTTTGCGAGATGAGACTCCGCGCTGGAATAGTTAGCGCTACGCTGCACCAAGCAAACCGCCTGAGGTCGTTTTGTCAGCGAGGTACAGTTTTTTCCCCGTACGAGCGGCTGAAGCTTGGTAGAGAAAAAGGAGGTATCCCCCCGCCTTGGTCTATCGTTTTTGTCGCTTTTCGGAATCCAACAAGTTTTTCTAGCTCGTCAAAGTGTCAGTGAGTGACACCATTTTTCTGGAAAAAAGGATCCCAGGTGCCGTATAGCTTGTACCTGGGCACGAGCTAGTAGTGGCCATAGCGTTGGATGCGAAACGATAGCACCCAAGTTCGAGCTTCGACACGACACGATACCGATTAATCGAAAAATCGGATCGATACGCTTGTGATATGCGATGTGTGCACGCACGTCTAGCCTCAACCTGACGTTCATGCGAGTAGAGCTCGTTTTATTTCGTAGGTAGACCCTGGCACACCGCAGGGTACTGCACTGTACAGTACTCTACTGTACTGTACAATAATCTACTGTACCGTACCGTACTGCACTGTACTGTACTGTACTGTACTGTACTGTACTGTACTGGGCTATCGCTTCGAACCACACCCGGGCATAAGGCCCGTTCGCTTGAGGCTCAGGGGGGTGGTGCGTGAGTAGATATCTTACACACTCTGGACGATGCTATCGGTTCGACCACACCCCGGTGGTAGCTTCCGCTCGCTGGGGGGGGGAGAGAGCGGCGGTGCACGGGAAGCGACACGTGCTACGTACACTACGGAGGTTTATAAGCATTTGTTTTTCGGTTCTTCCTGGCTTGAGAAGCTCTATGCCTCAGCCAACAACGACTGATTTTTTGTGTAAACTGAACGCGTTCGCGTCTCTTTTTTTTGTTTTCTTTGGTGTGCACGGAAAAGAGGGCCAATGGTCTCGGGAGCCGATCATGCAGCAGCTGGTGCTGAGCAGAGGTCTGGGGAAGAGCAAAATCAGAGTGCGAACTAATCTCTAGCAGAGCACAGGCCTCGAAGCCGACCGTACTGACGCGGTTTCCGGTTTTGTGTCCTAGTAAGCCGCCTTTCCATGAAGTACAAAGCCCCAAATATCGTCTTGGGTCGTTCTTGCGGTACGAATGTCCCGACAAATGGAGCCCTGGGCATGGAGCCTTGGGCGTGTTTGACCCCTGTCTCGGGCGTTTCTGGTTGAAGCGCGTTTTGCGGTATGCCTTGAGAGGCGAAAACTGCAGCATGCATGCGCTACGAAAGGCCGCAGCTTCACAATGTGTGCGAGACCCTCTCTGGATTTGGAGAACATTCAATAGGTTTAACGGAGTGCTACTAGCCACATCGTGATGGGGTGAGGAATGCCTGGGGGGTGGTTTTGCGGACATGATAGTCTACGGCACACGCCTGACTCTACTCGCGTCGCCTTGGCATGGAGTTGGGCGGAATTTTTCTGATTGGTAAGCGTTTTTCGCGGCCATCTCTAAAGGAACTGCGCGGGGTATGTAGGCGTGGGAAAAAAGGCAGTACTGATATTTGGATACAATATGTAAGAGCCGCGCGCAGGAGAGTTTTGAACAAATTGAACGTTACACCCACATCGCACTCACAGACGAGACGAAAACGACATGGGTGCTGTTTCAGAAGTAATGGCCTGTCGCGCACTTCTGTGAGTGGTGGCGATGTTGTTGGTGCTCACAGCTCACAGCCTTCGCGTAGGTCCCCTTGCTATGGAATCCGGGACTGATTCTTCTCTTCTTGGCCGCGCAGCTTTCGCGGCCGCCTCAGACGGCAATCTCCGCGGCATCCATGAGCAGAAAAAGGTAAATATCCTAATGGTTCGACCAACAACACGTGGTGGAGACCCACTGGTTTTGAAAAGCATAGTGATTCGTACCCCCACATCGTACTGAGCGAGAGGCGAAAGTGACATGCCGATGGATGCGGGTTTTTGGAAACAGCTTCAAATGGCCTGTCGCACACACCTGTAATATCGCAAATGTCTTGCCGACCGTGTGAAAAATACGAAGGCTACGGTGTAACTAAGGGGGTTACCCCAATTTTTCACAAGAGCGAGTTTGAGCCACTCGGACGAGTGAATCTGCACTGGAACGTCACCGGACAAAAAACACTTCGGGGCGTTTTCTTGGCGCAGCAGCGTGTAGCTATGAATTCCGCTTTCGCTTTCACACCAACGCCGCAAAATTTAAGCAGCCGCACAGCTGAGCACTCACAAGCGCGCAAGACCCGCCCGCGCAAAAAGAACAGGGAGAAGTTAACGCCTTCCACCACCCCGGAAACCCTTTTCGGGGACAAATTTCCTGTCATGTTTGTAGCAGTATATAGGGAGGGATTTCGGGGCACTAAACTCGCACTGGTGACCCTGAGCCACCGCAAAAAACGTCCCTAATAAAGGGACCCCCCGTAACAAAGGAACCCCCCCCCCCCCCCCCCCCACCGTAACTGTGGCCAAATGTGGGGCTGTTTTCTGCTTAGTGCACGGCTCTCGTGATCGCCTTAACATTGTTCAGCCCCGTCAATCGGACACGGTTTCGGCCAAATATTGCTATGTATACCCTCGCTATCATGGCTCGCGTCTCGCCGCTGCATTCTTAGCCAACCTCCACGGCCTCCAATAGAGGCCGGCCGGTCGGTCGGTCGCGTCTAAAACCAGACAACAACCTCGCCATTTTTTTCAAGATAACAAGCTCATCCAATGATATTTTTCTGGCTGTGTTGGGACGATATACTCGTTGTATAAAATGTTTTTTTCACGGGAACGGTTTATTGTCAAAAATATGTTGCAGATTGTTACATACCCCTTCTTATCAAACGTGCGAACTAAATGCACCCCTTCGACCCGACCAGAAACCCTAGTGGCTAGACCACCGATCCCCTCGACGCAACAATGACCCTTTCCCGCGCAAGAACGAAACGGGAGAGAATAATCAGAACTTTCGGTGAGGAAGCAACAAGAAAATATACCCTCGGGAAAACATTTTATAATGTCCTTGAACTGAAGTAAAGAAGTTTGTGTGGGACACCGAAAACATCGTCCTAAATTTAAAATATTCCTCACATGATAAAGCTTTTCACCCTCGAGACTGGCATCCCTAGCTACATTATCACCGGTCTCCTAACGCAATAAAAATGACGCTCCCTCCTCCAAGAACAAACTCAGAAAAAGGTCGATTCCGGGGGGAGGAAAGTTCAGGAAGAGAAATCTGAAACATTAATTACCTAAAATGAGAGGTTTGTGAGGGATACTTAGTTTCTCTTCTTTCAGTCGAGAAAGCTTTTACCCTCGACCAGCATCTCTAGCTACACTACACTACCGGCCCTCCTGTACTCACCCCCCCCCCCCCCCCCCCCCCGCCCTCCCCCCCCCCCCGCCGGCCAGAGAAAGAAACACTTAATGATAATACGCAAGAAAATGAAAAGCAGTAGAGAATCGTTTCGAAAGCTACTGTGCGTGGACGATATACTCTACCGGTTTTATATAACAAGAAACATAAGAAAACCACCCTCGAATATTCAGGGAAGAGTGATAAATCCGGCAGAGAGCGCGGTAATGCAAAAAATAAAACGAAAACCTGTGCGCGTGAAACTGGTACATTGCCTTGCACCGGTTCTGCCGCAAATAAGAAAAGTCCCCACATCACTAACATCACTGTAATAAATCTAGCCCTTCAAAATAAGAAATATCGAAAGCGATAAAAACAATATTTTTGAGCGTAGGAACACAACACCGTTTGTTACACCCAAGAAATCGTCTCAGGGCCTGGGCCCCTCCAGCATCCCCCCTCGAGAAAAAGCCTCCGAAGGCTATGGTACGGGGGGGGTATCCCCATTTCCACTACCGGTTCCCCTCCCCCGCTCGCACGAGCGAATCTGTGTGTGCTCACGGACAAAAAAGTAGCTCAGTTTCAGTCGATTGTGGGGACGCAGCGCAGCAGCACACCATTCCACTGCGGCTTCATATCGCAAGTTTAGAACAGCACAGCACAGCACAGCACAGCACGAAAGCTCGTGGTCGTGCACCTCGCAACACGGGAGTCACTCGGGCGAGGGACTCCGGCCCATTGCAAAAAAAAAGCCCCAAATATCAAAATTCCCTACCGTGCCTCAATATAGCCCATTTATTTAGAAGAAAGCCCAGACTGAAATAAAAAAACAGGTGCTTTTTTTTTTCACATGCCCACCCACGGTGGAGGGTTGTACACCGTTTTTTTCCTCCTGGACTTTTTTTTTTCTTCCCCCCAATTTAAGGATCTCTATACTGCTAACAGTACCTCCACCCAATAGCTGATTCTCAAGCGAAAACAACAACGAAGTCTCAGAGAGAGAGCAAAGCCTGACGATGAACGGCAGTCCTCCGCACATAGCAATAGGGTGTATGGAGGGTGTACGACGCACGTTGAGACACACCTGCCGACATTAAATTAGCAGGTGCACTCAACCACAATCTTTTTTTTCTTCTTCTAGAACTGCGAGAGGCTCCTCAATCCGGGAGCTGTAAGACTTCTCCTCCAAAAAAACTAGTTTGGGGGGATAAAATCAAACTGCTACCCCCCCCCCCTCCCGCCCCCCCCCCGGGTGAGAAAGAAGAAACCTCATATGAATGGCCTCTTAGGTACACAACGAGAATCACCCCCACAAAAAAAATGGCCCGCTTCAGCGACGATTTCGGGTGAAGGAGGAGCCCCCCGCATCATTTTCAGTTGTTTTTTTTTTTCACACACGAAACGTGTTTTTACCTCGATCTATCTGTCGTGTAGCACGGTGTCCGCTCTGCGGTAGAGGTACGTACACACTCCATTATATTTTTCTGAGAGGCTCATTCATTCATCCCTTTTTTTTCAGAAGCCAATCTGTATCCGACACAAAAGCTGTTTCGGGGGGGGGGGGGGGCGGCGGAGGGCGGGGGGGATAAAAGTTCTCCTTGTACTCTCTACCTGATGGACATCACCATGGCGCATAGTTGTAAAAAACACCGTTTTTTTTTTTTTTTTCAATGAAACTGAGTTTACGGACGATTTTGGGATATAAAGCTGCAGGCCCGTAATATATTCAGTTTATTTTCTTCATCCTAAAATACTACCTCTATTGTATCACGCGCCGTGCTCCAAAAAAACGTAAACTGTAAAAACAAGAATGGCACGAACTCCGACGAATTTCGGTTAAGGCAGACGCGTCATAATTATCAGCAAAAAAAAAAAAAAATCCCCCCCCCCCCCCCCCCAAAAAAAAAGGGCTACACCCCCTCCCCCCTTCGACCTTAACACACATCGGAAAAGAAAAAATGAGAAATTCAGGAGCTGATAAGAGTGGGTTATAATAATATACCAGATTTTGCGTGGAACATCACAGCACTCTTTCTGTTACACGGGGTTTGACCCAAGACATCTCTATTCCGTTTTCACACCAGCAGGGGAACTGCCCCTGTAAAACCGCTACGCTAGCGGCGCGACAAAGGCGGTTATGGTGGCCGTGAGGGCAGCCGCCCAATACGCGTTCGCTACGGCGGACGAGCGCCGCCCGCCGCCCGCCACCCCGCCCGCCCTGGGGGTGGCCGGCCCCCCTCCGCCATCCGCGACACCGCCTGCATAGTAGTCTTCTTCGCTCGCGGGGTAGACTTCGTCGTCGCTGCGAGCGGACTGAGAGCCGCCCCCTACGCATCCCGCCTCCTCGGTAGAACACTCGAAAAAGTCGAAGACGCAGCCCCAGTACGCTACGGATAGGCTCCCCACCTGGCATTCGGCCCCGGTCCCGCTGCAGCAGAAGGCGGACCCCAGGACATCGCAAGTGCCGGCAGCTCCCGAGGCGCTGGCCGCGGCCGCCGCGCTGAGATATTCGGAGCGGCACTCGGAGTAACTCTCCTCGCTCGGAGAAGGCGCCATCAGGATCTCGAAGGCGTCGGAGTAGCAGTCCACGCACTCGCTGTCCTGCACGCAGGTGTCCGCGACATCCGCGCAAGCGTCTCCCAGTCCGAGAACCCACACTCCAGCTGCCGTAGGCGCGGCGGTGGGGGAGCCGCTAAGGCGGAAGTCTCGGTCGCTTGACACGCTGGACCCCCAGGGTCCGGCGGCGGATAGGGGTTCGCCGGTGGAGACCGGTGACGGGGGAGGCCCGCCTCCGACGAGGTTGGCGTTGTAGCAGGGGATGTCGTCGATGGAGCAATGGAAGCCTTCCATGAAGCACGTCCAGTATTCCGTAAACAATCTGGAAAGCAAAATATATATATAAAAACACGGTTACGTAGGGGTTGCGCTCGTATGATTGCGCCAAAAAAAGGTATACCTCTGGGTGATTTGAGTTCTTCATGTGTGAAGAACTGCCGGTCAATGAAGTAATTTAACGAGAGTGCATTATGTTTTCAGGACTAAGGCATAGTCTAGAAGCTTTGGTCGGGTTGTGTGTGCGAACGAATGCCTTTCGAAGTCGTTTTTGGAGTGAGATGTTGAGCTCTTCATGTGACGAATTCAGCGACTTTCTGCTGCAACTCTAGCGTGGGGTGGCTCGTTAAAAGGGCAGGACGGCGAGTGAATGGCCCACCCCAGGTTGTTAGGGAGTAGTGGAAAAAGTATGCGGGATTTTTTAAATATATATATATATATATAAATACTTTAGGGGAAAATGTTATGGTTAAGAAAGCGTTGTCCCCGTAATGATGTATATATACCAGATTTTGTCCCCCTCAGAAACGGGTTTTATAGTTTCAGCGCACAGACTGACTAAAATCACCCTGTTGACCCTGATAGCTACACTGTAGTTGTAAGGGGAGTCGCCGACCTATATCCTTAATGAGGACACACAACTCGTAATGCGCGCGATCGGAGTATCACACACAGCTTGCAAAGACGAGTGTCGACGAAATCTTCGATCTCACAGCTGGAGTGTATTTTCATTTTTTATAATATATTGGGGGAAAATGTCATGGTTAAGAAAGCGTTGTCCCCGTAAAGATGTATATATTATATATATTAGGGGAAAATGTTATGGTTAAGAAAGCGTTTTCCCCGTAAAGATGTATATATATTGGGGGAAAATGTTATGGTTAAGAAAGCGTTGTCCCCGTAAAGATGTATATATTATATATATTTTAGGGGAAAATGTTATGGTTAAGAAAGCGTTGTCCCCGTAAAGATGTATATATTATATATATTTTGAGGGAAAATGTTATGGTTAAGAAAGCGTTGTCCCCGCAAAGATGGGAGTGTGTAGTTTCAATGAAATGGAGTGTCGAGAACCTTTTGGTCGTGGAGACAGAGTGCATCTTCACGTATTCAATGGTTACACAAGAGGAGAAGGGCTTCTTCATCTAGATGAGCCTATTGCAGCGAGGGAGAAGACGCATAATACGATAGAGAGGTACATTCGTTTTTTGGCTATATATATATTTTTTTTTTGAATGACCGCGGGGCTCCTTAGTTAGCTCAAAATCGTCGGAAAAAAATACTCCGGACGGAGTAAATAATAGGCCATTTTGTTTTGCACGACATTCTCGTTGTATATTTAGCCGCCCCATGGAATTGTATAAAATCAGTTTTTGGGTTAAGAAGTGGACATGTCTTAAGCTCCGAAAATAAGCGGAGCACCTCTATCGTAGCACGCGTCGGAAAAAGAACAACAGATATTTGCTACTTGTTGGAGATCTTGCAAGCGTGGAATGAAAACATACTTTTGCCTTGTTCACGACAAAAACCGATTTTGGGCCGCCGGGAAGGGAAAAAAATATTCAGATCCAGTATCGAAAAAGGGTGGATGCTCTTGTTTGTACAATACGAAAATTCGTCACAGCCATCATGATGGAAATGTTTACAGTCTCTCTCTCTCTGAGGCTTTTCTCACCTGCTCTCCATGCACTCTTTTGCGGTGGTCTCGTCCCCCAGATCGCAGCAGACCGAAGCGCCCTGGCTCTCGCACGTCTGCTCGTCCGATACCCCGGGGAATCGCTCCTCGCAGTCCGAGCTCGACCAGCTCGCGCCCCAGCCCGCGATGCACCCAGAGCACTGCGCATCGGCGAAGCATGCCGCGCTTTTCGAGTCGCAGGTGGTGTCGGGCGCGGATATCACAGACTCGAAACTGACGGTGCTGCTGCTGCTGCTGCTGCTGCTGCTCCTGCTGCTGCTGCTGGACGATGCGCTCGCTGGTTGGTGAAGGGTGGTGCCGAGAAAAGATCCGCCAGATGACACCAAGAAAAAGAACAAGAAGGCCTTGGCTTTCGCCATGTTCGCTGTGGGTTCTCTCTCGGATTCTCTCGGGTCTCGGCTTCCGGCTGACGTCTCCTCGCTTCTAGTCACACCGTTACAGCAGCTCGCTCCTGGCTTGCCGTGTGGCTCGGGTTGTTCGGACTGTAGAAGTGCTGGGGCGCAGTGAGTGGTCTGTCGTTTGGAGCGGGGCGGGCACACGGATGCAAAAGATAACAGCAAGGATGAGAAAGAAGAACGGGGCGGGGCGGGAGTCCTGTAACATTAGTCTTTTATCCTACACTCGAGTTCTTCTGCGGACAAGCCGTGGTCACAGGCCGGTGTCTTCCCTTCTCCCTTCCCCCAGTCACTAGGGGACACTTGTGCCGGTAGAGTATTTCGTATGGGTGAGGGTTAATGTTAGGACTAGGGTTTCAGTTCCATTTTTTCTCACCACTAATATTCAAGAAAGTGGTTGACGCACGCACACCTCTACCCGTGTACGAGACGAAGGGGGTTTCACCCTACATTTTTGGTTGGTTGCGTTTCATTGGGTTAGGGTTATGGGGTTATAGGGTTATAGGGTTATAGGGTTATAGGGTTATAGGGTTATAGGGTTATAGGGTATATAGTTCAAGAGTATGTCAGCTATTTTCTGGAGTAAGTGGTAAGGCATCCTCGGCCTCAAGGGGTCCGTCTCAAGCCACTCTGTGTGCGTTCTTCACAGTGAACCCTGATGCTTGTACTTCCACCCAGCATCCAGAGTGGAAGAATACCCTACCTAGAAAAAGATATTTAGCCTTAAGATCGCCCAATCAAAGCCAGTCAACTTCTGCAGGGATAACCCATAGTCCCCCTTGCCTCGCGTCTATCAATCACACGTACTGCTTATCTCGTGAACGGTTTGCACCCACCATTCTCTCGAACATCTAAGAACTGTTAATTGGTATATATATTATAAGTCGGCCCAACCAAACCTGATATATTATAAAAAATGAAAATACACTCCATCCAGCTGTGAGATCGAAGATTTCGTCGAAACTAATCTTTGCAAGCTGTGTGTGATACTCCGATCGCGCGCATTACGAGTTGTGTGTGCTCATTAACGATATAGGTCGGCGACTCCCCTTACAACTACAGTGTAGCTATCAGGGTCAACAGGGTGATTTTAGTCAGTCTGTGCGCGGAAACTATAAAACCCGTTTCTGAGGGGGACAAAACCTGACAGCTGTGGAGGGAAATGTATCTTGATATATATACCCGCCAGCCCCGGGCTCGGCCTGGCGTCATTGCATGTATACACGTCCACGATATTTTCAGATTCAGACTTGCGAGAGGGGGGGGGGGGGGGGGGGGCGTACTATTTTTTTTTGTTCTTGCTTGTCGACAGGGAGAGGGGCGCGGGGGATACCGAGATTGCTCCAGAAAGCGCCACTCTGTCGCCACCGCGCCCTCTCCGAGTCAGAGGAGTACACGACGATAACAATTTAAAAACCACACATTAGGACTGGAAAGACTCATTTTTGGCAGCAGCAGCGAACAGCGCAGACACATAAATTTGATTTTACTAGATCAGATCTGTTTCCACAGCTTGCTTCGTAACCCGGGTGGAGACGGGGGGCGAGGGGCGCTCTCTTCTCGATCCGGCTTCTTCTGCCTCCAGCCCCTTCTGCCTATTATATATCTTGTCTTATTACGTCTGGATCATCGGCAAACGTATACACCCTGACTGAGCAGTTATGCCGTTTGCGGTGAAACCGACTCTTCTTGTCTGGGGAGAAACGCGATCTGGGCCCCCTCTCCAGCACAAGGTCGCGGCCCTGCAGCCGGGAGGAGTCACACAGCCCCTAGGTCTTCACGTGTACACGCATACCAGGTGCCAGGGGTACGTACCGGTTATTCCTACGTACGTACTGGATATTGCTACGTACACATACCGGTTATTCCTACGTACAGGTACCGGTATGTATTGCCTAACAAAGGCTATGAGCATACGAGGTACCAGGGGCACGTACCGGTTATTCCTACGTACGTACCGGATATTCCTACATACACATACCGGTTATTCCTACGTATAGGTACCGGTATGTATTGCCCGACATAGGCTATGGGCATACCAGGTACCAGGGGTACGTACCGGTTATTCCTACGTACTTACCGGTTATTCCTACGTACACGTACCGGTTATTCCTACGTACAGGTACCGGTATGTATTGCCTGACATAGGCTATGAGGTAGGGGTTATCCCCTTTTTCATATCCGGGTTTGAGCCACGGTTCACCCCATTTTCCATATCTGGGTTTGAGCCACCCGATGGGCGAGTGAGCGATTTATACGTACACCCTCAAAGAGAAAAATAATGTAGTACGCACGCACGTAGTAGGCGTTTTATTTTTTTGGCGCGGTGTGTAGCTATCTATAGAGCCATCCCCCAGTCGCTGATGATTCATGTCGAGTCGGAAAAAAACATTTATTTATAGAACCGCGCACGAAAATCCTCAAGACCGCAAGAGGGCACACGGAGGGGCCACTCGCGCGAGTGACCCCGAGCCATTATTGCTGACGAAGGGCCCAAACGTCGCCCCTCCCCCCCCTACGACGTAGCTTTGGCTGCCTCGACAACGAACGCCTGTGGCCGCGTCTGTTTGTGATCCCTACTATTCATATCAACATTTCACTGTTCGATTAATAACGGCGCCCGCCACCGGTAGGGACAGCCAGCGCGGCCCCGGTGCCTCGGGAGTTGATGACGGATACGCCAGCAATCTTTATAGCACTGGATTACGCGTGAACACTACCTGGTACACAGCAGTTTTTTGCTGTATGTAGCAGTCGAGTTAAGATACACACCCCGCGACATGTTCGAAAATTCGTGGGGGTTGTGTGTGGTGAGATTGATTTAAGCAACCTGTAATATACTCCGGAGTATATATTTTCCCCAGATCATCCCGCGCCGGAGAGGACATGAAATAAGTTTTTCTACTTAAAAACGCGAAAATTCTCGACCACGCTATATTTCCAAGCGGTGTACCTCCAAAAAAACGCTTGTGGGGGGTTTCTGACGAGACGCATGCCACGCGGTAAAGTGCACCCTGGCTCTATTTTTCCTCCTGAGTGAGGGTGGTGACTTGAGGATAGCCCTACATGACGCCCCGCCCATAAAATTTTATTGTTGGCTATTATAGACTAAAGCTACGGTACATCGTAGTATCATACCCATGATACTTTTTTCGCTACTGGATTTGAGCCACGCGCACATACATACATGTGACTCTGTAGCTCTCTGCCAAAAACACGTTTTAGAGTAATCCCACGATCATCAGGGGGTTGCATTTTTGGGGCCAAAAGAGGTTTCTTGCCCCTGTTGATGAGCTCCCCTCATTTTAGAGCCACGTCATCTGCAGAAAATATGTTAGTTTGCCAATTAACTGCTCCTGCTGTGCACACCTCTACCTCTGTCATCGTAGCTCGCGTCTGACACGTTATATACACGTCCATGCTGTAGCTCCAATTCCCCCCAACGCCCCTTCCTTCCCCACCACCTGCACCATCGCCTAGACCTAGCACCACGCGTATAGCAAACCCCTACATATGTCATCTATGCGACATAAAGCTGTTGGAAATCCCCCCCCTCCCCCCCCCCCCCCCCCCCCTTGACAAACGGATGCATTTCCTTCCACAATAGTCAATTTTGTCCCCCTCAAAACGGGCTTTATAGTTTCCGCGCGCAGACTAACATCGCCCTGTTCACCCTTGTACAAGCTACATACACTGTAGTTCCAAGGGGAGTCGCCGGCCTGAATCTTTAATGAGGACATGCACAACCCGTAAAATACGCGCGGTCGGAGCATCACGACACAGCTTGCAAAGATGAGTTTCGACGACATCTTCGATCTCACAGCTGCAGTGTATGTTAATTTTTTTTATACAGTACAGTACAGTACAGTACAGTACAGTACAGTACAGTACAGTACAGTACAGTACAGTACAGTACAGTACAGTACAGTACAGTACAGTGCACTATTAATAGTATGTGATACGTGGAAAAGTAACAGAGTATATTATAAGAATATAAGTACACTCCAGCTGTGAGATCGAAGATTTCGTCGAAACTCATCTTTGCAAGCTGTGTGTGATACTCCGACCGCGCGTAATACGGGTTGTGTGTCCTCATTAAAGATATAGGTCGACGACTCCCCTTGGAGCTACAGTGGATAGCTATCAGGGTCAATACGGTGATGATGTTAGTCAGTCTGTGCGCGGAAACTATAAAACCCATTTTTGAGGAGGACAAAATCTGACAGTTTATCAGGTGAATCCTGTAAGTCGAATAACTGGTGAGGGGAGGGCAGAATTTTCAAGGACGTGGGGGCCTGGGTTTGATCAAGAAGGAGGGGGGGGGGGGGGGGGGGGGGGCGGGCGGGGCAACTCAATCTGTGCGTGGAAACTAAAAATCCTTTAAGGGGATAAATGTGACGGTTTTGGAAAGAATGCACCAGTTCATCATGCATATCCTGTAAGTCGTACAACCAGTGAGGAGAGGGCGGAGTGTTCGAGGGGGGGGGATTAACAGCTCTAAGTCGCATAGACGTAGGGGTTTGCTATACGCGTGGTGCTAGGTCCAGGCGATGGTGCGGGTGGTGGGGAAGGAGGGGGCTTTGGGGGGGGGGTGGATGAATTGAAGCAGCGGCACGGGTATATGCAGCGACTACTGCACAGTAAGTATTGTGAGTTGTTTTAATGGCCAACTGTTTTTGGCCTACCCCACCTCTCCTAGCTTCAAGCTGTGGCATGCTGAATGCTCAAATCATCTCCATGTTGCACACTCACGTCACGTTTGGTCTTTCTTCGTTGTGTGTGCGCATCTGGATAGACCCTGAACGATGCGTACACAACGCATGGCTGTCGTATGCCACGCCATCGGTCATTATTCCTTGCTTCGCTTGCTTGAGCTTTGAACTCGTCTTACTTCTACCATGAAGATGTAAATGGGTGAAAAAATCTGTTTAATGTGCTTAGAAACAGACCCCGGAGATTGGCAGATTACGAAGTGTATTTTCAAAAACTCCAGAGCAACTGATGGACATATATGTGAACCTGTCACTGTGACCGCCGTCTTGATTATTTTGAGTTAATGTGAGAACGACAATCAACAACAACAACAACGACGACGACGACACAACAAGAAGTTCAGAACGAACGACGAGTTGTCGTGTAATGAAGTCAGAGAGTCAGTGAGTGTTGGCCGCACCCCGTTCTCTAATTTAATAAGAAACCCCCTCTCTCCAGGGCTAATTTCCTGTCTTCATTATTACGGGGGACTATAGTAAATAGGACCTACGGTACAGACAAAAACCAACATATTTTCCTATTTCGACTAACAATATTTGGTCCTATTTACTATGGTCCCCCGTAATACTACTGAGCACGTGAGCACGTGTATATTTACTATTAATAGTCTAGTCTACTGCTTTTGCACAGATAATATGTGTCCGTGTCATTGAGTACTTGCCGCCAGCGTAATCTTGTATAATAGATATGTACGGGACCGAGCACCATACACGATGATACCCCGTACCAGTAGAACGTGGTACATAATGTTGACCATACGACCTGTCGCATATACCTGGTGCCTGGTATCGAAACGTGCCGGTCGCCCCGGTGGCGTATCAGGTTATTATCCTCGAGCCTGGTATATAGACTCTAGTCTATACATGTCAGTTTCGTGAGTTCGAATCCCGAGTGCATACGAGTACTCGCATAAATTCGTGGGGACTTTTTCTTGCGCACAAATTGACTCGCGGAAATCGCGAGAGCGTGAGTTAGCAACACTCGATGCAAAATCGACGAGCAGTGGGATTGCTGAACCCTATGCGCGCGACAAAGATTGAAGGCAAGCACCGGGGACGACACCTGTGACCACGGCTTGTCCAGAAGAAAGTAGACGTGTGTGAAAAAAAAAAAATAGAAAAAAATCATTAGCTTCCCTCTACAATGCAACGGTATATAAATCATCCTGTTGACCCTGATACGAAGCTACACTATAGTTGCAAGGGGAGTCGCCGACCTATATCCTTAATGAGGACACACAACTCGTAATGCGCGCGATCGGAGTATCACACACAGCTTGCAAAGATGAGTTTCGACGAAATCTTCGATCTCACAGCTGGAGTGTATTTTCATTTTTATAGTATATTTGTGCGCCGTATGTTTTGATGGTCAACGCCCGCTCGGGACCGCAGTCGTAGCTCAAACGAAAAATATCCACACTTCTCGTCTATACCAGGTAGCGGATTTACGTTGTGGGAGCCTTGCATACGGGTAATTATAATGTCTAGATCCTCATATGATGCAGACTACGAGGACTGGGCAGCAGCAGCAGTGAAGGCAGCACCCAGCACAAAGCAGCAGCGTGAGTAGCACGAGGGCATGTCAGTAGTATGGGGACTTGCTGATGGCAGCCGTTGAGCACCATTTCTGCCATTTCTACCCCACTCAGCCGTTCAGCTTGATCAATACTGCGAACAGAACAGTTGTCATTATTAAAAGTACCACCAGATCGCAGACAGGATATATTCTGGACTACTAGAATCTTAAACTCATCGTGAGAAGAAGACGTACGAGAGCTACGCGAGCGTGCAGCAGGTATAGTCTAGACTATAGCTTCGTATGCCTATGGTCGAGCTGGAATACACTGCTTCATCAACCTATCGGTACCCGAGCCCTGTCTATCCCCTCCAGGTCTATATGGGTTACAAGATAATCGCAGCGCTTCCCGACCCGTTTCGCGCCATTTTGTAACCCTAAAGCTCGAAACTGCCGCGCTATGATATAGTCTACCAGTACAAGGTACCTACCTGATTACCGCCTATTGTATTTGACTACAGCAGCACGCGCGTGCATCTACACCTTTGCGCATTGCTTCTTGAACTTCAGGCGCGTAAACACATGCACGCACGTTGCTGCTGCTGCTGCTTGGGATAAGACTCTGAAGCGCACCCGGTCTCTGTGTCCGTTCTCATGGGTGTGTTTGAGTACGGGTAGAGCTTTGCTACTATTGTACGAGGAAAAGAGGGTGGCGCGCAATCTCTCAACTTTGTATCCTATACAGTTAGTATTACTAAATACGTAGTCTATATACAAGGGTTCCGTTGGGACTCACTGCTGCCGTTGGAGCATACCTCGACAAAAAACAAACTGTTCCAGAGCTGGCTGACCTACCTGCGATCTCGATGCGGCTGATGAAAGGAGATTCTCTCTTCTTGCTCACGTATGCCCGCGGGTCCAAGCAAAGAAGGATATCGCCGGTTGCTTTCCTCCCGTTTTTCCACCGACGGCTGTGACGAACAGCAGTTCGCTCGAGACGAGAGAACGAGTAGTGACTGCGCCTTTTTTCGCTCCTCCTCCGCTCTGCTCTGTCGTACAATGACAAGCGCGTGTGGAGCAGACACACACGTTGTTTCGCGGCAAGGCTGGGGACCTGCGCAACCGAATCATACCACCGCTACCGCCCCCCGGAAAGCCCGATCTCCATACTTTGCATTCATCCAGCAGTGGGAGCTGTGAGTTGGTGTGTGAACGTCACACTGCAACTTCGCGACACAATTCATCCATTGTTCGTAGAATAGCTGATAACGACCCACATTCAGCGCTTTTTCTCTGGCACAGCACACAAGACACAACCAGTTGGACACAACAGACCCGCAGACCTCCAAGCAAAAGTTTTAAACATTCAAATATTTCACGAAAATCAAATTTGTGTTTGCTACTTGTGATTGGCCAAAGCATAGTCTATAGTCTAGACTTGAGACTAGTCTAGTATGTTACACATGATGCACCAGGTATGTCAGGATTGGCGGTGGGTCGGCAGTAAGTATCAGCCAAATTATATCCTACCAGGCAAGTATATGATACACGATACACGTTTTGCTTTTAGTGGGTCAACATGTAGTCTAAGTCTAAAGCAAAGATCCCGGCGACCGTTTGTTGGTATCGTAGTGAAGTTTCGGGCCGTGGTTAAATTTTGCGCACAAGAGAGTCCTCTCTTGCCACAGCTTGCAGGAGTGTTCTCCATGGCCTCTTTCTCTCTTGCACGTAAACAGCAGCAGCAGCAATAAATAGCGTAGTAGTAGTAGAAGTAGTAGTAGTAGTAGTAGTAGTAGTAGAGTAGGAGTAGCAGCAGTAGTAGCAGTAGTATACAGCAGTAGTAGAGTAGTACCAGGTATTATAGTAGTCTAGTCTAGTCTACATTAATAGTAGCACTGTATGGTAGTGGTTCCTCTAGTGTAGCGGCGCCGGCATGTGTCGGCCGGAAACACCGGTACTATACTACTCGTACAGGTACTCCGCCTACTGGCTCACAGCGCTATATCATACAGACTACATACAGGTTGTTCCCACTTTTTGTGCTCTGGCCAGCCAAAGGATTTCGCGGGCCCTCTTCTCGCGCGGGCAGCCGGCACTATGCAATACACTCTCAACCGGCAATACATACCGGTCGCCCCGGTGGCGTATCAGGTTATCCTCGAGCCTGTTATAGGTCAGTTTCGTGAGTTCGAGCCCCGCAGTGCATACTCGTATAAATTCGTTGGGACTTTTTCTTGTGGGCAAATTGACTTGCGGAAAGCGCGAGAGAGCATGAGTTAGCAACAACACTCGATGAACAATCGACGAGCAGTGGGATTGCTGAAGCCTATGCGCGATAAAAGTTGAAGGCAAGCACCGGGGAGGAGAAGGGAAGGCACCTGTGACCACGGCTTGTCCAGAAGCTGGAAGGTGAGAGTGTGCAAAAAAAAGAAAGAAAAAAAAACATACAAACTTTAGGGAGCTCACGCGGTACGCATACGATCGTATGTAGCTAAATATTTCCGGCCGCAAGGATATATTTGAAAAAGAAAAGAAAAAATACGCTTCATTCAGCTGTGAGATCGACCAAAAATAAGTTGCGTGTGATACTTCGATCGCGCGTATTGCGGGGTGTATACCCTCGTGAAGGATACAGGTCGGTGACTCCCCTGCTAATGCCAGGGTCACCAGGACTAAGACATTCAGACCTTGTTCTGCGCGCGGAAACCGTATTGATATCCCGCGCATTGAGGGGGACAAAACCAGAATCTGTGGAATTCAGTATGGATGAAACAGTAAGTAAGTACGTGTTATAGTCTACAGTATAGTGTGAGCCAACTTTTGGAGTGTCCGCGAATTCCTGTGTACTCCCTGTATATGTGGCAGGCCAGCGGAGGTCCAGCCAAGGCTTGATGGCTGCTAGTGCTGTCGAGTCATGATGGAACATGCTGTGTGTGGATGTCGATCGCTAACACCGTTCCGAAGGGATCTCTCTTCTGCTCTTCTTGGTGTAGTCTAATGCAAGGTCACATGTGTTGATCGAACGAAGACCGACGAGTGAGATCTGGCGTTCTGCATCAGGCGTCGGGTGATGCACACTTGATCCTAAAAAGCTCTTCGAACGCTTATCTCACTCATTACCACCTGACCTGCGGAATACACAAACTAAAGCGTGGATCCAAAACGCCAGACCCCTGCAATCCTACAGATAGAAGCTCTTGCGCTAATAATGCATAATGAATGGTCAAAGGTGCGTGTCGCCGAACACCCGATTGTTTTTGCCAATCCAGAGAGCCTGGAGCCGTAGTCATTTCCGGGTGGAGCACCCGCAGGCCACAAATGTTAGCTCGCACCTGTGTGTAAAGGTGCAGGGGAAATTCGGAATTCACATCGTGACAAGACCACGGGACGACTTCCTCCATAATTGAAAATAAAATGACTAAAACTGTTCGAATGTTAATCGGGGCTCCACAGCAAACAAACAAGAAATCCCCGGATCACATGTGGGTCGTCGATCCCTCCGAAGAGTCGACGTATTATTAGAACAAGCATCATCAACAAAAGCGCGAGCCGTGTGTGTGCTGGTAGTTGTTGCTCTCTCTCTCTCTCTCGAGAGATAAAGGCTACGGGTAGAGGGGGGTGCCCTCAATTTTCACCACCATCGGGGCCGAGCAACATAATTGCGCGAATGACTCTGTCCCCTCACTGACAACATAACAGCATGTATGTATTCGGCGATTTTTTTTTTTGGTGCAGCGAGATGATAACCATAATCAAACTTTTTCTTGTTAATACCGTAGAGAATGTTAAACAGCACGAAAGAAAGAATGTGGACGCAAAGGAACACCCCCCCCCCCCCCCAAAGTACGTGTAACAACATTGGTCGAGATACACAGGGTAATACTTTCTTGGAGAAATGCGTACCGAGGGTAGTATGTATGTGTGTTGGGTATAATCCGCCATGTATGTGGGTTAACAAAAAACACAATACTTCGAAAGTATGTTTCTTTCGCGCGTAGCTTTCGCGATCAAGGCGGGGTACACCCCCCATTTTCACTGCGACCGGGTGGGTGTTCACCAGCCGCGCGCGAGGGACTCCTCTGTAGCACCTCACCGACGAAAGCAAACAACACGTTCGGCGTTTTGTTTTTGGTGCAGCGGCGTAGCTAGCCATCCCTTTCCTTTCGCATTACGAATATCTCGAGAATGTTCAACAGCAGCACGAAATGAACGAAAGTCTGTGGCCGCAAGGAACAGGGGGGTCACGCTCGTGCGAGTGACACCGAGCCAATGAAAAAAAAAGTGCCCAAAAGGGGGTAATCCACCCCCTCTAACGTGCCATATTGGCCTCGCACACAACCCGACCGTGAGGTCAAAACCCTCCGCAGTGCCGGTACGTGCCGGCCGACAATGATGCCAGTGCACCTGCAGTAGTACAACTGACACCAGCCGCTGCACCTTTATCGAGCTTAGTGCCGATACGCGTACTAATAAAAAACTCATAATATATTCAAAAGCTTTGCCAAAAGAACCAAGACAACATCACCTTCCCCTCCTGAGACCAAAGGAGGAGCTTTGCCACCGAAGTGTGGATCAGCAGTGCATCTTTGCGGGAGGGGTGCGCAATGTTTTACTTACTTTTTACGGATATTCGCTGACATGTTCGTGGCAGGCCGCGGCGTGCCGCGGCTGTCCACGGTCAATACTGCGGCAACCCGTGGCGACGCCCGCGGCTACCCACGGTCTGCCGCGGATCTTCGTGGATTGCCGCGGCAAACCACGGCAATCCGCGGCAGTGTACGTCGCTAGCCACAGCACCATTTGCTACGGCAGGTCCACGGTAATGTCTACGGCAATGTCCGCGGCCTCACCCACTTCCATGTCCACAGCACGCCACGGCTCTATGCCCGCGGAAAATAGCAATATCCGCGTCAACATCCGCAGCAATGTCCACGGTAATATTTGCAGCGATGTCCGTGGCGATGTCCATAGCGACGTCCGCGTCAATATCTGCGGGGATATGCGCGGCAATAGCAGCGGCAAAATGTCCGCAGTAATATCCGCGGCGATGTCCGAGGTGATGTCCGCGGCGATGTCTGCGGCAATGCCCGCGGTTGTCCGCGGCGATGTACCCAATCCGCACGGGGGGGAAAACGTTTTTGTGGATCCACTGCAAGAAAAAGCAAGAACACATGAGGTCAGACCGCACGTTATGTACCACTTTGTGGCGTTTTTATTTTCGTCTCACGCACCTAGATGGTGCAAGGTCGACGTGTGTACACCACGTGTGTATGAAGATCAGTTATTGATGCTTGTCCTTGAAACTAGGTGGGCTACCCCGCCGGAGAGGGCTATTCTACCACCCACCTGCGATGCTCCGAAAAGCAAAACTGGCGACCATCCGGTCCATCCATACAGGGGCGGCCTTTTGCGGTCCCGGAAACGAATATATTCAAATGCTCAACTTTTTTCTTATCATCGATATAGCAGTCAGAATGATGACCGTTTTAGTTTGTTTTCCTCGTCCCATTTACAATCTTCGGGATTTTTTTGTTTATCCTCTTTCTCCCCCCCTCGAGACGGAACTCAGGAATCCAGGGGTCTCCAAGCAGGCTCTTCTCCCGCCTTCCCCACTACTACGGTACGCGGCTTGCTATTTTAATCGAGAGTAAGACTGCTCTTTCTTCTCCCTCGCGTCGACTCGCATCGAACCAATGGTAGGCTACGTTTATTTAGCATTGATTTGTGATCCTAACCAACCGTGGTATAAAATAGGCGTTGAAATCTTTGTCACCACACTCACCTTATCAGTCCAACGAAGCGACACACCATGTTACTAGAGTTCGGTGCTACAGTATTGATCACAATAACACCGGGCTTTCTCTACGACATTTTTCTTTCGCATGAGGCGTCGTCCGGCTTTTGTTTTAGTCCATATGGAGAGCTCTTATTGGCACTTGCTTGCTAATCATCTGTCTATGTAATGTTTACGACCTCTCTGTTCGATTCGTTATTTCGTGCATCATACCAGGCACGAACACGTTTCCTTTTGCCATCCCCAGCTCCTTCTGCTCAAATCTCAAGCGCACGCCCTGATGGAAATACAGTCGTAAGTTGTCGTCGGGCATCTACCACAAACACATCATCAGAGTCCTAGTGCAATCAGCCCTGCACAATGTGTCGAAGCCCCCCCCGTACGTACCGATCAGGGCGCGACAACGCAAGCAGTAAGAACAGACTGTGGGAGAGATAGCTGGTACGTACACGTGCACAGTCGAGGATGTCCACGTCTCGGTTGACGAAACACCATGTTCACTGCCGCGGACATTGCCGTGGACAGACGCGTTATACGAAAGAGGTAGCACTTTTTTGTTGTCACGTTTTCTGGATGACGTTTCTCCGACTCCTTAACCCTCCTTTTAACCCCTCTATAGACCGCTCCCTATATACCAACTTCAAGTAAATTTGAAAAAACAGGGTTCCTCCAGTCAGTGGTAAAGTCGTGAACCCAAAATCGTCCGAATATCAGTGTGTCAATATTTAATATTGTTTGGTTGTGTACCATGAGATTGTTCCTCGAGGAACACCTCCAGATCAGTACACTGTGGTCAAAGAGCCCCATAAAACATTTGGTGAACCTCTACGGTAGAGTATGTCGCCGTGGGCATTGCCGTGGGCGTTGCCGTGGACATGGCAGCGGACAACCGCGGACATTGCCGTGGACATTGCCGTGGGCATTGCCGCCGACATGGGCGTGGGCATTGCCGCCGACATGGGCGTGGACATGACCGCGGGCATTGACGTGGCCATTGCCGCGGACATTAATACGCGGCCGTGGACGTTGCCGCAGGTTCCGCTGCGGATACCCCCGCGGACATTGCAGTGGACATTGCCGTGGACATTGCCGCGGCCATTCATACGGCCGTGGACGTTGCTGCGGATACTGCCGCGGATACTGCCGAGGACGTTACCCCGGATATTGCCACGGACATTGCCGTGCAGATCACCGTGGACATGTCCGTGGCAGTCCGCGGCAATATCCGCGGATTGCCGTGGCAGGCCACATCATGTCGCGCGGCAGTGCCCGTGGAGCGCCGCGACTTACCAGGGACTTGTCCGCCTCTGTTGGAATATTCAATGTTCAGTCATCAGTATTGGTACTGCTGTAAGCTACCATATTTGGCCGTGAGCCATAGGAATCCAGTAACTGATACTGAAATAATCTTCGGCAAATTTTATTGAGTGACCGGAAGGTTGTAGACTAGACTACACTGCGAGTTGTTCGTACAACAGACTGTTATAATAAGTCTGTTAGATGTCGTTCATCGATGCGGTATTTAGCATGCAGAAGTCTCAGCAGTAACAACTTGGACATATGATGCACAGTAGCTTACTGGTTAGCCATATCCAAAAGCTGGCGCACGTAGTACGTACGAGCAATGCGGTGTTATCGAATAAACGAATGCGGCGAAATAACGTGGTACCTGGTACGAATAGCAACATTCATGGAATATGATTTGAGGTTGACTGTCGGGACGTTGACGTAGCTAAGCTCCCAGAAGCAAACCTCAGGGAACGCTGCCATAGGTACGGTAGACCACGAGCAAGCCTCAGGAAACGTTGCTGTAGGCAGATCAGAGAACTACCCGCAGAGTGTACATCTATCCGTAGCATACTCTCATTGTGCCGTCTCGATCAGGTGATGGCCAGACCCACATAGATCACTCCTCACTCATCTATCTGTCTCACCTTTCGGCCACCTACTAAGCGCCAATCCAAACCATGGAGCATCTTAAGTTTTTACCTATATACAGGTGATTTCACGATCACTCTGTGAGCCTCTGCACCCACACTGTTCCATACACAGTGACTAGTGCCAGGGATACAACCTACACAGCTTTACATCCCCACAGCCTCTATTCGCGAAAACGACAAATAATGTACACAGCCGTGGATTTTAGTCGGATGGCCTGCTTGGAACCGAGGAGGTGTTCCTCGTGTATGTAATGGTCGCCCAGTGAGTGAGGGTTGAGTACCTCGTTCAGTAGCTGATGAGCCACAGAGCAGCTTCCATGGGCGGTACTCGCGAGATATGCGTCGTGGGGGGATTTGTTTCGATGCTCGCCATGTGGGTGCATATTTAATTTTACTTACTGAAAGGAGCAGCGAGATATCACAGGAGGCGGGTTGGACAGCGTTGCGATTATCTTCCTCCGGCCGAACGGCGTGCCCGCCACTTGCGTCGTTGGGGGCACACCTCGATATCCCAAAAAATCTCCCCGGAGTACGGCGCGCTCGACATGTATCTACAGATCTGCATTAATGCGAGGTGCTGCCCCTGTGTCTACTACTACTACTACTACTACTACTACTACTACTACTACTACTACTACTACTACTACTACTACTACTACTACTACTACTACTACTACTACTACTACTACTACTACTACTACTACTACTACTACTACTACTACTACTACTACTACTACTACTACTACTACTACTACTACTACTACTACTACTACTACTACTACTACTACTACTACTACTACTACTACTACTACTACTACTACTACTACTACTACTACTACTACTACTACTACTACTACTACTACTACTACTACTACTACTACTACTACTACTACTACTACTACTACTACTACTACTACTACTACTACTACTACTACTACTACTACTACTACTACTACTACTACTACTACTACTACTACTACTACTACTACTACAACTACTAGTAGTAGTACTACTACTGCTACTACTACTACTGCTGCTGCTACTACTACTACTACTACTACTACTACTACTACTACTACTACTACTACTACTACTACTACTACTACTACTACTACTACTACTACTACTACTACTACTACTACTACTACTACTACTACTACTACTACTACTACTACTACTACTACTACTACTACTACTACTACTACTACTACTACTACTACTACTACTACTACTACTACTACTACTACTACTACTACTACTACTACTACTACTACTACTACTACTACTACTACTACTACTACTACTACTACTACTACTACTACTACTACTACTACTACTCTAGTAGGGCCCATTTTAGCTTTAGTTCGAAGCGTAATACGGCCTCAATTATCTCTTTGTTGACACGCAATAACCCCGTACATACATCATGATCACGCGTGCCACACCCCAGAGTTCCAGACAGAAACCCAGCCTATACGGCAGGGGGGGTCACATGTTCGAGTCCTATTTTTGAAGCGGCTCCCGGGGTCACTCGCGCGAGAGTGCCCCCCCCCCCCCCTGTTCCTTTGCAGTCTTAAGGTCTTTCGTATAGCCTTTAAGCGGTTTTTTAATTACACTCTCCGACAGGAGGAGCCTGCAGCGTGTAAAATGGTAGCTTTAAACGCTGCGCCACACCGCGCAATCCCCTGATTATATGAAAGTGCATTTTTGTCCGTGGGAGGGGTACGGTTACTCGCGGGCGAAGAATGTACCGAACATCCGAAGGTGAAAATGGAGGCATATATCTTAGCACCCCCCTACCGCACCCTTGGCCCAGATGTACATACCTGATACGCTTCGCGTTAAGAAAAGCCCGCCGCGAGCCGGGGGATCCCCGGTATGCTCGAGAGTCCCGGCATTAAAAAGCTTGCGCTTTATCACGTACTCTGGGGTCTAATACGAAGTACGTGGTTTAGAGCATCTTGGCGTGTATTGCTGGGGACCGCGGGGCGTATATATATGCTGAAAATGCTGCTGTGAGCCCTCGTGTGGATAAATTAGCTAGTTTCGTCAAATTTCCAAAAACAAAAAACGTTTTTTGATGTGCGATTTACGCGCATCTTGACACACGAAAAGAAATGGCAAAAAACGAAACTATTTGGGAGGGGTCCAACCGGTTTGTTCGACCCGATCGACTCATCAATTGGTGTTCCGACTCGCCAATTGCGTGTACGAACTGTTGCCAGGGTAAGACACATGTTCATTTACACCTTCGTTCGGCACCCACTTACGCCGCCCGCCAACCGCCCCCTCCTACCCAAAGCGTAACTGCTCCTCAATCAAACCTTCCATTCGGATAAAGGCCTTCCTGGATACTTATTGTTTAAGATAGGTGACGGAGCATGCCTTGCTTACGCGCTGTAACCACGTCTGTCAGTCTTTCACGATCCTGAACTTCGCTTCCAAGCAAAGCCACAAGAACTATTTCCCAAACTTGAAATCTATTGCCGGATTTGAAAACTTTTTCTTGGGTGTCACCCGTATAGACTATAGTAACAACACGACTATACACAGAGGAAAATTATAACTGACTATGTACACGTGTACATACATACAAAACATTGTTTTGGCTGGTTGGCTTTGGAGCATTACCATTATTACCCCAAATTGAAGCATATAACTGCACTTGGGAAAGATACCCTAACCAAGTTTTTACTAATAAACGAGATTTGTGTTTACAAGACACAACTCCATCTCAAATCCATTCCGAAGGAGAGCATTGTATAAGTACACGCTATTATTGCTTTTGTAGTTCGATTACTTGTACCATATCGGCAGTAGGCAGTGCGAAACAGGCACTAGACATCGAGAGCCCCACTTCACTGATGATGATGGGGCACTGGGTATGAACTAATACGCCACGCACAGACAGATACAGACAGACAGACAGACAGACAGACAGACAGACAGACAGACAGACAGACAGACAGACAGACAGACAGACAGACAGACAGACAGACAGACAGACAGACAGACAGACAGACAGACAGACAGACAGACAGACAGACAGACAGACAGACAGACAGACAGACAGACAGACAGACAGACAGACAGACAGACAGAAAGACGGATAGACAGACAGACAGACAGACATATAGACAGACAGACAGACAGAGACACAGAGACAGACAGACAGACAGACGGCTGCTTCAACGGGCAAACAAAAGAAAAAACCACGGACGACGAGATACTGCTACACACAATTGTCAAGCAATAGCATTCACCATGGCATCCAACCCCGGGGGGCTGCTGAAGTAGGAGATGCGCCCAAGCTGCGCTCGTGGGGAGCTGAAGTGTTACTGTACGCACGGGCGCGCAACTGACGACACTTGTTGCTTGTTGCATTGAAACAAAACACACAGGGACTTCATTTGTTGCTTTTCAGGCCGCTGTACCTGGGGTTCCAAAAGCCAGGTAGTATAAGCAGTATAGACTATACAAGAAGCGTGGGATTGAGGAGCGTGGTAGATCTACGGAACGACGTCGGACAACATTCTAGCTGCATTAAGATACTGCATTGGCGGTTTTCGTACTGCATGCGCGTGTTCTCGTGCCCAGTCTCACATGTATCAAGAGTGCTAACTACCGCCACCATGCCGCCAGTGGAACCGAGGTCTCGGATTTCGAAAGGCTCTTCATACGAGCACATGGTGACGGGGTCTAGGTTTGTCCTGGGAAGATGTCGGTTGACGATCTCTATGAGCGATGTCCGTACGACGAACATACGAATGCGTGGGGTATTGGAGGAGAACAGGGTTCGATACGATACGATAATACAACAACAGTGCGCCCCGCTAAATAAAAAAGTTGACCGATTTGTGTGATTCTTATGTCGTGTCGAAGTCTTCTTTCGGCAGAGATCAACACGCAAAACACGGGAGGGGTGGGGTCAAGCTGTCGGAAGCTCACTGCTGCGCCCTCGGGGGAAAAGGCAACACCATTCGGCGGTTACCCCTAAGGTTTCCAAGACTCTGAAAAGCGGTTAAAAGCGGTTAAAAGCGGCATCACAATATTGCTGGGGATTTTTGGCGTCTAAAAACGCGATCATAAAGATCCCCCTACGGCAAACAAGGCAACCAACATGTCACGAATCTCGCTGCTGTGCTTGTATGTACCACCCGAATCGCCCGCGTTTTGCATGTCATCGCATGGTAAGGTTCACACACTCGCTTTGCGGTTGGCTGGTCACTGGAATTCTTACATCATGCGAAATGGTTATTTCCTACCCTTCGGATTGCCGAGAACAAGATATACGAATGTTACGAGGACCAAAGGGCAGGTGAGTGCACACGAACTTGGACTGGGTCGACGCGGAATGATGCGGATTCAGCCTTTTGTACCACCCATAACCCTCATCTCCCCTCGACGCGGGCTACGATCGAGGTTGAAAATTTCGTCTGAAATGTTTTCTGAATGACGGGGCTACTTGAGCCAAAATCGGCGAAAATATAGGCCATTTTGTTTGCACAGTTCTCGTTGCGCATCTAGGCCATGGGGGTTTTCATCGGGTAGCAGTTTTATGTTTCTCCGGATCAGTTATTGGGAGAGGTCTCAAGCTCTTAAATGAAGAAAACCTCAGTAAGAAAAATGGTGCAGCTCTACCGTAGCACACGTTCCTTTGTTTCGCCAGGGTCGAGTCGAGGCCTAGGGCTTGAATGGGGATTCATACACAACTCGAAGACTAACATATTCTCCGCGTACATACTCGTACATATCCCACGAGAGTGTGAAGCATAAACATGCAGGAAGAAACATCTACGTGTGTTTCACTCTTTCACATAACGAGAGGGATATACCCACGTGTTTTCACGGATATGACTCAACCCCGATGGGTCGGGTCAGGTCGTGTCGGATCGTGTCGGGTCGTATCGGGTCGTGTCGGGTCGTGTCGGGTCGTATCGGGTCGTGTCGGGTCGTGTCGGGTCGTGTCGGGTCGTGTCGGGTCGTACCGTGTGGAGTCGGGTCGGGTCGGGTCGGGTCGGGTCGGGTCGGGTCGGGTCGGGTCGGGTCGGGTCGGGTCCGGTCAGGTCGGGTCGGGTCGCGGGTCGTGTCGGATCGGGTTGGGTCGTGTCGGGTCGGGTCGGGTCGGGTCGGGTCGGGTCGGGTCGGGTCGGGTCGGGTCGGGTCGGGTCGGGTCGGGTCGGGTCGGGTCGGGTCGGGTCGGGTCGGGTCGCGGGTCGTGTCGGGTCGTGTCGGGTCGGGTCGGGTCGTGTCGGGTCGTGTCGGGTCGGGTCGGGTCGTGTCGTGTCGGGTCGGGTCGGGTCGGGTCGGGTCGGGTCGGGTCGGGTCGGGTCGGGTCGGGTCGGGTCGGGTCGGGTCGGGTCGGTCGGGTCGTGTCGGGTCGTGTCGGGTCGGGTCGGGTCGTGTCGGGTCGTGTCGGGTCGGGTCGGGTCGTGTCGGGTCGTGACGGATCGGGTCGGGTCGGGTCGGGTCGGGTCGGGTCGGGTCGGGTCGGGTCGGTGTCAAGTCGTATCAGGTCGGGTCGTGTCAAGTCGTATCGTGTCGAGTCGTGTCGTGTCGTGTCGTGTCGTATCGTGTCGAGTCGTGTCGTGTCGTGTCGTGTCGTGTCGTGTCGGGTCGGGTCGGGTCGGGTCGGGCCGGGTCGGATCGCGTCGGGTCAGGTCGGGTCGGGTCCGGTCGGGTCGGGCCGGGTCGGGTCAGGTCGGGTCGGGTCGGGTCGGGTCGGGTCGGGTCGGGTCGGATCGGGTCGGGTCGGGTCGGGTCGGGTCGGGTCGGGTCGGGTCGGGTCGGGTCGGGTCGGGTCGGGTCGGTCGGTCGGGTCGGGTCAGGTCGGGTCAGGTCGGGTCGTGTCGGGTCGGGTCGGGTCGTGTCGGGTCGGGTCGTGTCGGGTCGGGTCGGGTCGGGTCGGGTCGGGTCGGGTCGGGTCGGGTCGGGTCGGGTCGGGTCGGGTCGGGTCGGGTCGGGTCGGGTCGGGTCGGGTCGGGTCGGGTCGGGTCGGGTCGGGTCGGGTCGGGTCGGGTCGGGTCGGGTCGGGTCGGGTCGGGTCGGGTCGGGTCGGGTCGGGTCGGGTCGGGTCTGGTCGGGTCGGGTCGGGTCGGGTCGGGTCGGGTGGGGTCGGGGCAAGTCGGGTCGGGTCGGGTCGGGTCAGGTCGGGTCGGGTCGGGTCGGGTCGGGTCGGGTCGGGTCGGGTCGGGTCGGGTCGGGTCGGGTCGGGTCGGGTCGGGTCGGGTCGGGTCGTACCGTGTGGAGTCGGGTCGGGTCGGGTCGGGTCGGGTCGGGTCGGGTCGGGTCGGGTCGGGTCGGGTCGGGTCGGGTCGGGTCGGGTCGGGTCGGGTCGGGTCGGGTCTGGTCTGGTCGGGTCGGGTCGGGTCGGGTCGGGTGGGTTGGGTCGGGGCAAGTCGGGTCGGGTCGGGTCGGGTCAGGTCGGGTCGGTCGGGTCGGGTCGGGTCGGGTCGGGTCGGGTCGGGTCGGGTCGGGTCGGGTCGGGTCGGGTCGGGTCGGGTCGGGTCGGGTCGGGTCGGGTCGGGTCGGGTCGGGTCGGGTCGGTCGGGTCGGGTCGGGTCGGGTCGGGTCGGGTCGGGTCGGGTCGGGTCGGGTCGGGTCGGGTCGGGTCGGGTCGGGTCGGGTCGGGTCGGGTCGGGTCGGGTCGGGTCGTGTCGTGTCGTGTCGTGTCGTGTCGGGTCGGGTCGGGTCGGGTCGGTCGGGTCGCGGGTCGTGTCGGGTCGGGTCGGGTCGGGTCGGGTCGTGTCGGGTCGTGTCGGGTCGGGTCGGGTCGTGTCGGGTCGTGACGGGTCGGGTCGGGTCGGGTCGGGTCGAGTCGGGTCGGGTCGGGTCGGGTCGGGTCGGGTCTGGTCGGGTCGGGGTCAGTGTCAAGTCGTATCAGGTCGGGTCGTGTCAAGTCGTATCGTGTCGAGTCGTGTCGTGTCGTGTCGTGTCGTGTCGTGTCGTGTCGTGTCGTGTCGTGTCGTGTCGTGTCGTGTCGTGTCGTGTCGTGTCGTGTCGTGTCGTGTCGTGTCGTGTCGTGTAGTGTCGTGTCGTGTCGTGTCGTGTCGTGTCGTGTCGTGTCGTGTCGTGTCGTGTCGTGTCGTGTCGTGTCGTGTCGTGTCGTGTCGTTCGTGTCGTGTCGTGTCGTGTCGTGTCGTGTCGTGTCGTGTCGTGTCGTGTCGTGTCGTGTCGTGTCGTGTCGTGTCGTGTCGTGTCGTGTCGTGTCGTGTCGTGTCGTGTCGTGTCGTGTCGTGTCGTTCGTGTCGTGTCGTGTCGTGTCGTGTCGTGTCGTGTCGTGTCGTGTCGTGTCGTGTCGTGTCGTGTCGTGTCGTGTCGTGTCGTGTCGTGTCGTGTCGTGTCGTGTCGTGTCGTGTCGTGTCGTGTCGTGTCGTGTCGTGTCGTGTCGTGTCGTGTCGTGTCGTGTCGTGTCGTGTCGTGTCGTGTCGTGTCGTGTCGTGTCGTGTCGTGTCGTGTCGTGTCGTGTCGTGTCGTGTCGTTGTCGTGTCGTGTCGTGTCGTGTCGTGTCGTTCGTGTCGTGTCGTGTCGTGTCGTGTCGTGTCGTGTCGGTGTCGTGTCGTGTCGGTCGTGTCGTGGTCGTGTCGTGTCGTGTCGTGTCGTGTCGTGTCGTGTCGTGTCGTGTCGTGTCGTGTCGTTGTCGTGTCGTGTCGTGTCGTGTCGTGTCGTGTCGTGTCGTGTCGTGTCGTGTCGTGTCGTGTCGTGTCGTTGTCGTGTCGTGTAGGTCGTGTCGTGTCGTGTCGTGTCGTGTCGTGTCGGTCGTGTCGTGTCGGTCGTTCGTGTCGTGTCGTGTCGTGTCGTGTCGTGTCGTGTCGTGTCGTGTCGTGTCGTGTCGTGTCGTGTCGTGTCGTGTCGTTCGTGTCGTGTCGTGTCGTGTCGTGTCGTGTCGTGTCGTGTCGTGTCGTGTCGTGTCGTGTCGTGTCGTGTCGTGTCGTGTCGTGTCGTGTCGTGTCGTGTCGTGTCGTGTCGTGTCGTGTCGTGTCGTGTCGTGTCGTGTCGTGTCGTGTCGTGTCGTGTCGTGTCGTGTCGTGTCGTGTCGTGTCGTGTCGTGTCGTGTCGTGTCGTGTCGTGTCGTGTCGTGTCGTGTCGTGTCGTGTCGTGTCGTGTCGTGTCGTGTGGTCGTGTCGTGTCGTGTCGTGTCGTGTCGTGTCGTGTCGTGTCGTGTCGTGTCGTGTCGTGTCGTGTCGTGTCGTGTCGTGTCGTGTCGTGTCGTGTCGTGTCGTGTCGTGTCGTGTCGTGTCGTGTCGTGTCGTGTCGTGTCGTGTCGTGTCGTGTCGTGTCGTGTCGTGTCGTGTCGTGTCGTGTCGTGTCGTGTCGTGTCGTGTCGTGTCGTGTCCGTGTCGTGTCGTGTCGTGTCGTGTCGTGTCGTGTCGTGTCGTGTCGTGTCGTGTCGTGTCGTGTCGTGTCGTGTCGTGTCGTGTCGTGTCGTGTCGTGTCGTGTCGTGTCGTGTCGTGTCGTGTCGTGTCGTGTCGTGTCGTGTCGTGTCGTGTCGTGTCGTGTCGTGTCGTGTCGTGTCGTGTCGTGTCGTGTCGTGTCGTGTCGTGTCGTGTCGTGTCGTGTCGTGTCGTGTCGTGTCGTGTCGTGTCGTGTCGTGTCGTGTCGTGTCGTGTCGTGTCGTGTCGTGTCGTGTCGTGTCGTGTCGTGTCGTGTCGTGTCGTGTCGTGTCGTGTCGTGTCGTGTCGTGTCGTGTCGTGTCGTGTCGTGTCGTGTCGTGTCGTGTCGTGTCGTGTCGTGTCGTGTCGTGTCGTGTGGTGTCGTGTGGTGTCGTGTGGTGTCGTGTCGTATCGTGTCGTGT
Source organism: Undaria pinnatifida (assembly GCA_012845835.1). Lineage (NCBI taxonomy): Eukaryota > Phaeophyceae > Laminariales > Alariaceae > Undaria > Undaria pinnatifida. The sequence continues at coordinate 4,313,632 of JABAKD010000013.1, forward strand.
CGTGTCGTGTCGTGTCGTGTCGTGTCGTGTCGTGTCGTGTCGTGTCGTGTCGTGTCGTGTAGTGTCGTGTCGTGTCGTGTCGTGTCGTGTCGTGTCGTGTCGTGTCGTGTCGTGTCGTGTCGTGTCGTGTCGTGTCGGTGACCAAGGCTACGGTAGGGGGGGTACCCCCATTTTCACTGGTGTGTTTGAGCCACTCGCACGAGTAGCTCTGTACCCTACGGATGAAGATGGTTTAGGAACTTGGTTTGCCGCAGCTTAGATCACCTTTGCATTGCGGATTGATTTCGTCAATGTGAAATATAAAGAAAACGTAAGATTGCATAGGAACAAAGGGGTTACTCGCGCGAGTGACCCCTAGCCACTGAAATAAAAGGCCCAAAAGGGGACCCCCCTACCGTAGCCTGGGTCCTCGTGTCGTGTCGTGTCGTGTCGTGTCGTGTCGTGTCGTGTCGTATCGTGTCGTGTCGTGTCGTGTCGTGTCGTGTCGTGTCGTGTCGTGTCGTGTCGTGACGTGTCGTGTCTTGTCGTGTCGTGTAGTGTCGTGTCATGTCGTATCGTGTCGTGTCGTGTGGTGTCCTGTCGTGTCGTGTGGTGTCGTGTGGTGTCGTGTCGTGTCGTGTCGTGTGGTGCCGTGTCGTGTCGTGTCGTGTCATGTCGTGTCGTGTAGTGTCGTGTCGTGTCGTGTCGTGTGGTGTCGTGTGGTGTCGTGTGGTGTCGTGTGCTGTCGTGTCGTGTCATGTCGGGTCGGGTCGTGTCGTGTCGGGTCGGGTCGTGTCGTGTCAGTGTCGTGTCGTGTCGTGTCGTGTCGTGTCGTGTCGTGTCGTGTCGTGTCGTGTGTGTGTCGTGTGGTGTGGTGTGGTGTGGTGTGGTGTGGTGTGGTGTGGTGTGGTGTGGTGTGGTGTGGTGTGTTGTCGTGTCGTGTCGTGTCGTGTCGTGTCGTGTCGTGTCGTGTCATGTCGTGTCGTGTTTTGTCGCGTGGTTTTGTGTCGTGTCATTTTGTGTCGTGTCGTTTTTTGTCGTGTCGTGTCGTGTGGAGTCCTGTCGTGTTGTGTGGTGTCGTGTGGTGTCGTGTGGTGTCGTGTGGTGTCGTGTGGTGTCGTGTCGTGTCGTGTGGTGTCGTGTGGTGTCGTGTGGTGTCGTGTGGTGTGGTGTGGTGTGGTGTGGTGTGGTGTGGTGTGGTGTGGTGTGGTGTGGTGTCGTGCCGTGTCGAATCGTGTCGTGTCGTGCTGTGCCGTGTCGTTTCGGGTCGGGTCGGGTCGGGTCCTGTCGTGCCGTGTCGTGTCGTGTCGGTTCGTGTCGGTTCGTGTTTGGGCGGGTCGGTTCGTGTCGGTGCGTGTCCTTTCGGGTCGGGTCAGGTCGGATCGGGTCGGGTCGGGCTGGGTCGTTACGTTGGTAATGCATTCCCGTTCTTTGCTGGTCTGGTCGCCTTGTACAGCGACATACTATCTGTGGATTAACTCTTTTGGAACTGTCCGAACGCCTTCTGGGACACAAAATACTTGGTTCTATTACGTACGGTGGTATGGTGGTATGGTGGTATGGTGGTATGGTGGTATGGTGGTATGGTGGTATGGTGGTATGGTGGTATGATGGTATGGTGGTATGGTGGTATGGTGGTATGATGGTATGGTGGTATGGTATGGTATGGTATGGTATGGTGGTATGGTGGTATGGTGGAATGGCTGGTATGATGGTATGGTGGTATGGTGGAATGGTGATATAGTGCCATGATGGTATGGTGGTATGGTGGTATGTTGGTACATGGTATGGTATGGTATGGTGGCGCGTGTTTCGATAGAGGTTGCACTTTTTGGCCAAACTCTATTAGAATTCTGTAACGACGAGGCTCCTCAGCCTGATGAAAACCTGATTGATATCTTTTTGACAACCTATTGACAACCTTTTAATAACCTTTAATAACCTATTATATATGACCTATAAATAGCCCATTAATGACCCATTAATAACCTTCAAATAAAGCATTAATAACTCATATTAATAAGTTTTACTATTAATAACCTATTAATAACATCGATTAAGAAACTCGTCGGACAGGACCATTCTCGTCGAGCATGGAGAGATGATATTACTTCTTGTGCCTCTAGAGGCCGTGGGTTTGGTCGTCGGGTGCGTCGATTTCACGTCACGATCCACAAAATAAATCTGGTTAGAGGTTCTAGGGTGAGGTAGTGTTTCTAGTAGAGCATTAATAGCATTATTACTAGTAGTATAAATATTCTTAATAGTGTTATATATAGCATATAAAGCCCCTCAAGTAAGTGAGAGGCCTTGCAGAAAAGTTAAATATATCTCTTTTCCGTGTCGCACGTGTCAATCGATGTGCATCAGAGGGCATATAATAGGGCTCCGGCGCCTGTTCCACGAAGCGCAGGAATACATAGGAGGCGGGTTGCGCGCAGCGCAGCACACACAGACGCTAGGCATTTCACTCCCTCAGGGGGGCATGGAGGACCAATACTACGGACGGGGGGGGGTCCCCCTTTTAGGGACCTTTGTTTTGCACTGGTTCGGGGTCACTCGCGCGAGCAGTGGCTCGGGGTCACTCGCGCGAGTGACTCCCCCCCCCCCCCTCCCCGTTCCGTGCACGGTCACAGGCTTTCGAAGCTGCTTTAATGTTTCGATATGGAGATCGTTGGTGGGATGGTTAGCTACGCTGCGCCAAACTAACCACCTCTCTAGAACGTGTTTTGGCCAGTGAGGTTTACAGGGGTGACCGGCTCGAATCGAACAGCGTGAAAAAGGGGGGGGTAGCACCCCCCCACCGTGGCCTTGCTCGGAGTGATTCTTACCACGATAGCCCCCCCCCCCAAAAAAGCAGCGATTTTCTTTTACAAACCCTTTCATGGCTGCTCGACGCAAGGAAGGATATACCATCATTGAGAAAAATGTATCCAAATATTTTGTCGTGTGCAAAGGTCTGACGATCGACGACGCCGGGGTGTCGAGGGACACCGTATTTCAGAAGATACGGCCTGGGGCTGGTTTTGAAACCGCCGATTTGTCGTTAAAGAAACGTTGGGGGGGCTCTACCGCAGAACGACTCCTCGGAGGCCGCCTCCCGCCTTGGGAACACCGCCGGAGGTAAACGCCTGCGCCATGGTACCTACCTGTGAGAACAAGCCCGAAAAAGAAGTTAACGAGAAGAGTGTACGCGCGTTCTAGACCTCCGAATGCATCAGGTTGTGATCATACGTATATTGCGTTTGTTTTGGTAATGCGGACAAATATGCGTGAGCATACCACACCCGGAACCCCGCTTGGCAAAGAAAGGGTGTTTATCTGGGCACTTTGTTATTATTCGCTGTTTCACCCACGGCGAACACGATAATTTCATGACATGGGTACCTCGTTTTTTACCGAGACGACGAGAAAGGCGCGCGGGGCAGCTTGTTCGCACACATGCGGCGAAAAACGTTGCGCGCTGCGACACATTAAGCGGGTTGTGCCGCGCGCACAATGCCTTCCGGCACCTGTTGCGCGTAGCGGAAATTCCGACCAAACCCTTGCGCCGTCGCAACTGCGCAGCAGCAAACTGTATGCTCTGGTGCATATTTCATGCGAACTTCGATGCGAGACGGCCACGGGAAAATAAAATTCTGAACTTTTCCCGCGATACAAACGAAGGCATGCAGCTTGCAAAGGGGCGGTGGAGGCGGGTGTGTGTGTGGAGGGTGGACTGCCGCGTTTGACCTCGGAGATCTGATTTGCGAAAAGGGAGAGCTGAGCTGGAGAAAATACGTGTGAAGACAACACTCGTACGTAAACGAGATCTCCGGAAAAGTAAAATGATCACTTGTTACGGGGGACCCTAGTTAATAGGACCTAGCGTGCAGACAAAAACCTATATATTCATCTATTTTTACAAACAATATTTGGTCCTATTTACTATCGTGAACGAGATCTGGAAAAGTAAAATTAAATGATCACTTAATAAATTACGGGGGACCCTAGTAAAAAGGACCTAGCGTGCACGCAAAAACCTATATATTCATCTATTTTTACGAACAATGTTTGGTCCTATTTACTATCGTCCTCCGTAATAGCAACATAAACCCAACTCTGTTGAGATTTAGACTCCTTTACATGCACAGCAATCACAGCTCCCATGAATGTTACCTATGCTTCAAGATCGGTGTGTCCAGATGGTGTAAAGCCCGGGGTGCCAAGTTGCAAGGCCTCCTAACGTGTCCTTGTGGGACAGGGGGAAAAGATACCCAAGGAGGGCGTTTCACGAGTCAAGCCTCGGCCCGCTGGTCGCATTCCCCAACTTTCCTTCATCACCATATTTGGTTCTGATTCTCACGACAACATATATGTTGCCCACCAGTAATGGCATGGGGCATCGACGTCGGTCGGCATACACTTTTTTTTTCTTTGTAGGCGCGCCTGGTGCGCGCGTGTACTTTTTTTTTGGTACATTTTGTCGGTTGTGGAGCCTCGGGGAAATGAAACAAAAAAATAACAAAATAAAATAATAATCTTGGTAGAGCATAAAAAATGTTGATCATTCGTCGTCGTCGTCGTCGTCGTCGTCTTTTTCCTCTCGCGCGCCCCGGAATGAGATAAACAAAAGTAAGATGGGTGTGCTGCTGTGCTGCTGTGCTGCCACACACGCTGTCGTCGTCGTCGTCGTCGTTCTGTTTGAATTGTTCGTTTTAACTTCTGTGTCTTTGTTCTGTGGCGCCCTGTGTTTTGGCGCACGTACGTGCGCTGTTAACGTGAAAACACTGAAATACTTCTACCCATCTATACTTCCAGCACAAGGAGTCTTCCACTGACGCGCACGCGACGATGAGAGGTTTAACTTTTTTTTTCGCGAAAATGGTTTCCTGAACTGCGGGGATCCTTAACGCCTTTACAGCTGGAAACCTTTTTTGGGGACAAATTTACTTGATTTTAATATAGGGAGGGAGTTGGGGGCTCTAAAGAGGGGTTAACCCGAAAAATCGTCGGAAAAAAAACAAACATTTATTTTCTTGTTGCATGATTTTCGTCGTGTGTCTAGGCCCTGGGGCTTTTCATCCAGTTTCGTTTTCCTCTGAAAAACTTAGTATGTTTTTTTTGGGAGGGGTCTTAACCTCTCAAAAAATTGAGGAACCTCTATATTGCAGAAAAAAAGTAGTGACATCTCTACCTTAGCACGCGTCCGGTGTCCGCGTGCCCATGACCCAGGCTACGGTAGGGGGGTCCCCTTTTGGGCCTTTTATTTCAGTGGCTAGGGGTCACTCGCGCGAGTAACCCCTTTGTTCCTATGCAATCTTACGTTTTCTATATGTTTTGCATTGACAAAATCAATCCGCAATGCAAAGGTGATCTAAGCTGCGCCAAACCAAGTGCCTAAACCATCTTCATCCGTAGGGTATAGATCTACTCGTGCGAGTGGCTCAAACACACCAGTGAAAATGGGGGTACCCCCCCTACCGTAGCCTTGGTCCCATGCCTCTCCTAGTTAGACAAATGAGATCTCTGTGGTAGCAAATTTACGAGACAAGAGATACACGTTGCACAGAGATGATGTACGAGGTGATTTCGGCCACATGCCATATGCCAACCGCACTAGAGAACACGTGGACATACAAAAATCATACTCGAGAAGGTGGGAGTATCATATTATGCCGAAATGCCACGAGGAGCCCTCAATGATGGGAGTAGTACACGACACATACATAGGCAGCAGAGGGTATATGATAGCACAGGGTGTACGCGATAAAAAAAACACAACCCTACACGAAAACAGGGCGCAAATTGCTGATGAAATTCCATTCATTTTTGGCATGGCATTTATGCCAAAATGCCACAACGATAGTGGGCGCGCGTAATGCCACAACCTTGAGGGCAGAACGTTTGGTTTTCCTCCGAGTCTTACTACGGTAGCCCCCCCAACTTTTCCTGGACTAAATCACCCGTTTTGAAACCAGCCCACGACGCCGTATCTCCTGAAACACGGAGCCCTTTGCCAACCCCGACGCGATCGGTCGACAGTCATTCGCGAACAAGAACACATCGTATGAAGACCAACTTTTCATATTTATTTAAATAGCATCCCTCCTCGTATCGAGCAGCCACGAAACGTTCGTTAAAGAAGAAAAACAAAAAAGAAAAATCGCTGTTTTTTTTTTTTGGGGGGGGGGAGCCGCTATCGTAGAATTAGTCCTCTCCCTACGTGATAAACACGACGCAACAAGACAAAACGTGTGTGCCCAGATCACTTCGTTCACGATTTAGCGTAGCGGTTTAGAAGGAGATCCATTGTTATTAGCAGGATGAATTGTCAAAACAACAAAGGGGGCAAAAAAAAGCACGCCCCCCCCCCCCCCCCGGCTTTCTATGTAAAAAGCGCTTGACTCTACGGTTTAGTTAGTTGGCTGGTCTTGCCAAGTATATATCACTGATTCTACGATAGCCCCCGCCCAAAACTAGCAACTTTCTCTAGAACGAACGTTTCATGGGTGCTCGACACAAAGAAAGGATACAAATCGGAAACAAAGTAATCCATATATTTTCTCGAGTGCAAAGGTCTATCGATCGATGCCGTCGGGGTGTCGAGCGACACCGCATTTCAGGAGATACGGCCGGGGAGCCGGTTTTGAAACCGGCGATTTCGTTAAAAGAAAGTTGGGGGGGCTACCGTAGTAAGACTCATATACAGAGCCTCGATCGAACACAAGACTTGTAGCTCGAAGGAGAGCTTGCCCAATACAAAGTGGCGATATGCTTCCCCTTTCCTTTTTGGTGAATTTTCATCCTGTTCTAAAGATGGATCTCAGTAGAAAGGGGGGTAGGAGTAGTTGAAACACTTTCGTTTTTACATATTGACCGGGGGCGCGGTTGGTGAACAAGTATCTACCAACAAACTATCTATGCAGAAGAGGGGGCGCGATACGCGCTTCTTCTTGCCGAAATTGCCGCACAACGATTCCCGAATGATGGCGTTGTGTAACACCATCATATATATAACACCAGGTAGGTGGGCATGGCTGAAGCATAATGTAACCGCACAACCGGTGGGTATGGAGCGAATGTTACCACCCTATGGAGCGAATATTACCACCCAGGTGGGTAGTGCTGGTGCACGCGAGAAAATACAACAACAAAACTATTGGTGCTGTGTACCGTATATATATGCAATGCAATGCAATCAATGCCAACTCCGTTCGTTTTGGACGTAGTATGCATGCGAACAATGCCACAACGACCCGTCAACGAGATGGGGGAACATGATGCCATCATAACAAAAAAGTAGCACGGGTGTGGGGGGGGGGGGGGTTGTGTGAAAGCACCCCCAAATAACGTTTACCGACGATTCCAGCGATTTTTGGCATAGTCTGCGTGCGAAAAATCCCACTCACAACGACGCCTCAGTGATATGGCGTATGCCAAAAAAATTGTATAATACCACGGGTGGGTATATTGCTCGTGTGCGTGACAAAATATTGGAAACAAAACGTGCAATGTTTGATGGAGTCCCATATATCAGTTCTGCCGACTACAGCGGCCACCCATACATCACAGCCAGCCGCAGCACCAACCGCCACCCTTAAATAATACCGGTACAAGAAAAAAATGAGAGCCTCTACTACTAGCCCGTTCCGCCCCCCCCCCCCCCCCCCCCCCCTCCCCCCCCTCTGCGAACGAACGTTCTGCAATCTAATAATGCTTCCCGCAAAGGCTGAGTTATCGTTGTACAATCAAGTGTTCAACGCGCTATATCTATTGCTACTATTAGTTGTACCAGCGAATTGAGGCATGATATGTGGTATGCGTTATGTTAGATAGCTTATTGTCAATTCCCGCTTAGCCTATCCTATTCATATTCATAGTATCCATAGATAAATATATTGCCTGTGCCCATGCCCCGAGCGCCAGGCGCGTATCAAAAACGGAAACAACCTTTTTTCGCTCCTTTCCTCCTTTCCCCGATCGACCGACACAAAACGTGGTCGCATCGAAATAATTAAAATACCGGGCGGCAGGCCATGCCCGATCCCTCCGCCCCCACTTGTGCGTTCACGCCAAACATCGCCCCCCCCCCCACCCACCCCCGCCCCTCCGTCTGCTCCCGATCAAATTAGCGACTGTCCGCAAATTTCTTACCACAGCAACGACAGGATTTCTGGCTACATACACAGACGGTTGCATATACTTCTCCGTTTTTGTTGTTGGGCGAACAATGCACGCGTGCGGCTGGTTCGATCCCAGCTGTTGCGTATGCATAAAAAAACGCCGGAGTACACCCAACTCTTCCCTCTGCCAAACGCCACGCAAGGCGGAAGACACGGCGTGCATCTCGGATTCGTAATTTCCTCCCTGGAGGCTCAAAAACCACACGCGGTGTAAAGTACACCGCCGACTTTTTTAGTATACCATGACCCATACAACAAAACAGCGGGGGGACAGATCACGCACACGTGATATATATATATAGGGGGAAGACAAATGCTTAGATATTTAGACTATATATATACTCGGGAGTATATAGCACGTGCATGCATGCGCACATACAACTATCCCGACGGGCTCTCGTGTGCGCGTGATTAAAATACCATTTATTTTTTACTCGCTTTCACTCCCAAGGGGCAACGTCGATAAAAAGAACACTTAGTAGTAATAGTCCAGTAATATACTTGTGCAACAACGGAAGATTCTTCCAATCTCATCATCCCCCAAGCGTACAAAACAATCCCGTCGGAATGACACACGGTCGTCGAGATAGAAAGCAAACACACCGCCAGGTGCGCCGAACCTATTCAGCAAAAGGTTGGTTTTGGTCCGGCCGCTAGATAACACCAAGAGGTGTGGGGACGGGATCGCATAAACCCCTCATTTTTGGCACAGCGTGGAAGCCAAACATACTGAAAGAACCAAAGCGAAGCGCCGAAGAACCCGGCAGGCCGCGGCAAAAATCTAACGACTTAATTAATTGATACAACAGCAGCGGTTAGAACCAAAAACATGCGCCTTTCATGTGTGTTTAGTAGACGAGGAATCACAAGGACAAAAAAAACACACACACGAGAAAAAACAGCCCTGGGGAGGGGTGTGTTCACGTTACAATGTTAACACCGCCGCTTGGGTCCCACGTACACCCCCCGACAAAAACACAACAAAACAAAACAAAAAAAAGGAGAGGTGATTTGCGACATTCTAAACCCTCCAGGACACAGTACGAGTTCAGTAGAGCTCGACCCCCACGATCAGGCAGTCTCTTGCGCAAAGGCGGCATCCCGATACAAGGCGGTCAAAATCGCTCTTGGCACGAACGCCTGGGGAATTATTTGCTCACTCATAATCATGAAGAAAAAAAAAAAAAAATCTGGAACGCAAGACGGCTGCTTCCCTCGCGGAAGGCGGCCGCTTAGTTTCTCTAGCACACCACGTCGTGTACTGGCGTCCCCATCGCCCTGGTCAAGCGTGATATCGAGCAGCAGTGCGAGTAGGATTATGCCGCGCACCCGTCCTCGACTCGACCCCCCTTTTTGCGTTGTTTTACTTCTGATCGGACCCATTTTTTTTTTGCCCCCCCCCCCCCCGTTAACCGCTTCCTCCATCTGAAACCCCCAATAAAATATTAGGAACAGTCCCCTTCCCACACCCAGGGTTTCCAGAATTGTGCCCGCATGTGCACACAGGTTTCCACCGAAGTGCATGCATGCATGCACCCTGTGGATCGCGAATTTGTTGTTGTTGTAGTAGTTGTCGTCGTTGTTTGTTGTTTTGCCTTCTCCGCTGTGGCAAAAACAACGAACGCAATGGATTGGGTCTTGGGGTACTCGTACAACTAAAAACATAACAGTACGGGGGGTACAGAAAAAAAAATGCGCATCAAACGACAAGAGATATCCCACCCACGGCAACAGCGACAGGCAAGAAAGAGTACACGCGGGCTGCTAAGCCCTAAACACGCGTGTACTATCAAAATAACGAAATAGCAATACACAGCAGACCGACACTGCTGTAGGGGGCACAAGGCCACAATACTAGTGACGATTGTCCCCATTCCCTCTAGTAGATTCAAGGCACACTCGCACGGCTGACTCCGTACGATCTCACGGACACAAAAAAAAAAACTTCCATATTAGAAGGTATTTTTTTGACGCAGGGGGGTATCGCTTCTACCATTCCCATCGCGGATTTTCATCGCAAAATGAAAACAGCGTGAAACCTGGGGATCGCAAAGGAATACGGGGGGGGGGGGCGGGGGGGTCTCTATCGCCAGTGCTCCCGAGAAACTGCTAAATGGGACCCAAAAAGTGACCCCTTGCAGTGGCCACCGCCCCCACGAGCAGGCAGATCGCCACCAAACGCACGATACCGTGGTGGTGACATCTTCTCGACACTTATCTCTGCAAGGACAAGTTGTCCACACGAAAAAAAAAACGGGACGCACCAACAAACCCACACACCCGAAGCCTTGTTGGTGGTGTAATCGCGCAAACTATTCGAACGTGTAACAAAACTCAAAAGCTGTTTGCTGCGCTGGTTGTGCTGCGTGCAGTGCTATCTATTCGTTCAAGCTTTTTTGCGAGTCCCCCCGCTCAATCGCAAGCGCTTCTACTTGACCCCGTTCCGGGCATACATGTTGGGATGTAGTTGGACATACCAATATGAAAACCTAACGGCCCTTATCTTTTCTGGCGCATCGCCGTCTATCTCACCAAGGCTCGACACGTAATACCTAAATCGCACAAACTCCTGCTACACCAAGATATCTCGGTTTACCCGCTGGGGCGCATACCTGTATCTCGCGCGCAACCAGCAGCGGGGCGCAAACGCTTCATTCACCCCAAATGCCACAAAACAGCAATTACATACCGTAAGCGCGCGACGCGTGGACGACCATGTTGCAGCTTTCCACCGAAACATCCACATCCTCAAAAGAGGGCGTTACTGCACGAGAGGGCTACAAAAAAACATGAACAAAACACCCACTGTACGTATATATCAGCTAGAAAAAAACAGACAGACGCAACCCTATCTCCCGCGTGGTATCGGTAGTGGCTAACCGAGACACGACGACAAAGCAACAGACATGGTACACCGCACGACACCAGGCGCGATACTGTTACTGTTGTTACATCACTCTGGGCCGAAGTATACGGACCGTTGGTAATCAAATGATATACCCAAAAGGTCCTTACATTTCCGCCCAGAGTAGCACACCATAAACTGCCTCCGCTCCAAGCGGACCCATCGCGACAATGTTTACTTAACGAGGTGCATGGAACGTCAAACAAGAGACGCTTCCGTATCTGTCACAGGTCGAGGTCGAAATCGACACCTCAATCGGTATATAAAAATTCCGTTTAGCCTGGTATAAAGTACCTGAGCCGGAAGTCACCGCGATGGCGTTAATCAAATCGGGGATGAGACCATGGCAGCGGAAAGGGGGGGGGGCGGTTATGCCCCTTTCTAGCTAAACGGGTATGAGCCCCCCCCCCCCCCCCCCCTCCCCCCCCCCCCCCCGCCCGAGTCACTCTGTACCTCAACGAAAACAACAATCTAACCGTGTTTTGATTGGCGCAGTCGCGGCTGGTCATTCCGCGGCGGTTTCATATCGCAAACGCGAACCAACCCACGAGACGCTAAAGATCACACAGACGAATTCAAGTGACCAACTAGAGCGCGAGTGTGCCACCCAAAACACGGCTAAGAAGAGGCTCCAACAATGATTCCCCCTAAACCGTAGCCACACTAGTGCTGAACACCAGCGTCCCATCTCTCTACTCAAAACACAAAATCCCTTTACCTACAGCGTTTAGATCGAAGCGCGCACCCGAAAGCATCTCGAAGAAAGTTATCGCATTTACTCTTTTTCTGCATACCCGGGGGCTCGCGAGCTCTGTTCGGAAACAAAGAGACCTCTGTTCGAAAACAAGACCCTCCTCCCCGCAGCGTTCAGCCCCGGGTCCACCCCACCCCCCACGAATTACCGCGATAACGTGAAAAAAATTCAGCGCATCGCGGCGCGGCGAGCTTTTTTTCGAAAACAAGACCCGCCCCTCGCTCCCGTACAGCGCGCATGTTGTATTCGACCTTTATTTTTCGAGAACAACCTAATCGTCTGCGGGATCCGTGGTGTTTTCCAACTGCCCACAGCGGAATATAGAACGGCGCTATATAGGAAACAAAAGGGACAGTGGTCCCGACAGGGTAAAAAAAAAGGTGTTTTATCTAGACAAACCACAAATTTTAGGAAAATGCGAAAACGCGTTTTCTAAGCTAATCGAGGTCTGCCACACACCCGGATTCTCCGCGCGATAACCTAAGGAAGAAAAAAAACAACGCTTTTTTCAGCATATCGGAGTAAACAGGGCGTCGGAGCTCACGTCGAAGCAAGACCCCTCGGTGACCTTCAGCTCGAGGTCGACGCCGTCGAGCCCGGTGTTGCCCGACATCACTGTCCATGTCGAGTTCTCGAAGCGTACCGCCGTGGCGTCCTCGAAGGTGTTGTCGATGAACTCGGTACCATCGGCCGCGGTGAGCTTGATGGTCTCTCGGCCTCCGGTCAGTGTGTTGCCCGTGACCAGGTTGTCCTGGGAACGGCCAGAGCTGACCGTCCACGGCGCATCTGAGCCCTCGTAGGTGTAAATGTTGTACCTGGTGGAACAGGGGGAGGGGGGGGGGCGGGGGCGGAAGGGTGGGGGTATCTAGGCCTGTGAGCCGGCTGATTGCTTCGGTTGGGGCGAAAGAGCAAAAAAAAAAAAAACGACTTGCATTTCGTTTTTTTCTTTTTGGTATATGATGAATAAAAAAATGCTGTACGTATGTATCTGCCATAATAGTAGAGGGAACGAATCATTTCACGATTGGGGGGACCGTTAGGACAGCGTGGCAGCGCGTGCTGCACGACAGAGGCGGGACGCATGCTACGATGAAGCCGTTGTCTGCCTTCTTTTTTTTTTCACCCCCCCCAAAATCGACGGATTATCAACCGTATTTTTCTTTTTTTGACAAAGAGAGTAGAACGTGTTTTTTTTTTTCCTTTTTCAAATTGTGCGCATACGTATACGTAGGCCATGGATCGGCCTGTTCAAATCGAGTGTTTTTTTTCTTTTATTTGTTCAATTTCAAGTTTTCCCCCCAAAAGAAATCAGTTCTTCACGCGTGCTACCATCAAGAGGTATATTATAGCCTTTTTCGTCTGAAATACTTTCCGAATTGTGACGCGGGGCGCTTCTCGACCCAAACAATCGTTGGAAATTGGTCATTTTTGTTTACCCCCCGCCCGAGATGCTCGTCGTTAATCTGGGCCATAGGATTCTTCATGCGGTATAAACTCGAAGCAGTTGTATTTTCTCCAAAATCAGATTTAACGGGATAGGTCTTAAGCTCCCAAATTTTGATGAACGTACCCAAAAAAAAAAAAAATGGTGCAAACTTCGATCGTAGCACACGCGTCACCAAGCGCCATTTGTTGGTTTGACTCGAGAGGTGTGCAGAGGTCTTTTTTGTAGTTCAGTAGGGTGAGCCTCTCACGGGAAAAAAAAAAAGGTGCACAACACTACTAGCCTGCTCTGCCGTGGGCGCGCGTCACATGGGTCACGGAAAAAAAGCAAGTTTACTGGGACGGCGGCTACCCCTAAGCCGTGGTGTACCGAGGGGGCGGTCAGGTTGAGGGGCCTCTTTTTGAGGTCGCTCCGGGTGGCAGGGAAAGCGACGATTTCCGGCTAAGGAGAACCCCGTCACATCACAAGATTAAACAAGAAGTTCACCTAAAAAGTGCTGCAGTACTAAAAAAAACCCTTCTTAACGTACGATAGCACGAGCCCGTCCGTGTGCGTGGTTTTTGTTCTTCTCACTTTTCCGAGTCGCTGATGAGGTTGTTCTCGAAGACGTTGTCGGCGCATCCCACAGACATCCGGATGCCGTACTTGTTGTTCTCGAACACGTTGTCCGAAATCACGGAGTCGAAAATCTCCATCAACGCCATGCCCGCATCGCCGTTGTCGTGCACGTAGTTGCCTTTTTCCGTTCGTAACACCCCCCAACAAAATGACCGGCGGACGGATGCGGGCGGCGAAAACGCGACGGGTGCGCGTAAGTGTCAAGGTACTGGTACACACCATCATTATTGCCGGTGTGTATGGGTGTCAAAAAAGCAAAACAAAGGGACGGACATCACGCACAGCAGTGTGCTCTTGCCATTGCCAAATTCGGTTGGGGGTTTTAAAAAACATATACGAGTTGATAGCCACGAGAGGATCATAATAAACCCCCAAGCGAAGGCGAAACCATCCATCTAAGAATACAAGGGTCAGGAACAAAAAACTAACGATATAGTCCTAGTCTATATATAAATAATAGGGAAAATACACTCTTCACCTATTTTTTCGTTGGCTTGAACCGTGGGTGTGTTGGGGGATTGCCCTTTGGACTGTGACCCTCGACGGCTACAGCACAGTTGTCATACCTCCGCCTACCCAACTCTTACCTCCCGCCCACCAACAAATTTGGTATATATTGTATATATATATCCCGCGCTAAAACACCCTATTCGATGCGCAGCATACAACACGTTTTTGTATTTTACCTCAAATGCGTCTCAGCTGTGTGAGTTATTGCGTTATCTGGATGTGGATGCGATTAACCGACAGGGTCCGAACTTTCTTTAAGGAAAACAAAGACGCGTCATTTTTTTTCGTTCACGGGTTCTCCACTGGATGTCACGACCCACCCCGCGGGTCGGGTCAGTAGGTGGGCAAAAGCGGGCGATCCGCCGGGTCGTGTCGGGCAGGAGGAGGCGTTCGGCATTCCAAGAGTAGGGTCGGGACGGCACATGTCCAAATCTCACGGTTCGGGTCGGGTCGGTTCGGGTCACCCTGACATCAACACGACCGGCGCTAAATGAAGTACAGCCCCGGGATTTTTCTATCGCTGTAACTAGTGAAAATATGTAAACCCGCGCACCTTAGCGAATTATGGTGGAAACAGCTACTCGTCAGTAAAAACGTCGTTAGAAATATTGCGGGGAGTCGTTTTTTTTTTTGGCTACGGTGTCGGTAGAATAGAGACAGCCGTGCGCCAGGCGTGACGTGCGCGCCTGGGTGGTTTCGGGAAAAGTGCACTGCCAGGTATTATTTAATGTACTTGGAATTCGTTTGTCGGGTTGTAGCCTCTTGATATTAACGATTTGAACTGGGGGGTGGCATCTTCCCCGTTATATTGACAGCACAATATATATGCAACCTGCACCGAAGTGTTCTGCTGTTCAGCACACAAATTTATACCGGAACAGAAATAATGCGAGGGGCCTCCATGTGAGAGGTACAGCAGTTGGTGTCAGCAAGAATATCCAGTTGTATTCTCGTATCGTACCCTGGAGAAAAATCACATATACCAGGTACAGTATTGAACAGCACATTAATACCGTTGGTGTTCGCCGTCGCCCTGCCGAGACCCACAAGCGAAACCGCAAGAAATTCGTGATGCACAAAAACGTCCGCCGAGCAGCTGCGCAATATTTCTCTGCGCCTTAACTGTTTTACGGAGATCTTTTGTGCCAACAGAAATAAATTACTCACAAAGGAATGAAAGCATCGCCACCTTTCAGACTAGCTCGCTTGTGCGCTACCACCGCGCGTTCGATTGAGGGGTCTGTACACCAGATAAGATCAGCTACCCAAATGCACTTGGGTACACGTCACGCGTTACTCAAAAAGAAAGGCGGGTAAATTTTGGCCCCCCCATTTCGTTTTGTTGTTAATCCTGGCTTGGCAACAGATCTCCGCAAGTGGGTATAGTGGTGTGGACCTTTTTCGGAATAGCGAGGGATATATTTTAGTAAACGGTAACACGCGCAAACGGTGTTTAGCACAAGGCAACTTCCCTAGTTTTGCTTGGCAGTGGATTTAGATGTGGTTTTCGTTTTTGTAGCGCACAGAGGTTATTTTACGGTAACACAGCATTACAGCAGTAGTTCAGTGGTGTACGCGGTACCTACTTTTTGTAAGTGGAGACCATAGTCTATTCCGTTTGTTACAAGACTTTTTTCAGTTAGAGATACAAGAACACCAGAAAAAAATCGGCTTGGTTGGGGAGTTGCCAAAAAAAACACTCGAGATATTTTGTTCAGTAGAATTTTCGAAGACCCACATCGAGAGAACACCCAACACAAAATAGGGATGCCACGGACGGGGGTGTGGCTTTCAAAAATGGGTCAAGAATAACCAGGTACACCACACCATCTACTCCGTGTTAACCCCTTTAGAGCCCCCGAACCCCTTCCTATACTAAATCCAAGTAATTTTGTCCCCAAAAACGGGTTTCCAGTTGTAAAGGGGTTAAGTTTATCACGCCTTCACGGAAGAGTAAAAGCTAAAAAACGCACGAGACGTGTCTTCGAACTTCAACAGCAGGTGCCCGAAGCTCGTTCACTTTCCAGATGCAGCGCGTCGAAAATAACGCGGAACCTATCTGACTCGAGGGAAGAAAACGAATCTTCCATATGTTTTTTATTCACCTTTTCGACAGTCCGAGGACACCAGACGCTTTATAACGTACAACCTCGTAGTTGTCACCCTTAACCTCTCTTGCCTTTTACACAACACTGCCAAAATAGTGTCCCACTCTTGTTAAAAAAAGGAAGGTTGGCGCCCCTTCCGAAACGCGGTAGAATACATACAATATTTTTAAATACTTTTAAACGTAGCTTGCTGCATCTTTTCGTTTTTTGGAAACGTACACAATAGCGTTGAAAATGTCCGAACCACAGGAATGATAGCGGCGACCAACTCTGTGCAGGCAGTAGTTAGTAGGCGCTTCCACCCTCAACGCAACGGTGGTCCAACCGTTAACCCTTCTAAAGCCCCCAATCCCCTCCCTGCACCAAATCCAAGTAATTTTGTCCCCAAAAACGGGTTTCCAGTGGTGGAGGGGTTAACATTGCCCCACTAAACACCTCGCAACGGGGAATAGACAGAATAGCAGACTACGATACAAATAGCAAATACTACTACTTCGTACACAGTCTGTGTTGCTCCGCCCACAAAAAACAGAGCAAGATCGTGGGCCCGAGCTATTCCAGAGCATAGATCTGGAACCACCTCTTCCACCACACGCTGTGCATTTTTTTGCGTACTCGTCGATATTCCGCACAGTTCTTCCATAAAACTACAGAATTTTCGCATGCATAATCGAAAAGTGCACCATCCTGCGAATGAATGACGTTTCGGAGCTGTCACGACGGTGTGACAAATAGTTGTCAGTGCAGTTTTGGTGACCTGCAAGCGCCGCGACTACGGTACGACTAGTGTCGCTGAATCTTGTAAGAGTATGGTTCCAGGTGGGGTTCGGATTTTCTCCTCCTCATCATCATGCTGCTCACAGGCGCCCGGGGACGTTTTTTTTTTTTTTTTTCCTGCTGTTTGTTGCGCCGTCATATGCGATTGATGGGCAGGCAGCCCGTGTACGTGCAGGAGTTTCTTTTTTATAATACTCGAGAGCGTGTTGTTTTTTATACAACTGGGAGAGCATGATGCATTCATATTTTGGAAGAACCGTGGTAGTCGCCAGTACCTCTGGTATATATATGGCGTATTGGGTGAATCTCGTCCCTCTACCAACGTCAACAATGCTCGTTCGAATCCTCCCCGAAAGTGCTTTCGGCTGGCGGTGGTGGTGGGTGTAGGCACTTTCTCTTGCATTAAAACTTGATCATCAACAGCGGAGAGCGCGAGAGCGCAAGTCAGCACAAGAAAACGTCGATAAAATTGGACGAGCATGAGAAGTGGATATTAATGCCGAACCCTGTGCACGACAAGAACGGAGAGGCATGTACCGTGGGGGGGGGGGGGGGGGGGGGGGCGAGAAGGGGAGACACCTGTGACCACGGCTTGTCAAGAAGGTCGCTGAGGTTGAACGAAACGTCTTGATAATTGAGCTGGGGAGTAAAAGCGACTATGAGAAAAACCGCGACAGCACTAATTCTCCGCCCGACAAGCTGTGTATAGCAAGCAAAGCGTGTCAACCACGAAGACGGCAGAAGAATACGGCTAGTGAGGACCCGCCACATCATGCCAGAGTGCAAGACCGTGAAAGTGCTCAAAAAGGTACACGATCATGACCGCAAAAATTTGATTTCGAAGACTCCAGCGCCAGTTTGTCAGATCAATCAAGAGTCAAGAGCCCAGAGTCCTTCCGCCTCACCTGCCGTGTCCAGAACACGGCTGAACAAAAAAGTTATAAAAAAAAGCATTTGTCCACGATCCTGTCCCAACTACCTGCTGTCTATATAGACTATATATATATTTATTTTTTTTCGCACGTACTTCTACCTGTCCAGCTTCTGGACAAGCCGTGGTGACAGGTGTTGTCCCTTCTCCCCCTCGGTTGTTGCCTTCAATTTCTATCGCGCACAGGGTTCAACAATTCCGTTGCTGGTGGATTCTTCACGGTCGGGTGCTGCAAACTCACGCTCTCGCGATTTCCGCAAGTCAACTTGTGCGCAAGAAAAAAGTCCCACGAATTTATACGAGTATGCACTCGGGGGGATTCGAACTCACGAAACTGACCTACACCAGGCTCGAGGATAATCTGATACGCCACCGGGGCGACCGGCAATATGACGTGTCGGCCGACTCCCGATTTCATATTTTTTCAGCTATGACAAGTACGCACACCATCTTGGTTTGGTTCGTGTGATTTCTCCAGGGGGTTTGCTCCACTCCAGAGCGACTGGGAGCCTGTGCTGCGACGACGGACTTGACTACGCCCCCAGTCAATGCGAACACAACACAATGACAGTAACAACTATGCCAGTCAACGTGAAAAAAACAACAACGACAACAACAACAATACTACCTCAGAAGCGATGACTACATCGTAACAAAACCGTTTTGTTTCTCTTCCCTCTCACCTTTTACAACCGCGTCGTCGCTGCTCCTGTGCAGGAAGATACCCACGGATTCCTCAGCCCCACCATACACCTCGTTTCCCTGGCGGTCGATCAAGGGCACACAGAAAAAAACGAGTGCGTATCAGTAAACGGCAGCATCAACAACGACAAAGGCAAACGGAATGCAAGCAGGAGCCACCTGTACTGGTGCCGTGTGGTTGGACAGAAGAACCTCCGCACTACGACATCAGTTTTCAGCGACGAATAATAGCCGTTGCATAATGCGCCTGGATTCAGGCAACATGCGATTGGTACGTTTGTAGGGCTGAGTACTGATGGGCAGGGCTTGGACGTGGAGCAGCGTGTAGATATCATGGTCATTCGGCATACATACACCATACGGAGCAGGGCCGTCCAGCATGTTGTATGACGGACGACACACTTTGTACGGCATATGCCGTACAAAGACACGTGTTGTGCCCACGCCCAGAGACTAACGATCGACTAACCGTGCGTCGTCGTGTTACACTAGTAGTGCGGTTAGCATATACATCGTCGTGGACACAACATCAAATACTACGTGCCAACATATTGGAATACGCAAAATAAAAGCCTCTTCAACTTTGAACAAGCAGATTGAGGAAAAAATTGCTTGGATAAGGTAGAACCCGCATGATGTTTAGGGAGATAAATGCACACACTGCAGAGGGGAGGGGGCGTACGTTCCCATCCAACACATAGTGCAGGGGGGAGGAAAAAACAAGATGGAAAAACCAAGCTAACACGATATTATTTTCAAACTCATACCATGAGAGCGGAAAAAACGGGGTCTTAACACAACGGGGGGCTCAGAAACTCGGCGAAACAAAAAAATTAAAGGCTGCCAGATATTTAGAGCTACCACAGCGACGAATCAAAACGGGAAACCAAAACGCGCAAACATCCCAACACGAAATCGCAAACAGGAGACAAGCACGGATCTCTCCCGCTTTCTTTAATATGATATCCCGCATGTGCGTGTGCGTGCGTCCATACCTGGATGGACACTCCGTTGCAGCGCTTGGAGGCGATGATGCCGTGGTTTCCGTTGTCGTAGACCTCGTTGTCGTGGATGGTGAGGAAGTCGCTGTCATCGTGGGGGTCGAATCCGTACGCCGTGTTATCGTGCATCTTGTTCCGCCTCCAGTCTCCGTGCTGGTGACCGTACGTGTACATCCCGAAGTGGTTGTGGTGGATGTCGGAGTCGTAGATGTTGCCGTACACGTCTACGTCGTCGAACACTTCTGGGTTAGTCTTGTCAGAGCAGAATCCTCGAACCTGATGTGTGGGCCAGATGTGTGATTGGTATGACGCACAGGCGTGACTTGGCTAGATTTTTCGCGGCCACAAGTATTTCGCACAGGCTGGCATGGTATAGGCAATGAGCGAACTGACTCGAGTTAGTCAGATGTTGTGCACGCGAGGAGAGCCGTTTATATGCTGCCCGTGAAATTAACGCATCCCTACGTTTTTTCGAAGGCAAGGCAAGAGCAACCAAACTCAACTTTTTTATTTAGACTCGAGATTTAAATGCTGCAGAACGCAATACGCGACGCCACACGTGCCGCAAACGCGCAAGCTGCGAGCTGTTCGGGCGTCGTCCTGTGGAATCCACGCTACCCGACGTTTCCTTTGGCTGGTGACGCGAGCAAGCAAACTAATTTGACTTTTTAACATGTTGAAAAAAAAGGTTGTAAAACAGCACGCGCGACGCGCCGCAAACGCACTCTCCAGCTAGAGGTAAGGTTCGTACCCTGGCACAGTATAAACGTACCACACACATCGGACGTGTCACGATAAATGTATCTACTTGTGAGCACGTTTCGGCCAAACCGTTTCATGGATGACGAGGCTGCGTCAACCCCTACAGGGCTGCAAGGTTCCCCTTACACAAATTTCAAGTGATATGTCCCCAAAACGGGTTTCCAGTTGTAAAGGCGTTACTAGTTCCAAGTACCGTATATGACAGTCCCCCTGGGGTAACCCCCCTGGGATGTAAAGGCGCTACAAATTTCAAGTATCATGTCCCCAAAAACGGGTTTCCAGCTGTAAAGGCGTTACTAATTCCAAGTACCGTATATGACAGTGTATAACACCCCCCCTGGGATGTAAGGCGTTACTACTTCCAAGTAATGTCCCCAAGAACGGGTTTCCAGTTGTATAAGGCGGTACGAACTCCAAGTAATGTCCGAAAATTCGGGTTTCCAGTTGTGAAGGCGTTGTTAATTCCAATGTACCGTATATGACAGTGTATAACACCCCCCCCGTGGGATGAAATGCTGAGCCGGTTTTCTTCCGCAACCAGCGCGGCACGAACGACAGCGGCGGGCGGCTTTGGGAGGATGTCGTCCGGATCTTTGTTTCCATAGACGGTGTCGCTCGGCGTTTAGACCCTACCGGGGTCGTCGTGAAATCGCCATGCGAAACTCGTCCGAGGGGGTGTGCTAAACACCGTGATGAACGTCTATGTCCCCCAAAACGGGTTTCCAGTTTTTACATAAAAGACGTTCGAAACCACCAACAACGTGTCAGAATGTGATTCTCTTGTTTGTGCGCAAAACGTTTGATGAGGTATTTTCATGTACACACGTGTGGGGCGCGCGGATTTTGTTCCTTATTGGATCGCATTCTTCTCTTCAGGATTTTTTTTTCAACACAAAATCGTTGTCTTTTGGGGTTGAGAAAAACACGCCAGGTACATATATTATATAATATATATCTGAGCTGTGACCACGGACTTATCAATTCGAGCTAAAATGTGAGAATAACAAAACTGGTCCAAGAAACCTATCTAGATAGTGTTTCACGCTGAGTGAGCTCCAGAAAAAAACGTGAATATGGTGGACGAAATCCTCACCGTAAAATAAGTCACAACAGGAATAAAAAAAACGCAAGCACTTCCCCCCGCAGGTACACGGCCGATCAAAGTAACGCTTGCTATGATACGACAGTCAGGGTTAAGAGTCATCCCACGGTAGGGGTTGCAGTTATATGATTGCGCCAAAAAAAGGTATACCTCTGGGCGAATGAGTTCCTCATGTGAGGAACTGCAGGCCAACGAAGCAATTTCACTCGAGTACACACGTAATATTTTTGGACTAGGGCATAGTAAGCTTGATCGGGTTGCGCGAACGAAATGCCTTCACAAGTGATTCTTCGGGTGTGATATAGAGTTCGTACCTCATGTGAAGACCTCAGGGACTGATCTGGTGATGCTGCAACCCTACCGTGGGATCGCTCGTAAGAGCATTTTTAATCAACCGCAACTCCTTACTCGTTAACCCAAGATGTCGCTTCTTGGGATGAAAGAGCGACATTTTTTTCAAGCTGGATTACTTTCGTGAAAAAAATATACTTCAAAGTACTTGATACATAGACTACACACAGGAGTACCCCAAGGCCATTTTGAGTGTTGTCATCTTCGAGGGATGTCGCACTCAATTTTTCCATTTTTTTTGAGTGGGCTAAGTTGAGCTGCAAGAGAGCGTAACGCCTCGAATATTACATAGGTGCACCTCCACCGTTTACGTAGCAGGAGCCCAGTGTGTGTATTCAATTTTTCGCTCAGAGCCAAGTGATGCACCTGGGTCTAAAAATGTAGTCAGCGAGCCTACCAGGCTACGGCATTGTTAGCAAAAAATGCAGTGTAACTAGATGGGCTCTTAAATCTTTCGCGCACCATGCAGCAGGCGGGTGGAGGAGGGAATTGTTGGTAAGCAAACTCCCCCCGTTTGGGCCCTCGCATGATGGAAGGGGGTCAGAAAATCCAATTGTTGTAATTCGTAAAAGGGCGTGTTCGAAACTCCTGCGACAATGTTGACGTTATTTTGCGTCTTTATCGGCAAAGGTTGAAGCCTGCCTGCGGCTTTTCGTTCGTCGCAAAACTTACAACATATTTTATAGTAGCATGCCTCTTGGAAGCGTAGGATTTTGTTGAAGATCTCGTCTCCACGAGAGTGTTGGGATGCAGGCGTGAGAAAGCCGTATTGTTTAAAATCCGGTCGAGCATTCTTACGAAGTTTCCGGTGAACGTTGTGTCCGCTTGATTGAGCTGTTTGATTTGATTGCCTACGGGTGTGAATGCTCGAGCATCCAGTCAGCAGAGTCAGCGTGACAAAAGAGTACCCGGCGGGAAGGGTTTATTCATCCATTCATCACACACTGCATCGTATACACGATACAGAGTAGTCGGCCGACGTCTCTTTCTCTGGTACTCGGTTGTTGATGATGTTGTCCTCACATTAACTCGCATGATCAAGTCCGTGGTCACAGGACAGGCTCCAGTCAACCTGGAGCTGAGGAACACCCCAGGGAAAAAACACTAAACAAACCAGAGGTGGTACACGCATATATCACAGCTGACGCAATTCATGCCTCCGCCACAAACATATGAAAAGCGAAATCGGGAGTCAGCCTACTACGAAGCCTGGTATTGCGTACCAGGTATGCCCTATTTTGAAGAGAAAAAAAATCAAATATGCCAGCTGTGAGTTTGGTAAATTTAGGGTCGATGCTAATGTTTGCAAGTAACGTGATTCACCGGCCGCCCGTTGCCATTAATAAGTTGCCAGAGTGAACAATAAGAGCCATTGTACGAAGTACGAAGCCATCCTTGCATTTTCGTGGCGTTCACCACACGTGGGAAACAGCTGGAAGACAAAAAACAAGACCAACGCGCACGCACGTGTTTTTTTTTTTTTTTTTCTAGCCGATATGCATAAATTCTCAAAATGCGTACGTATGTGTACGCGCGCTGTGTCCGTTGCCCGATATGATATACAGGTGCGGCAGGGCAGGGTCATCCTCGATCTCAGGTCCCAGACGAGGCGCGAAGGCCTGGCTCCTAAAAATGTTGCACCGTGTTGTTTTGCACCCGGGGTGGTGGGGGGGGGGAGGCTACGCTACGATACACGCTGCCCGAGGACGCGCATACAGCGAAAAACGGGCAAGAGAGCAACATCCCGCTGGGCCAGCTATTATACTTTTTACTGCCAATCGTATAGAATAAGCGCTACGTTCCGAGGACCAACGCCTGAATGGGTAGGGTGGACCGTAACTGGACCAAGTCCGGCGGAAGGCTATCTCCCATGGCCAGGGGTTTTGTTAGTGGGTGAGCTCTTGCGCAAGTCCCACACTACCCGGAAAGATGACATTCCGGGTGGCTATCTCCACCGAACCTGACCCTCAGGGGACAGGCCGGGTTGACATACACACGCACCCGTATACAACGGCAGCTTGCGCTACCGGGGTTGTAACGAAGACCACTCATAGGGACAGCTTACACTATACCTACAATGGGACCCGAAGGGTGCGCCAGCTAGCGTTGGACTGCGAAAGCAACTGAGTTAAATCGACACACGACGCGTATGAAAATACGTGGAAGGGTGGTGAGCTAAAACTTTATTTTTCCCCATCCGCCGGAGGATAAAAAAAAAAAGCTACGTTATGTAGATCGCAAGCATCCATCAGTAGTATATGATAACGTGCATAGCTCGAGTAGAGCCTTCAAGTCACAGCAGGAGTACGAGTCCAAAAACAGCTGAGATGTCTGTTTGTTTTGCTTGAGAGCTACATAACGTAGCCCTGATTCTCTACGATTGGCTGTAATCAAGAGTATTATACTTCGCAGTATATGCTCGTCGCGTACGGTGCAGACATCCCGTCGCATGATATGTACGATATAATCGCTTTGAATGTCGGCAGCATGGCCTTCGCAAATCATTTTATTTTTTTGGACCGCGTCTCGCAGGAATGAACGGCCAGCTAGCAATCAAAAGAGCAGCCGTGAATTGTTTTTCGCGTCTCATAGGAGGGCAGAGCGAGAGCAAGAATTAAATTGCACTACTGCTGTGTGTTGTTTTTCGCGTCCCACATGAGGGCAGAGCGAGCAAGCATTAAATCACCTGATGAAATGTTTTTCAAGCTCTCACAGGAGGGCTCCAATGCACGCGCCTCTCAAGAAATGGCCTTTTATGTACTACATCATACCATTCCAGTACATCCCCGGCGCCCCCGCCCCGAAAAACACCGAATCAAGAAATTGCCGAGCCAAAGAGAGGTGTCACAAGCAGTAAGTGGTCGTAGCTTCGCTTCTTGTTCCCACATTTAGAACACAACAATGATGCAGCAGCCACGGCCGAGGTTTAACAACTCTCGTTTCTGAGGCCCCCCTCCCCGCCATCTGAGGAACTCCATACCTTCAGACCCCAAACAAACCTGATTGTCAGCAGTGTATGCAACATTGCGAAAAATGCAAACCCTCTCGATGAACATCAATCTCATCAATTGTCGTCGTATAGAGTATCTAGGTATCATACACAAACAAGCATGTGGGACGTATTGCCAAACAAAGAATTTTACTTTCCCGACGAACAAACACGCGGGCAACAACAACGCCTTCTTCTCCGTTTGAAAAAAACACACACACAATCTCAACGACGGGAGTTGTTTCTTTCAACCCCAAAAATTGTCAGACCTGCCCTCATATTCAAATGATACCTGCCCGCATGGTTCTCTAAATCGGCTCTTGCTCCTTGATTTCAGTTTACGCAAACCCCGGCTTTTTCTGGGCAACAGAAAAAAGGTGAAACCCCTTGTACCGTATATATAGCATGCGCACGTTTCTTTTTAACGCCTATTACACAATTGGAAACCCGTCTTCAGAGACAATTTCTTGGAATTAGTGTGGGGAGGCGTTTCGGGGTTCTAGAAGGGGTTAAGGGAGCCCGTTCAAGTACCCAAAAGAGCATCCTGTGGCCGACATGTGCTACAAACCCTCTAGATCTCTTTGAGCACACGTGGCATTGCACCCACACACACAGAAAGCATGATAGTTAAACCCTCTCCCCTCACCTTCCATGTGAGGCCGTAGCTCTCGCCGTCGTAGAACCCAAGGTAAGCCATTTCGCTGTCCTCGATGTCCATTCTGGCCTCGCCCATGGTGTTCTTCGCCCTGCCGTCGCAAGTCTGGGTGGCGTCCGTGATAACCTCCGAGACGGCGCTGACGTACGATCGGCCATCGTCTTGGTCCTCGTCAACCCCGTTGTTATACGCGTCCCAGGCGAACACCTGAGGCGAAAAAGGGGCGACGGCGGCGGGATATATACATACGTATATATTGTACGGTTAACTCCACTTACTGCTGTATTTTTTCGAAAAATATGTAACTACTTTTAGGAATAATCTGGGTATGTTATCGACGGACATATACATGCCGTACGTAGTAAAAACGTTGCTCTAGATAGAAACACGCGTTTTCGACCGAGTACATCAGTGTAAAAAAAAACGCGGGATGGATCGGATTATGAAGTTGACGGTGCGCGCGCCCGCGTTTTCTTCGACAGACTACTTGGAAATAGTATACGTTTGGGCGACGGAGCGGAGCGGACATACATGTCGTTCCATTGCCACCAAGTCAATTTTTTTACCTCGTTGAGCTGTACTGATTGTGTTCATTGTTACACAGGGGTGCATGTATTGATACTTTTACGGGCACTCCATGCGAATAAAGTAAATGTGGGTGTCGAAAACATCAGTTTCGTGCGTGAACACGCACAGTCAGTGGAGGGGGGCGACGGCGGGATTGATATGATTTGGAAGTGTGGTGAGCTAAAGCTTTATTTTTCCCCATCCGCCGGAGGAGAAAAAAAAGATTTAGCGTTCAGCCGTACATATAATGAGTTTCGACGAAATCTTCGATCTCATAGCTGGAGTGTATTTTCATTTTTAATAATATGATAAACCCAGGAATGAAATATGCCATATGGTAGCTGCTGCTGTGTGTCATCTATCATCTACGTCAGACGGGGGAAAGTCGCTACGAAAGACATGCGTCAAAATACGTACACAAATATTACAGCAGTATCTCATCTGGAAAATACGCGGGCTGGTATTATAATACGATATTCCTCTAGACGTGCCGCAGAGTTTTGTGGCCCTGTCTTTACCTTTTTTTTTTTTCCAAGGTCTCTGACCACAGCAGTCTCGGATATAGACGACGGCTTCGGTGCGATAACAGCTACCAGTAGAGCAGTAATATATTAGGCTACCTACTGGAGCTAGATTGAAAGGTGCGTGGAGACTTGAACACGAAATCAGACAGTAATGTCGTTTTCTAGAGCTGGGAGAGGTGCGTGGATTTTCAAAGAACGAGATCAGAATGTAATCGCGCGCGCGAGAATTGGGGGGGGGGGGGGTGCATGATGAGATGCATGATGCAAGCTATCAGTGAAACCCCACTGCTGTATACCGATGCAGGCTACGAACCGCATGCTGGTCTCACTGCACCCGGTCAAAGGCTATATATACCGATATCCTTAATGAGGACACACAACCGGTAATACGCGCGATCGGAGTATCACATACAGCTTGCAACAATTTGAATTTCGACCAAATCTTCGATCTCATACCTTGAGTATAAATAATTTCTTGCAATATTTATATAACTAAGGACATCTCATGTGTTTTTTCCCTGGGGGTTTTCCTCCACTCCGGAGTGACTGGAGCCTGGCCTGCGACCACGGCATTGGTAATATACGAGTTAAAATGTGAGAACACAACAACAAACAATACCCTTTTAGAGCAGTTTCAAATAGCAAGTAAATACCCTAAATTCTCCTGTACTGATACGAATCCGATTAATCGTAATACACCTTGAACCACGGCAATCGAGATCGCGAATGGAGACTTCGGAAGACTACCCGCACAACAGAGCGCAAAATTTGCAAGAGCGACCCAACGTATAATAAATACCAGGGTGGTAGTTGGTCGTACACCTCTACCACACAGCAGTCTCAGTGGAAGATGGCAACAACGTGGACGGAGAAACGCCGTATAAGAGACAACGTACGTACGTGTACGTCGGCCCCATAAAAAGCATTTATTTTAGATCACATGCTTTGTGGTAGGTGGGAAGAAAGAGGTCCAGACACTGGAGCAGCGCTTTGCCCTCCGCACGTTCGACGATTTAATTTTGTTTTTAAGCGAGACGAAAGGCATCACATGAAAGGCACTCCACCAAGAGTGACCGCCATTCTCAAGACACAAACGACGCCGCTATTGAGCGGTAGTACAGGTCATTAGGACAATTTGCCTGCCACGCTTCTTCTTTTTCATCATTGTTTGTGCACACTTTCCAGATTCTGGACAAGCCGTGGCCACAGCAGTGTGGTCGTCTCCTCCTCCTCCCAATTTTTCTGTTATCGCCCGCATAGGGTTCAACAATTCCGTTGCTGCTCGTGGATTTTTCGTCGGGGGCTGCAAACTCACGCTCTCGCGATTTCCGCAAGTCAATCTGTCTGTTACGAGAACAAGTGTAAACGAATAAATACCGGCATGGACTCGAAGGAAGAACTCGAAATCACAAAACTGAACTATTAATATATATACCAGGCTCCAGGATAACGTGATACGCCACCGGGGCGACCGGCTACACACACCAGTTATAGCTTGAACGCACGAGGAACGAGCTGGTTCGAACGCCAAACGCTTTAGGGTCCATGCGTATACGTATATGATTTACATGTTGGAACACACTCGCCACTGACGGGTATACAAAAAGCAAGTTCGCGACGAGGAACTGGGGCGTATATCGAGTGCCATTTCTTTCTTTTCTCAGGCCAATGCTCTACGACGCACGCGTGCGAATACCAAAAAAAAAAACAGGCACCATTACATGCCTCTACGAGCGGCTAATTTTTGTACTTTTGTTTTTGCCCATCCCATATAGATCTAGTGACGTCGATTTTTTTCTTCCTCGCCTTCCCCCTCAGTAAACATAAGTCACAGCAGTGTTCCGGGGTCGCTAAACACTTTCTCTCGCCATTCCGGGACGCGCCATATTTTTTTTCTCGAGAATGATATAAGATTAATCCAGGACATTATTCTCTCTTCGCCGGACTCGCATCTCGATATATTATGTGCGTTACGCGCCATAGAGCATCTTCTGTCCCAGGAGGAAAAAAACTCCATTTTAAGATTCACCCCCCCCCCCGATTTGACGCCAACCTTATATATCAATTAGTGTTGTGTTCGAGGTCTGTGCTGCATATACATGAATTTAGGTACTGTTAAGTAGTACACCGCGCTACGATGGAAGGATGTATTCGATGTACATCGGAACGGCATCTACGCTTTTTTTTTTTTTTTAATCCTCCGGCGGATGGGGAAAAATAAAGCTTTAGCTCACCACACTTCCACGTATTTTCATACGCGTCGTGTGTCTACGCTATATTGTCGGAGGGTACAAAATAAATATATTCATATACATACCACTCTTGGGCGTCTGGTATATAACATTAACCCTTCCTTGTATACCCGGTTAACAGGTACTCGCTTGAGGATAAAAGCTCCTTGCAGAGAATATGTATCTGTAACAAAAGGCGTTGAGATGGAGAGTAAGATAGAGTCATAACAGAACAGAAGGAAGGAAAAGTAGGAGGTATAGACTAATCCTGCTGTGGTACCTGGTACCAAGTCCCCATCCCACCAGAAGCCCAAGCCCAGACCAAGGGTGGGATTAGTGAGAGCGTGTGCTGTCTTCACCTTAAACCGTTGTTTTTTACCATATATACCCAACATCAGTACACCCACAGAGTCTGTGTTTTTTGTTCCGTCTCGAGAGACATGGACTACAAGTTCTGTGGTCAGACTGCTGTGAAGCGTCAGAGAAGCCGAACAGTCGCAATTAGAGTGTAAGTCTAAAATACAATCACTTTATGGGCATGTCGTATACGTACAAGCAGGGGTGGGTGGCTTACATACTTAAGGGTGTATTTGCATGCATCCGTACGATACGTATTTCCGTGCTAAAATGCCGACTGACGGCATGGCTGTGGCCAGTAACGAAAAAAAAGTAACTGGAGTGTGTCGCAGATCTGATGTGGTAACAATTTTGCGAGTGAAAACCAGGCAACCAACGTGCATGTGTGTCATTTCTTCTCGTCCATATTATTGAGGAAAAACATTGCACACTACACTACACGCTGCACTTCGGATATATGGGGCTGCGGATATTTGAGGTTACTGGTGTTCGTCACATTAGACTATATAGCTAGCTGTGAGCCAGCCAAGACCCACCAGACTATTTAGTGAAAAAAAGCAAAACACGAAGAAAATATGATATTATAAGAGATCATATAGGTGTCTCCCCTTCCCCCACCCCGGTACACCTTCGTTATCATCGCGCGCTTAGGGTTCTCCATTTTTCCATCTTCTCAGCTCTTTAGGCTCGTCGATTCTCATCGATTTTTCATACTAATAACTCAAATGCTGACCGCTCGGCAATTTTGTGCAAGAAATGTCGATGAACAAGCACACCACCACTCACGCGCGCGGTTAACACGCAAAACCTTCTTTTTTTGACGTTTGGTACAGACGAGGTTCATCTGTATGTACTACTTCAACCGGAACGCCGACAACACCACAGCAGTAGTGCATTCGCCACAGCAGGAGCAGACAGTTTCTCTCCCACATGTTGGGCGGTCACCTAGTTTTTTTTATCATCTGTACGTGTCATGACCTTGCTGCGGTTTTGACTGCGGAGTGCTATTTCAGAGTGACTGTGGAGCCTGTCCTGTAACCACGGACTTGATATTATGTACAGGGAGTTAATGTGAAGAGAACAACAACAACTACACTCGACTACACACCACATAGTGCGGGGGTACCGCTTTGAGTGCTCCAGTTGTCGTGGCCTGGAAACACAGCACTGTAGAGGCAAGAAATACTCTCTACAAGCCACATTTCGAAGACATTCTGTTCCCCAAAACCCAAGAACTGCCAGAGCGTGCCAACGACAAGCATTATCTGTCATAAAGCACAACCAGTGTTCGTCCTGGTTCATGGACTACCACTACCTACTAGACTATAGATGCAGCATTAGACAACTGCTGTAGACCCGCCAAAAAGGAAGTTCCCAATGAGAAATTGATGCTCAACATTCGGGCGGAGACGCTCAGAAAATTGGACTAAAAAATCATAACCAGCCGCGGCCGCGAGCGCCACACTAAATCCTGTACACACACACTACCCATTTTGGGAGTACAAGGTGTCACAGCGAGTAAGAGTATGAAGCTCGCTCCAGAGAGAGTTTGAGTTCGGTGTTGGCGCAGTCCTATATCGCGTTTCTGCTGATTTAACCACAGGTAAATTTTTAGATAGTACAAACCGGCCGGCAATAACCCTGTGGTCCAGGAGTAGTCTAGTATTACAGAGGACCAAAGTAAATAGGACCAAATATTGTTGGTAAAAATAGATGAATGAATAGGTTTTTGGGACCACCGTAGGTCCTATTTACTAGGGCCCCCCGTAAACTGGCAACGTAGTTATTAAGCTCGCGGCCATGGGTTCGAATCCCAACAAGCACTCTATCATATTACAAATCGACAGGGGCCGCAAGTGCGAGCGAGCGTGTTTGGGCTCCTCACAGTAGACTGACTTTTCCACCCATCTAGAGCTTCAGGACAACCAGTGTGTCCCGTCAGCGATGGTGAATTTTGATGGAGATCAAAAATATGAAAAAGATGAAGAGAGGGAAAGCTGACCCAACCTTTTACGTACGCGCGCGATTTTGATTTGAAAAGCAAGTACCGCGAGCAAGAAGAGTAGAGGACACCTGTCACCGCGTCCTCTCGAGTTGAGCTGGAAAGCAAAGTGACGATAAAAACAAATGTAAAGGCGTGTCATGAGATGTAGACTATACATACCATTGTAGTTTACTGGTGTTTTTTCGAGGTCTCACACTCTGGGTTGCGAAGTCGTTTTTGGCATCATGCACCAACAATGGTGGCCGAGTCAGTGCCCGCAGACTTGTACTTTTACAACCAACCGCCAAGAGAGCCAGAAAAAAAACACACACGTACACAACCTACGGGTGTACTGCTGTATACCTCACGCGCAACGAGGCCGTCAGTCAAGGACACGTCCAGCGGTCAAGCGTAAAAAAGCGATCGTTCTATATATTGAAATCTTGTAGTTTGGCGTCAGTCAAGTCGGAATATTAGAAAATTTACGTCCGTCGCTCAACGGAGTTAAAGTGCCGTCTCACGACTTTTGCTATATGGTCTGTTGGACGCCCATCCTGTCCAAGTTGCGATCAACCCCAATCACCAATTCGTCTGTGATACTCAACCAGGGCAAACAAATGCAAGAATAAATGCGTTCTTTGGAATAGGCAAATACACGCGCGACAGAGCGCGGCACTGCTGCTGCTACGCCTGTATAGTCATTAGAAGCTTTAGTACTGTACCTGATACACATACGAAATGAGATTAAAAAGTGCACTCCAGTTGTGAGATCGGACATTTCGTCGAAAACTCATCTTGGCAAGATGTGATAATCCGATCGCGCGTATTACAATGCTGTGTGTGTCCTATATAGATCGGCGACTCCAAAACATATGTACTCAACAACGATTTACTTCCAGCCTCGAGACCGTACACCAGGTCTTTGGCCTGAGCTCGTTCAAACTCCTCCTAAACAGTCACTTGTTTGTAAAAAGTATGTGACTTCACTTTTATATGGGTCTGGTGCAGGCATGGATTGCGTCAACTGTGATTTAGACTATGCGTGTACCACCTTCGATTTGTTTTTTTTCTTCCCTGCTGGGGCGGCTTGAGTAGTCCTCATTCCCAGAGGGACTGGAGCCTGTCCTGTGACCACGGACTTGATTATGCGCGTTAATGTGAGAAAAACAACAACAACAACAACAACAACAACAACAACAACAATAGTTTGCTACACTCAAGAGCCCACAAGAAATGACCAACGCCGCAAGCTCTCCCACCTTCGTGCTGATGAAGTCCAGGCTCCCCCCGTGAGCTCTCAAATTGATGTACGTTTCGTTCGTGCTTAAAAGCCGCAGTTCGTCGGCATCGCCGCCCGCGGCGGTACCATACACCTTACCACGTTAACCAAATGGAGGGGAACAGGGGTGGAGTAAGCGGCGTGAAGTGAAAGCGCGTGTATTTGCCGGCCGGGCGTTTGTGTTTCGGGTTGGGGACCGGAGCTTCAGTTCGGAGAACATCGTGTAGTGGTCGGACAACACTTTTCAACTTTTCCAATTGCTTCGAAGCAACATGTTGCCCTCCCGATCGTATATAGCTCTTTATGCACCAGTAGACTATGTTTCTATAATAGCAACGATGTGTAATTATTGTGGGTGGAGTGCAGGACAAAAGTTGTTGAAGAAACTTGGGAGACGTGTGTGTCCAGAATCACACACGCTAGAAAGCAATATCTTGGAGGTGGCTTTTTCTCTTGTTTTCCTGTGTGTGATGTTTGACATGATGTGTGGTGCATGACGCTGAGAGTCTGAATCCAAGCGCTTTCCATTAGAGTGGAACGAAAAGAAGGCTTGTCTTATATCTGCAATAATACTCAATGTCAGCTGCATGGAGGAGTCGCTGCGTCTCTCGTGTCCGAAAACGAGCTCGCACAGGTCATCGTTTCATGGCACACCTGCCTGCACGCCAGCCGTCGTAGCGGTATGATAGCGGCAACACGCGTGTTGCAGAGAGGTCTGTAACACAACAAGAATTTCTCCCTTCCTTATCCGTCACCTTGAGAGCATCCCATTACAGAGACACCTCTAGGTAACGCACAGCAACACGTACCGCTCGCCTGCTTATCCCTCACCTTGAGAGTAATCCCATCTTCAACATACAAGCTCTCGGTCAGAAGCCAAGTTCCCGTCACGTTCGTGCTCACAGCGCCGCTGTCCGGATCAACGGCGTACAACGGCGCCTTGCCACCCAGCTCCTCCCAGATCCCCCTGATTGTGACGCATCCCCCACGAGTAGAGCCGTCCGCGGACTCGAGGTACAGCCGCGCTGACGATGAGGAATACCGGACCGACACCGTGGTGGTCGCATCACATTCTGGCTTCGCGATGGGACTGTTAGGCGACGCCGTGTCTGCTGCCTGGACTCGCCTGGAAGCCAGAAGGGTCATCATCATCACCGCACCGGTTCCCAGCATCGTCCTTGCCCTCCACGCCATTAATAAATTGATCTATACCAGTACTACCAAACAGAAAAGAGTTGTTTTGAGTTTTGTCTGGTCCACCCCCCCCGTATTGTACAGTTAATATCTGGGCTGCGGGTGTTTACCCACCGTGGCCGAGTACTACTAAAACTATCTACCGCTACTATTATACGATACCGCTTTCGTCTCAAGGGTGAGAAAGCTCGAGTGAGGTTGGGGTGTGGGGTGTGGGTGAGGCGGTTTGCAACTCGCCGAGGTTTGTCGTGCGCGAAGGTCGGCTTGTCGGGAAGGGCGCTTTCGCTGGGGCGGGACGTTGTGGGGGGGGGGCTTTCGCCGATGATATCTGTGATGCGATATACCCCGTGTGTTGGCTGGGGAAACACACCAAAGTTTTGTTATGTGCGCCCAGTAATTTCCTTGGTAATTTGCTGCCGGTGTGTGAAGGTTTACATAGGATACGCTTCAGATGAAATCTATATATATATATCACTAAACACATTTTCTGATAAGAGCCCGAATATTCGTGTGCGATATCCTATTTTACGTTTGTTTATTTAAATTAAACGAAAGCGATTAGCGTATTATTGTATTCTTAAGCGTATACAATTGTATACTAGCTGTGTGTTGTCTTCACATACATACTGCAGTTGCTTTCACTAACCAAAACCTACCTCGCTGGTACCCGGGCAATGATTTGTTCAGGCGCGTTTGCTTGGACGTTTTCGACACGGCGGCGCGTATTCTGAATCTTAGTCGTGCGTATGGGGGAAGGTGTGTGGGGTGGTTGGTATTGTGGCTTTGGGTTGTTCGCTGTTGTGGCATCACACCTGGTCTCTCAAGTTTCACATTCTATTCATATTCATACGAGAACAGGAACAGCCCCTCCGTATTCTATTTTGTAGTGTTTTATAGATACGTACAGGTCACCTCCGTCCTCTTTAGTCATATACTGCGAAGTATATATTTGCAATGATTTAACATTTTGCCAAAGGATTTTTTAACGGCATTTTTTTGTCGGGCTCCCTGGTTGACAGGTTTGTTGCTGCTTTTCTTTGTTGTTACTGCCATATGATGTCTCTGCACGTAGCAGTCGTTTATATACGGTACAACTGAACAATAACATTGCACATACTAGAGCTAATCATTAGCAATCAACTGGTACCTTTGTAGGGTATTTATTATTTTTTTATTTTTTTTTTCGACGCTTCTACTCCCCAGCTTCTGGACAAGCCGTGGTCCCAGGTGTCATCCCTTCTCCCCCCCGGTTCTTGCCTTCAATCTTTTATCGCACACATAGGGTTCAGCAATCCCACTGCTCGTCGGTTTTTCATCGAATGCTGCAAACTCACGCTATCGCGCGTTTTCCACAAGTAAGTCAATTTTGCACAAGAATAATCCCCACTAATTTATACGGGTATGCACTCGGGGGGATTCGAACTCACGTAACTCACCTATGTTGTTGTTTTCTCACATTAACTCTTGTCAAAATCTAGAGTCCGTGGTCACACAAAGGTGCTGGAGCCCTAGGAAGATCCGAAAAAGCAAGTGAAATAAAAATTCGTCAGGGAAATACTACGCTTTCCCGCCTAAAAACGCACGATACGGAAAAAGGCGCACAAGTGTTAAGGACTTTAGTGGGGTATTAGTCCGTTTGACCACTTGCAAAAGGTTAACCAATAGCTTACCCAAACTAAGCCTTATAACACTCTCCCCCCCTGAAACGGCGGGATAGCAGGTCGGCCGGATATACGGCGGACCTCTGTCAATATCCAAGCCGTTTCATTTCCTGGGGATACCAGGAAGAGTATTTTTCAAGTTCGCCATGGGAAAATCTGAAAAAGTTTATTATGGTGGATGTGGGGATTGAACCCACGACCCAAAAACCCATGGTCTGTCGACGACGCCATTTGTTAAGGTTATTAGTGGGGCATTAGTCCGTTTGACCACTTGCAAAAGGTTAACCAATAGCTTACCCAAACTAAGCGTTATAAGGCTTAGTTTGGGTAAGCTATTTTAAGGCTTAGTTTGGGTAAGCTATTGGTTAACCTTTTGCAAGTGGTCAAACGGTGTTATAAGGCTTAGTTTGGGTAAGCTATTGGTTAACCAGTTGCAAGTGGTCAAACGGACTAATGCCCCACTAATTCCTCAACAAATGGCGTCGTCGGCAGGACCATGGGTTTTTGGGTCGTGGGTTCGATCCCCACATCCACCATAATAAACTTTTTCAGATTTCCCCATGGCGAACTTGAAAAATACTCTTCCTGGTATCCCCAGGAAATGAAACGGCTTGGATATTGACAGAGGTCCGCCGTATATCCGACCGACCTGCTATCCCGCCGTTTCAGGGGGGAAGAGTGTTATAAGGCTTAGTTTGGGTAAGCTATTGGTTAACCTTTTGCAAGTGATCAAACGGACTAATGCCCCACTAATTCCTTAACACAAGTGAAAAGGTCAAATGTGCAAACTAAACTCACATGTGTGTGTGTGTTCTTCACATTAAACCGTTCTTCTACTCGTCGACATCCAGCACACCCAGTGTCCGTACTGATTCTTCACCCTAGAAAGATCAGCTCTGTGGTCACAAGCTATGACACAGAGATAATGCATCGTAATGCATTCGACAACGCAATGTCATGCCCTAGTACTGGGTACGACAGGCACGACATACCTACGTCAGCAACAGAAATACATTGGAAGAGAGAATACGAAACAAACAAAAACAAAAACAAAAACAAAATAATAATAAGAAAACAGATAAAAACAAAGATAAAAATAAAACAAAAATGAAACAAACAAAAGGAAGGGGAAATCGAAGAAACAACCCAACCGGAAAGGAGAGCCAAAGCTCGGAAAAGAAACATAATAAAAATAAAATAAAATAAAGTAAAGTAAAACCAAAATAAGATAATCCGAACACGAGCCAAAAACATGGCCGCGGGTATCTATACCAGGTTCGAGGATGACCTGATACGCCACCAGGGCGACCGACATTTTTTTTTTTTTCTCACACTTCTACTTTCCAGCTTGGGGACAAGCCGTGGTCACAGGTGTCGTCCCTTCTTTCCCCCGGTTCTTGCCTTCAATTTTCATCGCGCATATAGGGTTCAGCAATCCCACTGCTCGTCGATTTTTCCTGGGAGTGTTGCTTACTCACGCTCTCGCGCTTCCCCGAAGTCAATTTGTGCACAAAAAAAAGTCCCAACGAATTACACAATTATGCACTCTGTGGGGCTCGAACTCACGAAACTGACCTTTGCCAGGCTCGAGGATATCCTGCTAGGCCACTGGGGCGACCGGCTATGCAATATTACGTGCTGGTATGAAAATACATACCATATTTTTTAATTGCTAATTTTTCAAGGACGTCAGCCGTGGGTGCGACGAATTTCAGGCCAACGGTCTACTCATCTTTGCAAGCTGCGTTGTTGGTACTCGTAATATACTAGTCTACATCGTGAGTTTTTATTGGGAGGTGTCCCATTACATGCATACCATTAATCCTCCTTTTCTTTTCATCTCTTTTTTTTTCTTCATTTTTTATGGTCTGGCTTGCTATGTTGTGTGCTCTCGTACCCCGGTGAGGTGTCGTGTGTGTGTGTGTGTGTGTGTGTGTTCTTCACATTAAACCGTTCTTCTACTCGTCGACATCCAGCACACCCAGTGTCCGTACTGATTCTTCACCCTAGAAAGATCAAGTCGTCGTACATTGTTGTTGTTCTTGTTGTTGTTGTTGTTGTTGTTCTCACATTAACTCGCATAATCAAGTCCGTGGTCACAGGACAGGCTCCAGTCACTCTGGAGCTGAGGAATACCCCAGGGAAAAGGGACATTATTCTTGTCTTACCCGCGGTACACACGCTCTAGCATTTCACTTACAGTGCCTTGGATGAATCGCGACTGCTGTTTGGTTTACCCTGTTTCACGCTCTGTGAGCCCATAGAATTTGTATCTCTCTACAAGTACGACTAGGACGAAGAATCAGCGCGGACTCTGGGGTGTACTGATGTCGACCGTTGGGTAGAAAAGAACGGTTTGTTCATTTATTATGAAGACAACACACACAACATAAATATAACAGCTGGGATCTCGCGGAATGAATGAAAAATGGAGGCACGTATCATGACTTGTTTAGTGGGGAGTAGGGGGAGAGATCAGGCGGAGAAGGACTTGCACACGGAGATGAGCTACGTCTAGAAAGACGCAGAGAAGAAGATGGGAGAAGTGCAGAGAAGTAAGGGAGATGAGCAAACCAAATATGTAAGATTGATGGTTCCGACGGTTTATGAATAATAGGAGCGGTGTTACACCGCTGAAAAATATTTACCGGTACTCCATTGAAACTTAGTTGGTTCTGGAGTTCGCGTATCCCACGTACGTGTGGATCGGCTTTTTTATTTTCAGTTTGTTTGAGACAAAAAAAAAGTGCAACACTTTGCTGAGTTTCGATGACAAAAACCTTTTTGGTCGATCAAAAAACCTTTCATTCAGAGGCCACTCTCTCACACACAGCTGAATTACATGATGAAGTGTATTTTTTTTCTAATTTGAAAAATAAAATAATGAGAAAACTCTTTCGAGCCAACTGACAAGCAGTAGTTGTTTGTGCTGTTCTGAGAGCGTTTGTCAACGTGGTGGGCAGGGGGCACAACAAATCGATGATGGTCGACAACACAACGAACAAGAAAGAAAACGCTGATAACTGATGAACTCTTCTCCTCGCGATATCACGTACTCTGTAGCATGGTAGTGTCGGGGCGGGGGGGGGGGGGGAGGAGAGCCAGCTTCGTAACCCTGTAGCAACTGGAGTTACTTCTTTTAATAGGTAGGGAGAAAGAGGAAGAAAAACTGCGGAGAAGGCCGTAGAAATAATTGATGGGATGAGAACCCCCCTCACCAGGCACGTATTATTAGTAAGTATGAACATGATGTGTAGATGTACATACCAAGTATATACCAATTGGTATGCACGTAGTGTAGACTATATAGACTACCAGGTACTATATTATACAATTTATAATAAACTCCAGCTGTGAGATCGAATATTTTGTCGAAACTCATCTTTGCAAGCTGTGTGTGAAATAGCTCCGATCGCGCGTATTACGGGTTTGTGTCCTCATAAAGGATATAGGTCGGCGACTCCCCTTGCAACTTCAGTGTAGCTATCAGGGTCAACAGGGTGATGGTAGGCAGTCTGTGCGCGGAAACTATAAAACCCGTTTCTGCGTGGGACAAAATCTGACAGCTGTCGAAGGAAATGCATCTGTTTATTATCAAGTGAATCCTGTAAGTCGAATAACCGGTGAGGGGAGGGTGGAGTTTTGAAGGACGTGGGGGCCTGGTTTTGATCAAAAGCGAGCGGGGTTGGGGGGGGGGGGAGGGAGGGGGGGGGCGGGGGGGGGGGCAGGCGGGGCAGCTCGATTTGTGCGTGGAAACTATAAATCCTTCAAGGGGATAAATCTGACGGCTGGGAAAAAAAAAAAAAAAATGCGCCAGTTTATCATGGGGAGGGGGGTTGGAGTGAGATTGGGGCGGGTGGGACATCTTAATCTGTGCGTGGAAACTATAAATTCTTTTAAGGGGATAAATGTGACGGTTTTGGAAAGAATGACCAGTTTATCATGTATATGTATATCCTGTAAGTTGTACAACCAGTGAGTAGATGTGAAATTAAAGGTGGGGAACACAGAGTGCCCCCTGCAGGTCTGCCAATTGAGCAGGTCCTCGGAGAGTACTCACTTTCGTTCCTTCGTAGAGATGTAGCTTTATTCGTTTCCACCAGAGCCCGGGATAGCTTCTGAGATCGGAGGCGCGTGCCTCCGATCTAAATCCTAACTTCCCCGAATATAAACCGCCAACCTTATCATACGAAATTCATCCAAATGATCTCAAATTCGGATACTCTCAGGCCTTTCGAGGCCGTATCTTAACACTAGCCCACCCTGATGAGTCGCATATGCAGAAATATGGGAGATTCGGGGAAACTCCGGTCCTACGAACTAGACCATGAGTCGAAGATGCGGCTCCTCAAAACCCACTCCCACACCTCTAACCGTCTGGCTATGGAGCCAGGAACACGCGAAGAAAAGCAGTAGAAAGAAAAGCAGACCCTACAGCAAGGCAATAGTCACCCATCAAAAACTTGCCGCATGCCGCCGGCGTGGCGGGGGGGCAGAAAAGGCTCTAGAACCTGCCGCATGCCGCCGGTGTGGCGGGAGGGGGCCGGAAAGGCTCTACGGTAAACCAACCACAGAAAAGGTACTATGGCGAGGCGAGCCCTCGTCGATATAGAGGGGGACACAGGCGCTAATACAAGGGAGAAGTCATGCGAAAAACCTCCCGCGGGCCTTCGGCAAGGCGGGGGGTTAGACGAGGAAACGACAAATACCCGGGATGGAAGGTGTCAACACCTACCGCCCCGCTAGGGGAGGAAGTGTTTAGACGAAAAAAAAAACAAAGCAGAACAAATACAACACACAAAACATAAAATATGACACACAGACCCGTACACTGGTCGCCCCCCGGCTCTGGGCTGAGGAGGGCGTCGGCAGGGCGAATTTGAACAATGACAAAAAGGCGACAGCCCTGCGCCTCAGATAGCGGCGTTTTACCCGAACCCTGACCCGGCACTGAGCAGGGGGTTCGGCAGGACAGAAAAGAAAAAAAAAATGGAAAGAACCGCCCCAAAACTCGATGAAGACCCTCAGGACACTACGAACGACCCAAAGACAAAGACGCAAAACTCATACCTCAAAAAAATGAAGAACTATCGAGAAGCGGTAATGGCTTGGAAGTCAACTGGCCACGGCCGCGCCTCGAGATTCGTCTACGTTACGTTGGATTCCCCGAAGAAACGCACTGGCGATGTGAACTTGCAAGCACCAAGAGCCTCGTACGGCTCCCGTTGAAGTCGTGTAGCGCGCCGGGGGAAGAGGAAGTTTAATCGGTCCCGGGTCGTCCATAAAGCGGACCAGGTATATACCTTGTCCTCGGTAGTGCTCGCGCTGATTTTTCCTAGCCACCATAAACCATCGTCTCCCTTGTACCAAACGTGGGCTCCTTTAGGGAGTACTGTGTCGTGGTAGCGACGGAGCCAATCGGTGCGGGGAACACAGGCGTAGCCCAGCGCTAGGAAACGTTCCCCGTTGTTGCGGGAGAGCTCACGCTGTGCCGCTCCGATCCGCATTCGGCAGTAAAGGCGGTTGGTTTGGCGGTGCTGGTCCGGGGTTCCGGTCCAATAACGCAAGATGTGCGAGCGGGAGAGGTGGAGGTCCATTTCCCGCCCCCAGGACGGTTCGGAGAGTCCCGCCCAATGCGTCTTGTGTAGCACCGCGATGACGCCACCTCGCCCCCGTACCGACTGATGACCAGTGATCTGCTCCACCTCCAGCCGTTGGAGGGGAGTCGAAACGTCGTCTTGAGTGACTTGGTACGGCGGGGACTTCTTGGAAAATTTGTTGAGCACATACTGTGTCAGCCCCGCCGGTAGGTATTTGGGCATGTCCCCGCTGTCGTGGGGGTTGGCACAGGGTTTGCAGCGCTCGATGGCCACACGCCGACGAGCGTCCGAACCAGGCAGGTCGGAAGGGAGATCCAAGTAAAGGAGGTTGCTCCCGAGCGGCGAGCCGTCCGGGGTCTCGGCGGCGGAGCAGGGACCGACGGCCAGGACCTTGTATGGGCCCGTCCAGTTAAGCGCGAGGTTGGCCTTTAGTACCTTGGCGTCGGTATTCGCCTTCACACGCTGGCGAATGGTAGAGGCAGA
This sequence comes from Undaria pinnatifida, assembly GCA_012845835.1. Classification (NCBI taxonomy): domain Eukaryota; class Phaeophyceae; order Laminariales; family Alariaceae; genus Undaria; species Undaria pinnatifida. The sequence goes on from JABAKD010000013.1 coordinate 4,355,265, forward strand.
ATTGTATACCCATGCCCAACCACCCACAGTGAAGTTAGGCGCTGGGCGCAGCGTGTCGGCGAGGGCGGAGTTTCTGCGGTCAACACGGGAAACGGTGAGGGCGTGGTGTGCGCGGACAATGTCGTTCGCGCGCTTTTGCCGGTCGGTGGCCAAATCGCAATAGGCCAGGTGGTCACGGGCCAGACTCTGGTGTCCCACGACACGTTTGCGGTCGAAAATCGTCAGGGGGAGCCGTGGGAGTCTGCCCATGTGGACCTCGTTGGGCGCCAAACCCGTCGCCGCGCCGACAGAGTTGTTGTAAGCGAATTCGACGTGGGGCAGATGCAAGTCCCAGTCGTCTTGTCGCTCGTTGATGACCATAGCCAGCATTTGTGATATAAATTGATTTACCCGCTCAACGCCCCCGTTACAGTTGGGATGGTAGGAGCTTGTATCATGCTTGTGTACACCTAACAACTGATATACAGCTTGTGAAAGCTTGGAGCAGAACTGCAGTCCGTTGTCCGAGAGTATGGTGCGCGGGCACCCCCACAAGGGGATGTATTGGTTCACCAGGATATTGGCTGTACCTTCCGCGGTGAACTCAGCGGCAGTGACGGGGAACATGTCGGCCCGACGACTGAAGCGATCGGTGAACAGCAGGATGTAGGTGTTGCCTCGTGGTGTGACCGGAAGGGGGCCGAAGTAGTCAACACTGACGGCGATACCTGGACCTTCCGGCAGGAGCATTGTGATGATGGGCCAGCGGACAGTCAGCCGTGGGGTTTTCCGCGCTTGGCACTTCGAGCAGTGGCGAAGCCACCACCGGGTACACACACTCATGCCAATCCACCAATAAAAGCGCTCCAGCATGCGCAACGTGCGCGTGGTGCCAAGGTGGCAGGAGGCCGTCGAGTGGCAAGCTTGCATGATCCAAGGGCGCATGAGCAGGGGAACGTAGATGCGAACTGGCTCGTCGTTTAGCAAAGCAAGCAGCTCGCCCCACAGAGGTCGGTTTGTCGGAGCTTGTTGGCGGTAGTGTCGGGTTACGGACGAGTAGGACGATGTCGTCGTCGGTTGTATGTAGTCGACCCTTACCCGCCAGCTCCTGGATGTCTGAGAGGGAGGGACGCTTGTGCAAGAGGTAGCACGCCAAAACGTCGGGCGGCAGGACCGATTGCCGGCCGATAGAAACGTAACGCATCATGGCGTGGCACGTCGGCTCAGCGTGCTGCTCTCGCTTCCAATCGCCATGTAAATAACGCGCGACGGAATCAGCGAAACGCAATTCAGCAGCGTTGCGAAGGGCGTCCGCCCTTGTATATGCGGTCGGCGTGCCACCAGGAGAAGGCGTGAGCCGTAAGAGAGGAGTTCCCATATAGGCTCTGCGTGGTCGCGGTCAGACGGCAGTGGCACCGTGCGGACCGGCGAGTCGACAAGAGCAGGGGTCGCGGCGGCGACGGGGTCGGCTGCGGCCGTGGAACTCGCGACGGGGTTGTACTTCGTCCGCAAGATGGCCGAGGGACCCCGCCGAGCCCGAATCCATAATCTACAGCGGGGGTGCATTACCCGTTGTTATCGCTGTTCGTCGGTGCGTCGTCGACGACGGAGGGGCTGGAGTGCCAAGCATGGCGGAGACGGACACAGTCGAACCGGTGGTCGCGGCGGGGGCCGTCTCCTGTAAAGAACTCCGGGATAGATAAGTCGGCTGTGCGATGGGCGTCGCTGCAGCCAAGGCTTCTGCGGAGCCCGTGCCGCCCTCGATGGGTATGGCAAAGACCGAAGCGAAAACAGTGTCGGCGGCAGGTGAAATCGACCCGCGGCCGGTACAGCCTTCGGTAGTGGCGACGGAGGCAGAAACACAATCGACGAATCTCCCCGGGGAAACAGAAAGGCCGTCAATCCTTTTACGTGGCTCGTGTGTGCGAAAATCGTGAAACGCGGTAGAGGTGAGAGGGAGCCCACCCAAGGCAGCATGTTCAGTGCGGGGCACGAGCCCACCCAAGACAGTGCTTTCGGCGAGGGGTTCGAGTCCACCCAAAGCAGTGCTTTCGGTGTGGGGCACGAGCCCACCCAAGACAGTGCTTTTGGCGAGGGGCGCGAGTCCACCCGAACCGACTCCTGGGATCGGCGAGGGGGGAGCGCGCAGCCCGCGGGTCCGTAGGAGGTAGATACCGCTATCTCCAACGGGGTTGAGGCTTGTCAACCCCACGAGGTTGAATTTTTCCAAGCCACTGCGGTCGTACTCCGTAGCGGGCTCTGGAAAGCGGGCCGGACAAATCGTCGATGCCCTTGGCGCTGCCTTTGCGGTACTCGAGTGTGCAATCGAACGCGGTGACGAACTCAAGCTACCGCTGGACTCGTGCATTGAGGGTCCCCACTTTGCCAATGCTCTCCTATGTATTGTGGCCGGAGGATATGCGGAACTTTGTTCCCCTCAGTATCCTCGAAGGTGTTTGGGAACCCAAGCAATGCTGCCGGTCCCCAAATCTATAGGAGTCCAGTGCCTCTCCGAGTCGAGCGTTGCTCGACTGATAAACGCGATTTTCATAGTGAACAAAACGTCGTCCAGCGTCACAGTACCCTCAACGAAACAGGGGCAGTGTTCTGACATCGCAAGGTCAGGGCCGACGCTAGAAGCTATCTCCACAACTTCACGGCTTTTCATTGGCCAACGCGCCCGAGAAATAGGTCGGAAACGCCGAAGGGGAAGCTTTGCGAGCGCTGGCCGCTGTGAACGGTCCGGTTGCGGCGCGGACGAGGTTTCTTGGTTCTTGCACTCGCAGTGCAGGTGCGGAACCGGCTAGGGGAGGCCGGGTGCGCCGACCCGGTCTCATTGTCACAAATAGCTGCGCGAACGGCAGAAAGTGCCTCACCGAGCAAGTTTTTCCTCTCCCCTGGCATGGGTTGTTGGCCCTGGGACCATCCGCCCGGAGACCAATGCCCCACACTGGGTTCAGAGGGCTGGATTCAGCCAGAAGCTTGTTGTCAGAGCTCAAAAGGTGATTTTTCATAGCTGGGTTCTGCGTAAATTTGGCGTAGGTGCCAGGTCACACGGCGTTTTGCTTCTCCCTGTCCCCAACAGCAGAATCAAAGTTGCGCACGACTCGACCGATGCGTTTGCGTGTGCTTGGACGAGGCGACGACATAATGAGCCCCACTGCTCGATGGTCTTGCAAAAGCTTGGTCTTTTCGGCCATCATGTCCAGCTCCGCGCAAGAATATGGCACGTCGTCCACGGCAAACGACGAAGGGCACCACGGTGGGAAATAGGATTGGGACTGCCAGAATAACACCACTTTGTCTGTGGAGTATTTGAGAGAAGGGTAAAAAGACGTGTTGGAATTTGGGGCTGCAATGTCCCCGTCCGGGAACACCAGGCCTCGGGAGCACGACGCGAATCCAAACCCGTGGTATCTTGCCTCGGGTCTTTCATCGTTCGTTGGCGGAAAAGCGCGAGAATCCGCTCTAACTGCGCCCGAAAAATGGCAAAAACCGACGGTGCCAACCCGTCGGTAGCCTCGTTGGACATTTGTGGGTCTGCAATGTCCCCTTCTGGGAACACCAGTCCTCGGCTCTTTGGGCCTATAATGTCCCCTTGCGGGAGCACTAGGCCTCGGGAGCGAGATGCGAGTCCGAACCCGGGGTTTTTTGCCTCGGGTCCTCCTCACTCGCTGGCGGAAACTCGTAAGAAGCCGCCCTCATTGCACCCGAAAAAGAGTCCAACACCGACGGTGCCAACCCGTCGGTAGCCTCGTTGGTCATTTGGGTCTGCAATGTCCCCGTCTGGGAACACCAGTCCTCGGCTCTTTGGGCCTGTAGTGTCCCCCTCAGGAACACCAGGTCTCGGGAGCACGACGCGAGTCCGAACCCACGGTTTCTCGCCTCGTGGCCTCTTCGCTTCTTGGCGTATATTCGCAAGAAAACTGCTCTAACTGCGCCCGAAGGGGCAGGGGCTCTGAGCTGTTTCTGCTTGACGAGAGGTGCGATTCTTCCGTAAATTTACGGGAATAGCGTCCAGCTGATCAGGCTGGAGGCCGTGGAGTCACCACTGGCCCGTCGCGCAGTGTCGGATCTTCTTCCTGTGCCACTGGGGCAGACGTAGCCTGAAACACGTGGGTTAGCGTGTTAAAAGACGAAGCAGGGTCCATAAACCCTGTGGGCGTCTTCTGGAGCGGGGCTCGGGCAAGGCAATAATATTTTTACCCGAGGAGGCTCTCTTCCGTTATGTCTCTTGGAGAAGGGAGACGAGGTAGCTAATCTTGTCGACTCCTCCTTGATGGAAAAAAGGACAGAGCGCCCGCTGTTATCGCGAGCAAACACCGGATCGAGCCTCGCAAAAGATCTCGGTGTTTTAGTGTTGGCCTTCCCACACCTCAAATCGACCGCCACCTCGTGGTCAGAAAAAGTGTTTCGAGGGTCGACCGTCCCAAACCTCAAACCGACCGCCACCGCCTGGTCAGGGAGAGGGGGGGATGAACACATACGCGTAAAAAGGCGACGCGCCGTCGCCGCAGCTATATTGTTGCGCGGCGCGTGCCTGGGGGGGGAGCGAGCAAAGCGCAGGCTCCCGTGCCATGGTTGATGGGGGCGGCGTTTGGAGCGCGTACCCCATTGCTGAGTTTATGCCGCGGCTGAGGGGTACGGCGCCGGAAGCGCGGTTCCCGTTGCCGAACTCAGACCATGACCGAGGGGAACGTCGCGGAGAGCGCGCGTTCTCGCCGTCAAAAAAGAAAAAAAAGAAAAAAATTACCTGGCTGGAGGAAACCACGCTTGAAGCGCTAGTTCCCGCCGCCGGTACTACGCCGTGAGAATCGTCCGCAGACGGCGTAGGAGCCCGTGGGCTCTTGACAGAGGCAGTCTGTGCTGCGTTACTGGGCAGGCTAGCAACAGAACACGAGCATGTTCTGAAACCAAAAGAGTTACCCCTCGACAGTGTTGTTGACGGTGCCGTACCGCCGTCGAGCTGTCAATTGCTGTTACGGAATGTACCAGGTCGGCGCGCAAATATATTTTCGCCCAGGTTGTGGGCGGCCCCAAAGCGCATTCGAGGAGCGGGAGCGGGAGCAGAAGAGGCGGGCGAGCGCAGGATACCACCATGGTGATCCGACGTGTACGTGGTATCGTTGTGACAGTCTACCTGGCCCTGATCCTGAAAGATGGCGACGATTGACCAGAAAGATGGCGACGATTTTTCTTGTGGTTGTTCGGGCGAGAAGATTTGTCGTCTCGGCAGTAGCAGACCATGCGTGTTTGTCAACGTCGGTGTGCGTCATCGTCGCCAAGTTCGCCAAGTTCAGGGTTCAAGCAGCCACTCGCAGTAATGAAAGGATGCCTACAATGCTTGAAGGAATAGTTGTCTTTGTGGCAGTTGAGGCAAAGCCCCCGGTTTTCTCGGAGGGCATCAGCGCGAGGTGAAAGGAGGCCGCTCCAAAGGGGAGGGTCGTCTGTCTTAAACGAGGCCTTAACGGCGAAACCTTCTGCATAATGATGCTCTTCTAGTGGCCAGCAGTTCGATGTGTGGTCAAGCCAAGGGTCAGATGAATCACCGATGGGCATGACAGTTGAATGATGGCTCGATCCCGTCTGCCACGAAAGCGACTGGGCCGGCACTCGGCCCTGGCCGCGCCCATGATCGGCGGGCCGGGGCCCCGACAGGGCGCATGACCGCGCTCCCGTCGAAGAAACAGGGAGAGAAAAAATGTTTCGCCGTTGACGGCAGGTGTCTTATTAGTCACTAAAAGCCCGCCACATAGCACCCAACGAGGCGTATGGCCGCGGGTTTGTTGCCTTCGAACCAGGGTACAACGCAGGCAGGAGAGCCGGAAATTATCTCATTCGCCGCCACCCGAACCACCTCCAACACCACATCCGTTCCCGGAGACAAAACACGCTCACTCCGCGTAGCGGTCGGCATAAGTACGCGAAACTCCACTGAAATCAGAAAAAGGCATGCCGTTACACATTCCAAAAGTATGCAACTTAGTGTAGCCCTCCTCCGTGTCAACCCCGTCGAAGTGCGTGATCAGCAGACGCAACAGGAGGGAGAAAGCCTCAGGCAGATGCTCCTCCTGCCATGGCTCTTGACCCTTTTTGCCTGCTACCACGACCACCTCGCTGTGGTCCGTGCTCGAGGACGAAGACGAGCGGGAGGAGGTTGACGAGCCGTCCCACGCTGAACGTCCTCTCGCGCCATTCCTCTGCCAGAGGGCGGCCAATTGCCCCGGTTGTTGGACCGAAGTTGCCCCCTCGGCGGCGCCCTCAGGCACACCAGCACCCGATGCGCTGTCACCCCCGCGGCGGTGGTGGTGGTCGCCACCCCCACCCATTTTGCCACCACCCCCACGGTTGCGGTCCCCGCGGTCGCGACTGTCGCGACATTTTCCCCGGTTTCGTTCTGCCAACTCTTCCTCCGGGGTCCGGCCAAAAGACAGGGTCGGGGTCCTCGTCGTGGGCTATCAGCAGGGTCTTGACGAGGGCAAGGGTCGGGGCGGCTCTCGTCTGTCTAGCATAGGGCGTACAATCCACGCGGGCCCAGGCCGCTTCCATTGAGGACGTCCGCTTGCCGCGACGCCGGCCTCTCTGACGGGAGGAGGGCGTAGGTCGTTTCCACCACCGCGGGTCGCCAACGCTGAGGAGAAGTCTACCCGCGGTGCAGACGCCATGCACGCGACGATGCCCTTCAAGAAGGCGTCGTTCCCGGGTCGCGGTCGCTGGGATGCGACACCCTGCGGGCGCGACGAAGGGAAGGGGGCCGCGGTAGCTCCCGCCGCAGCCGACGCAACTGACGACTCCCGCGCAGCGGTCTTCGCCTGCTCGATACTTTCGTCAAACCGACGTCGGCGTGCTATCGTCTGGTTGGCGTCGTCGAGCGCCCGCTGGGCCCGCGCCGATGCGTATGCCAAGTCCAAGGGGGCGGCATGGGCGCCCCGGTCCCGGGAGCTCTGGGGGTGGCGCTCTGTCGAGCGCGGAGAGCCCAGGTGGCGGCGGTGGTGCCCTGTCGAGCGCGGGGGGGGCAGCTGGTGGCGCTCCCCCGGGGCTGGCGAGAGCTGGCGTCGAGACGCCCCCGAGTCCGGTGGGGGTTGGTCCGTCTTCTTCTCAGCGCGAACCAGCGAATCGACCAGCTTGGTTGGTGGGAACGGGTAGAGGTATGGTGCTCCGTCTTCTGTCTCGTCACCGGAACCCGCCTCCGGTGGTTCCCCCTGTCTCGAGTCGCGGGATCTCGAGCGAGCTCTCCCTGTCTCGTGGGCATCCAGGTTGGGGTTCGTGGAAGACCTCAGCCTGCCCCGAGTAGCCCCCATCGTCACTGGTGGACATGGTACCTAGGTGTAGTGAAGGGGGGGGGGGGGGATAGGAACGACGCGTGAAGAAGCTATGGAGACAGATAAATTGTTGTGGTGTTCCTGCTCCAAGTAGCGGTATATCTGTGTTTCAGCAAACAGCAACAATATGGGCCTTGACTCCGTCCAGCCTCAGTGATGGTAGCAGCCACGTCAACTAGCCGTATAAGAGGAGTACAGCAGTAACAAGGTACCAAACATCATAACCGCAACTTAAGAGCAGCGCCCAGTCTGACCGTAGGGTATATGGGTAACGCCCGCACGAACCGCAGTACAAGGAGCCAAAACTGGGCAGCACTGACCCTAACCGCAGTGCAGGGGGCGCAACACAGTAAGGGTACGTCTGCAGCCATCGCACTTAAACAGGCATCATTCAACCTAGGCGGGGGGAGGTAGCACAGGAAAGCGTCGCCCAAAACGCCCACGCTCATCGGACCAAAACAGGCAGCATTTACCCTAGGTGTAGTGTAGGGGTTATCACAATAAAGGTTCGCCCAACACGCCGACGCTCATCGCACCAAAGCAGGCAGCATTTACCCTAGGTGCAGTGTAGGGGGGGAGCACAGTGAAAGGTCACCCAACACGCTGACACTCGTCGCACCAAAACAAGCAGCATTTACCCTAGGTGTAGTGTAGGGGTGGAAGCACAGTGTAAGATCGCCCAACACGCTGACACTCATCGCACCAAAACGGGCAGCATTTACCCTAGGCGTAGTGTAGGGGGGGAGCACAGTGAAAGGTCACCCGACACGCTGACATTTGTCGCACCAAAACAGGCAGCATTTACCCTAGGTGTAGTGTAGGGGTGGAAGCACAGTGTAAGATCGCCCAACACGCTGACACTCATCGCACCAAAACGGGCAGCATTTACCCTAGGTGCAGTGTAGGGGGGGGGCACAGTGAAAGGTCACCCAACACGCTGACACTCGTCGCACCAAAACGGGCAGCATTTACCCCTAGGTGTAGTGTAGGGGTGGAAGCACAGTGTAAGATCGCCCAACACGCTGACACTCATCGCACCAAAACGGGCAGCATTTACCCTAGGTGCAGTGTAGGGGGGGAGCACAGTGAAAGGTCACCCAACACGCTGACACTCGTCGCACCAAAACAAGCAGCATTTACCCTAGGTGTAGTGTAGGGGTGGAAGCACAGTGTAAGATCGCCCAACACGCTGACACTCATCGCACCAAAACGGGCAGCATTTACCCTAGGCGTAGTGTAGGGGGGGAGCACAGTGAAAGGTCACCCAACACGCTGACACTCGTCGCACCAAAACAACCAGCAGTTACCCTAGGTGTAGTGTAGGGGTGGAAGCACAGTGTAAGATCGCCCAACACGCTGACACTCATCGCACCAAAACGGGCAGCATTTACCCTAGGTGTAGTGTAGGGGGGGAACACAGTGAAAGGTCACCAAACACGCTGACACTCGTCGCACCAAAACAGGCAGCATTTACCCTAGGTGTAGTGTAGAGGTGGAAGCACAGTGTAAGATCGCCCAACACGCTGACACTCATCGCACCAAAACGGGCAGCATTTACCCTAGGTGCAGTGTAGGGGGGGAGCACAGTGAAAGGTCACCCAACACGCTGACACTCGTCGCACCAAAACAGGCAGCATTTACCCTAGGTGTAGTGTAGGGGTGGAAGCACAGTGTAAGATCGCCCAACACGCTGACACTCATCGCACCAAAACGGGCAGCATTCACCCTAGGTGTAGTGTAGGGGGGGAGCACAGTGAAAGGTCGCCCAACACGCTGACACTCGTCGCACCGAAACAGGCAGCATTTACCCTAGGTGTAGTGTAGGGGTGGAAGCACAGTGTAAGATCGCCCAACACGCTGACACTCATCGCACCAAAACGGGCAGCATTTACCCTAGGCGTAGTGTAGGGGGGTAGCACAGTGAAAGGTCACCCAACACGCTGACACTCGTCGCACCAAAACAGGCAGCATTTACCCTAGGTGTAGTGTAGGGGTGGAAGCACAGCGTAAGATCGCCCAACACGCTGACACTCATCGCACCAAAACGGGCAGCATTTACCCTAGGTGTAGTGTAGGGGGGGAGCACAGTGAAAGGTCACCCAACACGCTGACACTCGTCGCACCAAAACAGGCAGCATTTACCCTAGGTGTAGTGTAGGGGTGGAAGCACAGTGTAAGATCGCCCAACACGCTGACACTCATCGCACCAAAACGGGCAGCATTTACCCTAGTGTGTAGTGTAGTGGGGGAGCACAGTGAAAGGTCACCCAACACGCTGACTAGGGGGGGGGGGTAGCACAGTGAAGGATCGCGCAGCCAACCGTATAAAAACGGGCAGCATCTGCCCCCACAGTAGTGTAGTGGGGGGTAGGACAGTGTACGTTCGCGCACCAACCGTATAAAAAAAAACGGGCAGTATAAGCCCCCCAAACAAGGTAGTTTCCCCCGACCGCACTGAAGGGGGACGGTCGCGCCTACAGTGGTGCTGATTGCTGCAGTATTACTGCTGTGTTCACAGGTAACGGCAATTTCAACCGCACCAAGATGGGTAGTGTAGTACCAACACCAGCTGTAGAAAAATTTGCACGCCCACAGTCGAAGAGAAAGGCTGTTTGCCCCCAAAGGTACCGCATTAAACGGGCTGTTCTCCACTGCACTAGTAAAAACTGTGAAGCGCAGTATCTCCGCGAACTGTGTAGTAGGCGCTCTGTAACGGGCAGTAGCTGTCCGGACATGTATGTGCAGAGAAGAAGAAGAAAAAAATTTCCAGCGTAGACCCTAGCAATATCGTGAAGGGCAGCACATGTACCGGCAGGAAGACGGCCTAACGCCCGGACAGCTCAAAAACAAAAATTCGTACCCACTCCCACCGATAAAGGGACAGTTACGTTGACAGCAGTGCGGAGTGCCGCACGGTCACAGCTGTGCATACACAGAAGGTGGTATTATAGTCCCCGCGTACCCATGAATGGGAGAATATAGTGCATCGCGCACACCAACAGCCTTGCCCAAAAAGCCAGCACAGAGTTTCAGCGTTCACTAGGTTCAAGTTCTAGTCACGGAGGGGCCAGGACGAAAAAAAAAACTCTCGAATCGAACTTGCAAGGAGCACTCGCACAGCAGTGGGGGGTGTCAGAGCTGCGGTGCTGTAACTGTGGACGCTGGGGCAGTGATGGGTCGAGCTATGTGGTGTATGAGCAGGAGCAAAGTAGGCGGCTTGGCTGCTGTACAGTGACTTCTACAGCAGAGAATCCGGCGGTATATGGAAGGCATTGACAGCGAGCCCATTGTGCTGCAATGTAGTTGGCACCTCTGCAAAAATGATGGTGGTTGAAGCTACGCGACGGACAGCAGTAGTGGAACGCTGTTGATCGAGAAAGATCGGAGAGAGGTCCGAGGTGCCAAATTCGTAGCTTGTACTAATTTCGGCAGAAAGGGGGCACAAGGGCAGCTGCTTGTTCGACGCACAAGAATGATCGACGTATGTACTGAAACCCATACGATAACGCATGTACTGGAAAATTCGCCAAACGAAAAAGCCCAAACATTCCACGAGCACCGCCTGTTTCTTCCCAGGTAGATCACAAAGGAAGGAGCCCCGACATGAGCTCCTAGAGCACGGTGCCCGTAGTCCAAGGGGGTCCCGCGAAGGACGGTCTGGCACCGACAGAAAGGATGCGCTGGGCGATGGGCTCTCTCAGCGAGCGAAGTCCCCTTCGAATGTCATTCAAAGGGTTGATTCCAGTATGCTTGTCCGTGGCATGTCGTGCATATGCCTCCGAGCCCCAAAGCGCGAAAAAAAAGTACGAGTCGATGGCCGATCTTGGGGCTTGTGCTGGCAACTCGCGGATATGTGCTGTGCAACATGCTGGCAGAGCGCGGAGCAAACAAGTCTGATTGTTCGGGCTTGGGCAGTTCCACTGCGGAGTGGTCTATATTGCCAGCTGGCGGGGAACTGATGCGGCCAAAGGCCGGGACGAGGGGTGTGCTCCGAAGGGCAGTGTCGTCCGCCCGTACTCGGAAAGTGTCCTCTGTGTGGTGCGTGCCCAGCAACCAACAGGAGGGACCCAAATTCGAGACGAGGAGTGTGCTCCGCAGAGCAGAGTCGTCCGCACGTACTTGGAAGGTGTCGTCCGTGTGGTACGTGCGCGGCGACCAACAGGAGGGGCCCCTGCCATCTCACTGCTCTTGTGGTCGCCGTTGTAGGAGGAAGGGCGCTCCCTCCATTGAGAAGCCACCCGAGAAGGAACAGGGGTTGTGGGCTCGATGGAAAGCAAAAGCAAAATCGCCACGAAAAAAAAATCGGAGAGACTGGAAGAACGCTGCCACAATAGCATATCAAGCTCGTCGACGCCACATGTGAAATTAAAGGTGGGGAACACAGAGTGCCCCCTGCAGGTCTGCCAATTGAGCAGGTCCTCGGAGAGTACTCACTTTCGTTCCTTCGTAGAGATGTAGCTTTATTCGTTTCCACCAGAGCCCGGGATAGCTTCTGAGATCGGAGGCGCGTGCCTCCGATCTAAATCCAAACTTCCCCGAATATAAACCGCCAACCTTATCATACGAAACCCATCCAAATGATCTCAAATTCGGATACTCTCAGGCCTTTCGAGGCCGTATCTTAACATAGAGGGCGGAGTGTTTGAGGGGGTGGGGGTGGGGTGGGGTGGGGGGGTGGGGAGGTGGGGGGGGGGGGGGGGGGAGGGGGCGGGGTGAGGTGCGGGGGGGGGAGGGAGGGGGAAGGAGGGAAGGGCTTTATTTGGTGGCATACATGTAGGGGTTTGCTTTACGTGTGGTGCTAGGTCTAGGCGATGGTGCGGGTGATGGGGAAGGAGGGGGCGTTCGGGGCGGGGGGCGGCGGCGGGGGGGGGGAAGCAGCGGCATGGATGGCTCTGGAAAGATAAAGAGGTGATATCCAGTGCGTGGAAGTGTTTATTACTCTGGCAGATTTCGATATTAGGTGGGGCGTTAGAGCAAGGGAAAGGGAGAAGAAAAGAAGATGAAAAAAAGGAAACGCGGGGGGAGCAGGGGGGGAAAATGTTTTTTAGGAGGTTTAGGTCACATATAATGTTTTCAAATACACTCCGGCTGCAAGATCAAAGATATGTAGGGGCTTGTTATACGCGTGGTGCTAGGTCTAGGCGATCGTGCTGGTGGTGGGAAAGGAGGGGGCGTTGGGGGGGGGGGTTGAGGGGGGGGGCGGGGAAGAATGATACTACGTCATGGATGGTTAGGTAGATACTAATGACGTGATGATATCAACTGCGGGGAGGTGTTTTTTACTCTGTCTGCCCGATTTCGATTGTAAGTGGGGCGTTTTAACAAACTGGGCGGAGCAAAAAAAAAATAAGAAGGGGGAAGGGGGGAATAGATATAATACCGGGTAGAATATGGTGGGGGGGGGGCGGCGGTGTTGTTCTGTTTTTTTCCCAGACAGACTGATGAAAAACATTCGACCTTTCTTTGCTTCTTCGCGCACAGGTCAGCAGCTCCAAATCACGACTGACTGCCTCATCATGCAGGTAGATACTTCACATGCACATCATCATGCGTTTTGTGACGAGAGCTTTCACCGTCGTTGCTCGCACGCGTTGTTAGTGTATGTACCAGGGAGAAGAGAGTCCGACATTTTACAATAATATTTTTAAGACGTCAGCCGTGAGTTTGACGAATTTCGAGTCAAAACTCATTTTTACAAGCTGCGTTGTTGGTACTTTGAAATATACTCTGTGGGTGCGTTTTTTAATGGGAGCGGTCCTATTCTATATATAATTAAATAATAATACTCTCCAGCTGTGAGATACAGGATTTTGTCGAATCATCTTTTTTGCAAGCTGTGTGTGCTACTCCGATCGCGCGTTACGTATTGTTACGGGTTGTGTGTCCTCATTGAGGATGTAGGTCGGCGACTCCCCTTGCAACTACAGTGTAGCTATCAAGGTCAACAGGGTGATGTTAGTCAGTCTGTGCGCGGAAACTATAAAACTCGTTTCTGAAGGGGGCAAAATCTAATAGCTGTGGAAGGAAATGCATCAGCTTATTATCGTGTACATTGTGCATATAACCGGTGAGAGGGGAGGGCGGAGTTTTTAAGGGCGTGGATGCATGGGTTTGAACAAGAGGGAGCGCGAGGGAGGGGGGGGATTGGCGTATATATACGTGTTGTTTGTTCTCCACTACTACTCGTATAATGGTTGGTGTTGGGGTATTTTTTAACTTTGGGTGTGGGGGACTTTTTGCTAGATCTAACATCATACTCGTACTCGTATGATACGAGTATCTATTTAGTAAATTATTAACATTTATCCGGCAGTTCCGGGCACGCACGACATAGTAATACTCTACTCTAGTATGTACATGCTACTAAGTACGGTCGAGGTGTGTGCCGTTTTGCTGCTGAAGCTTCCCACGCGAAGAGGTCCACACCCCACAGTGTAAGGGATTTTGCGCGGGGAAAGAAACCGCGACCCGATGATGAGCAAGTACATGGCCCAGGGGTACACACGACAACAAAAAAATCGAAACAAAAAACTAATAATATGTAGACTATAGCATTTCCGACGATTTTGGTCCAATCACAAGAAGAACCACCATTCAGACAATATTTTGGCCTACAATACTTAGCACCTCTATCATCGCAGCACGCGCCTACTACTAATAATTGCAGTAGTCACATGCAAACTCGCGTGCGCGCGCTGATGATGACGGTGAGTACTCGGAATGGTTCTGCGTCCCACCCAAGGGGCACTTATGGCGGGGGAGCGGGGGGAAACGGGGACGTCCTGCCCAAGTGACTGACGTCCGGGTCTGGCCATCATCGTCTTGAAATTTGTGGGCCTTCCAATGGCCGGCACAAGATAGCGTAAGGCCTCCCTGACTTCTTCGCCCTTGTCGCGTTCTCTCCCCGGCGCCGTTGATGCACTTGATACCCTCTATGAGCACAATGCCGTCTTTAGTCAGTTCCTAGAGGGTCTGCTCTATTAATAGTAGTATGGCGTTCTAGTTCTCTTTTCCTTTTCCTTGATTCCTCTTCTTGCTTCCTGTATTCGCTGGTTTTTCTTGTCTCTTTTTATTTCCTTGAAATCCTTTTTCGATTTCTTTTCTTTTCTTTCTTTCCTTTCCTTTCTCTTGTTTTCTTTTCTTTGTTTCTTGTTTTCCAATTGACTTGCGTCTGACGTGACTATGCGTAGTGCCCCCGCCCCCCCCCCGCCACATTCCTCCCCCTCCCCCACAAGGAATATTTATAGTTTCCACGCACAAATAGACCTGCCCCATCCGTCCCCTCCCCCCCCTCCCCCCCTTCCGCCCCCCCTTTTGATCAAAATCAGGCCCCCACGTCCTTAAAAACTCCCCCCTTCCCTCACCGGATATTCGACTTATAGGATTCAGTTGATAAACTGATGCATTTCCTTCCACAGCTAGCTGTCAGATTGTGTCCCCCTCAGAAACGGGTTTTATAGTTTCCGCGCACAGACTGACTAAAATCACCTTGTTTACCCTGATAGCTACACTGTATGTAGTTGTAAGGGGAGTCGCCGACCTATATCCTTGATGAGGACACACCACCCGTAATACGCGCGATCGGAGCATCACGCACGGCTTGCAAAGATGAGTTTCGACAAAATCTTCGATCTCACAGCTGGAGTGTATTTTCATTTTTATAATATACTACGCGTAATATATGTATGTGGTATAATAGTCTTTCCTGGGCGGCAAGCGGTATAATATTAGTCGGTTTTTCCGGGCGCGAGAAGTGAGGCGTATATGTATATGCGCATCAGAATGGACCTGGCACAACGTAGGCTGAGTACCCATTTCACTTTTTATTTGTTCCTGGGGCGGAGGCATGGATTGCGTCAGCTGTGATATATGCACATGTATCACTTTTGGTTTGTTCGTGCTTTTTCCCTGGGGTGTATTCCTCCACAGCTCCATCCAGAGTGACTGGAGCCTGTTCTGTGACACCACGGACTTGATTATGTGAGTTAATGTGAGAACCACAACCACAATAATTTAGTAAGATTAAGGGGCTGTTACAACAGGCCTTTCTATGCAGGTTTCTCTACTATTAACAAGCATTCACTTGTACTAGATTATAAACTCTTGCATTAGTTCGACACACACACGCCACGAACGAACTTAGCAGCGTGCAATTCCGTGAGGCGAAATCATCATCCCCTTTTTCCAATGTACGCACACATGTCATGCCTTCAAAGGCATGTGAAACCCTTTATATGCGGCTGTGTCCCATGTCCTACGCCTTGGTACGCTCCCAGGGCAGTACATTAAACACAATCCTACCCTGACGAGCTGTACATGCAGAAACATGGAAGATCGGAAGTACCGGTTCTTCCACGGTCTGGAACATGACTCGTTTTTTCACAACCTACTCCCACACCTCTTTTACCCTGGGAGGCTACGAAGCCCCAGAAAAACTGCTTACAGTCAGAATACCACAAACGAACGAACGGAAGACGGGAGAAAAGGCACAAGACACTTCAGCGGGTGGCGGGATCAACAGGCTCGAGAGCTACAACTTCCTCCGCAGATTATCGAGGGAAAAGGGGCCAGAGAAAAGAAAGGGAAAACGGGAGCCATGCAGAAGAATAGAAACAACAACAAAAAAAATGCGAAAACGCTGGGGTCGAAGGCGGAAGAAGAGTCAAAGATCTCGCGAGCAAAACCCCAAGCGGTCGCGAAAACGAACCAGAACGCGCTACGTACAAAACCCAACTGGCGCGCGCGGACTGGACATCGTGCCCCACTCTGCGGGGGCGACGTCGGAACCGGGCCGAGAAATGCCAGGACCCTGCCCCAGGAAAACTCAATACAGAACCCATGACACCCAAACACCCATGGTCCTGCCGACAACGCCTTTTGTTAAGGCAAGGATGCGTGTGCATCCGCCGCTTGTTTTCCACGTCTCTCTTCTTCGCCGCTGCGATACAAGCCGTGCTGGTGAGCTTCGTTCGGTGAGAACCCGGACATTCTAAGGGATTTGGGTTCACCTGGACGACGGAGTCGTTCTACGGTAGCCCCCCCAACTTTTCTTTAACGAAATCGCCGGTTTTGAAACCCATTTCCGACCGTATCTCCTGAAATACTGTGTTAATTGACACCCCGACGTCATCGTTCAATAGCCCTTTGCAAGACAAGAACATGTATGGAAACATTTTGTTAATGGCATCCTTCGTCGTGTCGAGCAACCGTGAAACGTTCGTTAAAGAAAACCGCTGGTTTGGGGGGGGGGCTATCGTAGAATCAGTCGACGACGCCCGGGGGTGGAGGGAAAGCGCTAAGCCACTATTATACTAGTATTTTGTGTATTATGTGAAGCGCACTCTGAGGTGTGCTCTAC
Source organism: Undaria pinnatifida (assembly GCA_012845835.1). Taxonomy (NCBI): domain Eukaryota; class Phaeophyceae; order Laminariales; family Alariaceae; genus Undaria; species Undaria pinnatifida. The sequence goes on from JABAKD010000013.1 coordinate 4,371,924, forward strand.
GCCGACGATGCGGGCATTGTCTCCAAGTCAGCAGAAAGCCTTGCGAAGATGATGGCGGTCATTTCTGTAACCACAATTTCCTTCAAAGCAGCAGCTCGGTGTTTGAGAAGGAGACGGAGGTCATGCTGCTGCGGACACCGCACCACAGGCATACATACCTTGCTTCGCCGCTCGTCATGGCAGCAGCAGGCCAGAGGTATAAACAGACAGTGTAGTGTTTGTAACTGGGCAGTCTTATCAACGAAACCGCCGGCACAGTCAAATAATCATGCCACAGACCAGACGACGAGTTCCCGACTCGCGGGGGCATGTTTCCATCGGCTCAAGCTGGAAGAGCTGTACTATAAGCAGACCGCTGCTTCGTTGATGGTGAAGCTGCGCATGCGTGAGTCCAGATTGATATAAACGCTGCTTGGTGATGTATGGGTGCTTGACGACGTGGACCTTTGGCATGGAGCACTTCGCTGTGCTCCACCGCGCGCACCTAATTAAATCTCCACACCTTCGGATAAGTGATTCCCATCATCGACAACGAACATCGCCAGTCGTACGCCAAGGCTCTCAAGATGGCACAATTCGATAAGAGCGTTGAGACGACAGTCAGTCCACAAACAAATGGCGACTCGTTTAGAGGGATGCACATTATTTGTCTTTTTGGTGGAGCACCGCGGTAGTATCCACGGACCTCTACATCATTCCACGGCCACGTCCACGGTGTTCAACAGACAACCGCGGACACTCCACGGGCTACCTTCGACCTGCCACGGGCTTCCGCGTACATTCCGCGGGCTTCCACGGAATGACGCGGCAGGCAGCGGAACATCGTGGAGGCCCATGGCACTAGCCATTGCAACCTCCACGGCAAGATCCACGGCAATCTCCACAGCAAATTCCACGGCAGCACCCACCGCAAAGCCGCGGTCACCCACGGAAACGTCCACAGAAGAAGCACCCAAAGCAATGCCCACGGACACACTCACTGACACGTCCACTGAAACACTCGCCGACTTGTCCACGGCAACGTGCGCGGACATCCACGGACATTCACACGGAAATACTCAAAGCAAGAACCACAACCACGCCCACGGACACCGGGTGTCTTACATTATATTGTTTATGTCGAAACCATGGAACTAAAACCCTAACCCTAACCCTAACCCATACGAGATACCGGTAGAATTGCCCCCTAATGGCATCACTGGGGTAAAATGGCCGGAAATGTCAAATATTTTGCATCACTCTCAGAGGATTGTCGTGGCAATGACCGCGGACGGCCGCGGATGGCTGTGGAAATTGCTGCAGTTGGACGGCCGCGAATATTTCTGTGGAAATTGATGCGGAATTCCGCGGACCTCCGTAGTGATTGCAGCGATGCCGTGGAAATGGCCGCGGATGGCTGTGGAAATTACCACATCAGTTTCTGCGGAAACTGCCGTCACTATTGCCGCGGACTGTCGTGGGTTGCCATGGTTGGTGCTGCGGAGTTTGCCACGGACAGAACCGCGGTACGTGCCGTGGCCACAACCGTGGCATTTGCCGTGGAAGTGCCATGGGCCGTGGCACTTGTCGTGGAAAGCCGCGGATTTCCACGGTAGCCCTTGGCAACACCCACGAAAGTCCACGGAAGTTCCGCGGTCATTGCCGCGGACCTCCGCCAAAAAGTCAAATAATGTGCATCCGTTTGCGTTTATGTAGGGGGGGGGGTGCAGAGGACAACGACTGGGGGACTAACCCCGTGGGTGATGGGCGGGATGATGGCCGGCGAAGAGAACCTGCAACTGGATCGGCAAGGAAAGACATGGGGCCCGATGCCCGGTAGACGACATCGCTGTTTTTTGAGATAAATAGGGATGGATATGGAAACCTTTCCATTGTAGTTCGGGGTAGAGACAATGTTGTTGGTGGTATGGCCCATGGTGACTAAACCGGCTGGCAAGTGGTACCGGGGGATCGTCAAGGCAACGGATTGTTTCTTGGCGAGGTGGCACAGGGACGAGGTGGAAAAAATCTGGCTGCGGCGTGCAAAAGAGAACATCGACAAGAAGGGCGAGAAGGAGAAGGGAGGGGGGTAGAGAGAGGGGGGCGGGGGGGGGCAGCCGTACTGAAAATACCGCTGTCGATGAAAACAGAAAGTATCTGGCAGATCGCGTAGCAAGGCACTAATGAATGGTGAACCTGTCTGCCTGTGACTGTCGATTCGATTTCGAGAGAGTTCGTTTGGGCTTTCATGTGTTGCTGTTCGGCTTGTTTTTAGCTTTTTTATGGCTTTAATATCCTTGGGAGGGCGACAGCGGCAACACAACAACACTCACATCGGAGGTCCCTATCGACGGGAATAGGAAGGAGGTGACAGACGATGTGGCTAGCCTGAGGGCTCGTCTATCTACTGTATGGTAGATTGTATTTGGCTTCGCCTTATTTTTATTGTTACCGGCATCTCTTTTTTTTTTTCGTTCTTTCGTTCACTCTCTATCAGCCTCTCCTTTCGGAGCTTTTTCGCGTGAATAGTTATGAACCACGCCCACACGCCGAAACAAAGCCTGCGCGGCATAAGCGAGAGAGAGAGAACATCCCCGAGGGGGTGGGAGAGGACATTCCCGAGAGAGAGGGTTTATTTACATATGTCGTCTTGTCTCATTGCGTCTTTCTGCATTGATTGGTTGTCTAGTATCAGTTTACTATGTTCCGTTCGCCCCGATGGTCTTCTCTAGTAGTGGTTACCCTCGAACACCACTGGCAGCGTCTTCTTGGTCCCTGAGTTCGATTCCCACCGTGGTGAGATTTTGAAACAAAAAAAAAGGATAATCATTATAACTATCATCATCATCATCATCATCATCATCAATATTTTCATCACAATCATCATCATCAATCATCATCAATCATCATAATCATCATCATCATCATCATCATCATCATCATCATCATCATCATCATCATCATCAATCATCATCAATCATCACCATCATCATCATCATCATCATCATCGTCATCACCATAACCATCATCATCATCATCATCATCATCGTCATCATCGTCATCATCGTTATCAATCCGCTAGAAGACTGCTTAGAGCGCCTAGCATCGTGATGAGCAGGCACAATTCGACGCGAGTCGACGAGAGGCGGGAAGAAAATTCTGAATTATTATCGCGATAAAATGCAAACCCGCTCGCTTTTGATCAAAACCAGGCCCCCACGTCCTTCAAAACTCCGCCCCACCCCCCTCACCGGTTATTCGACTTACAAGATTCACTTGATAAAAGGATACATTTCCCTTCACAGCTGTCAGATTTTGTCCCCCTCAGAAACGGGTTTTATAGTTTCCGCGCACAGACTGACTAAAATCATCCTGTTGACCCTGATAGCTACACTGTAGTTGTAAGGGGAGTCGCCGACCTAATATCCTTAATGAGGACACACAACTCGTAATACGCGCGATCGGAGTATCACACACAGCTTGCAAAGATGAGTTTCGACGAAATCTTCGATCTCACAGCTGGAGTGTATTTTCATTTTTTATAAAATGAAATCACGTACCGTAGTGGGGAGGGGGGAGGTGGACCCGCTATGTGACCCCGGGTCTGAGTCACTACTGGGACGGAGCGCGAGGGTAGTGCCCGACGATAATGAATGAGACGAGAAAAAAGAATCCAGGAGTCCTTCTGTTTTTTCTTTATTTTCTACCATGATGTAGGGTTTGTTTTTTCTATAATAATGTGTACTACTTACAAAAAATGGGGAGGTGCCGGCCTATATCCTTAACGAGAACACACAACACCCCGCAATACGCGCGATCGGAGTATCACACACAGCTTGCAAAGATGAGTTGCGAAGTCTTCGATCTCACAGCTGGTGCAATGGAATGTAAATATTTTTTTACAGTAAGTATCCATGTTAATACGTCACCAAGAAGGTCTTGGGAGTAGAGGGAACCCTCTCTTCTTAACATATTAACAAAACACAATATTACCACGCAATTTTCTTCGGCGAGGCGTTGTTATTCGTAACCAGTACGCTGACATTTCATCTTCCTTAACTTTTCCTCTGCCAAGTGAATCAAACCCCCATTGAATTGTGAAAAAAAAAGATTAGAAAAAATGTTCAGACTACTTTGCGATTGCTTCTTTCGGTTTTCTGTTTCACAGTGTAGTGTACCAGGTACATAGTACTTAGTATATCTCGATATAGTGGTACTACGGGGTTAGTAGTCTGTAATCAATCACAGAATTTGTAAAAAAATATCATCCTACGAAGCTAATAGTAAAACAAGCGGGATGATCAGAGTGGGTGTTCAGGTGGGCATTGTGGTGGGCATTGTGGGACAACGTTGGGGTAGACCGTAAATAAAACCGGAGATACCGATTAGCAAGGATTAACATAAAGACAGCACACCCTCCCGTGGAATGGAAAAGACCCGGGGTATTTACAGTAACTTGGTTGTTTACACATCGCCTTGTTGGGCATTTCTTCTTTTTCTTCGTTTTTTTCGGGAAAACAACATGATGACTATTTTTATGTTTTGAAACTCTTCAGCTTTTTGACACAAATGGCGCCTCGGTGTGGCATCTTCTCGAAATATCAAACAAAACAGTAAGTAGTAGATGGCTACATACCTGGTTGTTTTTACTGTAGTATAACCTAAGGCGGTGGCTCAGGTGCTCAGGTGGCATATATATTGTACTCTGTGGTGCTACTGTACGATCATATAATCACCGCATGTACCTGGTACATGGTACACGGTACATATAAAAAATCTCCGCTTCCCCCGTCCCCCTGCCCCCTCCCCGCTTCGAACACGCCGCCCTCTCCTCACCGGTTGTACGACTAACAGGATATATAATACCAGGTACATGATAATAAACCGATGATTGATGCGTTCCCTCGACAACCAACGGTCAGATTTGTCCCCTTCTTAAAGGATGTTTACTTTCCGGGCATAGATTGAGCCCGCCCCCCCGCGCCCCCTCTTGTTTAAACCCCGGCCCCCACGCCCTTAAAATATCCACCATCCCCTCACCTGTTGTAAGACTTACAGGAACTGATGCCTTTCTCTTGACACAGCTGTCAGCTTTTGCCCCCCTCGAAAACGGGTTATACAGTTTCCGCGCACAGATTGATTAACATCACCCTGTTGACCCTCGTACAAGCTACTACACTCTAGTTCCAAGGGGAGTCGCCGACCTATATCTTTAATGAGGGCACACACCGCGCGATCGGAATAATGTCACACACAGCTTGCAAAGATGAGTATCGACGAAGTATTCGATCTCACAGCTGGATGGAGTGCGATTTTGTTGTTATAATGTATGTGTGCATATAAACATTTATTCATTTTTTTTTTGTATCGCTATAGACCCTAAAAGGTTTAGTGTGGGTAAGCTATTTTTTAATGGTTAACCGTTTGCAAGTGGTCAAACGGACTAATACCCCACTCTAATACCTTCAAATGGCGTCGTCGACGGACCCTGTTTTTTTAGGTCGTGGGTTCAAATACCATCATCCACAATAATAATAAACTTTTTCATACTTTCCCCATATCGAACTTGAGAAATTCTCTTCCCGGTATCCCCAGGAAATGCACCCGCTTGGTTATTGACAGGTCCGCCGATATATCCAGCCGACCTGCTATTGTGAAGGAAGTAGTATATCCGGCCGAGGCGGGGGCTCGCGTACAGCCGACTACGATTTCGCTTCGGCTTTTGCTGTACCCACCGTGGCCAACGAGGACTCCGCCGAAGTTCCGGCTGCCACGACATCAGTGGCCCGACCGACTCCTTCCCGGAGCTCGGTACAAGGGACTGACCCAGTCGAGCCCACGCGCCCGACCGCGCCCGTCCCAACCTCGCCTGGATCTCCGGCGCCCCAGACGATGACGCCTTTTTCAGACCGCATCTCCACTCGGACGCGCCGGCGTTCAGCAACAGCAGCTGGTAAGGCACCCCATGCTGTCGGCTATGGCTTCGGGCCCGGCGGGGTCCCCCGGCTATCGTCCAGACGAGTTACAACTCCGCCGCGAGCCCGACGGCCGCGGCCGGCTCCGCCCGTCGCCGCGACTCCTACTCTTGCCGACCCGCCGGCCCGCACGGTACCACTTCCGTCCGACCACAACCACGCAGAGCCTATGGGAACTCCGCTCCTACGGCTTACGCCTTCTCCTGGTGACACGCCGGGTACACTTACAAGGTCGGATGCCCTCGACGACGCTACTGAATTGCGGTTCGCGGATTCCGTCGCGCGTTATTTGCATGCCGATTGGAAGCGCGAACAGCACGCAGAGCCGACGTGCCACGCCACGATACGTTACATCTCTATCGGCTGGCCGTCGGCCCTGCTACACAGTTTCTTGGCATGCTACCCCTCGCCCAAGCGTCCCTCTCTCTCAAACATCCAGGAGCTGGCGGGTAAGGGTCGATTACATACAACCGACGACGACATATTGTCCTACTCGTCCGTAACCCGACACTCTCGCCAACAAGCTCCGACAAACCTTACTGTGTGGGGCGAGCTGCTTGCTTGCTAAACGACGAGCCAGTTCGCATCTACGTTCCCCTGCTCATGCGCCCTTGGATCATGCAAGCTTGTCACTTGACGGCCTCTTATCACCTTGGCACCACGCGCACGTTGCGCATGCTGGAGCGATTTTAATTGGTGGATTGGCATGAGTGTGTGCACCCGGTGGTGGCTTTGCCACTGCTCGAAGTGCCAAGCGCGGAAAACCCCACGGCTGACTGTCCGCTGGCCCATCATCACAATGCTCCTGCCGGAAGGTCCAGGTATCGCCGTCAGTGTTGACTACTTCGGCCCCCTTCCGGTCACACCGCGAGGCAACACCTACATCCTGCTGTTCACCGATCGCTTCAGCCGTCGGGCCGACATGTTCCCCGTCACTGCCGCTGAGTTCACCGCGGAGGGTACAGCCAATATCCTGGTAAACCAATACATCTCCCTGTGGGGGTGCCAGCGCACCATGCTCTCGGACAACGGACTGCATTTCTGTTCCAAGCTTTCACAAGCTGTATATCAGCTGTTCGGTGTGCACAAGCTTGCTACTGGCTCCTATCATCACAACTGTAACGGGGGCGTTGAGCGGGTAAGTCACACTATGGTGCAAATGCTGGCTATGGTCGTCAACGAGCGACAAGACGATTGGGACTTGCATCTGCCTCACGTGGAATTCCCTTACAACAACTCTGTCAGCGCGGCGACGGGTCTGGCGCCCAACGAGGTCCACATGGGCAGACTCCCACGGCTCCCCCTGACGGTTTTCGACCGCACCGGTGTCGTGGGACACCAGAGTCTGGCCCGTGACCACCTGGCCTATTGCGACTTGGCCACCGACCGGCAAAAGCGCGCGAACGACATTGTCCGCGCACACCACGCCCTAACCGTTTCCCGTGTTAACCGCAGAAACTCCGCCCTCGCCGACGCTCTGCGCCAAGCACCTAATTTCACTGTGGGTGGTTGGGCATGGGTATACAATTCTGCCTCTACCATCCGCCAGCGTGTGAAGGCGAACACCGACGGCAAGGTACTCAAGGCCACACTCGCGCTTAACTGGACGGGCCCGTACAAGGTCCTGGCCGTCGGTCCCTGCTCCTCCGCCGAGACCCCGGACGGCTCGCCGCTCGGGAGCAACCTCCTCTATTCGGACCTCCCCTCCGACCTGCCCGGTTCGGACGCTCGTCGGCGTGTGGCCATCGAGCGCTGCAAACCCTGTGCCAACCCCCACGACAGCGGGGATGTGCCCAAGTACCTCCGGCGGGACTGACACAGTACGTGCTCAACAAGTGTTCCAAGAAATCCCCGCCGTACCACGTCACTCAAGACGACGTTTCGACTCCCCTCCAACGGCTGGAGGTGGAGCAGATCACTGGTCATCAGTCGGCACGGGGGCGAGGTGGCGTCATCGCGGTGCTATACAAGACGACTTGGGCGGGACTCTCCGAACCTTCCTGGGAGCGGGAAATGGACCTCCACCTCTCCTGCTCCCACATCTTGCGCTATTGGGCCGGACCCCGGACCAACACCTCCAAACCAAACGCCTCTACCGCTGAATGCGGATCGGGGCGGCACAGCGTGAGCTCTCCCGCAACAACGGGGAACGCTTCCTAGCGCCGGGCTACGCCTGTGTTCCTCGCGCCGATTGGCTCCGTCGCTACCACAACACAGTACTCCCTAAGGGAGCTCACTTTTTGTACAAGGGAGACGATGGGTTATGGTGGCTTGGAAAAATCAGCGCGAGCACTACCGAGGACAAGGTATACCTGGTCCGCTTTCTGGACGACCCTGGACCGATTAAACTTCCTCTCCCCCCGGCGCGCTACACGACTTCGACAGGAGCCGTATGAGGCGCTTGGTGCTTGCAAGTTCACATCGCCAGTGCGTTTCCTCGGGGAATCCAACGTAACGTAGATGAATCTCGAGGCGCGGTCGTGACCAGTTGACTTTCAAGCCGCCACCGCTCCTCGATAGTTCTTCACTTTTTGGAGTTATGAGTTTTGTGTCTTTGTTTTTGGGTTGTTCGTAGTGTCCTGAGGGTCTTCCTCGGGTTTTGGGCGGTTTTTCCATTAATTTTTCTTTCTGTCCTGCGGACGACGCCATTTGTTGAGGAAATAGTGGGATATTAGTCCGTTTGACCACTTTCAAAAGGTTAACCAATAGCTTACCCAAACTAAGCCTTGTAACACTATCCCGCCGTTTCGGGGGGGGGGGGGTGTTATAAGGCATAGTTTGGGCAAGCTATTATTTTGTGAACGATTTTCAAGTGGTCAAACGGACTAATCCCCCACTAATACCTTAACAAAATATCAAGCGCTCAAAGTCGGCGCCACGATGTAGCTTGAATGCCCCGGGAAAACTGGTGGCCACGTACTTCTCACGCCTTGAGTGATGCCCATTCTAACACGTCGACGTTTCGAAGGAATCGACACACACCCGGGAATATCTTGTTTGTTGTATGTACGAACGTAGTCCCGATTAACATTCATATGAAGGAAGTCGTTCCGTGCTTTTCACGATGTTGATTCCGACCTTCCCCAACACCTGTTTACAGGTAGGTGTGCTAGTATGTGGCCCACCCAACATTATCCATGCAGGAGGCTGGCAGGAATAATAGCAAAAGCAATCGGCTACGGCGATGACACGCACTTTCGATCATTGTTGTTTTCGCCCAGGAGCTTCCATCGATATCTTGTAGGGAGTGCAGGGATCTGGCGTTTCTTGGATCCACGCTTTAGTTTGTGTATTCCCTGGTAGTGTGTAAGATGAACGCTCGATGAGCTTTGGGATCAAGTAAGTGTGCACCGCCCAACGCCTGATCTGATGCAGAACACCAGATCTCACTCACGTCGGTCATCATATATAATATATAAATCAAAATACACTCCAGCTGTGAGATCGAATATTTTGTAGAAACTCATCTTGGAATCCCGACGGCAGTAGTAGCAATAAATAGTGGCCGATATCACCCGCGTATGATTGAGCATTGTTTTGATATTACGGAGTAATCCGGTACTTCATTGACGCTGTTAAGAAAGCCCGGATACCCGGGCTCGAAGTCGTTCCATATACCGTCGTGCGTGATGGCCCACCCAACCTTTCTTCAACGAAATCGCCAGTTTTGAAACCACCAGCTCCCGGACATATCTCCTTAAGCATGACGCCCGTTACCATTCCGACGTTATCCTTCGATAGTCCCATTTAATTTTAATCAAGAACGTACAACAACACATAATAAGACATATCGTAAGGTTATAGGGTGGGGACACAGAGCGCCCCCTGCAGGTCTTCCAATTGAGCAGGTCCTCGGAGAGTACTCACTTTCTTTGCCTTCGTAGCGACGTAGTTTTATTCGATTCCACCAGAGCCCCGGACGACTTCTGAAATCGCAGGCACGTGCCTCCGATCTATTTCCTAACTTTCCCGAATATATAACGCCAACTTTATCATACGAAGCCCAAAAAAAATATCCTCAAATTCAAATAAATACAGGACTTTCGAGGCCGTGTCTTACCACTAGCCCACCTTGATGAGTCGCATATACAGAAATATGGGAGATTTGTGGAAACTCCGGTTCTACGCACTAGACCATGAGTCGACGATGAGGCTCCTCAAAACCCACTCCCACACCTCTAACGGTCTGGCTATGGAGCCAGGAACACGCGAAGAAAAGCAATTAAATGAAACGCAGACCCTACAACAAGGCAAAAGTCATCCATCAAAAACCTGCCGCGTGTCGGTGTGGAGGGGGGGGGCAGAAAAGGCTCTAGAACCTGCCGCATACCGCCGGTGTGGCGGGGGGGGGGCAGGAAAGGCTCTACTGCAAACCAACCACAGCAGCATCTTGCTCCCGAGGCCTGGTGCTCCAGCAAGGAGACACTTCGGGCCCAAAGCCGAGGACTGGTGTTCCCAGAAGGGGACATTGCTGACCCACAAATTTCCAACGAGGCTACCGAACGGGTTGGCACCGTCGGTTTTTGTTTTTTTTCGGGCGCAGTGGTAGCGGATTCTCGCGCTTTTCCACCAACGAGCGAAGAAAGACCCGAGGCGAGGAACCACGGGTTCGGATTCGCGTCGCACTCCCGAGGCCTGGTGGTCCCGGACGGGGACATTGCAGGCCCAAATTTGAACACAGCTTTCGACCCTTCTCTTGAGTATTCCAAAACAAAGTGGCGTTATTCTGGCAGCCCCCATGCTATCTCCCACCGCGGTTCCCTTCGTCGTTTGCCGTGGAGGACGTGCCATATTCACGCTGGAGGTGGAGCAGATCACCGGTCATCAGTCGGTACGGGGGCGATGTGGCGTCATCGCGGTTCTATACAAGACACATTGGGCGGGAATCTCCGCACCTTCCCGGGAGCGGGAAATGGACCTCGACCTCTCTCGCTCCCACATCTTGCGTTATTGGGCCGGAATCCAGGACCAGCACCGCCAAACCAACCGTCTCTACCGCCGAATGCGGATCGGGGCGGCACAGCCCCAGACTTCCCGCACCAACGGGGAACGCTTCCTAGCGCCGGGCTACGCCCGTGTTCCCCGCGCCGACTGGCGTTTTTTAACCGTCTCTACCGCCGAATGCGGATCGGGGCGGCACAGCCCCAGATTTCCCGCACCAACGGGGAACGCTTTCTAGCGCCGGGCTACGCCTGTGTTCCCCGCGCCGACTGGCGTTTTTAATATCTCCCTTGTCCTGCCACTTGTCGAGCAGCCATGAAACGTTAATGAAAAAAACGCTGGTTCGGGGGGAAGACTACTACCACCACCACACCACCACCGTAGAATCACAGTATAGTTAGTTACTTGATATAATAGTCACCCCGCAAATAACTGAATGAAGACGGTAGTAGTAGTACTAGAGTACTATGTGTATATCTAGTATATAGTAGTATTGAACTAGCGAATGTTAACAAGGAATTAGTGGGCGTATTAGTCCGGTTGACCACTTGCAATTAATGTTGACCAATAGCTTACCTAAACTAAACCTTGTAACAATTTCCTCGCCTGAAACGGCGGGATACCAGGTCGGCCGGATCTACGGGCGGACCTGTCAATATCCAAGCGGTTTTCATTTCCTGGGGATACCGGAGAAGAGAGTATTTTTCAAGTTCGGTAGAGGAAAGTCTGAAAAAAAGGTATTATATAAACATATTTCATTTAAGGGCTTCAGCCGTGAGTTCGTCGAATTTCGGGTCAATACTCTTCTTTGCAATGCGTTGTTGGTACTTGTAATATATACTACGATGTGGGTTGAGTTTTGTGCTAATGGTAGGGTGTGTGTCCAATTTTTTTTTAGTAAAATATACCCTGGTATCGTACAGTCTAGACTACTTGTTTATGTTTTTGTTTTTCTCCACTATGATGGTTGGTGTTGGTATTTCATTCTAGGTGGGGAATTTGGAGGTAGATCTAACATCATCATATTATCCATTTTATTAATTTGTTACTGTGGAGTTTCCACTATACTGCTCGGTCATGCTGATGGTAGTAGGTGGTTACATTTGTGTTTTTTCCGCTTTAATATCGGGAGGAGTACGAATCCAAAGTATTTTCTAGAGTTATCTACTATGCTAATATTAACACGGGATTCGAGAATAAAAGTCGGTAACTCCCACCCTAAAAAAAGTAATATACACGATCGCCTAGACCCAGCACCACGCGTATAACAAGCCCCTATATATCTTTGATCTCACAGCCGGAGTGTATTTGAATATTATTTGTGACCCAAACCTCCTAAAAAATCTCCCCCCGCCCCCCCTCCCCCCCCTTCTCGCTCTCCCTTGCTTAAACGCCCCACCTAATATCGAAATCCGCCAGATTAATAAACACTCCACGCACTGGATATCACTTCATTGTATTTCCAGAGCCATCCATGCCGCTGCTCCCCCCACCCCCCCCCGCCCCGAACGCCCCCTTCTTCCCCACCACCCTCACCATCGCCTAGACCTAGCACCACACGTATAACAAACCCCTCACCTAAAACCCTTCCTCCCCCCCCCCCCCCCCCCCCGCCCCCACCCCCCACCTCCCCAACCCCCTCACCCCATCCCACCCCCACCCCCTCGAACACACCGCCCTCTCTCTACTCACTGATTGTACGACTTACCCCAGGATATACATGATAAATTGATGCATTCTTTCCAAAACCGTCACATTTATCCCCTCAAAATAATGTATAGTTTCCACGCACAGATTGAGCTGCCCCACACGCCCCACCCCCGCCCCAACCCCCTCCCCTATGATAAACTGGTGCATTGTTTTTTTTTTCCAAAACCGTCAGATTTATCCACCTAAAGGATTTATAGCTCCCACGCACAAATCGCCCGCCCCCCCCCCCCCCTCCAACCCCGCTCGCTTTTGATCAAAACCAGGCCCCTACGTCCTTCAAAACTCCGCCCTCCCCTCACCGGTTATTCGACTTAAAGGATTCACTTGATAAACGGATACATTTCCCTCCACAGCTGTCAGATTTTGTCCCCCTCAGAAACGGGTTTTATAGTTTCCGCGCACAGACTGACTAACATCACCCTGTTGACCCTGATAGCTACACTGTAGTGTTGCAAGGGGAGTCGCCGACCTATATCCTTAATGAGGACACACAAATCGTAATACGCGCGATCGGAGTGTCATACACAGCTTGCAAAAAGGAGTTTCGACGAAATCTTCGATCTCACAGCTGGATGGAGTGTACTTTTATTTTTTATAATAATAAAAAGAGAAAAAAAGTTGAAATATGTGGGGATTCGAACCTACGGGTCCAAAATGATACGCGGCCACTCGATATTTCAAAAATATTTTCAGGACGTCTCAGACCCGAGTTCGCGAATTTCGGGCCAGCACACTCAAATTTTCAATCAAGCTGCTTGTTGGTACTTGTAATATACTACAAGTATGTGGATGCGTTTTGTTGTCAATGGGAGGGTGTTAATTAAAGACACGGCCTCGAAGGAAGGGGTCCTATTATTTTGCTGAAAAAGAAAATGTTTTGCTCCACTAGCCTAGTCTATAGATTTTTTTTTTTTTTTTTTTTTTTTCTCATCCTCCGGCGGATGGATGGGGAAAAATACAGCTCACCACACTTCCACATATTAACGGTTGGTGTTGGTAGTTTTACATTAATAGGTGAGGAATTTTGAACTAGATCTTACATAGATGTCATACCTATTTTATAAATATATTACTGCGTAGTTTCCACTGTAATACCGCTTTATCATAGGTATGGTGGATGGTTTGCGGATGGATGGCTTGGTCAGGGTTGTTGGTACTTGCTCGTGGTTAAGTGCGTAGGTAAGTTTTCTGAAAACGTAAATGGTTGTGGATGGTGGGATTTGAACCCCACAACCCGAAAAACCCATGTCTTGCTGACGACGCCATTTGTTGAGGAATTAGTGGGGTTTAGGGGGTGTTTTACCATGTCATGTGAGTGGAAGAGAAAGATACATATGTGGAGGAACGGAACTAGGGAGATGCTTGGTACCTGGTGTTAGCTAGAATGAATAGATTTCGAGAAGGGAAACTGGAAAATGGTTGGCAGAGAGAGGAGCACAAGCGAGGCGCTACTGCTATCTACTACTACTCCTGTTTTATGGACGCACATTCCATGTATGTACATCAGGACGGCATCATCTACACTAAAGTATCACCACTCACTGCGCTGTGGAACTATAACTTGATATGTAGCATACAACAGCAGTTCACAATGAAGGTTGGACAGTATGTCGAATCTTCCATCTCTTAACGGTTGGTTATTTTCAACTACCACCCGCGGTGCCTGTATGGTAACACGCCGTGAAGCTATCATATAACATATTGTACATTTAGAAGAGTTCCAAATGGTTGTCGGTTGATCATATGCGTTTACCACCTAGACAACCAGGCATTGTGGTTCGAGTACACGGCGCGGATGTACCGAAATGGCCCAAGGTGTCCAATGGTTACCTATAGCTTAGGTGGTACCATCGTAATACATATAGCTATAAGCGTTCCTTGAAAACACTGACGATTCGCATTTCTCCCTCTAGTGCTCAATGGCAGTGACAGCAGTGCATGACCACATCACCTCGCATGTTGTATTTAGCAATACGTATCTCTTTCTTATAATTAGCGATGTCAGAAAATAATGGTAGCTACAAATATTCTAGCTTTCGATCCATGTGCAACAACAAATTATGAAGATTTAACACGTTATGCACTTGGTTGCATACTGCATCTAACATCAAACCTTCTAGAATAGTGAACATCACCTGGCGGGCGATATCAGGGATGTCTTCTTGCTACAATGGTCAGGTTTGTCCCCTTTAAGGATTTATAGTTTTTGCGCACATATTGAAATGTCCCCCCCCCCGTCCCCCCCCTCCTCTCCCCCGCCCCCGATCCCTCTTGTTCAACCCCCCCCCACCCCTTTCTCCCCCCCCCCCCTCCCCCGATTCCTCCCCTCCCCCCCCCCCCCCCCCCCCCCTTTTTTTTTTTCTTTTTTTCCGCCCAGTTTGTTCAAACGCCCCACTCACAATCGGCCAGAGTAATAAACACCTCTACGTAGTTGATACCACGTCATTATCTTTCTGACCATCCATGACGTAGTTTTCATTCTTTCCTCCCACCCCCCTCACCCCCCCCCTCCAACGCCCTCTCTTTTCCCACCACCCGCACGATCACCTAGACCTGGCTGCACGTAACAAGCCCCTACAAATCTTTGATCTCACAGCCGGAGTGTTATGGAATATTAGATGTATGTGACCTAAACGTCCTAAAAAATATTTCCCCCCCCCCGCTCCCCCCCCCCTCCTTATCGCTCTCCCTTGCTTAAATGCCCCACGTAATATCGAAATCCGCCAGATTAATAGACACTTCACGCACTGGATAACACCTCATTGTCTTTCTAGAGCCATCCATGCCGCTGCTTCCCCCCCGCCCCGCCCCCCGCCCCGAACGCCCCCTCCGTCCCCACCACCCGCACCATCGCCTAGACCTAGCACCACACGTATAACAAACCCGTACATCTATGCCACCTAAAGCCCTTCCCCCCCCCCCCCCACCTCCAACCCCCCCCCCCCCCCCCCACGACCCCACCCCCCACCCCATCCCACCCCAACCCCCTCGAACACTCCGCCCTCTACTCACTGATTGTACGACTTACCCCAGGATATATACATGATAAACTGATGCATTCCTTCCAAAAAACGTCACATTTGTCCCCTTAAAAGAATGTATAATTTCCACGCACAGATTGAGCTGCCCCCCCCCCCCCCCACCCCATGATAAACTGGTGTTTTTTTTTGTTTTTATTTTTTCCAAAATTATCCAGATTTATCCTATTAAAGGATTTATAGCTTCCACGCACAAATTGCCCGCCCGTCCGCCCCCCCCCCCCCCACTACCCCTTCCCCCCCCCTCCCCCCCTTTTGATCAAAACCAGGCCCCCACGTCCTTGAAAACTCCGCCCTCCACTCACCGGTTATTCGACTTACAGGTTTCACTTGATAAACGGATGCATTTCCTTCCACAGCTGTCAGATTTTGTCCCCCTCAGAAACGGGTTTTATAGTTTCCGCGAACGGACTGACTAACACCACCCTGTTGACCCTGATAGCTACACTACAGTTGTAAGGGGAGTTGCCGACCTACATCCTTAACGAGGACACACAACCCGTAATACGCGCAATCGGAGTATCGTACACAGCTTGCAAAGATGAGTTTCGACGAAATCTTCGATCTCACAGCTGGAATGTATTTTCACTTTTTACAATACACATACATGCAACTTATCGATAGATAACCTGATATGAATTTTTACCAGGGTGCACAAGCATACGTTTTTTATTTTTCCATTCCGTTTATTATCTTCGCACCACTCTCACCCTCCCTCCCAGTACCAACTAACTCAGATCCGGGGCCACGTAACGGGCCCTCCTCCAACCCCCTCCCCACTACGGTACGTGCACCTTCATTTTTAGCCCGAGGAGAGAGTTCTGCATTTTTCTTCCCTCGTCGACTCCCATCGATTTTTACATGGACCACGCTGCTAGGCGCTCCCAGCAGTTCATCCGTTCTCTTCTATAATATTATTGCATTTTTGCAAATTAAGTCAAATCTGCGGTGGGAATCGAAAACTCAAGAACCAATGCCGGTAATAGTATTCGAGGGTAACCACTGGTAGACCACCGGGGCGACCGGCTACACTATACCTGGTAATGGATGAATATAGCATATGTGTACCAGGTACCATAAGTGTACCATTCGTACTACAACAGAAGCAGTACTCGTGATGTTTAAAGACGGAAATCACAAGGAAGCACTAAAAAATGTTATGTTAGCCACGATATACATTATTATTACTCATTGTTGTGTTGGTGTTGCCCGTGAGGTGTGGCTGGACGGTTCGCCCACCTGGGCAGTCGTCGTGATGGAAAATGACACGGGACTCATGCATGGCATGAAGTGGTCGGTGCCATATGGTACCATTCATGCACGTTTGATGAGTCTGTTCACACGACGACACAAAGGTAAGGCTTGTACATTTTTCGTGCGGCAGGAGACCGACGACAGAAAGGTATCGGGTCCTTGGTGTGATGTGATGTGTTTGGTGTTTGGTGTAGAGAGATGGCAGTGCGGACATTGGACGTCCCGCGTGTCTGGATCACGCGCAATCCGTTCTCCTTCTCTTCTACTACTACTAAAAGAAAACGTACAGCAGACCCGCAAACAAGTCGTATACGGTGGTGCAGTAGTTCGGTGACAAAAAAATAATGAGATCGCAGGGGAACCCGCTTTACAGTTAGTTACAGTACTACTTACTTGCAGGTTGAACTCGGCAAGGGTACGACTTCCTAGCCCACACAGATCATGGCAGCTTAACTTCCAATGGGTATTTGGCGTCAGGGTATATGGCGCCCTTGATTCTATCGGGAAGCTGCATGGTTGTCCTACCAGTTGCAACGTCAACTTGCGGTTCACAGCCGTGTGCAACCAGTCGAGGTCTGAAGACCCTCGGGTAGGCGTTTGTCAGTTTCGGTGTAAGTGATACCTCCCTCCGCGCCGTAGGCGTTTTATGAGCGGGTGTGTTATTATCAGCTTATTCACTCTAGTGTTTTGTGAAGCTTTTGTTTTGCTGTATACGTCCTGTTGTTGGGTGCGTGCATCAAAGGTAGGGGGTGCGGTTGATCCTTTCGAGCGCAGTGAGCGGGCACGCAAACATAACAGGCGTGTACATAGTGTGTAACAATTATGTAAAGGCGTGCGCATGTTAGGTATCTGTGCCCGAATATTCGTCCGTATCAGCACAACAATCTCTCTCCTTCCTTGTCGGACAGTGTACATGGACAGCTAATTCGCATCTCAAGGATGGCTTTTTGTCGGACCGCCATCCTTCGGCACAACGCGACCGGCACTTGTACCAGTGTATTGCAGGCTCCGAAGTGTATCCGATTACCATTATTACCCGGTTCACAGGCGCCGCTCGCGTGATATAGATTTTTGGGCTGGACCGCTCCCCCCGCAGTCGACCGTCTTCTCGCGCGGCTTCTTTGCCTGTTGGCGCGCCCCTATTTCGGTCGCGCCCGCTGGCACCACGAATCGTCTCTAGGGAACCCGCACGGGTTCGCGCGAAGATTCGACGGCGGCAGACTCTACGACCGGTTCACCGCAGTATACGGACGCGATCTACCCAGCCGTCGATTTCACGCAACGCCTCGCGACTATTGCGGCGCTTTATCGCCATTCCTTTTCGTGCGCGCTCTCCGACCTCCGGTCCCTCGGTACCCTCCGGTCCCCCGGTACCCTCGACCGCCCGGGCGGAGCCGCCGTCGTCGGCGTTTGTTTGCGCGTGCGATCGTGTGGATGATGCCGAAAAGAAGGTGTTTTTCTATGTGATTTGCGTGTACTTGTTGGTATACAGAGCAGTCTCCATATATATCATCATCATCGCAAAAAATCGTCAAAAATACAACAACAGCGTACGTATGTGTAGTGAGTACACGAGTAAGTGATATCATCTTACACTCCACATGGATGATGTATCACATCAACAAAATAACGGTCCAAGCATTCCTGAAATAAAAAGTATTAAAAAGACAAAACAATATAGTTCTATTTTAGTCTACTAGATCTATATGCTTCGTGCCGGTTCTCTATGATGATGTAGCCTGCATTGATTGCATGAGAGGAGGCATCATCAGCTAAACAAAGCTTCCTAGCGCCCATACAATCCGCCGTCGATGGCCACTCCTTTTATTCGTGGAGAGGAGGCGTACGGCGAGTTCTGTACTTCTTGCAATGTGTGGTATGGTATATAAATACCCCCCCCGCTTCGAACGCCACCTTCTTCCCCATCACCCGCACCTTCGCCTAGACCTAGCGCCACACGTATAACAAACCCCTCACCTAAAGCCCTTCCCCCCCCCCCCCCCCCCCCCCCCCGCCCCCGCCCCCCCCGTCCCCACCCCCCACCCTCCCCCCCCAACCCATCCCAACCTCACCCCCTCGAACACTCCACCCTCTCTTTACTCACTGATTGTACGACTTACCCCAGGATATACATGATAAACTGATGTATTATTTCCAAAAATGTCACATTTATCCCCTCGAAATAATGTATAGTTTCCAGGCACATATTGAGCTGCCCCCCCCCCCCCCCCCCCCCGCCCCCAATAATATACTGGTGCCAAAACCGTCAGATTTATCCCCTCGAAAGGATTTATAGCTTACATGCACAAGTTGCCCCTTCCCCCCCCCCCCCCCCCCCCCCCCCGCCCCCCTCCAAACCCGCTCGCTTTTGATCAAAACCAGGCCCCCACGTCCTTCAAAACTCCGCCCCCCCCCCCCACCGGTTATTCGACTTACAAGATTCACTTGATAAAAGGATACATTTCCCCCCACAGCTGTCAGATTTTGTCCCCCTCAAAAACGGGTTTTGTAGTTTCCGCGCACAGACTGACTAAAATCACCCTGTTGACCCTGATAGCTACACTGTATATATGCGTTGCAAACACGGAATACTGAGGAATACAGGGTGACAGGCGCTGTATCGGGAACGATACAATTCGATGGGGGGAATCCTTGACGACCAAACCAGAGGCCAACCAGGAAATATCTGACAAACCGATGCAGTCTATACTTAGAAGTATACCTGTACAATTTTATGCCAGGTACAACATGTTATGTATTGTTTTGTATCCACCGGCGGATGGGGAAAAATACAGCTTTAGCTCACCACACTTCCACGTATTTTCATACGCGTCGTGTGTCGATTTAACTCAGTTGCTTTCGCAGCCCAACGCTAGCTGGCGCACCCTTCGGGTCCCATTGTAGGTACATAGCAAAAATATTTTTCCTCGAAATACCATTCGATGGGGGGAATCCTTGACGACCAAACCGAAGGCCAACCAGGAAATATCTAACAAACCGATGCAGTCTATACTTTGAAGTATAGACTACCTATACAATTTTATACCAGCAGGTACAACATGTCATATATTATTGTAAAAAAAATAGAAATGCACTCCAGCTGTGAGATCGAAGATTTTGTCGCAACTAATCTTTGCAAGCTGTGTGATACTCCGAGAAGAAAAACGCTGGTTTTGGGGGGGGGGCTATCGTTGTAGAATCAGTCGATCGCGCGTATCACGGGTTGTGTGTCCTCATTTAATTCAAGGATAGTCTACAGGTCGGATGCAACATATCAAATGTAGTACCATACTTCGTATGGCTGTAGGATACGTAAAATATGTTGTGGACGACCGCCCACACGTTTCGCACTCGCTGCAAATTGACGCCAACCGTTGTGATAATGTATCGTACAGGCCTAGGCCCTTCGTTCATTTAGTATATATATATATGGTCTATAGTGATTTCGTGGGGAGAACGGCCTGCGAACCAACGATTGCAACAACGAGTTTTAGGGGAAGATATACAGCCACGTTGAGTCCTCCTACCGATGAAGATTGGCGAGGCAGGCACATATGTCATGGTGCCCTGAATCCTGCTGGGCATAGCCATTGGTGCCCTGTGCGGTAAAAAAGGCCCATATTTTGGCTGCCGGGTTTGAGTCACTCGCGTGCGAGTGACCTTGTTTCTCACTGACAAACAATCTTTGGGCGATTCAAGGCGATTTGCTAATCGCGGCGTAGCTTGAACCGTCTTTCCGTTTGGGATTGACGTGAGAATGACAACTATCATCATTGAATGCCTTCTCGACCATACTACTACTTACTGCCACCACTGCTGCTACTGCCGCTACTGCTGCTACTGCTGCTACTGTTGCTCCCGCTGATACTACTGTTGTTGCTGCTGCTGCTACTACTGCCGCTGCTGCTGCTACCACTGCTGCTGCTGCCACTGCTGCCACTGCTGCTACTGCTGCTACTGCTGCTATTGCTGCTACTCCTGCTATTACTGCTGTTACTCCTGCTACTGCTGCTATTGCTGCTACTGCTGCTTCTACTGCTTCTACTACTGTTACTACTACTGCTGCTGCCACTGCTACAACTCCTCCTATTTCTTCTACTGCTACTACTGCCACTGCTGGTGCTACTGCTACTGCTGGTGCTACTGCTACTACTGCTGCTACTGCTACTACTGATCCTGCTGCTACTGCTACTACTGATCCTACTGCTACTACTGTTCCTACTGCCACTGCTGCTGCTGCTACTGCTGCTGCTACTGCTACTGCTGCTGCTACTGCTACTGCTGCTACTGCTCCTACTGCTGCTACTGCTACTGCTGCTGCTACTGCTACTACTGCTGCGACTGCTACTACTTCTGCTACTACCGCTACTACTACTGCACTACTGCTACTACTTCTGCTACTGCTACTACTGCTACTGCTAACACTTCTGCTACTGCCACTACTACTCCTACTGCTACTACTACTCCTACTGCTACTCCTACTCCTACTTCTACTACGACTCCTACTCCTACTCCTACTGCTACTACTACTGTTGCTGCTACTACTACTACTGCTACTTACTCCTACTGGTACTACTACTCCTGAGGGTTTGGGGTAACCCAGGTTCAACTCGAATACACTTCGGCTGCGATATCGAAGATTTGGTCGAAACTCATCGTTGCAAAAGGTCTGTGTGCTCCGATCGCGCGTATTACTGGGTGTGTGTGCTCATTAAGGATGTAGGTCGGCCACTCCCCTTGGAACTACAGTGTAGCTTGTACCAGGGTCAACAGGGTGATGTTAATCAGTCTGAGGGCGGAAAATATTCAACCCCTTTTTTGAGGGCGACAAAAGCTGACAGCTGTGGAAGGAAATAATCAGTTTATCAAACTTAGTGTATCCTGTCAGTCGTATAACCGGTGAGGGGAGGGCGGAGTTTGTAAGGGCGTGGGGGCCTAGGTTTGAACAAGAGGGGGCGGGGGGGGGGAGAAGGGGCTAACGGGCGGGGCAACTCAATTTGTGCGCGGAAACTATATATATCCTTCAAAGGAACAAATCTGACGGTTGTGGAAGGAATGCATCATTAGTTTATCATGTGTATCCTGTAAGTGGTACACCCAGTGAGGAGAAGGTGGGGTGTTCGAACGGGTGGGGTGGGGAGGCGGGGGTAGGGGATTTCCAACAGCTTTATGTTGCATAGATGTAGGGGGTTGCTGTACGCATGGTGCTAGGTCTAGGCGATGGTGCGGGTGGTGGGGAAGAGGGAGGCGTTGAGGGGAGGCGAACTGGAGCTACACCATGGATGGCTCTATCTAGAAAGATGATGAGGTGGTGTCAACTGTGTGGTTTAGTGTTTGTTACTCACGCAGATTTCGATTTTTGGTGGGAAGTTTGAAAATAGGGATCGGGGGGAAAATGAGGGGAGAGGGGGGGGCGAAATGAATTGGAGCGATGGCATGGATGGCTAGAAAGACAATGAGGTGATATCAGATGCCTGGTAGTGTTTATTACTCTAGCAGTTCTAATTGATACATAGCGTCATGCCAGTGGCCACAAGTCAACAAAAACGTGTGAAAACAACATTGTATTATTTACGTTGCAAGGTTCCCTTGCGGGATGCGGGTAACGTGACCAAACAAAATCGATACTATCATGCTGTCGTTGCGCTGCATGCGCGTTGCCGGGTGGTCTCGCTGCAGGAACAAAACCTTGCGTGGGGCAGACCGCAAAACACTCGCAACCTCCGTCAGATGGTTACCGGTATAACATACGCATATTTTCTCGGTAAGGACACACCCCTCCCCTGTTTTACTTGGCTCTCTTCAATTGAGGAGCGCAATGCATTCGGAACAAAGACAGCATTGAAGTGAGGAAAAATCCAAGGAATCAACCTCGCGGCCTTCACACAGAAGAACGCGAACACGACTTGAAAAACTAAAGCACTCTCCCAGAAACATATTGGATGGTCAATTTGGTTTAGAAACCCCGTCATTCGGACACTATTTGAATCGAAGGTGTTGCCCCTGTGATATTGCTGTTGTAGCACGTATGCGTCAACACTGGACACGAATCACGAGGGGTGAATGGAGGTGTTTTTAAGCAGAACGCGGGCAGCCGCCGCGCATTTGATCGCACAGAGCCCTCGCTTGCAACGTTGGGCACGCAACGGCTTAGAATGGATATCAAGCCACGGTAGAATCGAGCACGCTTCTGCGTGAGTCACAACTGCTGGTGTATCTGATGCAACAGGTATATCCCGGTACATGCTATGCACACGCGGTGTTGTTCGTTGGACCATCACATCAATCAGAATCCACGGATATACACAATACGGTATCACATATGTATAATCTCATTTTTCTAGCACAGCAGTTGGTCCTTCCTGGGTATGTTCCCCGGTGTAGTACCAACAAGCGGCAAACAACCACCTGTGTACCTACTCCGAATTTCGAAGTGAAACATCAGGTACGCCTGTGGGTGCGTACGCATGGAGCGCAACCTTCCAGCAACAGCGGTAATCGAGCTCGCAATAAAACAGACCCGCCCGATGGCTAACACGATGCCTCAGTATGCTGTTTTCCAGCCGCGGTCTCAACTTCAATCTAGCACTAAATAGCGCGCGGCGCTATTTATGTGACGAATACTTAACCACGCGGTAGTTTTAGGTAGGGTGTACACAAGGCTCTGCCCGACACTTGGGCCGTTGGGCGCGTACAATATGGGTTTGCTGACAACTGACACCTAATCCGAGCAAGGCTTGCAAGAATTATTTGACACCAACCTTGAGAAACTCTGAGCATGGTCTAATACACACCAGGTACGCACTGGTAGGGCTTACCGTACTTGACGTTGAGCACGATTTCTTCGTTCTCGATTCTGAACGTCCCCCCCAAATGCGTTTGGCTTCGGTTCATATTTGGCCTCTGCACACATTCCTGTGCCAGTATTTTGTGCTACTGTATAACGCCATCAGTAAAAGGTAAAGAAAAGGCTTTCTCCTGTTTCGTTCTGTGATCACAGCGCTCAGGTTTGTTATTTATCCTCTGACCGTTCGGTGTGCGGTGTCGTTTTTGCTTCTTTTTGCCGCTTGCCCCTGTACGTAGCGTGCTTCAAGAGGTACAGAGGAATACCCCCTGTTTTCACTATCGAAATCAGGCAACTCGCGCCAGAGGTTTCGTACCTTGCTCTCTGGGCGTACGCGTGTTTGTTGTTGCGGCGCAACTAGAGCAATCGCAGATGGTGGGTTTAGCGACGCCGAAAAACGCACGAAGAGAGTCGTAGGCCTGCGTGCCCCCTCTTCTTTAGCCTTGGTCTCTGCATGAAGTGGATGACAGCTGCAACGAGCATTACGGGTAGGCACTGGAAGGCATAGCAGGGGCAAGAATGAAGCACCTTTGCTGACTGACGTTGCCGCACGCTACACGTCAGAGGTATCTCATCTACTTGTTCAGAGGCTCCTCATATGATAGCCTCCACGTACTCAACTTAAGAACCGGCCGCGAGGAACAATAGTCGAGCAACCGCAGAAACTATCGGATAGCGTAGGTGTGCGTGTTCTTCGCATGGTGCTGACGGCCCCATCCACCTACGTCAGGCAATTCTTAAGAAGTGTCCGTGCCGATGCCGCATGCTAAAGAGATACGCTCTGTGGTCACAAACTACAAGACACAGATAACACATACATCGCAATCACTGTAAGATGATTTGGCTACGCAATGTACACGCAACGACTACGAAGGCGCGCTGCTAGTTTGGATCGTCACAGCACGACGGCTACAAACGTTGTAGAGGGTTGCGTATATATTCGCAGGCGTTTTCGTGCAATTGTTTTTTCCTGTGGCAGAAGGGCGGAAGGCGGAAGGCTGTAGCACTCCGCCCTCTGCTCCTTCTCTCCTCGCTGTCTTGTAATACAACGAACATGAGAACACTCGTCAGACCGCGTGGCGGTCAGGGCATCCGAGCTCGGACTCCACGAACGCACTAGTGTATTCTTGGAAGTAGGAGTTCTGGTGCCAGGAGCCAAGGATGTCTGCACAGGAGAGAGACTCCGCAGACGAAATTCTGCAGCTGAAGAGTGAGATTCAGTTGATGATGGAGGAGAAGCAAGCATCGATTATGCAAAATATGAGGGAGATGGTGGCCGAGCTCACAAGGAACAACGGCCTGTAGGAGATCAGCAGCGCTGAGGGCAGCGCTGCTGTAAGCGGGAGCCCGCGAGGGGTTGAACCCACTGCTGTAAGGGGGAGCAGCGCTGAGGACAGCGCTGCTGTAAGGGTGAGCCCGCGAGCGCCTGCACCCACTGCTGCACGACAAATTTCTGCTGCTGCTAATGCTGGAGGCGGAGGGCGAGGAGATACAACAGCAACAAGAGAGGCGACGCTTCGTGAGGATGCCTCGAGCAATGTTGGAGTGACGGGACGCAGAGGAGCTGCTGTTCCTGTCCAGGTTGACCCAGTCAGGGGTCAGCCAGATCAGACAAGGGGGGCTGGAGAATCGAGGCCATACCACGGCGGTGAGTTGGGGATTGAACATGATAGGCCTCCACCTAGACTTGCTCTCAAACACACCGCTACCCCATTTTTTTGTAGAAAGAAGCCGGTGTGCAGTGCCTGGACCAGACACGCCAGGTACTACGCGGAAGGAGTAGGCTTTCCATCTGCTTTCGTGTCGGATCCATCGCAGTACATTTCCGTAGAGGAACTGGATACCAAAGGCGCCGTACGAGTGCTGACCAAACACCGTATTCTGCTTATTACGCGTCATGTCACCTGACAACGCGTGTCGCCTGGACCACCTGCACCTGTCCAGATGCATTACTCCCTGCCTATAGAAGCGGGGGGGTCCGCGGCCGACGACGAGAGCACGTCAAACCGAGGTTGGAGGGGCAGGGGGTGACGGACGAGCAGGACAAAGGTGTGGATCGCCTGACCGACCTCGACGTGGCGTGGCGGTTTGATCTGCACGCGTTCTTGCGGGAGCGCTCACAGGAGACACCTGCCGCCGGCGATGCTGGCGACGGAACAACCGAGACGATGGACTCGTCTCAAGGGCGCGCGGTGGACGCCTCCTCAGTCCCGGCAGGGAGGGGCGAAAGCGACTCAGACACATCAGCAGCCTCCATCCGAGGGAACGGGGCGATAATCCCCCCGTAGTCTTGTCGGGGAGGGCAGCTCATGAGCTCAGTAGCTGGGGACTGGTACCCTTGACAGAAAAGGGCCGGGCCCGGGGTCAGAGCCAACGTCTGCAGGGTGAATCTGCCCAACGTCAGCGTACAATCGAGAACGCGGTGTCAGCGGCAGTGCAAAGGTGAACGGAGTTTGGGGGTATACTGGAGAGTACATCCTCGACGACGGAGGACGCGATGGCCATGATGGCTGGAGGACCCGTTGTTGAGTAAAATAAAGGGGAGTTAAGCGTGTGCATGACAAGTTGTTTCCCAGAACTTGTGGAACCGCCCCCGCAGTCCGTAGCAGATGTAGAGCGTTAAAAAATATACAAAGCGGTGTGGCGTGAGGCCATAAAGAGTGAACTGGATGGTCACAAAACAACCGGAACACAAAAAGCCGCGACACCGCCGCGAGGGCGGAAACCTGTCGGTGCGAAGGGGGTATTCTCCTATAAGACTGACAAAGATGGCATGATAGTGAAGACGAAATCAAGATTTGCGGCCAAGCGCTTGAGCCAGGCGCAAGATGTAGGGTTCTTCCAAGCGTTTGCATCAACCCTATCGTCAGATTCAATTGAAGGTCGGGCGGCCGTTGCAAATGAGCACGGTCACGGTCTGAAGAGTTTTCATTTGGACGCTGCACAAGCTTTTGTTTGCGCGAAAGTCGATGCCGAGATATACATGAAGCTACCTCATGGGTATGGTGACATGTCAGGAAATATTATGCGCCTTAACAGATCACTATATGGTCTAAAACAGGCGGATGGCAGTAGGCCGGACTACTGATGGAGACCGTGGTAGAATACGGTATATAGCTGTGCATGTCTGATCCTTGTGTCTTTAACGTGGTTGTGGATAGCAAGGGAGAACTGATTATGGCCGTTCATGTAAATGACGTAGTGATTGCAGGATCGGACGAGGCATGCAGAGACTTTCATGCAGCGCTAAACTTTAAGTTTCCCACGAATAACCTCGGCAAATACGCTTGGGATATTGGTGGTGTTTTCAAGCGTAACTGGGAATTGGGCACGTTGGAGATCAAGCAGAAGACGTTCGTTGAAATCATCCTGAATCGTTTTAGTGTGTACTCGTCCTCTGACACCCCCGCAGCCCCTAGTGTTGAACTAGGTCCAAGAGAGGAGGGCGAACCAACGCGAGTCTGGCCGTATGTAGGGAGGCTGTGGGTAGTTTGATGTGGGTGTCCACCATGACGCGGCCAGACATGTCGAACGTGGTGCGTGCTGTGGCCCGTCATTGTCACAACCCCACTGACAGGCACTGGAAAGCAGTCCCGAAGATCATGGCATACATCCACGTGAAAAGGGGTATCGGTTTGACCTTTGTATGGGGTTCGGGAGTGGATCTGGCTGCATTTAGTGACGCCGACTCCGCCGACAAATGTAACGACAGGCGCTCGATGTCGGGGACGTTAATTACCTTGAGGGGTGCTGCCGTCAGTTGGGCAAGTAGCACGCAAAGGTGCGTTACGTTGTCCACAGCATAAACAAAATATGTAGCCCTGGGTGAACGGGTCAACTGGAGGCTCTGTTTACGGGCGCAGTCTTATCGTTTATTTGTCCGGAGCTAAGCGGATCGTTTATCCGAGTTTTGGAAGGTAATCAGGGGGCCATAGCGATGGCTGAAAGCCCTCTTAATTCGGCGCGGAGCAAGCACATCTAGGCGTTCAAAGAAAGTTCAATTTGTAGCTTCGGACGACCGTAACGCCGATATATTTGACGAAATTCCTCGCTGCGACCCCTTTTAAAACTCACCGTAGGTTTTCGATGAACCCACCGTTGGGGGATGTGTAAAGGGTGTGAGCATTGTTCGATAAGTAACATGTTTGGGTCATGCGAGGAATCATTTATCAGGGCATCACCCCACGCTACTTTTGAGGGCGTGGGTTAAGTAGGTGTTACTTGGCATTCAAGTTTCTGGCCATGGTCATCGTTTGAATGCGGCCATTGTAACCATCGCAATGATTTCGAAGATGTAGGTTATACAGGGGGTTTTGACCCGGTCGCCGGACTTCCTCCTGCGAGACTGTCGCTGGCTGTTCTTAGGTCCTATCTTGTTGTTTTGTATGCCCATTCGGCCTCATCACTTTTGTGGAGAGGCAGGGAGGGTGTTGGTTTGGATCGTCACAGCACGACGGTTACAAAAGCTGTAGAGGGTTGCGTATTTTTCGTGGGCGTTTTAAGCAACTTTTTCTGTGGGAGGAAGGCTTTAACACTCCGCTGTCTGCTCCTTAACTCTCCTTTCTGACCTCTAATACAACGAAGATAACAAACCTCGTCAGACCGCGGGGCGGTCAAGGCATCCGGGCTCGGACTCTACGAAAACGAGCAGCATATACACTGTCCGTAGAGGTGCTAGATGCAGAACGACACAATACAGTTGTGAAACACACACACTGCAAAGGCAGTCCAACTACAGCGTGCCGAATATGTAGTGCGTTCTCGGTTTGGGAACGCCTCTCTTGAGTCTGACCTATTTTGGTCCTGCAGGGTTTCCCCCATCGCAGCTAGTGTCCGGCTTCAAAACAATCTTCCATTTTGCTGCAACAACGATCCCACTCTGTATTTTAGTTTCAAGTAGCTTGTCCTGAAGGCTTGGGTGCGGACCTAGCAGCGTGCACCTGGTACAGTCACAGCTAATATCTCAGCCCTCCCCCACAAAACAGAGCGGCTGCCCTCCCTGGGTCTCACTCCCCCGCGCCTTGGGCCCGGGCGCAACCTTGCTTACCTGCTAAGTGTGTTATATTTGCGCATGCTGCTGTAGGGGTGGTTCTTGCGTTTATGTGAGGAGCCTCGCTCGAGGAGCTCTCCACCCTGTCCAAACACTGACGTCGAGCAGCCAAATGAGATCTCTAACTCGACGGACAAAACCCGACGGCTTAGAGGGAGAACCAGACACACCACAACATTTGAACAATATAGTTTGGGTGCAAAGTAGCTTCCTCAGTGGAAGAGTCTCCTTGAGCCATTCATTAGTCTTGAGGCAGGAAATGCTACCCCCATGTCCTAGCACCACGCGTATTCTGATCGACAACGCGTTGTGTCGACCGCCTGGTCCCGCTCAGGGCGTACGGTATGTTGGCGTTTTGTGCGCAAGACGGAAACAGTCGTCGTTTCCTTGTGCTATTATATACCCCGCGCACCGTCCTTGGGTATGTCTCTGATACCCAGGTTCTGAGATCCAGGCTAGACAGACAGATGGACCCCAGATAAATTGTGCTTTTGGTAGAGATACACTGTACCAGGTTTGAGATACGATGAACAAGTAGTTAGCGCCAGCTGTTAGCTCGGTATTTGGGTTACATGTCTAACAGCGTCCAAATGAGAAAATGGCACACAACGTGGTGCTGGCCCGACGAGAACACTCCACGATATCGTCCCACTGTTAACAAGCGAGCCAGCGCTAGTGAGTACAACGTATATACGGTAACTATGCATGGACGCTTGGTTGGACCTCACCAGATCATCATGCATTTATTGTCTTATGAGCAGAAGCAGCAACACATTACACGCTGTTGGGGCGACGATTAAACCTCGTGCCATGGAGGCAGGCATCACCAATGGGACAAGCTCGCCTTGATCTGACGATATTCTACATCTCACACATTATGATGTATAACGTGGTACGACACGAGCACAAAACTACTGTACGCCCACCAAGCAACCATAAATGTACCGGGATATTACACCAAATATTATTGCATATTACGTCTGGTATCGGCAATTATTGCGCACCTGACCAGCACGCTCTGCACGGTCACTGCGCCCGCCCTGTCATTGATGCTAGTCGAACACGTGTTATTACCTGTTCACGATATTTTTGTCTTCTCGCACCACGCCTCATCCCGTCATTCCATTCGGGGATGTGTCTCCCATTCGAAGCCGGTTATTAATTAATACTCCCGTGTTGCCACAGCGTGTGGGTTCGGCCAAGGCGTATCATCAGGTACGTAGGTAACAGCAATGATGCCGACTTTCGAGGTGAATTGCGCGGACCGCTTTTTTTTCTGCATGCGCTGGACGGCTACTTTTTCTCGTCGTCGTATCAGAACTATTATTCGGCCGGTCCTTCTTCCCCCCTTTTTGGTGGTCGTTGATAATGTGCTTACTGTTTTCGTCGGCCGCGCAATCAAGAAAGTACGCGTACGGTGCATAGTAAGTCATGTTCGCAAGAAGAGCGGTTCATAGTTTAGATGCAGCTCACCCTTCATGCTACTCGCGAATTACCTCACGGCAAATCACGTTTGGTGCAGCCGACGTATGCGTGGTCGTCAAAAGGCCGACGAGCTCCATCCTGATGTCACTGTACATGGGGATGCGAGGTTATATGACCTAACCCGGATTACGGCCATGCCCGATATGATTTCGCCCCCCCCCTCCCGTCCCCCTCCCCTTCCCCTCGTTATGGCTACTCCTTTTCAACGATGGCCGGCTCACAAGTCATTACAATTGGTTGCTAGTCTTGCTGTGTACTACGGGACGTTTTTGGTGGACATGCTATTTACTTGCCAAGTAATTACCGATTGATATTTTATTCTCCGTTGACTTCGTTGTCGTCTGTTGCGCTAGTCTTGCGCAGTTTATCCATCCCCAGGCAACATTCGATCGACACGCTTCTGAAAGTCGACGTATTCCAAGCTCTCCCATCCAGGCAGCCGTTGCCGGTGGTCCGCTCAGCCGCGCTGTCCTCGTTACCTGTACGCTCATCTAGATCAAAAACTACCGGTACCGGGTATCGATGTCGGCCGGTTGAGGCATTTTTTTGTTTTTGTTTTGTCACATAATACCAGCAAGCTGACTCCCATAACGATACGAGAGGCGTGCTGCGGTAGGGTTTAGTTGTTGCTGTTGTTGTTGTTGTTGTTGTTGTTGTTGTTGTTGTTGTTGTTGTTGTTGTTGTTGTGGTTGTTGTTGTTGTTGTTGTTGGTTGTTGCTGCTGTTGTTGTTGACAGAAAATGTCGTGACTGATGGAGATCCTATACTGAAGACTATCACCACGAAACGTTGCAACGGTTACAATGGTATGCGTTATTTAAACGCGGACATGGCGTTATCCATCGCGCTTTACCTCCGCTTCTTATCCACGCCACGGTTTGTGCAAGAAGTGAAAAGCTCTCCTCATGCCTGGATCTTCAACATGTTTAGGTGCTGATAGGTCTGCCGCAGCACTCATCGGAAAACTGGCTTAACATCGATCAACTCGAACAGGCGGATGTGGTGGTCGACGTCGTCAACCGACCATACACCGGACTTACAGGTACATTGACCTGGGTCAACCAAGCTTGAAACAGCCAGAACACCATTTCGCGGATGAAAGTCATCGATGATCAGAGGGCAAACACAAAACGTTGGCCCGCCGCTTCCAATTATGCAGCATGCTGATTTTTCACACAGATTAACGAAACAGACCAATGCGCCCGGAAACGTTTACAAGGGAAGTCAGCAATCTTGGTGTGGCCACCCGGGGAGATTGATCGAGTGATGATTATCAGATGTGATCAAGCGCGCTCGAATGCGTCTCAAGATGAGCGAAGTAAGGGAACGCGGGAGAGGGACAATGATAGAGTGGACGATACCTGCTACAACTATTCGGACGGTAGATAGGGTGCCTCCTTCTCTTCATGAGGCTTGGCTCCTCGCACGCGCACGCGCAGACATATACCTCATCCCCAATAAGCTGGCTGTGTGCATTTAATCGGAGGGTTCCAACCCGATGTACAATGCCATATGGCCCGACAATACAAACCATCATCATGTCTCGCCAAAAAAAAAGGCATTTTCTTCGACGATTTTGGGCAATGGAGCTCCCACCCGTCATTGGAGTCATCCCTCTATAGTGCGGTAGGCATTGCATGTTGCTGGTTAACTAATGTTTCTGACCTTCTGGCCTTCCTGATTGGTTCAGAGCTTCCTCGCAAGTGAAGGGACTATTTTAATCCGATAATCTCACGAGCACAGTTTGGTCTAAACATGAAAGGCTAGGGCATAGCATTGTTGGTCGTCGGGTTTCACGAGCAACTGCCTTTTCGAAGCCATGTTTCGGGTGATGTTGCTGATATTGATGAGCAAGCTCCGCTCCTCACGTTAGCAGCTCAGAAAAATTTTAGGACCAATGCTAGGGTAGGCGGGGGGGTGCCCGCATTTTCAACTCCGGGTTGGAGCTCCACTCGCGCGCGAGCGACTCACTACCTCACGGGCGAAAGGACTTTCCGCCGTTTTCTGTTGAGCGCAGCGTAGCTGCTCCCTCGCACCCATTTTTGATTGAAGTCGCCAGAGCTTAACCCCTTTACAACTGGAAACCCGTTTTGGGGGACAAAATTACTTGGATTTAGTATAGGGAGGGGTTCGGGGCTCCAAAAGGGGTTTAAGCTGCAAAAAGAGCTCTTCAAAAGACCGCAGAGGATCCGGGGGGTTACTCGCGCTCGCGAGTGACCCCCCCCGCCACTCACTGCAAAACGATCGCGAAAGGGAACCCGCTACCGTAGGATGACCCATTGCGAACAACATAATCAATCGCGGAACAAATCGATGCGCCTCTATCTTAGCACCCGTCCGACTTCGAAGCTTCTTTTATGAGGGGGGGGGGGGGGGATGGGGTACCCCGATCTTCACTGCTCTGTGCAGATCACTCGCCACCCGATTGGCGTCATAAATCGCTCAAAAACAGCCTTTATAGAGTGTATATAAATATTTGTTTGGCACAGACACAAACACTTATGCCCATATATATGTAGTGGCGGTGCATGGCGCCCGGAACCGGACGGGGCCAACGATCAAAATACGTCGTGCAAAATAAACGCCACCGAGGCCTTGGGGTATCACAGGACTATGTTACCGGTGGTGTTCCCCAGCTTCGGTGCTCGAAGTTAGCCCACTTGAAAAGGAGCTCAAAATAACCCATTCATGTTTGGGAAAAAAAGCAAGCAACTTGGCATCTGGTCGTGGTTGTCGTGAATCCTACGAGCACATGCGCCGTGAACCCTCCAAATCCAATAGCGGTGGCCGCCAGCTCAAGTGACTCTCCGAGATTCTAACACAGGAAGCCCTGAAGGTGACACCTCTTTCCGGACGGATGCTACGCAAGCCCCATTTTTCACTACCCACTTCTTACGCCGCCCTCGCGAGGGGTTTTGCTGTCTCGTTGAAGGACGGACGCGAACATGTTTTTTTGTAATAAGGCGCGGACGATAGAGGGTGCCCCATTATTTTTTCTGAGACTCCTCAATTTGGAAGCTTAAGCCTACTACCCAAAAACCGATACGTCAAGATAAAAAATTAAACTGCACCGGGTGAAAAGCCTAATTTAATGGCCTAGGTAAAAAACGAGAACCATGAACAAACAAATTGAGCGAATTCCCGACGATTTTGGGTTAAAAAGCTCCGTCATTCAGAAAACATTGTTTCACACGGAACATGCTACCTCCATCGTAGCACCCGTTCGCCTAAACCGGTGTAGCGGTGTAGCGGTGTAGCTCACCAGTTAATGGCCAGAATTATCGGGCATGAATCCAAAACGAAGGACAAAATGGGGGCTAACCACTCAGGCGTCGAGTGTCTCCGGGCCGCTTAGAAAAGGAGGCCATAAAGAGGAGGCCATACAGAGGAGGCTATAAAGAGGAGGCTATAAAGAGGAGGCTATAAAGAGGAGGCTATAAAGGAGGCTATGAAGAGGAGACCATAAAGAAGGCTATAAAGGAGGCCATGAAGGAGGCTATAAAAGAGGCCATAAAGGAGGCCATGAAGAGGAGGCCGTTAGGAGGAGGCCATCAAGGAGGCAATAAAGGAGGCTATGAAGGAGGAGGCCATAAATAGGAGGCTATAAAGGAGGCTATAAAGGAAGCCATAAAGAGGAGGCTATAAAGGAGGCTATAAAGGAGGCTATAAAGGAGGCTATAAAGAGGAGTCAGTAAAGGAGTCATCCCACGGTTGGGGGTTGCGCTTTCTCAGCCAAAACTTGTTCTGTCCGGCCGATCTCCTCATGTGAATCGCTTCCGGATGGTCTAAAAATTTTCTACAAAGATATACCTGGTATTTTGTAACTACCAGGGCATGGAAAGCTTGGTCGGGTTCCGCGAAGGAATGCCTTTGAAGTCATGTTTTGGGTGAGATATTGAGCTGCTCCTCATGCTAAGAGCTCAGATCATGTTCCTAGAATCTGCTGCGCCCCGACCCCTTCTGTAATCATGGTCGGTGGAGATGAACGTTGTTTTTTGTGAGGTCCCTCATTTCAGGAGCTCTGTGTATCCCACACAAATACAGAAACACTGTATTTTAAGGTACGCTGGAAGTCCATCGCCGATGAACGAAGCCGTGGCCTCTAGGTGTAATAAGCATCATACTTGTTGAGGCGTTCTACGGTAGCTCTCCCAACTAACTATACTTTAACGAATTCGCCGGTTTTCAAACCAGCTCCCGGCCGTATCCTCTCTCGAATACGGTTTCCCCTTGCCATCCTGCCGTGATCGTCCGATAGCACTTACTTTGCAAACAAGAATGTATTGGAAGATACTTTCTTCATGGCGGCCGTCCTCGTGTAGAGCACCCACGGAACGTTCGTTAATTTATATCACTGGTTTTGCACGGGGGCTATATCGTAGAATTAGTCTATTGCAATACAAGAATTACTTTTTGGACGCGGTTTGATTAAGGAGTCCTGTCACCAAGAAAAAAATAGCCAAAAGTCGGTATACCTTAATATAAGCATCGTAACACGTGTCTGCAAGGCTTTACAAAACCAAATTGGGCAGCCTCTGACCGGGACCATCATCCCATGTCACCTGGTCACTCCGCAATAGAAGGACCAAGATAAGGTCTGGGCCTAGAACGTTCGTTTTCACACTACACAGGTATACAGGACCATGATTTTTTTTACATGGTGGTCGCTCCGCAATAAAAGGCCCAAAAGGGGACCCCCCTACCGTAGCCTGGGTCACATGAAAAAGGCGGCCACCATGCATCTCGGTCTACACGAACACGAAGACGAAAAGAAGTATACTGGGAGGAGAGAGATACACATAGATACACATCCGTCTGGCTTGGTGTGGATAACGTAAACCCGAAAAACCATTGTCTAAAACCTTTGAAAAAAGGCGCGGGCCTGGGGGGGGGGTGTGGGGGGGGGCGACGACCATATCGCATTGGGGGATATGCGGGCATTGCAAGAGGAGATCGGGGCCAAGGACTGAATAAGATATGTTCGATAGCCTCGTCCAGCCAGATTGAATTGTACTGGTCTTCTAGTCAGAACGGTTCACGGTGTTGCAGTTAATGTGTGTTGTTGTGTTGTTGTTGTTGCTGAACATGTATGTGTCTCGGGAAAGGGAGTTCCCTTGCAATGCTCATTTCTTTAGCGGTGGCCCGGGGCCCGTCTCGCGTGTAACCCCCGTGACGGTGTGCGGTATTAAACGTCCGTGCTCTGTTAAATTTGTGATATCAAAACCCGCAGTGGAGTGACAAGCTACGCCAATCAAATATGAACCCGCCGAAAGACCAATGCTACGGTAGGGGTGTGTGTGGATTACCCCCTTTTGGGCACTTCTTTTTTCGGTGGCTCGGTGTCACTCGCGCGAGTGACCCCCTAGTTTCTCCATTTCGTGCTGCTGTTTGACATTCTCGACATTAATACGGGAAGGGAAGGTTAGCTACGCTGCACCAATAGAAACCCTGATCGCGTTTTTGTCAGTGAGGGTACAGAGTCACTCGCGCGACTGCCTTAGACCAGGTAGAGAAAACAGGGGGGGGTATCCCCCCACCGCAGCCTTGGTCTAAAGTACTCTAAAGACTGACCCCGTGACACTGAGTACTTTAGTGAGTGACCCCGTCACCCTGTGTGGTGTTAGGCTTCCATGCTCTGTTGAATTTGCGATATCAATCCACCATGGAATGGTAAGCTACGCTAAGCAAACGAGACACCTTCTAAAGTACTTTAGCGCGTGAACCCCGTGACCCTGTCTGTGCGGTAAAATTCTTCCATGCTCTGTTGAATTTGTGATATCAATCTGCATTGAAATGGTAAGCTACGCTACGTAAAAAAAGAAAAGATGACAGTGCTTTAGTCCGTGAGGTGTGGAGTCACTCGTCCGAGTGGCTCAAGCCCGATAGAGGAAATGAGAGTATGATGCTACAATACCCTAGCCTTGGTCTCGAAATAAGCAATACCAACCTATTATCATGATCGGTTGGACCAAACCACCGTAAAATGCAGAAGTTTACATTCCACCCCATGCTCAGTTGTTCATGGGGTGTCATTAAAGCAGACAGGAGTAACAGCCAGCTCCGTGCTGTCTATTTGCCTGCCTCACTTGTCTTAGAATGGCAGCGAAACAAACGATTTGCATATTGCAGTCCTACTAATGACGCGAAGTTCCCGCTGTTCAGCATCATCTAACGCATCACGCCCTGTATGAAAACTCATGTTGCCACAAGAAGGGTCATCGTCAACATCGGGGATGCTGACAATCGCACGGAGCATAGCTAACGCGCCGCATACATTACTCGACATATTTTGTGGCAGGGGGGGGGATCCCCCCACGTTTTGGTAAGGAAGCGCGGAAAGGAGATGCCCCCGCCTCCCCCTTGAGGCAGAGTGGGGGGGACCCCTTCCCACCCCCCTTCTGGCGTAGGGAAGGGGTCCTCCACCCTGTGGTAACGGCGGTGGTCCCCTTTTAGTGTGATGGGGGTGGGGCACCTCGTGATGAGAGGGGAGGCCTTCCTCTTTGTTGGGGGCGGTCGTCCAGGCCCGCACCCGTTCATGGCGTAATAATAGAACACCTTGCCGAGGTGGTCGAGGAGGGCAACACCCACCCTGATGAATGTTTTGCACATTTTCTCCTTTGATATCCAGGGCAGCAAGCATTGCCAGAAGAGAACGCACCTTCATATCGTTGGTTCCAATAATGGTTAAGAACACGTACGTCCTTCGAGCTGTGGCGATCGTGCCTGAAGGAGAAGTGCAGTTTTAAATGCAATTTATTCCATTTATGCGTTGTGTCGACAGCGATACGGCGATCTCCAAATTCAAAAAACGATATGTATATACATATTTATTCGTATCGTCGCAACACGCAGAGCCCGTGCCCCCGTTGGTCTGCCTGCATACTTCTTACAGTCCCGGTCTTACGTAAAGACTACTGTGTAGGGTCCACCGTGATATAGTAAACATATGTGTTCATGTATATAAGTATTCTTTCATCTAGTAGCACCGAATGTCTATAAATGATAGCCGTGTATATAGTATACCTGTTAACACTGTGCTCCCCCACACCCGAGCGCCTGCCATTGAACAGATTCACGCTCGTTTTAAAAAATTCCAATGAATCTACTTGGCACACGACGCCGTGCACCACCCTACTTTCCTTCGAGATACGGCCGGATCACAACCAGCGGCCAAGCTCAATATACTCGCAACGGTTTGTACCCCTTGGCACGTCTAGACAATGTATGTGTGACACACGCATGTGCAGCGGAAAGCAATACACAGTTATGCACTCCCCGATCGCACTACGACGCAACGCTGCCTTTGTGCGGAACGCGCTACCAGAGGAAAGGGGCGTTCTTTTATCTCCTAGACCCTAATCGCTGTGACAAGCCCAATTGGTCGCGATCAATGGACCACCATTCGTACACATAAGGGGCACAGAAGTGGTGTCCCATGCTCGCAGCTGGGCATGGAATGGCCTATCTCTACTCGAAAACAAAATGCCCCCCAACAAGGGGCAGCCCGGTACGTGAAGCCCGACACCGAGTTAGGCCGTTCTAAAGCTATCGTTCGAGCCATCCCGCGGACAAGGGGTTGGTTGAACTCTTTGCGGCCAGGGCGATTTCTGACCGGATGAGCACCCTCAAAGAGAGTGCTGCGGAATTCTCGGTTTAAATACGATATTTTCACGAGTATTACATTTTTAGGACTACTAGCCTACAGAAATGCTGGTCGGGCTACACGAACGAACGCCTTCGAAGCCATGTTTAGGTCGGGTGGGATGTTGAGCTCCTCATGTTAGGAGCTCAGAAAAATCTTAGAATTTACTGCGCCCCTGGCGTGAGACAACTCCTCAACCATATTTTATTTATACACCACACCGGTGTCACATACGGTCTGGTGGCCCCTTCCACCATTTCCCTGTCAGGGTAACCACCAAACGGTGGCGGATTTCCGGAACATCGGACAGCCTACTTTACAGACAAAACGGCGACAGCGTTACACTTAGCAACATTAAGTGGCGAATACCGGCGAACTGCCCTTCCTTTAACAAGCAAATGCGAGACTGCTAATTGCCACAGTGCCTCGCGTTTGCTTCTTTCCGACGGACCAAAATCACACGCCATTGGATAGAGCTACAAGAATGGAAGAGAGTTCGCAAGCAGCAGCACACCCCGGTAGGTTTGGCGGGCGACGTAGTATCAATCAAGGCTACCAAAGTGGGGGTACCCCATTCTTTCACTTCCGGGTTTCCATCACTCGCACGAGTGACTTTCAACATACCTCGCTGACTAAATCACTGGAGATGCCTTGTTTGGCGCGGGGCTGCTGACCATTCCATTGTAGGTTTATGTTGCCAAACCAAAACAGCACGAAAACGTAATAACGCAAGCAAACAGGGGGCCCACTTGCGCGGATGACCCCGCGGCACTCCAAAACGAGTGCTCGAAAGGTCACCTCCCCACAGTAGCCACGGTCTAATCAATGGTGTAAATAGTCACCTCGATGACATCTCCCTGGGCCGTCGACCAAACACGCGGCTGAACCTCGCAAAACTACAATCACACCTTCGCGTACAGGGTGAACCTACCCCGCCGCTATGCGGTTTGCGCGTGCGGGGCTCGAAGGTGGGTCTCCGCTTTACCGCGCAAACATAATCATGGACGATACTCGCGGTCCTCGATCTCTAGCGCCCAACCGCTCCACTTCGACAATGACGCCCTCCATGCATTCTGCGCCATGGTAGTACCGATACATCAGGACAAAGGAAAAGCCTTGCCACTATGTATACCTCAAAAGCGGAGGACGAACACGTCAACTACCCAACTCCGCTTCCAGTACGAGAGGCATAGCCATAGGGTACGCTATATATATGAGGCATTCGCTCTGGGGTACACGGGTGCGAAACCTGGCGATAATGTTGGCCAGATACATGCGTAAATCCCGACTCATGATTAACAAGCCCTTGGCAGCGTGTAGATAGGGCCATATGTCGTAAATGCCTTACTCGGTGTACGGACTGTCTGCGGACATAGTTGCAGCAAAGAGAGGGCAAGCTTACCACGGTCCATTCTTTTTCCCTCCATTAACACTTGGGTGTATAGGCGGCGTCCGAACTCGATGAGAAGCAAGAGTCTTCATAGACCTTGAGTTCAACCCCGTCGAGGCCAGTGTTGCCCGACATCACGGTGTCCTCGCAGTCTTCGAAGCGAATCGTGTCCGTGTCGATGAACGTGTTGTCGATGAACTCGGTGCCGTCGGCGGTCGTGAGTTTGATGCCCTCATTGGCGCCGGTCATGACGTTGTCCGAAAAGACGTTGTTCTGTGGCCGCCCAGTACCCAGCACCCATGGGTCGTCGGACCCCTCGTATGTGTAAACGTTGTACCTGAGGAAGGGATGTGCTTACGAACTTAGGACAACACCAGCATACACACGTAGCTCGCGACAGCATTTTAACGTCCGGGCGGTGATGGACTGTACCACACACATGCTTTTCTGAAGACACAGTGATAAGAGTTGCAAGGAAAGAATGAAGATCTGTTCCGCTGTATTACCTCACAATCACTTTTCGTGCCTTGCATCATACGACGTCGGGGGGTGGAGCTTACGGCAGCATAGGCCCGACCACCGCCATTCTCGTACGACGGACATATACTGTGATTGTTTTTGTTCGGCAAATTCCGTCATATGCTGGGGCTTTCTTCTTCCTGATTATTATTATTATTATTATTATTTTTATCCTCCGGCGGATGGGGAAAAATAAAGCTTTAGCTCACCACACTTCAACGTATTTTCATACGCGTCGTGTGTCGATTTAACTCAGTTGCTTTCGCAGCCCAACGCTAGCTGGCGCACCTCTGACGTGTCATGATTTTATTCCATACGATACTGTATTGGAACGGACCTTGTCTCCGTCATTAGTAGCACATAATTTTGGAGCTCGACCTCTGACCACTGACCAGGTGAGCACTAGCTCATAGCGATGGATTGACGCGAGAACAACCACAGCAAGTTCAGCAACCAATACGCCAGGTATCCCTCGCAAGCCGATGCTCACTTTTCAGAGTCGCTGATGAAGTTGTTTGAGAAGACGTTGTCGGCGCATCCCACGGACAACCTGATGCCGTACTTGTTGTCCTCGAAGGTGTTGCCGGATACATCGGCATTGACAATTTCCATTAATGCCATTCCAGCGTCGCCGTTGTCGTGGACGTGGTTATCTGCAGCGTGATCCCGGTCACAAAGGAAAACCGTCGTTGTATATTCGAAAATGAATGTTTGGCGGACATGGAAATGATCAAATACACTGAATGCCGGATATGTTTATACCCAACCAGACAGAGTGTAATACCACATTGGACATCTCTATATGTGCCAGATTCACCGATCGAGGATGGTGCTCTTGTAAGTCGTGCTGTCAACTCCCTTTGACACACTCGAGCGTGTGCTCCCTGTTTCCCTTGGGAAGCGATTGCGAATGGTGCATCAACGCCTAGGTTGCGCGCCGACAAGCACGCGTGTCCGGATCCACGAGAAAACAGCCGCGCACACCGACGAATTACAAGATGATACACGTATTTACTGTTTTTCGTTGGAAACATTGGTTGGAGACACTAGACCCCAAGACCCAAGCGTGAAAGCACCCTCCAGCTGTCTGTAGCACGTGGGGATGGTACAACGTGATGTGCCATCGTCGAAATAATCAGTTCCTCACCTTTGACGATAGCGTTGTCGCTGCTCCGGTGCAGGAAAATACCGACCGCGTCATCGCCGCCTCCATACACCTCGTTCCCCTGATCAAAACACCAATACATGCATCAAATGTAAGGTTTTGGTTTTCTTAGAGAAACAGGGATGAATATACGTACAGTAATGGGGTTGTCGTGCAGAGTTCAATATCATGACCGAACCGAACTGGGGGCGAAGCCGCGTACTACGATGGAAATACACACATATGG
This sequence comes from Undaria pinnatifida, assembly GCA_012845835.1. Taxonomy (NCBI): domain Eukaryota; class Phaeophyceae; order Laminariales; family Alariaceae; genus Undaria; species Undaria pinnatifida. The sequence goes on from JABAKD010000013.1 coordinate 4,413,141, forward strand.
GCTGATTCATGTCAGGCTGAGAACGCCCCTCAACTGCGAGCCAGTCGTTATCGTTCGAATACAGCACGACGTGTGGTATGCAACATCGGTAGTTGTATGCCTGGGCCATGAGGTTCTAACGCTTTCATTAACTTTTCTAATCGTGTTATGATTGTTAGGGGCCTAGGGCAATCCAGCTGAAACCCCACACCATGAATACCCTGCGTCAGACGCAACCCCCCCCCCAAAAAATAGACCAAAGGGAGCCCAAATTTCTGCCGCGCACGACACACACACCTGGATGGAAACTCCGTCGCACCGCTTGGAGGCGATGATACCGTGATTCCCGTTGTCGTAGACCTCGTTGTCGTGGATGGTCATCAAATCGCTGTCGTCGTGGGGGTCAAAGCCGTACTCGGTGTTGTCGTGCATTTTGTTCCTCCTCCAGTCTCCCTGCTGGTGGCCGTACGTGTAGACTCCGAAGTGGTTGTGGTGGATGTCAGAGTCATAAATGTTACCGTAGACGTTGGTATCACCAAATACGTCGACATTGCTCAGGTCCTTGCATAGCCCTCGAACCTGGACACGTACGTACGAGGTGTATTTTTGAGTTAAGGGTGGAAGCTAATCATAAGGGAGGCGAAACCTTTGGGGCGAGAAATGAAAAATAATATATTTTATTGTTTCGACGTTCAGGCTGAAGAGTGTCTTTCAGAGGCACTGACGAACCTTTTCACCATGAAATTGGCCAGTGTTGGGGTGTTGACGTCTGCCCTTTTGGCGTTGCTCGCAAAATTTGAAGTTCGACAGAGCTTTCATGTTCTGCGCTGTCGCCATGTTGTTCTTACGGCGGCAAATAGTGATAGAAGATCGACGCTTATGTAGAAGAGTGCAGATGATCGACGGTGAGTTTTCCAGACGCCCGCGTCGCCGTACCGACTTCCTGTCTGGCAACCGTAACATTGGAGAGGTGACCACTCAATCGCTTTTTTGGGCATCCCTATTCCTGTGACCAACGATTTCATACGCGTGGGCGCTATTGAAACACCCTTTAGACTTTATATACGCCCCTGTTCCACGCTCCCTCGACCCTCAGCAAGCGTAAATTGGACCCACTTGTGCACCCATTCTATGAATAGCCACAAACATCGTAGCAACACTTTATGGCCCTACGGCAAGCCTTCGGCGCCTCACCTTCCACGTAAGGCCATAGCTCTCGCCGTCGTAGAACCCAAGGTAGGCCATTTCGCTGTCCTCGATGTCCATCCTCGCTTCTCCCATGGTGTTCTTGGCCTTGCCATCGCAATCCTCGTTCTCATCTGTGACGATCTCCGAGACGGCGCTGATGTACGACCGACCGTCGTCGTCGTCTGTTCGCGGGCCGTTGTCAGAGGTATCCCAGGCAAACACCTAAAAAGAAAAAAAAGCGACGGCGTGGGCAAATATTCAATGATGCATATCGCAAGCAGAGGACAGTAAATGCACAGTAAACGACGTCATACTAAAAAAAAAAGAATACACCCCAGCTTTGAGATCGAAGATTTTGTCGAAACTCATCTTTATGCAAGATGTGATGCTCCAATCGCGCGTATCACAGGATTTGTGTCCTCATTAAGGATACAGGTCGGCGATTCTCCTTAGAACTACATGCAACAGCAGCAGCGTAGCGTGTACCAGGGTCAACAGGATGGTGTTAATCAATCTGTCCGCGGAAACGATAGCACCCGCGTTTGTTTGAGCGAGACATAATTCTGACGGCTGGTCGTGGAACGTACCAGTTTCTTATTTGTAGTCTAGACTATATCCTGTAGTATTATATACTATAAAAATGAAAATACACTCCAGCTGTGAGATCGAAGATTTCGTCGAAACTCATCTTTGCAAGCTGTGTGTGATACTCCGATCGCGCGCATTACGAGTTGTGTGTCCTCATATATATATGGAGTATCACACACAGCTTGCAAATATGAGTTTCGACAAAATATTCGATCTCACAGCTGGAGTGTATTTTCATTTTTTACAATATATATATCCTGTAGTCTAGTGGTATGACCGGTGAGGGGAGGGGGCAGGTACAGGGTCATATATATGAGAAACAGAAATGCCGACCCGGGGCGGGTTTCAAAATTGGGAGAGGCCATGCTCTGCGGAAACTTCAACAGAGGAATCGTTCCACCATTTAATGAATTCGTGTAAAAATACCGACCTGTCCTTCTTGCTACCCTTTTTCGTATTGATTGGTTGCCCTCTATCTACACCTCACACATGTACATTATTTTATTTTCGGAATGACGTGGTCGAGGGCGCCCGGACAGTCTTTTTTCGACATCTCACATTAAAAATGTTCAAAATGGAAAACTACGGGGAGCGCTGTGATCGCCGGACGATTAGAAGAAAATAAGTTTTCACGCTTCAGTTCTGTAGGGTTTGTGGATTCCAGGTAATAAGGGTATGGGGGTCTTACAGAACTTCCATCAGTTCCGGGTACGAGAGTATGCAAGTGTTATACGAGAACTTCCAGAATTTCCGGGTATTGTAGCACAGGCATACAGAACTCACTGAAGTATCTGGCGGGTACAACACATGATGTACCCGTGTACCCCGGTTATGGTGGCAACGAAGGGTCTTACAGAACTCATCACAGAAGTTCCGGGTACTGGTATGAAAGTCTCACAGAACTTTCAGGAGGAGTTCCGCGTACGGGTATAAAAGTCATATAAAACTTGCAGAACTTCCGGGCAGGTATAAACATGCTGTACCCGTACCCCGGGTTTTTGTGGTACCGGCGTACAGAACTTCCAGAAGTTCCGGGTACGAGTATGAGGGTTCTATGTAACATAGGTCACATAAGTTCTTTGTACGGGGTAAATTACCCGGGTAGGCTTTTGTGTGTACCTCACAGACAGAGCGAAAATGGAAAGTTCGGGTACTACGGGTACATGGATATCGTACAGAACTCACAGACGTTTCGGATGTGGGTTGGGTTGTGCAGAACTCACAGAAACCCCGGGTACGTACGGGAAATGTCCGGGTGTATGCCCGCTTCAAGCTGAGGGGCAAAAAAAACAACAAACAAATATATTACCTGCTGAAAAATCGACAAAATTGTCAACGCATTTCAGATTACTGCGATTGACATACTGCATACACTGGATGCACTCAAATAGGCAATCTGCCACTAACACTTGTTCATCTTCTGTATCACAGATAGATCATACCATGGTGTACCCCATGTGTGGCGCCGAAAAATACGTAATATCTGTCGCAAGTCCATTTTCTCCATTACTACTAGGTTGATAAGCCAAGTGCCACGTCAAAGAAGAAGCAAAGCCATCGAACACACAGAGAATAGTTCAAGACTTCGATGATATGACAGCGAGATCTGCATTTTTATTATAAAAATTAAATTACACTCCAGCTGTGAGATCGAATATTTTGTTGATCCGATCGGAAAAAAAAAAGATTGGCAATACGCAATGGTACGTGGTTTCCCGATCGGAGGAAAAAAATCGTTGTTTCGAATATTATAAAAATAAAAATACACTCCAGCTGTGAGATCGAATATTTTGTCGAAACTCATCTTTGCAAGCTGTGTGTGATACTCCGATAGCGCGTATTACGGGTTGTGTGTCCTCATTAAGGATATAGGTCGGCGACGACCCTTGCAACTACAGTGTAGCTGTCAGGGTCAACAGGGTGATGTTAAGCAGTCTGTGCGCGGAAACTATAAAACCCGTTTCTGAGGGGGACAAAATCTGACAGCTGTGGAAGGAAATGCATCAGTTTATCAAGTGAACCCTGTAAGTCGAATATCCGGTGAGGGGAGGGCGGAGTTTTTAAAGACGTAGGGGCCTGATTTTGATCAAAAGGGGGGCGGGAGGGGGGGACGGGGGGGGGAGGGGACGGGTGGGGCAGGTCAAATTGTGCGTGGACTCTATAAATACTTCTTGTGGCGGAGGGGGGGGGAATGTAGCGGGGGCGGGCGGGGGCGGGGGGGGAGGGGTTTAGGTCGTCGCATAGATGTAGGGGTTTGATATACGCGTGGTGCTAGGTCTAGGCGATGGTGCGGGTGGTGGGGAAGGAGGGGGCGTTGGGGGCGGGGGTGGGTGGGAATTGCAGCAGCGGCATGGACTGCTCTGAAACGATAAGGAGGCGATATCCAGGGCGTGGAAGTGTTTATTACTCTGGCGGATTTCGATGGTAGGTGGGGCGTTTAAGGAAGAGAAAGCGAGGAAAAAAAAAAAAAAAAAGGAGGGGGGGGGGGGGGGGGAGGAGGGGTTTTCAACAGGTTTAGGTCATACAATATTCAAATCACGGATTTGATCGATACTGATGTTCGCAACATTGTGTGTAATCTTCCGATCGCGGGTATTAATCATATATTTAGGGGCTTGCTATACGCGCGGTGCTGGGTCTAGGCGATCGTGCGGGGTGTGGGGAAGGAGGGGGGGAGGGGGGGATTAATGAAAGCTACGCCATGGATGTCTAGAAAGATAATGACGTGATATCAATTGCTTAGAAGTGTTTATTATATCGAATCGAATTCAATTGGATTCAATAAAGAAAAATACTCCGGAGTAGTTTCGATTCAAAAGCGTCCTTCGTTAATACGTTAATACGTCCCCTTGGAATCGAAAGAAACATCAACAACCAGGTAGGTGCTCTCATTTTTTGATACGTTTTGTTGTTGTTGTTGTTGTTGTTGTTGTTGTTGTTGTTGTTGTTGTTGTTGTTGTTATCACATTAACTCGCATCATCAAGTCCGTGGTCACAGGACAGGCTCCAGTCACTCTGGAGACAGCTGAGGAATATCCCAGGGAGAAACACATACGTACTGCTTGTTGTGTTCGGTGTTTGGTTTGTGTGACTGAAAAAACATGGTAACATCCTAATTAATGCATGATGATACTCTTTCCGGATTAAACCTGCATGAATACAGAACTCCCCGGGTATTGTAACGAAGGTATGCCCGTACCCCCGTGTATTGTGTCACGGTCTTACAGGAGTCACAGGCTTTCCGGGTAAGGGTATGAGGATCTTACAGAAGTTCTTCTGTTGCAGAAATTTCGGGTACACGGGCAAGGATGTCTTGCAGAACTTCTAGAACTTCCGGGTATTATGGCACAGAACAGGCGTGCAGAACTCACACAAGTTCCGAGCGGGTACGAAACATGCTGTATGTTAAGGAGCTAACTAGTGGTGTTTAACCACTACTTGCAAAAGGTTGACAAATTTTACTCAAACTCAGCCTTGTAACACTCGGCGAGATCCCCCCCAGGAACGACGGGGTAGCAGGTCGGCCGGATATACGGGCGGACCTGTCAATATATCCAAGCCGTTTCATTTCCTGGGTATACCAGGGAGAGCATTTATTTTCTAAGTTCGGCATGTATGTGGAAAGTCTGAAAACGTTTATTAAGGTGGATGGATGTGGGACTTGAACCCACGACCCAGAAACCCATGGTTAACCAAATCTTACCCAAAATATGGCTTATAACACGCTGTACCCGTACCCCGGGTATGGTGGCCACGGGCGTACAGAACTTCCAGAAGTTCCGGGCTCAGGTGTGAATGTCCTACATAACTAGTAAAAGTTCCGGGTACGGGTATGAATCCCCCGCAGAACCGACAGAAGTTATTTGTAGGGAAATACCCGGGGTAAATAGCCTGGGTACGGTTTGTACGTCCCTACACAGCCTCGCAATGTGCCAACAATTTCCCCCCCCCCTTGTATATGATTTCGATTTTCAGATCACTCTGCGTTAGAGCCCCTGTCCCCCCCCGGGATACGGTGCGATCACAGCGCTCGGGCTATTTTTCCATTCTGACCATTTTTGATGTGAGATGCGTATGTATGCTATCCCAATCCCCGAGCATCCTCGACCTTGTATCGAGCATTCATTCAAAAAGCCCGTTTGATACAACCCACGACGTGCGTGGTGCGAAAGAGGGCTGGTACACTTTCGCCAAAATATGCCATCCATTTGTCCCCTGACGGAATTTGATGACTGTGGAAGTAGTATCCATTCCCGTTTCTCCCAGACACACCGAAATTTTGAGTTAATAATACGTGTTTCGCTGTATATCTAGGCCATGAGACAATTGACCAGGTTGAAAACTTTCAATCATATTTTTCCTAAAAAATTCGTTTGTCGAGGTATTAGTATGGAGGCCCTCTGAAGTGAAAATAATGACTCGTAAAATGGATGCGCACTCTTTCGAAGCTAGGTACGGCAGCAGCACTCGACCTCGAAACAACCGGAGAAAGCTGTGCCCAGAAACAGCGGGGGGCTATCACTATGCAAGGCGAAAGAAAGGGGCGGGAGCTGCGATGACTACGGCAGAACGTAAACCGGGGTGACGATCACTGTGTGAGGGGGGGAAACATAAGGGGTATTTTATTCTTGAAACAACAGCTCTGGGGCGAAGGGGACAGGTAGAGTCGCGCTAGACTGCCCTACCAGGTCAGCGCCTACCTGGTAATAATGCTACCAACGGTAATAATACCGTATTGGTTTGAATTCCAGGCAAAAGTCTGCAACGTCGAGCAGCGAGTGGTCATCGCCCATGTTCAAATTGAAAACCAACACATTGGACGGTGCATGCGCTGGTGCCAAGGGCCTGCGGTACCGTCGGGAGTGCCGTGTGGGCAACTTGCACGCAAGCTCACAACTCCCCGATCCCATGCGTTTAAAGCGGAGTGAGCGTCACACGATGGTTGCGTTTTCGGTTTCTGCTGTGTTACCCGCAGCAGACATTGCATTGAATATGGACCTGTGGACCTGTTTCCTTCGTGCGTAGGGAACGCGGTGGGGACGGAAACGAGCTCGCAACGAATTTCTCGCAAACCAGACCGCTTACACAATATAGCTCACCTTGGTGCTCACGAAATCTAAGTTTCCCCCGTAAGCGCGCAGGTTTATATACGTGCTGCTCGTGCTCAGCAGGCGCAGCTCATCGGCGTCTCCCCCGGCAGACGTACCGTGGACCTGACGATCGGACAAGAGTTCCGGGACGATCAGGGGGGAGATATAATTCAGACACGCATTGTACATTGAGAAAAGTGTGCAGCGCAGCAGTGGTCAGTGTTATCCATTGGCAGCAACTTGCCTCCTCCCTGTGACAGCGACTACTAAAACCTGGTACATGGCGTGTTGTATGCATGCTGTGCTGTGAGGAGTAGGAGAGAGACGCGTGCCCAGATTACCGGAGGTTTTTGCATCTCTCTGTTTGCAAGCAGGGCGGATAACTTTTGGTCGTAAGGTCCTCGACAGGAAAGGGCATGCCGCGTTGTCTGGGTCCCTCCGCAAAACGGCTGCCACGATTTTGTGCTCTCGGAATGCAAGGGGAGTATTACCACACTACGGCAACAATAGTAGTTTAAAGATTCATACCCTCGAACGTGTGGGTTCAGCTCCAAAAGCTATATATAGTCTAGTCTAGACCATTCAGCATGGCGTATTAACCGCTGATTCATATATTATTAGTATGATTTTTTTTAATTGTAAATTTACGCATAGCTCATAACAGATCACTACGGAAGAAACGCTGTTTACTCCTGTGTCACCTTACCTGGAGTGTGATGCCGTCTTCCACGTACAGGCTCTCTGTGAGAAGCCATGTTCCCGTAACCGTGTCGCTTACGTCGCCGCTGCTCGAGTCCACGGCGTACAGTGGTGCGCGGCCATACATGTTTTCCCAGATTTGCGTGAGGGTGACGCAACCGCCTCGTGTGCTTCCGTCTGCCGACTCGAGGTACAGACGTTCGGATGATGAGGCATATCGGATGGACACTGTGATGCTCGAATCGCATTTTGGTTTTGCGATAGGGTCGTTAGGCGAAGGGGTGTCAGCCGCATGGGCTTGCCAGGATGCCAGAAGGCCCACAATTGCCGCGGTTCGTCGCATCATAATGCTTCGTTCTGCCTCTAGGTTTTGACCCTTTCTCGAGAATAATAGCACTGTGACTGGCAGTGTTCTGTTGGCAGTGTGCGCTTTGATGAGTAACAGGCGGGGGGGGGGCGGGGGGGGGCAGTGAAAAGTCGCCTGGCACGTCGAGGTAAGATCGCGGGCTGATCTGTGGACGGGATATCGTGTATACAGTCAGCGACTTTACTCCGTCGTTAGGTGGTTAATGCAAAACGTCGAAGCCTCCCCTGCGGAGTGAAATGCTCGAAACATCCAATTTTCGTGTATTATGTCGTTCTTGGGAACAGGGTTGAAGATCGGCACGATAATTTATTCCAATCCGATACTGCGGACAATTTCCCCCCCCGATATCCAATTAGATTGCCTACTCGTACTTGCATCGGACTGTACTGAATCGCGAATACCTTCGTTATAGAATGACAAGACTTCCCTTCGGAGTCGTTTTATAATTAGATCGAGGTAACAACGAGGGAGACACGAGAAACAAGAAGGCCCAGATCAACGACTTGGTCAACTCAGTTTCGAGCACGATTACCTTTACGATTTCCGATATTTTCAAGCCATGCCAAACTAACTACAACGATAGTCTCGATCATCAAATATTGTTTTGTCCGATGTTATTGTTTTCTGCTCCGACTCGTGGATGATCGGTTGCACGCCTTCGCTACCTGCCACTTATCGCATCATGTCGTGCGTTTTGTGGTGGGGAATTCATGACAAAAATGCAATGTGTTTCTGTACTGATTAACCAACTGAACCTTCCTTTCCGCATTACACCCAATACTGCAGACAGGGGCGGGAAATCCTTACCCCATCCTCCTCGGAAAAGGCGGGGTGTTCAAGACGACACACCTACCTTCTTAAACTACTACAGTATTTCGTATTTGATTACTGTTTGATGATGCTTTCTGGCAAGCGTGGTACAGGGTCGTGCCTGCCTACTCCTTTGCAGGTAGGGGCTTGCCAAACTTCGTTCTAATCTACGATTTTAATGTGGAATCACGCAGAGAGTAGTAGTAGGCGCCCTTCGGTGTTATTTATGAAGTGTGGCAGCTATATATAATATGAATGTTTGAGATAAAAACAGCGTAGTAGTAATCAACTGCTGTACCAGGCTGTATGTATACCAGTAGTTCCCGTGCCGTGCGTGTTACTCACGCAGGCGTATTTACGGCGCTTTCTTTGGCGGTGGGAATGCACTTATTACAAGACTAAGAGAGTGATAATACGATGTAGCCCCCCCCCCAGTCTACCAGTGATTTTCTTTAACGAACGTTTCATCATGTTTGCTCGACACGAGGAAGCATATGATGTAGTTCTGTGAGTCGCATATCTCTAATAATAAGAGAGGACAACCCAACGGCCGAAGTCTGGTTGGCAAGGGGCACCGTATTTCAGAAGGTATGACCGGGAGAGCTGGTTTCAAAACCGGCCATTTCGTTGAAGAAACGTTGAGGGGTTAGCTTAGAACGACTCAAGATTCATCCCCGACGTCTATATCGCCTGTTTTTACCTGGCGAGTCCGACTACAACCTGCTGCATGTAGAAACGGAGAGAAATGAAACACTGAAACATTGCGGAAAACTCAGCTAATTATAATACTCGGAGTACTTATCAATGAATGCTCGTCGTACTACACCAACAACAATTAACTACTGTAGTAGTACTGTTGTTGTTCGAAACACCTACCTCTCGTGGTGTACCCATTAAAAATCTGGTATTCACATACACCTCCTCCACACACAATACTTATTTATTTACCAGACAGGGCAGGAATACCGCCAGGTAAAACACAAAAAACTAGACCAACTGCAAGGAGAATATATCATCAGCCAATCACGTGCATACATACATTAATCGGCCATTTACCCCCTGTTATACTGCTGCGGCGATCTCTCTCTCTCTGTCTCCCTAGGCTTTCTTTCGTTTCTGCTCCTAGATTGAGGAGGTTTCAACACTCAATTAAGATGCCGTTTTAGGTTGCTTACAATACGCCAACTTTGTGGGCAGCGCCAATCTAACCCACGAAAACTCAGCCGACAAACGTCAAGAGAAATAGTCTAGTTGGTTAAAGAGAAATGAATGCGGTTTCCTACCCTCGAGACTACCAGGTATTTTTTTTTGTTTTTAAATGGGTTGGTTGACGTTTCGAACTTTACATGTGTGGGGCGTCAGAAGTGAGATATCGGCGTACAAATATAAGTTTTACAAGGTGCAGAGTTGGCCGGCGAAACTACGACTTGTCCCCCTCTTCTTCCCCACTAAGAAAGGGCATAGAGCGTGGTAAAACCACGGTTGACATCATGAGGTCCCACTTGATGCTCAGCACTCGGATAGAGCCTCGTTGAGTCGGGTCTTAATTTATTTGCAGGATGAGCCTCTCGCCAACGATTCCATCACCGGAATGTGTTGTCGGGCCAACCGTGTTCGTGCGCCATCATATTTCGTACAACATCTATCTGGCTGTAACCCACAGTCAACGACGTCTCCTGTTGTTGTGTAGGTTTTCCTTGTGCACGTGTACCACCTGCAAATAAATGAATGGTTTCTTGACCACAACAAGCAGGGTGGCCACACACTTTCGGCGTCATGCATACATACGGAGGTCGACGGCGATGACAGCAGCAGCAGTGTGTTAGCGCTGCAGCAGTGCGAGAACCCAAACAATAATAATATTGATAGTAATAATAATAGATAGATGTTACATCAAGACAATTTGTGAAATCAACAATTAATTTCATAGAGGTGCCTTCTTACACATACATGTCTTGAAGTGTGTGTTTCGATCCTAGTGGGTTTCCGTCCCCTTGTCTTCCCGGATTGATATTGCCCGCAATAGCAACACACTGCACGCTCTTTTGTTGTTGACATAATTCGCCTCCTAGGTAAGTAAGTACAAACTAATAATAATCTAACCGTAGTCCGATATAACTGAGGGCATTACTTCGTACATTGAAAAACTGCCATCATCGTGCTTTTACATTTTTTTCCAACCTGCCAGAGATTGGGATTCGCAACTCGATCGAGGAGAATCGAGAACGTCAAACCGGCACGTTTGCATTCCCACATCATATTGGCACGTACACGTACGTGCGGGAAACTTTGTCGCGGCAGGTACCTCGAAAGTACGCGAAGTCCCCGACAGAGCTCGTATCTCTGGGAAAAATCGCCACGGACGCTGTAGTTGACAATTAATTGAGCTCGATGTAGATCGGTGGAAAGGTCCGCATAATAATTATAGTTTTCACGCACAAATTGAGCTGCCCCACCCCCCCCCTCACCCTCCACCCCCCCCCACCCCCGCCCCATTTTGTCAAAACCAGCCCCCCACGTCCTCAAAAACTCCGCCCTCCCCTCACCGGTTATTTGACTTACAGGATCCACTTGATAAACTGATTCCTTCCCTTCCACAGCTGCCAGATTTTGTCCCCCTCAGAAACGGTTTAATAGTTTTCCGCGCACAGACTGACTAACATCACCCTGTTGACCCTGATAGCTACACTGTACCAAGTAGTTGCAAGGAAGGGGAGACGCCGATCTATATCCTTCATGAGGACACAAAACCCGTAATACCCGCGTTCGGAGTATCACACACAGCTTGCAAAGATAAGCTTCGACAAAATATTCGATCTCACAGCTGGAGTATGTTTTTCATTTTTTAAATATTTTATTAGTACGAAGAATACATTCTAAGTACTCCGGAGTGTTAATTAGTCTAGAGTGTATCTGGTGCGTGTGAAAGCGGGGCGGCTGCATAAAATCCCCAGTTTGGAGGTCGGCGTTTTCTTGTACAAGCATTACTACTACTACTACTACTACTGCTACTACTACTACTACTACTACTACTACTACTACTACTACTACTACTACTACTACTACTACTACTACTACTACTACTACTACTACTACTACTACTACTACTACTACTACTACTACTACTACTACTACTACTACTACTACTACTTCTATTACTACTTCTATTACTACTACTTCTACTACAACTACTACTACTTCTACTACTACCACTACGACTACTACTACCACTACGACAACTACTACTACTACTACTACTACTACTACTACTACTACTACTACTACTACCACTACGACAACTACTACTACTACTACTACTACTACTACTACTACTACTACTACTACTACTACTACTACTACTACCACTACTACCACTACTACAACCACTACAACCACTACAACCACTACAACCACTACTACCACTACTACCACTACTACCACTACTACTACTACTACTACTACTACTACTACTACTACTACTACTACTACTACTACTACTACTACTACTACTACTACTACTACTACTACTACTACTACTACTACTACTACTACTACTACTACTACTACTACTACTACTACTGCTATTGTGTTACTACATACATGCACTTATTATCAGTACTCCTGTACTTGGCTGTCCGAGAAACAAGCTTCACCAATGGACCAACAGAGGCAAGTCAACCCTCTCCATGTTATCGTTGCGAAGCATCAACCGACAAACTGGCGGTGTCCTCAAGATGCACCAGGTCCTGACAAAAAGCACCTCGTATTATATATACCTGTGTGCAAGACCATCTTCAAAAAAGTGTTGATATAGTAGTCGCCTACCTCAATGTTTTTTCCATGTGGATAATGAGGGAACCCACAGATTATGTGTTACTAGCTGGTATGCCGCGCCTCTACTGCTGTCAACGATTTTTTTCCGGTTCGAAGAGTACCTGGTACATTGTGCACCACTACGCCTTACTTGTAGCATCTTCAGAAGTTCTGTATGTAGTCTAGTCTCTAGTCTTAATGTCTTACCACAAAAACGAAATTGTTGTTCCAGCAGTAAAGTAGTAGTAGTACGTAAGATACGTTAACACGACGGAGACTCGAGCTCGTTGCGCCGTGGACAACTTTCTTCGTGGGAGGATTGCGGTGGTGTTTCTAGCAGTAGATGATGGCAACCGCCACCATCGTGGACAGAGCCGCCCAGATTTACGTTTATTATTTAGTAAAATATATGGTGGTTTTTGATTTGTTTTTTCGATGTAGCCGTATCATTCGTCCGGCTTCGTAGTTGAATCGGCGCCGCAAGTAAATAAAGGGTCAATGTTTGCGGTGCACAACAGACAAGAACAGCAAACAAAACAACGCGCTATAGACTAAACACTAGGGCGGTGGCTACACTGCTGTATGTAGTTGCATGGGGAGTCGCCGACCTATATCCTTAAAGTTGATCAGGACACACAACCCGTAATACGCGCGATTGGAGTATCACACATGGCTTGCAATCATGAGTTTCGACAAAAAATCGTCGATCTCACAGCCGGAGTGCATTTTGATTTATGAAATACATCAGGGCGATCTCATATGGTCAAGTAGTTATCCTGAAATGATGCAAGGAGTGCATAGACTAGATAGTTTGAGTTGGTTCTAGGGATCGAATCGCGCGTGTGTCGGACTATTAATGGGCATATTTGCCAATAATCGGGGAAAAGAAATCAAGAGGAATCAAACTGCCGAGAGCTCGGTGTAGCAGCGTGAGTATATATAGAGAGGTGCTACAAGCAGTTCTATGCGAGGCGAGGGCTGCGAGGCGACCAGGGAAGCATTAGCTGGTTAAAACATTCTCGCAGAAAGAAAAGAAGGAACGTTCCGTAGTGGGGGAGGGGGCGAAGCAAGGGCGAAGAGCTTGTGTACTGACCCCGAACATGAATCACATGTAAGTCTAGACTAGCCTTCCAGGTACAGTTCTACACTAGTAGAAAGAAGTGGAAAGGAAAAGTGCGAAGGTAATAGAACAAGGGATGAGCACAACATAACATGAAATAAATGTAGTCGGTTTCCTCGGTGCTTCAATATTAGCAAGTAGTCATTGAAGTTCATGTTTGTTTCGCGAATATGACGAGAGAAGGCCGCGAACTGAGCCCGAGCTTGCAGGTTTGTATTTCATAAACCCTTTTTCTTACAATCGACCGGCCGAAAGCGCGAGAGCGTGAGTTGGGGAAATTCGATGCAAATCAACTAACTCATAAATAAATGAAGACGAACCGTGGGAATTCTGACAACCTTAATAATAGCTGTGCGCGATAACAATCTGATAACAATGAAGGCGAGGGTACCGGGGGGGGGGGGGGGGGAAGAAGACATATCGACCTGTGACCATGAGTATTTTGCAGAAGGCCGCCGCGAGAGGGTAAAACCTGTCACTCACTCGAGTTGAGATGGAGGGTAAAGTTACCTGATGATGAAAAAAATGTGAAGAAACAACACAGAGATACAAGAAGAGAATGACGCTCGGTTCGATTTATTTGTGAAACGATTTCCGATATCTGATACCGGCGTTTGTATTTTGTATGTAGTCTAGACTATATGATAACAAGATGTCACCGTTATGGTCGTCCTCGTTTATAGTACTACATACATACAACAGCAGTCAACACGGTCAACATGTAATAATGGGCGCACCATTTGCCAGATTACTCCCACTCACTGCTATAACATACTCCGTATATTACACAGGTTAATCACACATAATAATACAGCTGGAGTGTATTTTAATTTTTATAATAATAATCCGATCATTTGTGTTCCTATAATTTCCTCAGTCTGTCGCGTGTCGGGTGGATGCCGGAATGTCCACTCTGCGTGCGCGTCAGGGTATGTTTGAGTATTCTATCCGACCGTTCGCCGTTTTTGGACAAGGCCAGATATAGCTTAACCGTGCCATCGACCCGGGGAAAACGCAAGTCAATTTCCCCACATAGGGCAACCATGAGACGCATATATTATAAAAATTAAAATACACTCCAGCTGTGAGATCGAAGATTTCGTCGAAACTCATCTTTGCAAGCTGTGTGTGATACTCCGATCGCGCGCATTACGAGTTGTGTGTCCTATATAGTCTATACACACAGCATACACACAGCTTGCAAAGATGAGTTTCGATAAAACATTCGATCTCACAGCTGGACCATGGTGGAGTGTATTTTCATTTTTATAATACATAGTCTACATGGGCTGATTTTTATCATATATGCTAGACGACGATGTGACAGAGGATCGTCGTAGCATGTTTAGGTTATTTTGGAATTTTGTGGATGACGGGGCCCTTTTTTTTGGTAATAATAATGCATTTTCTACTCTTTTTTTCATCCGACTCCCCAATAACAATAACCCGAAGTCATCGGAAGGTCGTTTCGCGCAACGGGACGTATTACTCCATCTATCTAGTAATATATTACTCAGTATAAAAATTGAAACACACTCCTCCATCCAGCTGTGAGATCGAATATTTTGTCGAAACTCATCTTTGCAAGCTAGCTGTGTACTGTGTAGGACTAAGTGCCTTCCTTATCGTTGTCCGATTTGTTCATCGGGTTGCAGTTTTCGATTATTCCTCAAAGTCACTAACTTTTTTTGGGTGAACCAGAAGATGGAGATCCTCAACATCAAGCGAAGAGAGCCTCGTAGAAAGAAGCAGGCGGATCTTCACCATGTAGCACGCGTGTCATGATATGGCATGATCGTACCATGCCAACGCTGTGATTCATTTAGAGACATTGGGGGCAAAACCTAGGCTAGGCCACAGTTAGTTACCCCAAAACGTGGGGCAGACCTTATTTTGGCATTTTTACGAGTATCGGCATAAAAAGGCCAATTTGAGCCGTCGACCAGAGCTCAACGGAGATTGTCGGAAGAGCATCCGCCGATTGGCGATTCCTCATACACGCGTACGTACACGGTCGGTCGTGCTTTGCCTACGACGAGGTGTCCGATCAGACTTCGTTTCACAACACAAGAACAGAGTGACCTTATTGAGACGTACGGTATGATATGATATACTCTGTGATATACTTGAAAATATGTATGTACATGTATGTGTGTTCTTTCGTAAACAACTCGTGACCTTCCCACCTTTTACGTCGAGCGCAACCAGTGTCCCCATGCTGATGCCTCATCATGGGGAGGCAAACGATACGACGTTTTTTGTGTTTTAGGAGAATGAACAACCGAGCACAGAAGGAAGTTACAGAGGTGATACATTGCTCAAAAATTGAAGCACACGGCCTGATCGACACGATCATCGATCGCTTCTTCTTAGGAGAGGTGCGACTGAGTGAACGCCGGAATGTATGGGTCTTCTTGTTGATCTCTTCGGTATTTTTATCTTGCGTTTTAGCGCTATTGTAGCTAGTCCCGCCGCGGCAGGCTTCGCAGAACGAGCTGGAGGGGCGGGGGGTTTCTCGGTGGCTTCGTCCGAATGTGGGAGGGTAGTAGGTAGACCGAGATCGATGCAGTTGGCAGATCCTGCGCCTCACGCCTAAGTCCTACAACACGCGCTCTTCAAAATATCATGGACCATGTTTTGCGTACCGCTTACTACTGCTGTGTTTCATTCGATCGATGCTGATGTTGTTTCACCAGCCCACCATGTCTGAGTGTTCATTGCATTACACTGATACTTTCCACACACACCCCAAAAAATATTCAGCGCAACAACTAGTGTCCGTGATGATGTCTCATGCAGAGACGAGGTCTACGGTGACATCCTAGAGATACACATCGTGCATATACCGAGAAGAGGGGGTTTGGCCATAATCTATTGGCCATGACATGCCCACCGCGATGGGCTGAGGAGTTGTTCTACTAGCCCCGCCCCATCTTTTCTTCAACGAAATCGCCGATTTCAAACCAGCTCCCCGACGTCATCGATCGATAGGCCTTTCTTTGCACACACAATAAAAAAGATGGGAACTTTGTTTTCAGTTGCATCCTTCATTGCGCCAAGCAGCCATGATTGATGATGATGATTGATGAGATGATGATTGATGATGAAGCGTTCGTTAAAGAAAATCGCTAGTTTTTTTGGGGGGGGCTATCGTAGAATCAGTCTGAGCAAAATACGCTATATATATTGAAACGGGTTTTATAGTTTCAGCGCACAGACTGACTAAAATCATCACCCTGTTGACCCTGATAGCTGCACTGTAGTTGTAAGGGGAGTCGCCGACCTATATGCTTAATAATGAGGACACACAACTCGTAATGCGCGCGATCGGAGTATCACACACAGACAGCTTGCAAAGATGAGTTTCGACAAAATCTTCGATCTCACAGCTGGAGTGTATTTTCATTTATTATAATATATTATAACTAAAGAAAGTACACTCCTCCAGCTGTGAGATTGAAGATTTTGTCGAAGCTCATCTTTGCAAGCTGTGTGTGATACTCCGATCGCGTGTACTACGGGTTGTGTGTCCACATTAAGGATATAGGTCGGCGACTCCCCTTGCAACTACAGCACAGTGTAGCTATCAGGGTCAACAGGGTGATGTTAGTCAGTCTGTACGCGGAAACAGTGAAACCCGTTTTGGAGGGATAAAAATCTGACAGCTGTGGAAGGAAATGCATAAGTTAAAAAAGTGTATCCTGTAAGTCGTACAACCGGTGACGGGAGGGCGGAGGTTTGACGGGCGTGGGGGCATGGGTTTGAACAAGAGGGAACGTGCGGACGGGGGTGGGGGGGGGGGGGCAGCTAAATCTGTGCGTGGAAACTACTAATCCTGCAAGGGGATAAATCTGACGGTTTTGATATCTATACATACATGCTATCCAATTATTACACCAGTCAACATACATCTTCTATCTTACTCTTTCGTCCGATCATGGCAGAAACGTACGCAAATTTGCACTCTGGGTAGACCACGTCTCTGTACGATAATGATGGTTGGCGGAAGATACCACTCACTGCATTATGGCGCAATGATTCGACTTCATATTCTGCTGCTTAATGGGGAAGGATATTCGGTTTACATCGGAACAGCATGATGTACGCTATATATTGTCGGTGGGCAAATATATTAGACTAGTCTAATCCTAATAATACTACAAAAAATATTTATAATGAGTAAAAGTAGCAGGTTGAAACACAACAACCAACTTGATACGGCACGTGCTATTATACATACCATCACCTACTAGCATTATTATGCGCGTCTATTAAGCTCGTACTCATGCATAATGCGACCTGCACACCCTTTGCCCGCCCCCCGCCCCTCATTGGTTGTTGTAATACCACTATATATTACACAGACTGACTAACATCACCCTGTTGACCCTGATAGCTACACTGTATTTCCAAGGGGAGTCGCCGACCTATATCCTTAGACTAATGAGGACACACAGCCGGTAATACGCGCTATCGGAGTATCACACGCAGCGTGCAGATATGAGTTTCGACAAAATATTCGATTTCACAGCTGAGCTGGAGTTTGTTGTATTTTTATAATATTGTACAACAAGATATACTTATAAGCTGGACCATGGTGATATCACAACCGTCAGATTTAGTCTCCCTCAAAACGGGTAGTTAGCCATTTTAGTAATTATTATTACAATGAGCAATTGATATCACCTCGCGATCTTTCTAGCCATCCATGACGTAGCTTTCATCCATCTTCCCCCCCCCCCTTCCAACGCCCCCTCCTTCCCCACAGCCCGCACGATCGCCTAGACCCAGCACCGCGGGTATAGTAAGCCCCTACATATGTGATTCATACGCGCGACCGGAGGATCACACACAATGTTGCGAAGATCAGTGTGGACCAAATCCTTGATCTCATAGTTGGAGGAGTGAATTTTTATATTATGTGTGACCTCAACCTCTTGAAAACTCTTCCCACCCCCCCTCCCCTTTTTTTTTTACCTCGCTTCCCCTTGCTCAAACACCCCACCTAATATCGAAATCTGCCAGAGTAATAATCACTTCCGCGCCCTGGATATGGCCTCATTACATTTTTAGAGCCGTCCATGCCGCTGCTGAAATTCCCTTTCCCCCCCGCCCCCAACGCCCCCTCCTTACCCACCACCCGCACCATCGCCTAGACCTAGCACCACGCGCATAGCAAACCCCTACATCTATGCGACCTAAAGCCCTTCCCCCCCGCCACATTTCCCCCCCCCTCCCCCACAAGAAGGATTTATATTTTCCACGCACAAACTGAGCGGCCCCACCCGCCCCCCCCCGCCCCCCCCCCCTTCCCCCCCGCCCCTCCCTTTTGATCAAAATCAGGCCTCCACGTCTTTAAAAACTCCGCCCTCCCCTCATCGGTTATTATTCGACTTACAAGATTCATTTGATAGATGTATACATTTCCCTCCACAGCTGCTGTCAGATTTTGTCCCCCTCAGGAACCAACGGGTGTTATAGTTTCCGCGAACAGACTGACTAAAATCACCTTGTTGACCACTGTAGTTGTAAGGGGAGTCGCCGACCTATATCCTTAATGAGGACACACAACTCGTAATAATACGCGCGATCGGAGTATCACACACAGCTTGCAAAGATGAGTTTCGACGAAATCTTCGATCTCACGGCTGGAGTGTATTTTCATTTTTTATAATAAACTGACGCATTTCCTTTCACAGCTGTCAGATTTTTTCTCCCTCAGAAACGGGTTTTTGACTTTTTTTTTTTTCATCCTCCGGCGGAAGGGGAAAAATAAAGCTTCAGCTCACCACACTTCCACTTATTTTCATACGCGTCGAACAGGTTTCAGAGTTTCCGTGCACAGACTGCCTAACATCACCCTGTTGACCCTGATAGCCACACTGTAGTTGCCAGGGGAGTCGCCGACCTATATTCTTAACGAGGACACCCAACCCGTAACACGCGCGATCGGAGTATCACACAGAGCTTGCAAAGATAGATGAGTTTCGACAAAATCTTCGATCTCACAGCTGGAGTGTATTTTAATTTTTTTGATAATATTTTTAGTTTCTGCTCCTCAGATGGATCAACGTAACCTTGTGTTGTTCATATGCACTATAATACAGCAGTTAATTAGCTGTTGTTCCTCTCCAGCACATATTATTATTATGCTGTTCTTTTCTTGCAACCTTTCTGGTCTTTTTCTTGCATTGTTCCTCAGAACTCCTCTCCTTCCTGGCGTTTGTTTGTGTTTTATTTTTTTAGTTAGTTTTAGTTTTTATTCTTCATTTATTTTCTCCTTCCTATTTTTATGGTCTGGCGTGTTTTGTTGTGTTCTCGTGCCCGGTAGGCTAGCACTTCACTCGCTTTTTACATGGACGAATTCCAACTGGTTTTTTGTTTACTCTGTCGGACCGCATATATTTTGCACCTCTCTATTAACACGATGAAAAGCCAGCATGGACACTGCGTGTACAGATTGATCTCGTTAGGTAGTAACAACCGTTTAATGATGTGGAGAAAACAGACGCACACGCACCGAGGACTAACGCTACGGCGGTATTGTACTACCGTACTGTATCACACCCCCTTTCCCGCTAAGTAAGCGACTTGAGCCACTCGCACGTGGGAGTGACTCGGTACCTCACTGACCAGGAAGACTTAAGCGATTTGCTTGCCTTAGCGAGACTAGCTATTTCTGCATTGCGGGTTGAGGCCGCGAAATTTAAAAGAAACAAGCTTGAGACCGCAAACGAAGAGGGGGTTACTCAAGCAAGTGACTGCGGGACACTGCTAAAAAAGCCTACCCTACGGTATAGCATTGATTGATTGGTCTTTGTTGACCCTGGTACAAACTACTACAACCGCTGCTGCTGCTGCTGTGTGCACTTCAAAAGAAAGTCGCTGACCGTGCAATGAAGACACGGGCAAAAAGCCAGCAATACGCGCGATCGGAGTATCACACGCGCAGCTTTTGCAAAGATGAGTTTCGCCGAAATCTTCCATCTCCCTGAAGGAGGAGCGTGTATCATTTATTATAAAAAATGAAAATACACTCCAGCTAGCTGCTGCTGTGAGATCGAAGATTTCGTCGAAACTCATCTTTGCAAGCTGAGCTACTCCGATTGCGCGTATTACGAGTTGTGTGTCCTCATTAAGAATATAGGTAGGCGACTCCTCTTGCAACTACAGTGTAGCTATCGGGGTCAACAGGGTGATGTTAGTCTGTCTGTGCGCGGAAACTGTAAAACCCGTTTCTGAGGGGGACAAAATCTGACAGCTGTGGAGGGAAATGTATCCTTTTATCAAGTGAATCCTGTAAGTAAGTGGAATAATAACCGGTGAGGGGTGGGGCGGAGCTTTGCAGGACGTGGAGGCCTGGTTTTGATCAAAAGCGAGCGGGGTTGGGGGGGGGGGGGGCGGACGGGCGGGCAAGTTGTGGGTGTAAGCTATAAATCCTTTCAAGGGCATAAATCTGACTGTTTTGGGAAAAAATGTATACTGTATATATTAAGTAATATTTTCTACGTAAATATTTTTAGACAGGCTTCCCAAACACGTCCACTACAAAGCTGTCGTCATCATGCTGGATATTGCTGTGTCGAATGTTCTATCATACGGTTACGGTTATACTGCCCGGACTACCCTATACTATCCCTGCATGTCAATACGCCGTGGGCCAATAAACGACATTTATTTTCACAAGGCCATCTTCTAGTCTAGCAATCTGCGTATCACATGTAATAATAGTAGAGTAAGTAGGTAGCCACATATATATGTAGCGATGTCGATAATAATGGTAACTGTATGATGATGGTGACAAACAGTGCATGACCACATCACCTCGCCTGTTGCATTTGACAATACGTATCTCTTTCTTATAATTAGCGATGTCAGAAAATAATGGTACCTACAAATATTCTATAAAATATTCTAGCTTTCGATCGATGTATCATACAACAACAAACTATGAAGATTTAACACGTTATTTACTACACTTAAACACCGGGTTGCATGCTGCATCTAACATCAAAACTTTCTAAAATAGTAAACATTACAAGCCAGATGATATAAAGGAATGTCTTATTGCTTCAATCGTCAGGTTTGTCCCCTTTGAGAATTTATAGTTTCCGCGCAAATATTGAAATGTCCCGCCCCCCGCCCCCCGCCCCCCCCCCCCCCCCTTCCCTCCCCCTCCACTGACCTCTTTTTCATAACAAACCCCGACCCTTTCCCCCCCCCCCCCGCCCCTCCGTCCCCCGATCCCCCCCCCTTCCGCCTAGTCTGTCCAAACGCCCCACTCACAATCAAAACCGGCCTGAGTAATAAACACCTATACGCAGTTGATATCACGTCATTATTATTTTTCTGACCATCCATGACGTAGTTTTCAAATATTTTTCCCCCCAACCCCCCCCCCCGCCCCCCCCCCCCGCCCCCCCCCCCCCCCCCCCTTCCAACGCCCCCTCTTTTCCGACCACCTACACGATCGCCTAGACCTAGCACCATGCGTAAAACAAGCTGCTACATATCATTGATCTCACAGCCGAAGTGTATTTGAATATTATTTGTGACCTAAACCTCCTAAAAATCCCCCCCCCCCCTCTTGCTCTCCCTTACTCAAACGCCCCACCAAATATCGAAATCCGCCACATTAATAAACACTTCACGCACAAGATATCACCTCATTATCTTTCGAGAGCCATCTATGCCGCTGTGTTTCCCCCCCCCCCCCCCCCCCCCCTCTCCCCCCCCCCCCCCCCCTCCCCCACCCCCCCCCCCGCTCAAACGCCCCCTCTTTCCCGACCACCTACACGATCGCCTAGACCTAGCACCACGCGTATAACAAACTGCTACATATCATTGATCTCACAGCCGAAGTGTATTTGAATATTAGTTGTAACTTACACCTCCTGAAAATCCCCCCCCCCCCCCCCCCTCTTGCTTTCCCTTACTCAAACGCCCCACCAAATATCGAAATCCGCCACATTAATAAACACTTCACGCACAGGATATCACCTCATTATCTTTCGAGAGCCATCCATGCCGATGTGTTTCGCCCCCCCCCCCGCCTCGAACGCCCCCTGACCAAGGCTACGGTAGGGGGGGTACCCCCATTTTCACTGGTGTGTTTGAGCCACTCGCACGAGTAGCTCTGTACCCTACGGATGAAGATGGTTTAGGCACTTGGTTTGGCGCAGCTTAGATCACCTTTGCATTGCGGATTGATTTCGTCAATGTAAAACACAAAGAAAACGTAAGATTCCATAGGAACAAAGGGGTTACTCGCGCGAGTGACCCCTAGCCACTGAAATAAAAGGCCCAAAAGGGGACCCCCCTACCGTAGCCTGGGTCCCCTTCTTCCCCATCACCCGCACCTTCGCCTAGACCTAGCACCACACGTATAACAAACCCCTCACCGAAAGCCGTCCCCCCCCCCCCCCCCCCCCGCCCCCACCCCACCCCCCACCCTTCCCCCCCCCCCAACCCATCCCAACCCCACCCCCACGAACACTCCACCCTCTCTTTACTCACTGATTGTACGAATTACCCCTGGATATACATGATAAACTGATGTATTATTTCCAAAAATGTCACATTTATCCCCTCAAAATAATGTATAGCTTCCAGGCACATAATGAGCTGCCCCCCCCCCCCCCCCCCCCGCCACCAATAATATACTGGTGCCAAAACCGTCAGATTTATCCCCTCGAAAGAATTTATAGCTTACATGAACAAATTGCCCCTTCCCCCCCCCCCCCCCCCCCCCCGCCCCCCTCAAAACCCGCTCGCTTTTGATCAAAACCAGGCCCCCCTTTCCCTTCACAGCTGTCAGATTTTGTCCCCCTCAGAAACGGGGTTTATAGTTTCCGCGCACAGACTGACTAAAATCATCCTGTTGACCCTGATAGCTACACTGTAGTTGTAAGGGGAGTCGCCGACCTATATCCTTAATGAGGACACACAACTCGTAATGCGCGCGATCGGAGTATCACACACAGCTTGCAAAGATGAGTTTCGACGAAATCTTCGATCTCACAGCTGGAGTGTATTTTAATTTTTACAATATATCAAGCGCTCAGAGACGGCCCCACGTGGTAGCCTGAGTGACCCGAGAAATTTGGGTGGTTGACGGCAACTTACGCGTCCTTCCCCCCCCCCCAACCCATCCCAACCCCACCCCCACGAACACTCCAACCTCTCTTTACTCACTGATTGTACGAATTACCCCCGGATATACATGATAAACTGATGTATTATTTCCAAAAATGTCACATTTATCCCCTCAAAATAATGTATAGCTTCCAGGCACATATTGAGCTGCCCCCCCCCCACCCCCCCCCGCCCCCAATAATATACTGGTGCCAAAACCGTCAGATTTATCCCCTCGAAAGAATTTATAGCTTACATGCACAAATTGCCCCTTCACCCCCCCCCCCCCCGCCCCGCCCCCCTCCAAACCCGCTCGCTTTTGATCAAAACCAGGCCCCCCTTTCCCTTCACAGCTGTCAGATTTTGTCCCCCTCAGAAACGGGTTTTATAGTTTCCGCGCACAGACTGACTAAAATCATCCTGTTGACCCTGATAGCTACACTGTAGTTGTAAGGGGAGTCGCCGACCTATATCCTTAATGAGGACATACAACTCGTAATGCGCGCGATCGGAGTATCACACACAGCTTGCAAAGATGAGTTTCGACGAAATCTTCGATCTCACAGCTGGAGTGTATTTTAATTTTTATAATGTATGTACGGAGTATCACACACAGCTTGCAAAGATGAGTTTCGACGAAATCTTCGATCTCACAGCTGGAGTGTATTTTTATTTTTATAATATATATGGTTGTTCGATTACTATATTACTACACATAATAACCCGGCATGGCTGTTCGACTACACACTGTACATACAGCGGTTTGTAACCAAAAGGCCAAGCAGGATCCCTAATAATGGTTGTCTATACTCACTCGTACATACAGTAAAGCTCACCAAGTTTTCGACGGCGTGGCTGACGCACACTGCTGTGTTCGAGATGAAGGGGATTTCACCGAACAATGGTCGGTTGCTGCAATTCATTGGGTTAGGGTTTGGGTTTTTAGAGTATACGATATACTTGTACTTTTAAGAGAATGTCAGCCATTTTCTCGAAAAATAGGTGGTAAGGCACCCTCTCCACTCTCGTAGCTCAGGTGACAATGAATGGTCATCGTACCTTAATCTATAATAGACGTTCTTCAATCAGTTCAATCTAGTCTATAGGATATACAGAAAAACGAACACAACGACAGCAAGATACCATAACAAGTACCATTCATTCGTGTTGACTCATGCTATAGCGAGCAAACAAAAGCACTAACAATATAGTCTATGTGGCTGATAACAACACTACTAGTATAAACGCATTAACACGTAAATTTTGCCCCCATCCACCTCATATTTTATCTTTGATATATATTGGGCATATCCATTTAGCATGTATGTGCCGCGGTCGAAGTGTCCCCTGATGGCATCACTGGGGTAAAATGGTTGGAAATATCAATGAATTATAGTGTATCACTCCCAACAACCCCCCCCCCCCCCCCCTCCCTCCCCCGAGACAAATAATCGTGAGAGTTGGGCCATATCTTACACAGTCGTCGGATTCCGCCAGTCGAAAACGGCCCTTTTCGACTGGACTCTTTTTGGACTGGATTCTTCTGGTCCTTCTTCTTGTCGTCAGTCGAGTCAATTTCGCTCTTCTTAGAGGCGATAGGTGTGAGAGAGTACTGCTGTATGGCAGTCGAAAATGAGTCGGCAGCTCTGTGCTTCGCGCGTTCTTCGCGAGCAACGCGTGCTTCGCGCGCGACGGACCGTCGTCGAAGCGGGTTGGTGTCGTTGGGCTTAGCCGAAAGCCGCCATGACTACGGTCGGGGCGTTGCACTCAGCCGAGAGCCGCCAAAGCTGCAACAGGCGTAGATGTTGCTGACAAAATGGCATCGATAGAACGCGCTCTACTGCTGTCGTGTGATACACGCTGTAGAAATGAAAGCCAAGGCAGCGTCGGCGCTGTTGTATGATACTGCTGTGTGGTACCGGGTATGGGTGGATGGATGGGCGTGTGGGTGTGTGTGTTTGCGGGGGGATGAGCGATGCGATGAGCTCACAAGATACAGGTGTGAACAGGAAGATCCAGTTGAACGTCAATTTTTTCGACGGGATCCTCCAATCGGAAAACTCAGTGAAAAAAAAAAGTCGAGTCGAAAAAGCCCTTTTCGACTGTGTACAAGTAAGTAAGAAAGTCCGACTTGGGCTTCATTCATTCAGTCGAGAAAGGCCGTTTTCGACTGACAAATTCGACTGTGTGAGAAAAAATGGCCCTACCAACGCTACCCGACAGGTGATACAATATATTTACCTTCCCCACTACCAGCACCATTGCCTAGACCTAGCACCACCACCAGGCGTATAGCCAACCCCTACAACAGCTGTGCGACCTGAAGCCTCCCCCCCCCCCCCGCCCCCCCCCCCTTCACCCCCCCCCCGTCCCCCCACAACAAGAAGGATATACGAATAGTTTCCACGCATAAATTGAGCTAGCCCACCTGTCCCTCCCCCCCCCCCCCCACCTCCCGCCCCCATTTTGATCAAAATCAGGCCCCCACGCCCATAAAAACTCCGCCCTCCCCTCACCGGTTATTCGACTTACAGGATTCACTTGATAAGCTGATGCATTCCCTTCCACAGTTGTCAGATTTTGTCCCCCTCAGAAACGGGTTTTATAGTTTCCGCGCACAGACCGCCTAACATCACCCTGTTGACCTTGATAGCTACACTGTAGTTGCAAGGGGAGTCGCCGACCTATGTCCTTGTTGAGGACGCACAACCCGTAATACGCGCGATCGGAGTATCACACACACCTTGCAAAGATTGTGAGTTTCGAGAAAATATTCGATCTCACAGCTAGCTGGAGTGTATTTCTATTTTTATAATATATATATTTACTTTTTTTCCAGCCATCCATGCACTAGCTCCAATTAATTCATTGAAAACGCCTTAGACTGATGTTCCCGTGCAAAACGTATACTTCGCAGTACCTGGTACATAGATAGACTATATATGTGTGTTGTGTGTGTTTTCACATGCATCCGTTCTTTATGCTGATCGGCATTAGGTGGTGGTGTTGTTTTGTCCCTCAAGTTTTCTTTCGATATACATACCCCGTTCTTTTCAATTTTTTTATCCATCTTGTCTTGAGTCCGCGAAGTAGTGGACTATGTTAATTGTCATATTTTGTCGAGTTCGTTTTTTTTTTCTTCTCGTTTTTCTTGCTTTCTTTGCTGACATGAGAAGTATTTTTTTTCTTTCTCTTTCGTTCCTGTAATTCGTTGTGGTTCCTGGGTAGATTGTGCATCCTGTCTAAACTCTTGTGCAGCATCGATCTCTTCGTCGTGTTGTATAATATTTTTTCCCCCTCAAAAACGGGTTTTATAGTTTCCGCGCACAGACTGACTAAAATCATCCTGTTGACCCTGATAGCTACACTGTAGTTGTAAGGGGAGTCGCCGACCTATATCCTTAATGAGGACACACAACTCGTAATGCGCGCGATCGGAGTATCACACACAGCTTGCAAAGATGAGTTTCGACGAAATCTTCGATCTCACAGCTGGAGTGTATTTTAATTTTTTAATAATATAGACTACATGTGCATCTGCCTCTTTCTGTCCTTGTTTTGTACGTTGTCTCCGTTTCGTAGTTTCTGCCCACGTGACGACGGAGCTCGGACAAGTCTCTTGCAGGATTAATTACAGACATCTGGATGAGCATTACTATTAGATGTTCTGCATTTTGGATGGGTAGAATCAACGGGTTAAGTAGTAATAGGAAGCACATCCACGCACACACAACACCATGTCGACGTGCTGGATGCGAAGTTATCGTCACCATGCCGGCGTATAACCATAAAACGTAATAACACAGAAACACAGAACACAATATCGCACTGAGCGAGCGGCAGGGGAAGAAAGAGACGGAAAATAAATGCATGATCAGACAGGCACAAATCAAAAGGAAGAAAGGAACAAAACAAACGACTGCAACAATACTCCGAGCATTGGTAGGAAACATGGATACGCCAAATCGCAGCAGAGCCCCACGCAATCTGCATCATCATCGAAGGAAAACAAAGAGATCATCCATTTGAAGAAGCCCTGCAATATTCCTTACACCGTGCGCACCGGATTTCGGAGACAGGGCGTGGTAACGTCAAACGTTCTGACTTCTCCTCCTTCTGTCTCTTGTCAGAACTTGCCGTTCAGCCCAATTTATCTGATGTCTAGTCTACATTATATCGTATGTTTTGATACCCCGTATGATATTATATGATATCATGTGATATGATTTACCAGGTATGTATATTATTTTACTGGTATTCTCCAAGCACAATTTTCTGTTATCCAGTTTCCCAACCATTACGGCAGTCGTGAGTTCAATATTCGAGTTTTCTTTGTGTTGGCCGGGTGTTGACGGCGGTTGCTAGTATGGCCTGGATTGTTTTGCCCTACGCAGCTGATCACACACCGTGTATATGCTCGAAGGACAGACCGTTGGACTGCGGCTGGGCTGTTCGACGATGAGGCTTAGGTAAGGAGCAACACGTCATACATATGGTATCGCACAACGTGGGCCTGGGAATATTATGCGGAAAATTGAGGGCGAGGGAGTCCACGACAAGCATCACCGCGTGAGAACAGCAAACCCGAAAACTTCACGGCGATCCGCGGCATGCTTACGGTAGTATTTGGCATTTCCCGAACTGCTCCATACGCACGTAACATGTGGGTACATCCTCGAAGTTTATACGATGAGCACGTATGTTCTACTATTATTTTTGTTATGAATGTTCGCACTTTGTGTATTGGCTTGTTTTCCCTGTTACGAGTCTCTCTAGCTGAAGCCGTAAGAAGTTTAACTCAGCGACCGTCCTCTGGACAGTCCGTGGTCGCAGATGTCTTACCTTATCCCGCCCATCATATGCCTTCATTTTTGTCGCCTACAAGGTTCAGCATTCCCACTTTCCAGCTTTGTTTTGCCCGTCAATTATCACCAAATTTTGTCAACTCACCACGCTCTCGAGTTTTCTGCTCGTCATTTATTTGTTGCGCAAGAGATGGTTCCTACTGGGTATACTGCTACCCTTATGCACTCGGTGGGACTCGAATTTGCGTCATTGACTTTAGTAGGGACGAGATGCACCTGCTACTCTGCAGGGGGTGTCTGATGTGTATTGACTCATGATATGCATAGCTTATTGCGTTTGAGTTAGCCATGCTTCAATTAGGTTTTCTCTCAAAGCACGCGGGGTACACGATGTATTGTAGTAGTGTGTGTTTCTCTTAAAGCACGGGGCACAGGATAGACTGTCGTTGTAGTAGTTGTAGTGTCAGTGCACGGGGTCACAATGGGCCGAACTGGTATCTATATATGGGTATTTGCTGTGTCGACTCGGTTGACCCTGGTAGTCGCGCAGGACAGCACCCTCCGTCCATTTTATCGGTCGCTCTACTACATACAGTGCTCAGTAATACGGATCACGCTCTCCAGACAGACGTACGTCTCAGTTTGTAAGGACGGGTATCTATTGAGAATTCAATAGTGGCGTTCAAGAAGTCGTGATGCTATTATTGATGACGTGTTTTTTCAAGATTCAATGGGAAATATGAGCCCGGCGAAAGTTTAGAAGCAACAACTAACCCATAGAACAGAAAATAATCAATTGCAATCCCCACGCGACAGGTGCTACGATAGGAGACCAAGGCTGCGTAGGGTACAGGGTAGGGTAGGGTAGGGTAGGGTAGGGTAGGGTAGGGTAGGGTAGGGTAGGGTAGGGTAGGGTAGGGTAGGGTAGGGTAACCCTCTTCCACTTCCGGGTTGAGCCACACTGGCAAAAATACACATTCGGCTTTTGTGCTGGGTCAGTGTAGCCAACCATTTCATTGCGGATCAGTATCGCAAAATAAAGACGGCACACGAAGGCCTAAGACCACGCAAGGAACAGGGGAGCCACTCGCGCGAGTGACCCCGAGCTGCTGCGAAAAAAACGCCCCGAAAAACAGCACAACCGCCTTCATTCACGTATAATAGTCTATGCCGTTCAGGAGTACGAACACTCGTTGGTTGAATCATTCCCGAGAGTGACGGGGCATCTCGAACGAGAAACCGGTCAATGTCGCTAGATATCAACAGTTTGATATGGCGGAGCTTCTCACGCATAGTGGTGTACCTGAGTATAAACATGGTAGTCCTTGCAGAGATGTGTTCAGAGTTTATCGCGCATTTTGTATCACGGAAAGAGTTCAGGTGAGGAATGGGTCCCCTAAAATGACAGCACATCCTCAGGCTCAAGTAAACCTCTATCGCGGGGTCGCACGGGCCGCTGGAGGATTGCAACCGTGTTGGGTACTGGGTAGTTACTCGTGCTAGAAGTCTACAATAGAGATGTTTTTAGCACTTTTATTTTGCGGTTGAAAGAATTCCCGAATTGCGGGGCTCCTAAAGCCAACGTCGTTGGAATGTATGGTAGTCTTCTTGTGTTTTTAGCCGCTCTACGGTACCTAGCCCCCCCCCCCCCCCCCCCCCTAACTTTTCTTTTAACGAGAAATCGCCGGTTTTTAAAACCAGCTCCCGGTCGTATCTCCTGGGGAAATACGCTGTCCCTCGACACCCCGACGTCATCGATCGATAGACCTTTGCGCACAAGAAAAATGTATGCATGCACTTCTCTTTACATAGTCTAGTGTCCTTCTTTGTGTCGAGCAGCCATGAAACGCTCGTTCGTTGAAGAAAATCGCTGGTGTGGGGGAAGACTATCGTAGAATCAATCTTTCGTAATTTTTGTGTTCTTACCCCTAGGGCTAGGGCTAGGCTGAGCGTCTGCCCAAGGGTGTGGTAGGGGGCGTTGGTTATGGGACTTTCGTTTTGCAGTGGCTCGGGGTCACTCTCGCGAGTGACGCCCCCTCCCCCCGTCCTTTGCGGTGCGAAGGATTGGGGCTGCTTATGGTTGCAGTACGCGAATGGATGTTGTAATGGAACAGCTAGCCACACGCTGCGACGCGTGCTACGATAGAGAGGTGCACCACTTATTTGTCCCTGGGGTTCCTCAATTTGGGAGCTTAAGAGAGCTCCCTTCCAAACATTGATTTCGAGAAGAATGAAACTGATACCCCCGTATGAACAATCCGATGGCCTAGGTGCACAACGAGAAATTCGAAAAAAATAGGAGGCGACTTTCTGACGATTTTAGGTTAAGGAGCCCCGGCAGTCAGAAAAACTATTTCAGACAAAACTGCAATATTCCTCTATCGTAGCACGCGCCTACCACTAATTGTATAAAGTATTGTTGGTAGTGAGGTAGAGAGAATCACGTGCGACTGGCACACAATCCGGCAGCGAAAAACGAGGTACGGGTTCCTTCTACCGTGTAGGCGTTTGGTCGTCCTGTTCATAGAGTTGTACCTTCAGTCTACTCGAAAACCACTTCCTGGGTGAGTGATGTTTTTTTTTTAGAAAGGTGCCCCATAAACTATTCGGCGCACCTCTGCTGCACTATGTTGTAGCATGTGCCTATCTAATAGTTACAACTGGAATTGAAGAACCCCGTGAGCCTGATTGATTTTGACACAAAGGCCCCTGCGCGAGCGTGGCATGGCGCCATTGGTCACTTGGAAAACAAACAAAGCGGGAGCGTCGAAACAGCACGTGAGACGTCAATGGATAGGGCAAAATACCTATTTGGGATGGGCGGGTAGAGCCACCGGGAGGGTAACCAAGCCCCATCCCGGGGGTTCCCTGCTGCGAACGGGTATGCAGTACAACACATCTGGTCGTCGTCCAGGTCTCATTTGAGCCTCGTGAAAAGATAGATCCGACCCCTCGGCCCCGCGTAGAGGTGTTTCGATAGAACACGAACAGCACATGTTGCGCGGGAGACACCTCGAAGGCGTGCAGCTTAGCCATCCGCAGACATGGAACCGGTGGCGTTTGGCACAGGTCCGATTCCATATTTCGTTAGGGAAGGGGAATGTGTCATACCCTGTGCTTCCCGTGTTTGTTCATCGAACGTCGACAGTGTCAACGGCATGCGTTTGACGTCTAACCGTAGTTGGTAATGCACCAGGGGTGCAAATATTCCTCCATGTGGCGGTCGCGCCGTTCCGCGAGATTCACCGGACGCTGCGTGGTCACCACTGGCACAAACGCGTGCCAATGTAGGCATGTGCTGATTACACGGAATATATGCAACAGGGTACTCAGGCGTTTGACAAACATTATCCGGGGCTGGAGAAGGAGGCTGGCCTGTAGGCATGTGTCAGGATATGGACGGTTTGGCTGTACTGTGGGACGGGGTTTTAGAAGAACGAGGGCAAGTTTTCTACCACGAGATCGAGCATGGCCTGGGTGAGCGCCCCACAGGGAACGCGGTGCAGGTATAACCAACTTATGAGACATGGTCCAAATGCGGATGTACAGAGCCAAACGCCGCGCCACAGTTCAGTGGGTATGGAGAAGCACGATGTCGCACCGCGTAGGCAAGTGGGGCAAGATGGCTATGCTGAGTGAAGGCGATGACGTCACCCGACAGAGTGCTGTGATAAGTCGTGGTGCCGGGAAGGTGTGAGGGAAGGGACGCAGGGGTATCAACTTCTCTTGGAGACAGCACCGATTCCTCTTGGAAGAGTTTTATATTTCTGGCGTTGAACTATGAGAAGCTGTGGGGGAAAAAGGAAATGAGGTGCGGGACCATGGGGGGGATGCCGCTCACAGAGTTCGCTGTTCGTTTCCCCCCAGAATTGCTTCTGTGTTCTCTTTTCGACCTTCATCTATGGATTGTACAAGGAACGTTCTCTTAGATGTTCTATGTTTCCTATGGGCACATAACGCGCTGACACCAATCTATCTCGCCCAGAGGAAAAACGTTCCATCACCGAGAACAATCTTGTGGCATTAGCTAGCTAGGTTCTACGGGTTATTTTCTCCACTCAAAATATTCCGTTTAAGAGATTGTTCTTGTGATCGATAGCCCAGGACCCTGCGAACTATCTTACCGAATCTATTGCCAGCTATACTGACATTCTATTACACAGTGCTCTGACGAGCGAAAAGAGTTGGCGGCTAGTAACCGCATCGAGCCGGAAAAGCCTCGCACATTCGGAACAGCATTGCGGTTCCCCGCAATGCGTGCAACAGGGCGTACCAAAAAGCAGTATAGGGTCGTTGACTCGTCCACGTTCTCTTCCGCGGGCCGTGACAGGAATTGATATAAGAGTCAGAGGAATTTATGAAACGATAACGAATACCAGTGTCGAGAGTGCCAGGCTAACGGGCATGCGAAGGCGGCGAACTTCCATGCCGATCAACAGCCAACGTCGAGCGCTGGTGAGACTTAAAGTGGTTGCGAGCCACTGGCTTGTGTTTGCCGTGGGCATTGTTCACATGGTAGACACCGTTGTGCTTGACGTCGGCACTAGTCAAGCGGCTAGTATACGCGCGATTGTAGTAACGATTTCTGGCTCGCTCGGCGAGGCCTACTGCCGTGTATTTGAACCTCAGGATGGCGAATGGCGACCATTTCGTTACGTTGGTGAACGCGATACGTTCTGGCGACAAGAATGACGGTCGAATTCATTATACCAACGCCGCTATTCGTTTCTGGTATAGCCAAGCAGTCTCCGGTCTGAGTTCACGGCGCCGAGGGGGCGAATGCACGGATACTGTCACTTCTTGAAACGAGACAGCAGTCTGGGAAAGTGTCGACAACTACATTGATTTTGTCGGAGCGAAGGAAGTGCGGGCAGCTTACAGGAGAATGATCTTCCACGGCGATCGGGGGTTTGTCTACACGGTGGGATAGACTGCGAGAATCCACCCTCAGTAAAGCTCATCAGGAGGGAAGCTGCCATATGGTATGGTCAGCGGTTCAAGGGATATGACGCAAGGTGTCCTTTCCAGCCATCGCATTGCTGTACGAGCTGGTCGGCCGTTAAAGAGCGTAATCCCGAACGTGGCCTTGAACGGTAGGCCAGGGTCCTAACGTCGAAGAGGAACACCTCCTGTTGACTGGGCTGCAAGAATTGACCGGCGTCGTTGATGTCGGGTGCCCTACTCTGCGGAAAGGGCAGGAGATCAAATCCATTGCGTCCGCCACATCAAATGTTTGAATGTGCTATAGGAGCATCAGTCCAGGGGACAGTTCGTTGTTGTATTGAAACAGTCGTATCCAGATACTCAAGGTGAGGAACACGAACACAAATTACGGTGTTAGTCGAAGAGCCTTCGAAAGCGGGTTGGAGCTTGCTCGACCGAATAGGCCAGTTGCTCCCGGTGGTACTCGACATATTGAGTGCAGCTGTCAGCCCCCATGGCTTCACTCGATTGATTTCAAGAATATCGACATTGGCGTTCACGGAAACCGATCGGTGTGCGTCTCGCCGACATTTGATGGATCGGTCGGGGACAACGGATGGACGTGGTTGAGATGACGCATTGAGACACGGGGGAGATCAGCGCTGGACACAGTAGCCACCAACGAATGCGCAAGTGGATCAGCCCACGGGAAACCGCGATATCACCCAGAAATATCATCCATGAGATGGACGTAGCTACAACACTTCCCCAATCGTTGTGGTGATCTGGTGGTGTGGTGGAGACCAAGGCAACAGCAGCAATTTAGTATTATACTCCAGTATAACATTGCATACACAATTATATCCCCATAATTTTCTGTTGGAGTTAGGCCACTGTTGCGAAAGGCTGCGTCTCTCACTCAAACGTCGGACTGAGCAGTGGTGGGGTGGTGCAGCGTAACAACCGATTCCACGACGTTGCACATCGAAAAAAACCGATTACCACCTTGCTATAGTAACTCGGGCCAGTGGCTCTGAACCACTGATAACAAGGTCCTGGATATGGCAAAAACTACCGTAACCTTGATCTGGACGTGTGCAGGATTATTTGTGTTGCACCTGCTGAGCCGCACGTCAGAAGTATGGAGGTCGATGCTGAGGTGCTTGGCAGCGGCAGTTTTGTCCACCTACGTCTGCGAACTAGTGGATTTCACGCACTTGTGGTTGCTGATGTGTCAAGCACCGGCATGGGCCTGGTTGTAAGCATCGTTCGTATTCTGCCTTCGCCTCGGATATACCACGACTAGGAGTCATCCCGAGGTATGGTTGCACGCTGTTGGGCCCCAAATGTTTCTGGCCAGTTGAGCTCCTCACGTGTGGGAACTATTGTCAGTATGACAGGTTTTAGATTTGTTATTGTTTTAGGACTCGAGCGCGTGAAAGTACTAGTCGGGTTGCGCGCACGAATAATGCCTTCGAAGTCACGTTCCGGGTGATGATGGTGAAAAAACTGATGCATCCCCGCCACGGGATGAATCCTAGAAGGATCTATCCGCTCTGTTGCTTGCCGTCTCCTGCAACGGCTCCAGCACCTGTGTCGGTGACTACCATCCATGAGGCGTGGCTGGTACGTTGAGCCACATGTGCTTCGGCCGCCGAAGCGACCTACCTGCTGGCGGGCCCGTCTTTCGGAGGAGGAAATGCGCCTGTCATAGAGATCCGACCGCCGGGGGTGCTCGGGAACCCCCCTTTGGGCGACGGTTGATTCTGATGTAGGCGTATACGTGCCCGTTATGAGCGTAGCGTGTGCAAGAAAATATACGGTGCCAAGGCTATGGACTATTTGTTTGGGGCGCTCGAAAAGCACTAAACGTCACACCTTGGCCCCGGGCCTGACAAAACCGATGCAAGTGGTAGCTTACGATAATGCCGACAGACGACCCGCGCGAGGAGGAAGACCAGGGGGACGGAAGAAACGCGTATACGTTTCATATTAAACGGTTGACGGAGGCGGAATGGCACGACCGCCGAGGCCACTGGAACTGACCATCAACGTAAGAATTGCCCAGGTATAACGGCAACCTCAAGTTAACAAATTTCTTAAGATCAGTCCCATTGCAAATCTTCCACCAAAAATGTGACAGTAGCTACGGGGAAAGCATCAACCCAACGATTGTCCTTTAGGAAAACCTTCAAACGTAATATCAAACAACGTCCTCACGTCAAAACCCATCGGCGGATAGCATCGCCCCCCCGTTGTGTACCCTGTAACAAATATCAAAACCACAACACGTGTCCGAGACAAAACAGCCCAATTCGAACCACTCGCATCGAACTCCCACAGCCACCCTCCTAAGTGCTCCCCGCTTCCCCGATCCAAGCAAACGAAAACCTCGAAAGAATGCAACATCTTCGAGAAAGCAATCTGATTATTGAAATCACCACAAATACCCCACAAAGTTGAGGTGAAAACGAAACGCCTCCGCGTGCAAACGCTTTGACAAGTCAACTATCTTGCTGCTGTGCCGACGGTACGTGGGCAACCTAAGACCTCCCATTAGCAACGCGCCCCGAAAGGATGTGATGATGATTATCAATGTACGTACTGTTAGGAGTAGTCACAGGGTTGTCCGATAGATGTATCGCTCCCTTGTGTATGGATATTCACCGTGGTACACCTAACATCGCGGTGCGGGAAAAATACAACAGGACGTATCGCACAAAAGTTGTCTAGCGGAAGCCCACGGCCATCGCTGAATTTTCCGCCTTCATAGAATAAAGGGTGTCTCATTTCTGCGTTCTAGAGTGTTGAACCGATACACACGCACCAGCGCACATCGCAAAAATAAGACATCTGGTCATTCGTCTCGCCCGCATAGCTTGCATCCACGTGTAACTCCAACTGAACTACATCGCGCAGGCCACACTGGAACGCAATGCTGTAAGTGCTCGTAGACTTGATCAACAGTGTACATCATGATGTGAAACACTACCTGCCAATGCAACAACTTGGCGCTGTAGAGTACGTTT
This sequence comes from Undaria pinnatifida, assembly GCA_012845835.1. Taxonomy (NCBI): domain Eukaryota; class Phaeophyceae; order Laminariales; family Alariaceae; genus Undaria; species Undaria pinnatifida. Next base: position 4,449,686 of record JABAKD010000013.1, read on the forward strand.
TTGCCGCCCTAATCGCGGCAAAAATGTCCGGGAGAGGCTGGTTCGCCATCTACATCGAAACCCTTACCAACGACCGAAGGGGATCATCAAGGTCTGGATCATTCTTGTCAAACCGATGGAGTCTCAGGTCGACCACCAAAAGAAACCTCCTGTCGCGAGTGCCACCGAACTTCGCTAGGATAACCATGTAGGGAAACCTATACCGTAGTATCGTCAAGGTCCCTGCACTCCTGTCTCCAGAAAATCGGCAACCTGCGTTCCACCGCAACTCCCCTAGATTGTGGTTGGTTCTGAGCTCCATAAAACATGTCACATCGGTCTTAACGCTGTTATAACTGGAAGCTCAAAAGGCCTTTAGACCACAAATTTATTTGAATATAGTATACGGAGGGATTTGGGGGCCCTAAGGGGTTAAGTCCAATCGAAAAGGTGACGTTTGCATGTACTGTTGTCACGATGGAGGTGCTTCCCTCCTATACTCAACTTACAAATTCACGCCTCTGCCATACATTGCTCAAAACCAGGAAACCTCATGCCACGCAACAAGTGATGGTGCCGTTGCCCCGAGTCATGCAGCCTGAGACACAACTTATCCATCTTGCCAGACATTGCCCCACACCCCTTCCAGAGGCGCATGAAGACATCCCCAATTTAGTCGGACTGTACTCGACATCGAAAGTGCACAAGTCCAACCCAACTCGCACGCAATCACAGCCAGCAAACGAACACTCCAACACGTCGTCGTGGAGAGCATGTTTCGAAAATGTCGACGCCTGCACGGTTCCAAACGCCCCTTGCTACTAAACTGGCCTTTGCACGCACTGCTCTACAGAACTCGTTAACCTTCCGAGAAATCCCCACTTAGCTGAGATCACGTTGATGACGTTTAGTTGCTACGGACCACCAAGATTCGCGTCCGTCTTACTGCCGAATATCCACGCGCTGTTAAGGCCACCGCTCCCTACAGCCATGTCATGCAACCGCAGATCTGAGCACTCATCCGCACATGCCTGAGCCTACGTGTCGGGCGTCGCCTACTCACTCGCAAGGCGTGAACGCAGGTCATGGGATGGCTCATACGGCGGGATAGGTCGGTTGTGCCCATGTTGATGTCATCCCGTGCGGCTAGTGTCGAAACGAAGCGATGCCGCTGTCCCGGGACCCTCTGTTGCGTTGACGCCGACCGCATCACCACTGGCGATACCCGCGGTTGGTGCTGCTATTGGTGTTGCGCGAATGAAGTGGCGGGCGGAGCAGCGGTCACTGGCTCCGGTAACACTCTAGCCTCCACCGGCCCTTGCCGCGGTGACATGGACGGTGCACGTGGCGGAAGCTCTGATGATGCACAGACCCACAGCGCCTCTTGTCGCTGAGACACGGACGACGCGGGCGGGGGGTGCTCCGCCTATGCACCGGGCTCCAATGCTGCCGTGTAACATTGACCACGCGAGCGGCGGGGGCTTCTTCGAGGCGCCTACCACCGGCGCCTCCTGCCCTTCCCACTCGGACGACATAGCGAGGAGGGGCGTGGGCAGGGGCGCCGGCGATGCCTTGCATACTGATGACGTCTGCCGACACCACATATTGAAGTCCTCATTAGCGTCCGGTTGCTGCCCCCTGCCCGTTCGCCGGTGGTGATCGGCGCAGATATCGCGGCACTTTCACTTCCCGTGGTCCGCTTCCCCATGAAAGGCGCACGCCGGCAGCCCCACGTCCCGTCGGTCGAGTAACTCGCTGCGCTTGATGGCGATGTCATGGTCTTACAACGGCCCGATGCGAGGTAAATTCCTACGTTAGATACGAGGCTCCCTCTTCCGCTCCGACTTGACCCTTTTGGCTTCGTGGCGCTCCGTCATCATGCACAGGAATGCGAAGCCCCTGAAGGACCTCTGGTGGAAGTTCAGGGAAAGCAGATCACGTCACGAATCTCATCCACCCTCATCCAAGATGTTGGGCTAGCCACACATCCACGCACAGGCTTCCAGCCACGTACGCCCAGAGTCGGACTCTTTGGCCGGGCACTATACGCCATCAGACAGGAGCTGAAACTCCAGGAACACCGCCCCCCCCCCTCTATCCCAACAGGGACCAGCTTCCCCTCCACCGCCAGTCGCTCTTTGGGCGGTCAACGACATTATCTTGGCGCCAGATGTTGCTGCTGGATTTCAGCGTCTGGAATCCCTGGTTGGTCAATTCGTGGTCGTTGGCCGTGTGGAGGCCTGTCAACGTCTCGTAGGCCCAGACCACCGCCAAGACAGCGAGGAAATCATCGGAAACCTTGACTGCGATCTTACCCGGCAAACCAACTGGCCAGCGCATGATGGTATCGTCGTCTACGATCACCAGGTAGTATTCTGAGCGCCCCCGGTAGACCTCAACACAGGTCCGTCGAGGGTCAGTGAGCAGGCAGTGCGCGGTGCGACAACTTATCGGCACCGTTTGACGCAGACGTACCGATATTTTTTGTTCCCTTGGCCTCGCCAACGCTGTTTTCCTTCGTCACACTGAGCGTCAGTTGGGGAGTAAGGTGGCGGCAGGTTCGAGGTAATGCGACTGGTGCTCGGAACGGACCCACGCGACTGGGCTCGGTGTCTCTATACTGCAGCTGTTGTCGATGCACTTTCCCAGCGCCCCCAAATTGCCGCTGGGTCTTCGGCTGCTGCACGGCGCCACCGTACTGCTGCTGACGGTGCGGCTGCTGCCCGGCACCACCATATTGCTGTTGCTGCTGCTGCTGCTGCTGTCCGGTGCCGCCCAATAATCCGCCCCAACTATTAACCTGAAATCCACTACAAATGGTCAAGGCGAGCGTGCCGATGCGACAACGCTACAGACATCATCACCATCGACGCCAACGTCGGTTCCTCCAACGACTTTATCTTGCGGTTAGCATAGGAATTGGGAACGATCTCTTTCATTTACGAGCACGTTATCCCGGGCCGATAGCAAAAGCTAGTCCGATGCTCCACGTCTTAAAATTCGGAGGGAAGACGGCGTGTGATCAGGCGAACAACCCAGCCGTAGGACGTTTGGCTGTCTGGTTTTGACAGTACACTTAGCTTCCCTTCGGCACGATCGAAGAACAGCTTGGGATCTCCATCCCCATGCATGCTGATTTGGTCGAGGTTTTTCTCTATATGGTCTCTTTCGGTATCACCACTCGAGCGATACCAATCCATGACAGCCTCTCATGCCCCCTCTACCGACCGGACTTAGTGCATGCTTCCTCTTTTCCACGGGCTGTTTCTGCATCGCCTTCACATGAGGAATTCCCAAGCTCTCTATCTCGCATGTCTCCGTCTCCTCTTAATCATTGCGGTATGTCAACCGTTCTCGCTTCGCCATGCCCTCCAACCCCCCTGGTGTTCAAATGAAATCGGTGTTGCGCTCATGCGCACGAATCAAGCGCCAGGCAGCCTAATACGCTGAAAGATAATCTGACCACAAGTGATCACTTGACCAAAGCTACTGTAGGAGGGGTGGGTACCCCCATTGTTTTTCGCCACCGGGTATGGGCCCCTCGCCCAAGAGACTCTGCACGTCACGGACAAACGAACCAATTTGTTTTTGTTATGTCTGTAGCGCAGCTGGCCATTCCATTGCGGATTCGTATCGTGGACGTGTTTTACCGCGCGAAAGCTAAAGAGACCGCAAACAAATTGGGCGGTCACTCGTGGAAGTGAAACTGTTGGTTGCATGCTTGGATATGATACGGATATGATGACGGTTGAGTATTGTAGGGTTTCCAGTAATAGGTTGGCTACATGGTAGCGGGATATCGGGATAGTGGAAATACTCCGTCTATTTAGTCTGCTGTTTTTCTGGCGAGCGCACTCCACGCTGTGACTTGGCCAGGAGCATCGGAATATATTTGTACGTCTATTTCCTGTCTTCATACCGGTGACGTCACTACCCCAACACTGTTCGCTCAACGGGTAAGCCCTCTACGCTTCGTAGGGATCAAGAAACACGATACTTATCGCGTACGCGGTACTATCCCTGTTCGAAGCAAAGGATGTTGAGTGACGTGGGCTGTTTTACGGAAGAGAGCTAGCTGGAGATATCAACCGGAGCCACGGGGGACACCGATTTGAGTGAAGCCCCAAAGGAGCGGCGGTGGGACTACACCCGCGATTTTGGAGCAGCTGGCAGACTTCCAGAGTATAGTGGTTCTCCTGGAATAAGCCAAACCGGGAGCTGAGGTACGCGAGGCCCCAGCTTCCTAACCTTCACTTTCTTGCGCCTGTTACGCACGGCCTGGCCCATCCGGGAGGGTATTTAGGTAGTAACGGTCCCCCCCAGTTTAATAGTAAGAGGGACACGTGGCCCCTCTGCCAAGCGAAATTCATATATTTTACGGGAATATAGGATGTAGAGATGCGAATAGAGAGACACCGAACCTTGTGCGAGTAGCAGATGACTCCCTGACTCACAAGGGCTTGCCGATGAGGCACTCGGCTTCGACAATCGTTCGTGCCAGGATGGCCTGCGAGTTATTGTTGGAAGCTTTGGACTCTGACCCACCGTGTCTGACCAGGATGCTAAGACCAAGTCACCTATTTAGCGGAGCATGGACAGTCATGGCTGAATTTTATGCTCCGAAGACAATCATGGAGAAAGGCAGGGTAGCGCAGGAGTCCATCTCAATGGCAGAGGTTGAAGACCCTGTAGCATATTTGAGCCGCATTTACAAGACCGTGCAAAAGCTTGCAATGCTAGGGAGAACTAAGGATGATGACGGCGTGAATGTGCGTCTAGTCCAACACCCGTCGGCGTCTTGCGAGGTGGAGAAGAAAATCCTGCTGTCCAGCCCCGGCTTGACTCGTTCCAACATAGAAGCGGTAGTCAGAAACGCGTACATGTCACACAAGCAGAATGTTGGCAAGGGTAGGGGTCAGACGAAAGGAGATGACCCACATGCTGATTACGCCGGCGGTGCTCAACCGGCCGGCGCAGGGGGCAACGGGATAGGTAGAGATTCAAAAGGGAAACAGACAAACAGGCAATAAAACAGAAACAGCAGTCGCAACAGCAGCAGCAGCAGCCGCACTACCAGCAGCAGCGGCGGCACCAGAGTGGTGGTAGCGGTGTAGTCGGCCCAACGTATCGTTTAGATCCGGTGTATGGGCAGTGGCGTTGGGATGAGTCGAGGTTGGCCGCTTTTTGGAACGCTGGTTATGGGATATGTACCAGTTCAACCTCCGCCTGGTGTGCTGCCACCGAAACCCCCGCCACAGGCAGGACCGGGACCGCCACGTAGAGGTATCCCAATGGCTCCGCGGTTATGCCTCAAGTGTCAGCAACCGGGGCATTATACCGCTCAATGCAGTGCACACGCACACGCACACGTTGCGCAAAATTACCTACCTAGCTCAGGTGATTTTGGTGCGCACACTGCATCATTTAACCCCCTCCCCCCCCAGCATCATACGACGGAATTTGGCAGGCCGGGGCAAACCATGAGCGGAAACGCTCCGTCTAGCTGTGCTCCGCAGTACGTTTCCGCAGCACCATACGCCCCCTCGACCATCTACTCCCCGTATGACTCTCTGAGAGCAGCGGAATCCACGCATAGCAGTAGCACGTCTGACGACCCACACGTTCTCACCGCCCATATTACGACCCACCAGTCAAATACCCCTCCGATAAAAATGAGACAACTCGTGACCTTTCTGGGGTAGGTATAGATAAGTGGTTTGAAGACTCTGGTGATTCGTATCGCGTCACGGAAGAACCCACTAGGATGTTTGACTGTAAGCCCCCTTCAGTAGGTACGGAGAGGTTAGTGATGGGTGACATGACGATGATGGGCGTCGAGTTCTTTGGCAAGCCGTCTCTACTGATGCACTGCCAGGGTGGTGACACGCATGTACGACTGACGAACGTGGCATACGTGCCTGGAGTCCAGTTTAACTTGTTCTCATTGCACGCTGTGATGTCAAAGTACCGTTTGACCATAGACTCCGAGGGGTTTCACGTGCTTGGGGGGAGTGTTTCATTCGTGCGCAGAGAGGTTGGCTCGTACTGCTCTGCAACTGAGATAAATGACCCCCCCATGGCTAACACATTATTGATCCCTGGCCAAGCAGCAACGGCTCGATATTAACGATCTTCACGTTGCGCTAGCCAACTCACATGCTGAAACTCTACCCGAGACGGTGCGTCAAAATAGTGTAGATATGGTAGGAGAGTTGGTTCTTTGTGCTGGGTGTTCCGAAGCCAAGAGGAGGAGGATTCCTGTCCCTAGATCTACCAAACGTCGTTCGACTAAACCCTTCGAGCGTCCGTTTGTAGACCTGTCCGGAGGGCGCCCCGCGTCGTCTGGTGGTTACCACTACTTAATGATTATTGCGGATGATTTTTATCGGTTCGGATGGACCTACTTCCTCAAGGAGATGTCCGACGTGCCCGCCGTTTTCGCTGGTTGTCTGGCGGACATTCGGGCACAGGGCACCCCATCCATTGCGGAGCACCTGCGCTTAGACAACGGCATTGAATTCACCAAGGGTGAGTTCGTGACGCTTCTGGACCACCACCGTATCCCCCAAGAATACACACAAGTAGACTCTCCGAAGTACGACGGCGTGGTCGAGCGCAGGATTGCCCTGGTCTTAGAGGCCGCGATGGCGTTCTGCCTGGAGGCTCCCCGTCTGATCCGCGGCGTGCCTCTGCCACCGACAGGGCCTCTGTGGGCGGAAGCGTGCGTGCGCGCGAGTGATGCCATCAACGTGTCGGCGAGGGTGAGTGACAAGATGGACATATTGTTGCCTTAATAAAAGCTGTACGGTAGGGCACCGTTCCCGCGACTACTCTCATTTCTCAAGCCTGGCTTTGACCATGTGAAGCAGGCGCTGAAACCTGAGCCAAAGGCACAGGCGTGCTTCGTCCTGTAAAGCGGTAGCAACCACCCGAGGGACTGTTGCAAGGTGCTGCTTGTGTCCGGCCGCTGGTGGCACACCCGCGATGTTACTTGGGGGCATCCGCCGGAAGCCTTTGCTGGCTTATTTCCTGCGGCATGGGGCAGGGGACACCCCATCACCTGCGCCAAGATTGTCGGAGGCACAGGTACCCCCGGAGGACGTGGAGGTATGGTAAGAGCCGGCACCGGTGCCGTCAAGGGCATCGCTGGAGCCGGCACAGCCGTAACCAGTACAGTGAAGGACGTCACCGGGCCCGTCATAGTCGTCACAGGTGCCGCCAAGGACGTCATCGGGGACGTCAAGGACGTTACTGGGGACGTCAAATCCTTCGTCGATGCCGTCAAGGGCGTCACTGGAGTCGGCACAGCCGTCACCGGTGTGGGAGTGAAGGGCGCCACCGGGCCGGCACAGCCGTCGCTGGTGCCGTCAAGGGCGTCACCAGGCCCGGCACAGCCGACGCAGTCACAGTCGTTTTTGCCGTCACACGAGGAATAACACCAGCACCCGATTCTGAGTCATCAACTTCCCCAAGGATTGATGGACAATTTCTCAGGAGCTGGTGATGGTGGCGAGCCACAACAACTGGGTCGCAGGCGGGCGCAGACCGATCGCAACCAGGCAGGAATGGACAGACCGCAGACTGTAAATAACGACGTAGCCCAACTAGGGGGAAAACCGCGCGCAGTCAGGGGGGTATGCTACATGGACTGTTGTCTTTGATGGGTGCGCGAGAGGGTATTGGTCATGCACTGTACCATCAAGCCCCATCTCACGAAACCCTCCCCTACCTTCGCGCCCGGTGAGGGAGCTCTTGGCGGCGAGCTCGTACTCAGAAGCGCTCACAGACGAATAAACCGGTGTTTGGCTTCAGGCCATGTATACAAAATATGATGGCCTTGAGAACGCGGGTAATTTCGGTGCGATTAAGCAAACCAAACGGCCTGAATGTTCTTCTGGCGAAGTGGGTGTACGGTTTTAAATCGATTGATATTGGTTTTGCGACAAGGGCTAAGGCGAGGTTTTGTAGCGAGGGGTTGCGGGCAGCGTGAAAGTATCGATTTCTTTGAGACATTCGCCCCGACGTCTACATCGTCCTGCATCCGCCGTTGCTTGCGAGTTGGATTTGGATCTTTGTCATTTCGATGCACAGTAGGCTTTGTACAGTTAAACCTAGACAAAGATCTTTTCATGCGGTTGCCCCGGGGTTGTGGTCAGATTTCTGGTTAGGTAGTCCACTTGAACCGCAGTCTCTACGGCTTGAAACTAGTGTCGATATCGTGGGCCAACCAATTGCTACGCACATGAAGAGTCTTGATTTTAAGCAGAGTCTAGAAGAGGCGTGCTAGCATAGGCGTGTTTCTTGCGCTTGGTCGAGTCTGGAACTGTCTGCATAGTAAAAGTAGTTCATGTGGACGATATATTCGCAGTAGGCCGGAAGGCTAGATGCGATCCATTCTGCGAAAACGTGAACCGCTTGGTGCTGACTAACAACCTAGGCGGGCTAAGTTGGTATGCTGGCTGCCGGTATTGTAGAGATTGAGATGCTGGCACTTCGACGATCTCGCAGCAAGTTTTCGCTGAAAACACAGCTTTGAAGTTCGGCGTTAGTTCGTCTAGGAGAAACTCGTTTGAAAAGGGCCTTACACTCGAAGAGTTCGATGCGACTGAACCCGAGGGCGACTGTCCTTTCCGTGAACTATTACGGAGCTCGTAGTGGCTTGCCAATCAGACACGTCCGGATATTCGGAACGCAGTGAGAGCGGCCGCCAGGTACACCACATTTGCCCAGGGAGATACCCTCGGAGACGGCGGTTGATATTTTAGAGTATATATTCTTTACCAGTGATTTTGGCATTACCTTCAGGGAGGCAGTGGACTGGAGCTGGGTGCGTATGCTGATGCTGACTACGCCAGCAAGGCCATGGCTAGGACGTCGGTTTCCGGTGGGGCTGGCATGTGCACAGGGGCATGCGTGTGCTGGTTTTCGAGGACTCCGAAGTGCGTGACGAGTTCGACCACAGAGGCCGAGCACGTAGCTCCCTGGGGTATTCCTCAGCTCCAGAGTGACTGGAGCCTGTCCTGTGACCACGGACTTGATTATGCGAGTTATTGTGAGAACAACAACAACAACAACAACAACAACAACGTAGCACTGGCAAACACCATCAAGGGGGCGATTTTCTTGCGGTACGTGCGGATTAGTTTTTTGCCTGGTCTCGGTTTTGCATGCATCACTACTTTGAGGACAACAAGGGGGTGAGGCCCCTCGCTCATAACCCCGTGTGCGCGTCGAATTCGAAACACATCGGCATTAGGCACCACTTCCTGAGAGAGCTTGCATTCAGGAGAGAGATTGACATTGCCGCCGTAGAGTTTGAGCAGCAATACACAGACTTCCTGACGAAGGCACTCGCCGGTCCAGGTTTTCGATTTCACCGGGATTTTGTGATGAAAATTTGATTTTGAGAATGGTAGAATATCTCCTGGTTTAGTGCGCTAGGTTCGTTGTTTCTACAGATTGATAATGATATTTGGTATTTGCGTTTCTGTTTCAGTATTGAATCCCTGATGGTGGATGATAAGGACTACAATATGCGCTGGACGTATGAAATGTTTGGGCTTGGGGACGGCAACGGTTTTGGTAAACTACCCGGGGTCATCCCTGTGTAATCAGCCTATGGTTTTCAACTAGCCCCGTAATGAGACCCAGCTGAGCCAAATCGTTTAGTTTTTTCCCGGCAAGGAGGGGACACGCCCACCTGTTACCGCTTGTGTGGGGTAGGATCCGCTTGACCACGAAAGAGGATTGAGGTTCGATAAGTAGGGAAAAGGTCTCAAACTCGCCGAGTTCGATTCATCTGAACCCGAGGGCGAATACATTTTTCGCCAGCGTATTTGAATTGTTTCTTGACGGAATGTTCTGCAAATATTTGCTGGAGTGTGGAATTTCAGAGAGTTTGGTATTTAGGGAGGCAAGCAACTGTCCCTTGGCTTTTGAAATATTACATTTTCACGATTACGTTGTCTAGTACGGCATTATTTTGCTCTGGATTTGAGCATTTAGAATCTTAATGGGTTTGTGGTATGTTCCCAGCCAAGAGGCATTTGTCAAATTCGAAAATTAGGTGAGCTTCGGGATTGCTGTCCGATCACGCTTGTAGGCAGCCCTATTTTATAGAGCTGACAACCGTCTTGTAAGGAGGGCTGAGTGCTGATTATAGGGGCAATGTTTGATATTTCAGACCTTGGTATTTGGATTTCAGATTTGAGTTTTCGGTCTATGGATTTCGGATTTGAATTTTCGTTTTCGGATTTTACGACTTAGGTTTTAGGGTCGCGAAGCTTGATGTTGGATACTGTCCCTGAATTGCTTCTGCATATTTAAGGAGTGTTTTCCGAGAACTATAGTCTAGTGCTGCAATCGTTTTTTCTTGTCACAGTAGTACTGGGAGGATATTGATTGACCGCATTTTTCATTGAATCGTTTTACCCTGATGGTATGATAATATAGCATCATGCCGTATCATTTAGGAAGCAGGGAGGCTGTTGATTGTATGCTTGGATATGATACGGAAATAATGACGGTTAAGAGTAGTGGGGGTTTCCAGTGATAGATTGGCTACATGGTAGCGGGATATCGGGATGATAGAAATACTCCGTCTATTTGCCGCCTGTTCATGCTGGCGAGCGAACTCCACGCTGTGCCTTGGCTAGGAGCAACGAAATATATGTGTAGGTCTTTTACTTGTCTTCATGTCGGAGACTTCATTACCCCATCACTGTTCGCTCAACGGGTAAGCCCTCTATTCTTCGTAGGGGCCAACAAACAGAAACCGACCCACTGCAGGAAAACTTCGAAACGTGACGCTGTTTTCATGGGCTGGGTCGCTTGCCCCTTCGGCCTTCGGACCTCGCATAGGTTTTTTGCGAGATAATCGAAGACGATCCTGTGTGGCTGCAGTAGCGCAGCTGCTGCTGCCCATGCACCCTTGGCCGTTGCATGGCCGACACGCCCCCCCCTGTCGTTCACCCCTTACGCTCTTGCCCCTGCTCTTTGCCTGGTTCTTGCGTTGTGAGTTGTTCCCTCCGCGGCTTGCTTCGCCGTTATCTCAATCCATCGTAATGCATCCGCTGCCGAAACAACTTCATGTCCTCCGGCATGGCAACAACCCTTCAGCAGCTTCGGGCCGGGACCGAACGATATTTGTGTTATTTCATACATATACAGGGACGAAAGCTGTGTTATTGTGCGGCTTGATCCTATGCCGTAGAGAAGAGGTCAGTTTGAATATATGCCCGTGTCACTACCAACACAAGCAAGCGGGTCGTACCGTTACGTCACAAAGGATCGAACATGCAAAAATCGGAGAAGCTGTATTGTCGAGTCACAAGCTCTGCGTGCAAACACGAGCGAGCCGTACCTTGTCGCCACATATACTCCCTTTGGCCATATATACGGGCGGTATCGTAATATCCCACATCCGGGTAGTATCGTATTAGCCCCTGTGACTGCCTCAGCTCGATAGCCCTCTACCCCAAACGTTCTCAAACACATATCAACAAACCTCCCCATACAGTAGGACCTGCGTATCCGTAGACTAGCATCAGAAACCGTAGTGTAACAAAAAGCCGTGTATGCACGCTAATGTCGCTACAACGCATTCGCTACAGAGGGAGTCACCCACAACCAGCACCACCCCTACGACTGCTGAACTCATCCGGAGCATAGATGAGAGCCATCGCTGCACGCTCAGAACGCCCAGCTCCGTAGGTCGGCCCGAATCTAGAACTCACTGCTGCACCATCTCGCCAGATGGACCCGAATCATAAACAAAGAGGCCAAACGTAATGCAACTATGCGCACATCCCAGCGGTCGAGGCTTCGAAGTCTTCACGTCGGTTGACTTCCATGATTCGAGTAACTGCTGTCGCATCTGTAGCAAAACCAGTGGGTTGGCGAGAATGCCCCAAACACCATTGTAAGGCGATTCCCGCCACGACATGTGGCGAGTCGTGTCCCAAACTAAGTCAACGTTTGATGCGCGAGAAGAATCACGGCGCGGCAGACGATTCAGTTGCCTGCTTACGTCGTTCATGCGTTCCACACACGGTATGGGCGCAACAAACCGCTTGTGAGTCTCCCTTTCGTCAGGCATGCAACCTAAAACACGGCCTATGCATTAAAAGTAGTATTAGGAACGATCCATGGGCCGTGGCTACGACAGGGGTGTTAGGTGTTGGGGGGGGGAGAGGGGGGGTGGTGGCTGTCGTTTGTGGTCTTGAGCTTTCGCGCCGGTTGAACGTTTCGAGATGAATCTCCAATGATGGGATGGTTAGCTATGCTGCGCCGAACACATGGCCTAACGTGGTTTTGTCTGCTGTGTAGGCTTCCGAGTACTTCGCGCTAGTGCTTCGTACCTGATAATGAAAATGGGAGTACCTCCCCCTACCTGTATTTCTAGTCCATGGCATCCCAGCGACATTGGTGAATAGCCGGGGTGTGGACCCAGTCAGTCGTAAACATTTCGGCCGGAAGTTTCCATCCGTGCTGCAGCAAAGGCTAAGTTCGGTCGGGATGCAACACCATCGGGCAAGGTGTATATCTGCTGCCTTTGTTTTCGTACACCAAAAAGTGTTATTCCTGTTCAATATAGACTAACACAAGCGCTGCGTTTACGCTGAGTAAGCCGTTCAATACGCGTCGAGCTATTGTCGACGTCTTTATATAGTTGCACTGGTTGCATCTCGTTAATATTTTATACTTCAAGTACCCCACCCGCCAGAAGCATTGAATGCCCTCCCGGATCGGAATATCGCTAACGCCGTTTTACATAAGCACACTCGTTCTCTTCAGCCACGCAGACGCGCACAAGTGGAATAAATCTATAGCACAATAGCCATACCTTGTAGTGTACTACGATGAGTGGGCTCCAGATCATGGCAAGGGACCAGCATCACCAGGCCCCCGACGAACAATATTCCATCGATTACGCAAACAAAGGCAACATCAGTTTTTTTGGAACTGGTTTCACTCCCCCCCCCTAACTTTCAAACATGGATATTTGCTGAAACCCACTGCATTATGGGAAACAAGAGCCACACTCGAGTCGTTGTACGGTGGTAGCCCCCCATCCATTTTTCAACAAAATCGTCGGTTTTGAAACCGACTCCAGACCGTATCTGCTGAAACACGGTGCCCCTTGCCACCCCGACGTCATCGTCGTTCGATAGACCTTCCTTTGCGAAACAACAAAAAACCGTGAACAAATTCGTTCATAACGTCTCCATCCTCGTGTCGAGCAGGGCGTGGAACGTTCGTTAGAGAATATCGCCGGTTTTGGACGGGGGCTATCGCAGAATCAGTGTCTCATCACACAAAAACGTCGAGGAAATCCATGCCAGAGGCGAGGGAAGGCCTCCTTGGCCCCGAAGGGACACAACTCTACGCAAACAAAATCAGCTAGCAACAGCTTGTCCGCGTTGCCCTGCCTAAATCGAGACTCAAAACGAAAAACGGTAGATATAGGGATAGACTACATCTCGCAAAGAATTTATCTCGGCATCAAACATTCATGAAAAATTAAAACTCTTAAAAGAGTCTTTCCACGCTAGGGGGGAGGGTGCCGAGTCGTTCTACCGTAGTAGCCCCCGCAGCTTTTCCTTAACGAAATCGCCGGCTTCAAAACCAGCTCCCGGTCATACCTCCTGAAGCACGGTATCCCTCGACACCACGACGTCATCGATCCAGAGACCTTTGCGCACAAGAAAATGTATGGATACTTTTTCTTCAATAGTATCCTTCTTTGTGTCAAGCAGCCATGATGATGAAACATTCGTAAAAGGAAATCTATTGGTTTTGGGGGGAGGCAAACGTATAATCAGCGCGCAGCTGACCTTCCAACGTTTCCAACGCACGAGAGTTCCACATTTCGTCGGAAGCAGTAGTTCGCAACGGCATTCGTTAGCGTAAACCCGACACCAATATCTCCCCATGCGCTAATCCTATTTATTGGTAAAAAACAATTATACACTCGTAAACTTATCATACTACTATTAATAACCGAGATACATAGCTGCACAACTGAGAAGCTCAACCGGTCAGACAAGGTCAAAAACGTGCAACCCCTGATATTGTTGGCTGATTCCTTAACGAAACGCAATACGCAACAGGTAAAAAGATCGATCGTCTTGGATGCACCGGAAGCATCCGAAACGTGCAAGATTCTATTGGAACACGTACATAACCACACAGCAGGGCAAAGACAAGAAACGATGTATAAACCGCAAGGGTCGACGATACTCGGTAGCCTATTCAAGCGAAAATCAAGCAGCAGCGGGACGAAACTAAAAATTTAACCTGGTGGGCAGACCGCAAGGGTCGAAGGCCGGCAACACTCGGTAGCTTCCAGACAAAATACAAGCGGCAACATGGTAACAACCAAAATCGGTGGGAAGAAAACCTAACAATCGCAAAACGCCCGGTAGCACACGCAATGCCCTGCTGCGTATATCCTAACAGCAATCAAGCCGAACCGTCTAGGCAACAATCAGTTGGCCTATCTCAGCATCATCCAAGCAAGAATCAGCGGGCATATCGCACCTGTGAGCACCGCCACGTAGCATATTTGCCACGGCGAATCAAGCAGCAGTAGGAAAAAAACAACATAATAGCAATGGAAAGATAAGGTAGCAGCTACTAGCAACATCCGGTAGCATACTCGCACTATTAATATTATATTTGAAGAGAAAACAAAAAATTGCAGCAACAGTTTCCAATCAAGAGGGGTAGTAGATCACTAGGTACTAGATTAAACGTAGTCCCCCTCGCACTGCCGCCGTTGTTTGGGGTGGTGGGGCTATACAGCCTCTAACGCCAAGAGCCCCAGAGCCCCAGAAAACAAAGTTATGAACTTCTGCCGCCTCGTGTACCACGCACACGTCGATTCCGACCTTGAACTCATGAACCTCATCCCACGGTAGCCGTGCGGAGCGGATTCCAAGAAAATTCTGAGCTCCTAAAATGGGGAGCTCCATTTATCACACCCCCTAAAACATGAGTTCTAGGGCACTCTCCGGCGCAATCAGACCAAAACTTCCAGCATGCCCTTTAGTCCGAAAGTAAGATGAGATGTCGTAAAATTGTCACTACTTGTAGGTGTGGCGCCCCCGGAAGTTCCTTGTCCGAAGAGGTCGGCCGGCTAGGAAAAGCGTGGCCCAAAGAGTTCACCCCGCATCTCGGGATGACCCACGTCAAATTACGTAACTACTTTTGACAAAAACAAAAACTGAACTGAACGGAAGAGAAGCATATTACTACAAGGACATAGATAACGCGAGGTATAGAGAACATCTCTAGATACAAGAGATTACGGAATAGTGGTCACGTTTGAAGAATTTCCGAAACATCGACACTCTGTTCGTACAGTATTCGTAAATAGAAACCTGCGATGCTTCTACGCACGCGCATTTTCCGCGTGCCGGGATCGAGGCCACAGCTCGACTCGTCACACCAGCTACCAACTCGTGGTCACGGTAACACACACACCAACTCCTGACCACTTCGAAAGTAGCAGGGGATACACAGCTAACTCGAACCGAACCGCGACGTCAAACGGCATGACCCGCCATTCCAAGAAATACACTCCAACACGGGTAAGTGGAGGAATGCTCCTAAATCCAAACACAACGTCAGAAACGTCCAAACCCCCGCCCCCCCGCCCCGCGCGGTCCCAATGTCACAAAGGTTCCCACAGAATCTATATCGAGAACAAACCAAATGCATCGAACCATCCGAGGGTGTAGGTCGCTGCCCGCCCCGCGCGGTCCCAATGTCACAAAGGTTCCCACAGAATCTATATCGAGAACAAACCAAATGCATCGAACCATCCGAGGGTGTAGGTCGCTGCAAGAACAATAAATGTGCAGTTCCTTTTCCCCACCAGATGTGTTCCTACGGTTGTTGCTACTTCCGGCGCTAGCAAATCGGAACGAAGGCGGCATCAGAATACGAGCTGAAGCAAGACCCGTCCTTGGCCGTTAGCTCGACAGCATCCAGACCAGAGTTTTTCTTTACGACGGTCATGGTAGAGTTCTCGAACCGTATCTTAACGACCTCCTCGAAGGCATTGCCGTTGAACTTGGTACCGTCGGCATCCGTCACCTTCATGCTCACCTCGCCGCCGACGATGGTGTTCCTCTTAAACCTGTTGTTCTGCAGCCGCCCAGAGTTGACGGTCCACGGTTCGTCGGACCCCTCGTACGTGTAAACGCCGTACCTTCGCGGGTGCAAGATACGGTCGGAAAATGCCCGGACAAGGCGGATTCATCACCAATGCCGCATCCGAATCGGCCCATGCCCAGTATTTTCACAGACACATGGTACACAGCAGGGGCGAGTGCACCTCTTCTGAGGGCCCTCATTTGATGAGGTCTACACGCTGACTTCGATAACAGATACAGTTCATCGCCTGGCGAGTTCCATCAATCACCTACGATTGGGCCAAGGATATGCCACACCCATCTAAGCACGCATCTGTAGGCATCTTGCAACCTACACGAGTGAGGGCACAAAACTAACGGTATTCAGTGCAATGACCATTACCAAGCATCAAAAGCCCAGACAACGAGAAAAGGGGTAGTGGACGTCACGAGAGGTTTTTTTGAATCTAAGCATCTCGAGCACAGCAGTTGCATACGAGGGATAGTCGCCAACCATGTAGGCGTGCGAGTTGTGGAGAAAATGCAGGAGAGCACAATTTGACGCGAGAGCTCAAACTCAGCATCTCACAAGGTCGAGCCGGTGATGAGATTGTTGGAGAATTCGTTGTCCGCGGTTCCCACGGATAGGCGGATGCCGTACTTGTTGTTTTCAAACACGTTGTCGGACACGTCGGCGTTGAAACTTTCCATCATCGCGAATGCAGAGTCGCCGTTGTCGTGGCAGTAGTTATCTGAAATGGAAGTCGGGCACACGGGAAGGTGCCGGTCGCATTGAACAAGTTCTTTTAGGCGGGTTAGCCCCCAACCAATTGCTGGATATCGGTAAATACCTCGGGGCCAACCAGTTTTTTTATGAATGTGATCTTGGCCGCTATCAATCCAATTCTCTCCTACGAAAAAAATGTGCGTCGCAAGGCAGATAACACATTCTGTCGATGTAGTCGGGGTAGACGAAAACAATATGATAACCGACACCGTGCGTTCACGGCGACACCATGTTGTCTGGGCAAACGATTTACACGCCAAATACCGACCTACTCGGCCGCGACTGGGGGAATCAGTGTGTCGAACAACACAACACCAAATTTTGCGTTTTATCGCCGCGGGGCCACGTCACAGCGTGCCTCGCAACAACTTTTCGATTCAACTGCATTATTAATTACCTTTCACAACGGCGTTGTCGGCGCTCCGGTGCAGGAAGATACCGACGGAATCTTCACCGCCGCCGTAGACCTCGTTTCCCTGACCACCCGAAAACGACGAAAAGGACTCAAGGTGAGTTGCGAAGGCGACCGAAAAACATAAATGGAAAAGTCATTCCACGATATGGGAGTTGCCCTTTTCGGACGTGGCGTTTCCGACATGTTACCGGTGTTGAGCCTCTTAAGTGCCCGGAACTATCTGTCAGCACGACAATTTTGCGAGAGGTTGAGTTCCAGGTTAAGAGCCCCGAAATATCTGCTGCGCCCCTACCGTGGGATGATTCGGAGACGAACGCCTCCGTTGTGAGGCCTCTAAATAATTTGGCCAATGTCGTTACGAGAACCTAGGTGCGTTATACTTCGATCGCGTTGGTTATATACCGGATGCGGTTTCCTTCACGGCGTATGTTTGCCGGTGATTCCTCTGCTGGTACAAGGGCAAACAGGGTTATTACGTTCTTTACGAAGAAGAAACGCGGCGCAAGGGAGAGGGGTTTGAAGTGGGTGAACACAAGCGCCACTATATATATACTGTTCTCGTAGGTGTACAACATACAAGGCTGCAATGTGTAGCTTGAGCCTTGAGCTTTGCACTCGCTGCAACCGCTCGATATATATGTTGCATTGGTGCATCGTGAAATGGACAGGAAACAAACCTTGGTTGAGTCTGCTCGGCACTCTGTCCCTGAGTATCGGTGGGTCAAAGCGAGGAAATTAATGCAGCACAATAACCTCGCAACAAAACGGCGATGTTGCAAGCATCGATGTGAGCAACGCGAGAACAGTTTCCTGGGCGGATCCAGTTGATTCGGACACACCTGAATGGACGCTCCGTTGCAACGTTTGGAGGCGATGATGCCGTGGTTCCCGTTGTTGTAGACCTCGTTGTCGTGGATGGTCAGGAAGTCGCTGTCGTCGTGGGGGTCGAAGCCGTACGCCGAGTTGTCGTGCATCTTGTTCCTCCTCCAGTCTCCCTGCTGGTGGCCGTACGTGTAGACTCCAAACCGGTTGTGGTGGATGTCCGAGTCGTAGATGTTACCGTACACATTGACATCTTCAAAGATCTCCGGATTACTCAAGTCGGTGCAGAACCCTCGCACCTAGGCGGACATATGTGATTAGATGGTCAGTTAGAAGCACTTGAAAGCCAAGGGCGGGAGATGGATGTATCCACGACTCGATGAAGTTGTTCGGCGGACCGTTCTATTGTCGTTCATGTCGTACCCAAAATAAGCAAAATAGTGCGTATGACATGACGTATGACGCTATCCAAGTGTCACACATAGCTTGAAAAACAGGGTTTTGATCAAAACACTTTTTGGTCGATCTCAGATCTGATGAAGCGTGTATTTTTTCATATAAAACAATATCAAGCGCTCAGTGCCTGATCCCACATGGTGAACCTGAGTGACACGAGAACACCGATAGTCAATAACGACTCACGCCCTTTAGTGGTGCCCGTGCTAGCCCGTCGACTGTTCGGAGGTATCGACTCGTACGGGTATTGCTTGTTTGTTGCAGTCCCGATCAACATTCATGTCAGTTTTTTCAAGTTATCGAGGAAGTCGTCCAGTACATTATACGACATGAATTCCGACTTTCTTCTACGCTTTTACAGGTGAGCAGGATTTTGTGGTTTGCGGGTACTCTACCCAGAAAAGGCCATGGAGGAGGCGCTCTGGCAGAGCAAAAACCATCGCCTGTGAGGCTACACGCACCTTTGATTACTATGTATTAGAGCAAGAGTTTCCATCTGTAGTGTGCAGGGGTCTGGCGTTTTGGATCGACAATTTTGTGACACGTGTGTATTCCTTCTGAAGGTATGTGAGATGTGCACCGCCCGACGCCTGATGCAAAACGCCAGTTCTCACTCGTCGGTCTTCTTTCGATCAAAACAGGTGTGCGAGTGTGCATATTCACAACACTAGAGCAGAGATCACGTCGGAACAGCAGCGATCGACGTCTACCGCATGTTCCATCATCACTCAACAGCACTAGCAACCCGAGCATCATGCCTGAGCTGGACATCCGCTGGCCTGCCATATAATCACGGAGGACACGGGAACTTGAGTACAAAGCCCGCAGACCCGAGTAGTCCACTCCAAAAGCAAACTCACACTACATGTATAACAAAAAAATTGTATTATGGATACCGAATCCCACAGATGTCGGGTTTCGTCTCCCTCATGTGGGTGATGCAGGGTCCGTGCGCAGAACAAGGCCGAACGTCTTGGTCCTGTTGACCGTGGCATTAGCACGGTATGTATCCTTTCACAACAGGTAAAAACACCCCGTAACATGCGCGATCGAAGTATCATACGCCGCTTGCCAAGCTGAGTTTTGATCAAAATACTTTTTGGTCCATCTTACAGCTGAAGTGTACTTTTCATTTTCGTAATATAGACTATGACGCAACAAACTATTGACAGTAGGTTCGCTCCGTACCTTCCATGAGAGCCCGTAGCTCTCGCCGTCCTGAAATCCCAGGTAGGCCATTTCGCTGTCTTCGATGTCCATCCTTGCTTCTCCCATGTTGCTCTTGGCCTTGCCATCGCACGTCTGAGCATCATCGGTGATAACCTCGGAGATGGCGCTGATGAACGACCGACCATCGTCTTCGTTTTCATCAACCGAATTCGCGATGGTATCCCAGGCATAGACCTGAGGACGGCGCGGCGGGCGGGGTTGTAAGGGATAGGGAAAGCAACGCACTATGGTGGGGTTAATATCTACAGGAGGTAAAAGGTCCAGCGAAGCTCAAGCTCACGGATAGGTTTATGTTTTCAGTCACGACACTAGCTAGCGAAAAAACAGACTGACATCGAAAACCTTGCCAAGATATATCCAACTCAAGACATGCTCGGGGAGGGACTGGGAGAAATGGGCTCCCACGACAGCAGCACAGCATCCAACAGAGACCTTGACTAAGACAGCGCGTGTAAGCCCCAAAGCAGCAACCATGGAAGCGTCGCCAAGGCAACGTTCAACAAGCGTTTAGCAGACCGAACGACTGGCTCAGGCTAAGATAGGGGGAGCTTGAAACGTTAATTAGGATTCTTACTTTGAGGACGCCCTTAACTCACCCGAATGGTGACCAATGACCACGTAAACTGAACGGACCCACTGCACACGTACAAAAGTCGAAGAAGACGGCCGGATTTTATTCCTCCGGCGGTTGCGGACATGGGTATGTATCTCAAACCCACCACAAATCCCCGCGTTTTCAAACTTGTCGTGCGCCAATGTAACTCAGTTGTGTTCGCACTCCAGCGCTTGCGTGCGTATCCTTCAGTTCCCGTGGTTTCGACAGCGCAGTTCACGTGGTCGCGACAGCGCCAGCTGTCCCGAAAGGCGGTTACTGTTCGTTACTACGTACTCCAGCAGCGCAACGTGCCGTTGTACATGGATGCGAAGATGTTGCACTTCGAAGTAGAACACTAAAAGAGGTCCAACGGCATTGGATGCATGAGAAGGGACCCCCCTGTCAAGAAGAATGGAATCGGGCATATAAACCATACAAACGAGTCATCCCACGATATAAGGGTAGCAGTTTTTTCGTCGAAAAATCTCTGGCCAATTGAGCCCCTCGTGCGAGGAACCGTCGGTTAGTAAAGCAATTTCACGAGTAAATAGCTTTTTAGGGCTGAGGCATAGGAGCTTGGTCGGGATGTGCGAACGAATGCCTTCGAAGAAATTTTTCGGGTGAGATATTGAGTTCCTCATGAGAGAAACTCAGGGACTTTCCGATGCCGTGCACCCCTACCGTGGGATGACTCAAACCCCTGACGTAAAATGCGTCGACTTGAGTCGCGCTTCGGTCGTTGGACGACGCCTGTTAGGTACCCTCAACCCACCCAACGTCTTGCCTGAATCCTCAGGAACAGTTCGGTGGTCGCAGACACGATGGTCGCGAAGAGCACGAGTTGTGATACTCGCTTCGTTGGTGTGTACTACCACGTCAACAAAGGCTCCGTTGGAACTGTCCCATCGTTTTCGGGAAAGGAACCACTTGAGAGGGAAGTAAATATGGTTTTGTGTCGGAGAATTATCCCGCCATAGCGGGTTGTGCTTTTTTGGCCATATGGTATTTGTGACCAGTAACACTCCCGAAGTGTGTAACTACCGGTTACAGTATTGATATGTTTACGAGTATAGACTAAGTATGAACCTACGCATTTTGTTCTGGGACTAGCTCATGGGAAAACCTTGTCGTTTGCGCGAACGAATGTCTTCGAAGTCATGTGTCGGGGGGGCAGGATATGGAGGAGCTCCTCATACGAGGAGCTCAGAAACTTCTGCTGCACCCCCGAGCGTGCCTTGACACTCGGAGGTATGTGCCAGGTAAAAAACGAAAAGGTAGCATCTCTACCGTCCACTATTTCCTCTATTGGAGCGTTTGGCGACCACGGTAAGGTGGTCGACGTCACCGCCGCCGTGCGACCACTTAACGCCCACAACTCTTCGCTCTGACCCGAGCTTCACCGCGGCCGTTACAATCAAGCAACGCCACCGATGAGGTGCGCATTAAATCTGGTATGAATGGCACTTCCCGGCTTTCCATAACAACAAGCCCCACAAGATGCAGCTTTTAAAAAGCGTGAGGCGAGAACTTCAACAGATAGATGTTCTTCCTCTGCACTGACATCTAACGTAGGATTGTGATACACCGTCTTTGCGATAAAAAACCTGGGCTAAAACCAATAATACCTCGCCATGCTTTTGCAGGGTCAATGCTCGGAACACTAACATGCCTTTGGGCATGTCATAAAAAACCTGGAGCAAGAAAGCGTCTTAGCCAACATAATAAGTAATACGCGCGATCGGAGTATCACACACAGCTTGCAAAGATCAGTTTCGACAAAATTTTCGATCTCACAGCTCGAGTGTATTTAATTTTTAAAACAACAATAACGGCCAACTCTTGGAACAAAATAACATACAGCATTCCTGTTGTAAATATTTTGATGTTGACCACGCGTTTACTTCTGCGTGTTTACTCATAAACACAAACTGCGAGGATCAACGCCCGAATGCGGGTAGCGAGGGCGGACCGTAACCGGACCAAGTCCGGCAAAAGGCTGTTTTCCCATGGCCAAGTTTTTTTTTGGTCAAGTGGGTGAGATTGCGCAAATTCCACCCTACCCGGAGGGATGACTTTCAGGGTGGCAATCTCTACCGCATGTGATCCCCAGGGATCAAGTCGGGTCGACATAAAAACGCCTCCGGGGACAACGGCAGCTTTTTTGTGCTGCTGGCTGGAGTAGTGACAGTGAGCGCAGGTGGGAACAGCTCGCGCTTTTTCTACGACGGGAACAGAATTATACGCCAGGGGGCGCTGGACAGCGAATACAATCGAGTTTGCACTAGCACACGAAATGTACAAAAGTACGTGAAAGGGTTGGTAAGCTCAAGCATTATTACCTGGAAATGCTCTCCATCCACTGAGAGGGATAACGAGAAGAACAAAAACGACTTAAGGCGACCCCTTCGACCAGCGAGCTCATTATATTACAAAAATTACAACATACTTCGGCTGTGAGATCGAAGATTTTGTCGAAACTCATCTTTGCAAGCTGTGTGTGATACTCCGATCGCGCGCATTACGGGTTGTGTGTCCTCATTAAGGATATAGGTCGGCGTCTCCCCTTGCAACTACAATGTAGCTATCAGGATCAACAGGGTGATGTTAGGCAGTCTGTGCACGGAAACTACAAAAGCCGTTTCTGAGGGGGACAAAAATCTGACAGCTGTGGATGGAAATGCATCAGTTTATTGGGTAAATCCTGTAAGTCGAATATAACCGGCGAGGGGAGGGCGGAGATCCTAAGGACGTGGGGGCCTGATTTTGATCAAAAGGGGTTTGCGAGGAGGGGAAGGCGGGGAGGGACAGGTGGGGCAGCTCAATTTGTGCGTGGAAACATTAAATCCTTCTTGTGGGGGGGGAGGGGGGGGGGGGGTGTGGCGGAGGGGGGGGGGTGGGGGGGTGGGTGTAGGTCGCATAGATGTAGGGGTTTGCTATACGCGTGGTGCTATGTCTAGGCGATGGTGCGTGTGGTGGGGAAGGAGGGGCCGTTGGGGGCGGGGGGGGGGGGTGGGAATTGCAGCAGCGAAATGGACGGCTCTAAACGATAATGAGGCGATCTCCAGAGCGTGGAAAAGTTTTTTACTTTGGCGGATTTCGATGTTAGGTGGGGAGTTTGAGCAAGAGAGAGCGAGGAAAAAACAAAAATAGAACGGAGAGGGGGGGGGGAGGGGGCGGGTAGGGTTTTCAAGAGGTTTAGGTCACATACAATTTTAAAAACACATCCCAGCTATGAGATCAAGTATCTGATCGACACTGATTCTCGCAACATTGTGTGTGATCCTCATATCGCGCGTATGTAGGAGCTTGCTATACGCGCGGTGCTGAGTCTAGGCGATCGTGCAGGGCGTGGGGAACGAGGGGGCGTAGGAGGGGGGGGGAGGGGGGTGGGGGTGAATGAAAGCTACGTCATGGATGGCTAGAAAGATAATGACGTGATATCAGTTGCTTAGAAGTGTTTATATATCACATAGATCGAGATGCGAACAGGTGACGAGGGTCAACCGAGATGGATGAAGTCAACTGCATACTCTGGAA
This sequence comes from Undaria pinnatifida, assembly GCA_012845835.1. Taxonomy (NCBI): domain Eukaryota; class Phaeophyceae; order Laminariales; family Alariaceae; genus Undaria; species Undaria pinnatifida. The sequence goes on from JABAKD010000013.1 coordinate 4,473,646, forward strand.
CTTTAGAACCAAACTGTAACCAACACGAAGTGCAAAAGTACTACAAGTACTGCTGTACCACCCACACAGTGTGTGCGTATAGTTACTGATAATAATAGCTATTTACCCGTAGTACGCCCATGAATGGCGAAAGGTTGGGAAATACACAACTCGGCCGAGAAGCAGATGAAAGCGAGGGCAGCATCGCTCGGTAGATGTTTCCAAAACCCACTAACGCCCAAGCGCAATAACCCGATCAATCCCAAGCTCGGGTTCGAAGGGCGTTTATGTTTACGAGGGTTTGGCTTTCAGGATCCAGCGGGGCCGTGCGTTGGTCCCCAGCGTTCGGCAGTGGTCTGCGTCCATGCCGAACAACGAGATTTCAGTGTTGCAAGGTGGATACCGTACCGTATATGGTATCACATATGTGCGGCATTCAGCACGCAAACGCGTCCACCTGGCGGAAGGTATCCACACGCCTGTAGAAAACGTTTTTTAACCACTTGAGGCTGCATCGATATCATACATGTTATGGCCATGTCTCGGCCATGTTGTTCTTATTGTTGTCACAGGGCAGAAACTCGCTTTTCAGGTCTGTGGTCACAGGACAGGCTCCAAAGACTCAAGTGGAAGAACACTGCTGTTGTTGTTTCGGTGTGACGCGTGCCTCGAACATTTCCGTGGGGGGGCGAAAATCCGATGTGGGACCTGTGGCGGTAGTGCACTCCTAAGACATGAAGCAAGCCAAAACGCTCAACATGTATCAAACCTTTGTGCCCACGAAGTCCAGGTTCCCTCCGTACCCACGCAAGTTGATGTAAGTCTCGTTCGTGCTCTTCAAACGCAGCTCGTCAGCATTGCCGCCGGCGGAGGTTCCGTGCACCTGATGATTGAGATAATTGACCGAGTGACGTAGGGGGAGGAGGGGGAGGCGGCATTCGCGGCAACTTCAGTCTAATCAGTTCGTAGCGTATATATCGTACAATATCACAGCTAGCTGGAGTGTATTCATGTGTTTAAAATATTGGGCGCACATGTTATACCTTACGAACTTGGTCAAAGATTTAGCTATCATACGTACGCCCTTCGCATCGCGGGGTATTTAATACCAGGTACAAAAACTCGACACAGCAATCATCTTGAGTGAATTTTCCAACTTCCCCGACAGAGTCGTAGGTGAATCTCGCCCCCTGTTCAAGTCAAATATCGTAGTTTCAAAGTCTCTGCTCGAGTGTGCGTTCTTGCCCTCTCGCGGGGACTTTTTCCTTCAAAGACGTAGCTTGACGAGCTGAAAGCGCGAGAGCGTGAGCGAGTTAGGATAGCATACATTCTCGTTGTCCTGCGACGGGAGATGATAAACAAAACGTAAGCTCACCCAGACCTCACCACTCTCTTCCACGTGCTTTTTTACATGTCGTTTGACACAAATTGTTTTTGCAACTCAGAGCGACGGGTATGTAACTGGCGTATGGCGAGTGAGTTGGCGAGAGGTGGATGGAAATCGACGAGGATCAAAAGCTGAAACGAGGGATGTGTCAGATCAAAATGGAGGCACGCAGCAACGGGTGAGAGAGGGGAAGAAACCTGTGTGGACTCTACGTGTGAGTAATGAGACGTATGCACCAATATGGACCTGGCACATCGTACACTGACTCCCGATTTCACTTTTACATGTTTCTGGTGAAGGCATGAAATGAGTCAGCTGTTATATATGCGTGTACCACCTTGGGTTGTTTGTGTTTTTCCTTGGGGTATTCCTCAGCTCCAGAGCGACTGGGGCCTGTCCTGTGACCACGGACCTGATTACGCGAGTCAATGTGAGAACAACAACAACAACTTGTGACGACGGCTAGTCCTGACCAAGAGGTCGTTCACGGCAAAAAAATCTTACGAGATATGAGCCGGAAATTGAAAAGCGACGGCGTCTCCAAACAGAAGATAGATGGTAATTTAGGCCGGGTTTGTAACGAGGACCACTGCTAGGGACAGCACATGCTATCGCTACAGCGGGATCCGAAGGGTGCGCCAGCTAGCGTTGGGTTGCGAAAGCAACTGAGTTAAATCGACACACGACGCGTATGGAAATACGTGGAAGAGTGGTGAGCTTAGGTTTTTCTTTTCCCCCATTCGCCCGAAGATGAAAAAGGGTAATTGATTCCTCGACCAACAGGGAGTTTCAAGTATAGCTTCAGTTCCACTCATATGATACATGATACATGCGATTGGCTCGATTGTACATTATAGTTATATACCCCACCTCAAAGATAGCTTCCAAGCCTCTTCGCGCAGCAACCCATTGGAAAATCTAACGAATTTCGTGTACGTGGGGGTCAGAGTGTCATGTTCTCATGCACGTATGCACACCTTCTTCAAACGCCACCGACAAACATGTGGGCCCAACAGTCCCCTCATCAACCGAGTGGCATGTACTCGTAGCCTTTTCGTGTCGCAGGTCTCACAGCACATCTGATCAGTTAATGAAAATCACCCTTTCTCATGTAAGAAGAAAGAACCCAAAGCTGGGCCAGCACTCATTCCTGCTCACCGCAGGCAACACCCACGCTTTCATCGGGTGGGCGTGTTATTGTTGGCAGATTATTAGGTCCATACCCTGTTGTGTCACCTGCAGTTGCTGCTGCAACGAGAAATAAGTTGGCGGTACTCGCTCGCCCTGCAACCAGTGTCAATAGCCAACACGGGGACGGGCATCCGGGAACATCTACAGCAGATCTCTGACACCAGGGCATGTATAGACTATGGTACCAGGTAGCTTGTGTCTTTCTCCGAACCATCCGGTACCGCCGTGTTGACATCAAATCTCAACACGAACGGTGTACGGCGATAATGCGCTGTTCTCAGGGGGGGAGACATGTTTTTGTATCATGGCACCCCTTGCCATTTGACCCACACACATCCATCGTTGGATTACCGCTCACACACGCATGCACATCGCCCGCCACTGATCGATCAACCAACAACCAGCTAGCTACCTCTCACCTGGAGGGTAATGCCGTCTTCAACATACAGGCTCTCCGTGAGAAGCCATGTGCCTGTTATGGTCCTGCTTGCGCCGCCACTGCCATGATTTGCGGCATAGAGTGGCGGGTCTCCTTCCAGTTGCTCCCAGATCTCGGCGAGGGTGATGCAGCCGCCTCGAGTGATGCCGTCCGCCGACTCGAGGTAGAGTCGTTGGGACGTCCCAGAATACCGAAGCGATACCGCGATACTAGGATCGCACTCAGGTTTGGCGATCGGTTCGTTAGGAGAAGGGGTGTCTGCCGCTTTGACTCGACTGCAGGCCGACAGAAGGCTCACCGTGACAGCAGTAGTTCGAAGCAAGGCCGCCATGTTCATCGACGACGAGTATTAGTCGACTATGTTCACGGCCTATTGTAGGTGAGAACACGCTGGAACACGGTGGTTGTCGCTAGGCGGTAGGACGGCAAAGGATGAGTGTTGGGGTGCGCGGGATGCGGGAGCACGAGGGCCTTTTGTTGAAAAGCTTATTAATAGTACGAGTACGTAGTGGAGGTGACTCGCGGACGTCTGTGTGTAGGTACGTGTGTGGTAATGATAAGAGGTGGAAGTTTGGTTCATGAAAAACTTCAAATTGTTTGCTACCGAGAATGAAACACACTACTCAATCATGGAAAAACCCTTTTTGCGTATAGGGAACCGTATCAAGTATTCATCACGTATTTGATGTTCATTTTTGCTGATTATACCCTTCGACCAGCTACTACGCGCGGTCGGTTGACGCTCACCGTCCGCTCCCCGTGTTCCAAGTGCATTACAAGTTGTTGCCGCTGTTGTTGTTGCTGCTGTTGTTGTTGTGTTGTTGTTGCTGTTGTTGTTGTTGTTGTTGTTGTTGTTGTTGTTGTTGTTGTTGTTGTTGTTGTTGTTGTTGTTTTTGTTGTTGTTGTTGTTGTTGTTGTTGTTGTTGTTGTTCTTATCTCAACTCGCATAATCAGGTGAGTGATGGGAGCGAGACGTCGTTTTTCCTTCTCTCTGTGAAGCTGTGTGGACACACAACGTTGTCTGTAGATGAACGCGGATGGTTGGCAACACCCCCCCACACCGATACGTTGGTCAATACTTGGGGTATGTTCACCCCTCGAATCAGCTTTCTCTCAAAGACTACCCGATGTGCACAGGCCCATGGGTCTTCGTATTTAGCTTTGCACGGACAGTCGTAGAAGATTATCCCAAACTTCGATGCGGGGGGGCCAGAGCGACCGAAAATCGCCCGCTCGGTGACGCAGCAGCAAGCAAAAATGTTATCGTTTTGCGTTTTTCTGAGAATGAAGGTTTCGAAGCGAGATTGGAACCAGTGCTGTCCACATCGACGCCAGGAAGACTGGAGTTCGGCAGGTAGCGACCCTCCACCACGAACTATTGGTGTGATTCTGGACCCTAAGATAGACTTTTTCGAGAAAGTGGATGTGACGGGAGCTATACTTTCTTCGTTGAATAAACCCGCTCCCGAATTTCTTGTTTTATCAACCTGACTGAGTGTTGGGGCTTCAGGTCGAACGGTTGACTCGCGAAACCTAATGGTGTTAGCAGAATCGGAGAATCGGAGAAACGAAGCAACCATTGCTTCCAGGTAGTCTGGTGAGAAAAGGAGTGTGTTCGCTAGTGTGTTGACGTGTTCACGAGTGCGTTAAAATAGCAACGAACGGTATGATAGCAGCACCAAACACGCACCGGATTGTCACGATTAGTAGACAGACCTCCAGGCTCTTCCAAGACAGTGGATAGTGTATCAACAATCTCCCATTTGCTTTTGATCGATTTAATATCCGGCCTCTAAGGCCATTTCTTATGCAGTCGGATTCCGCCAGTCGAAAACGGTGGACTCTTTTTCGACTGGATTCTTCTGGTCCTTCTTCTTATCGTCAGTCGAGTTGACTTTATAGTTTTTGTGCTCTTCCTAGAGGCGGTTGGTGTGAGGGAGTACTGCTGTACAGCAGGCGAAATCGGTTGGCAGCATGGTGCTTCGCGCTATCTCCGAGAGCAACGGCTCGACGAACCCTCGTCCCAGCGAGTCGGTGGCTTTGGGCTTAGCCGAAAGCCGCCAAAGCTACGTTCGTGGAGTTGCACCCAGCCGAGAGCCGCCAAAGCTACAGCAGCCGCAGCCGTTGTTGGCAGCATGGGATCGAGACCGCGCGCTGCTGCCGTCGTGTGATACCCGATGCTGGCGAGTGGAACTAGGAATGCGCCACGCTGACTTGCTATGAGAAGCAACAGCATGGATAGCCAAGCCAGCGTCAGCGCCTTGTATGGTACTGCAGTGTGGTACCTGGTATGGGTGCGTGGCCGTGTGGCCGTGTGGGTGTGTGTTTGGTGGTGGGATGGGCGATGTGATTTTCTTTTTTTTTTTTTCATCCTCCGGCGGATGGGGAAAAATAAAGCTTTAGCTCACCACACTTCCACGTATTTTCATACGCGTCGTGTGTCGATTGCTTTCGCAGCCCAACGCTAGCTGGCGCACCCTTCGAGTCCCATAATGTGATCTGTTCAAAAAACACGTGTAAAACTTTTTCGACTGAGTTTTTCGACTTGAGGATCCAGTCGAAAAATTCGAGTTTTTCGACTGGATCCGCCAGTGTCGGAATTCTCAGTCGAAAAAAATTGGGTCGAAAAAGCCTTATTTCGAATGCGTATGAAAGCCCGATTTGGGCTTCAGTCGAATAAGGCCGTTTTCGACTGATGAATCCGACTGTATAAGAAATGGCCTAGAAAGCCAATCAAAAACATATATTCGTGCCCCCCCCCCCCCGGCTACCACCCCCACTCCCTCGAACGCTCCGCCCTCTCCTCACTGGGTGTACGACTTACAGGATAGGATTTATGGTCTCCACGCACAGATTGAGCCTCCCCCCCCCACCCCCCCCAGTCCCTCTTGATCAAACCCAGGCCTCCACGCCCTAAAAACTCTCCCCTCCCCTCACCCGTTATTCGACTTTCAGGATTCACTTGCTAGACTGATGCATTTCCTTCCACAGCTGTTAGGTTTGGTCCCGCTCAAAAACAGCATTTATAGTTTCCGCTCACACACTGAATAACATCAACCTGTTGACCCTGATCTAGCTACACTGTAGCTGCAAGGGGAGTCGCCGACCTATATCCTTAATGAGGACGCACAACCCGTAACACGCGCGATCGGAGGATCACACACAGCTTGCAAACATGAGTTTCGACAAAATGTTCCAAGAAATCTTCGATCTCACAGGTGGCGTGTGTTATATTTCATATAATAAATGAAGTCCCGGTGTGAGGTTGCAGTGGTTCGTAATGAAACGATACGTACGTACCTGTAAGTGTGTCTTTCTATTTCTTTTGAGGGCGGGGGACGATATTCAATAAAAATATTTCAAGGACGTCAGCCGTGAGTTATTAGCGGTATCGGGTACAAGGAAGACGCCTGTTAGCAAGAAAAGCCCCTTTTGGTTACCGTTGTGAAAATGTCATACACCAACAGCCTATGATAATACCGAAGGGAAGATAAAGCTACCCGGTGGCCCGCGTGGTGTATCAGGTTATCCTCGAGCCTGGTACAGTAAATTAAAGGCAAGAATCGGGAGGGGGGGAGAAGGGACGACACCTGTGACCACGGCTTGTCCAAAAGCTGTGGGAAGTAGATGTGTGTGAAATAAAAAGGTCCGTTTCGTGAGTTCGAGCCCCGCCGAGTGCATACTCGTAAAAAATTTGCGAGGACTTTTTCTTGTGCACAGGTTGACTTATGCGGAAAGCGCGAGAGCGTGAGTTAGCAACACTCGATGAGAAATCGACGAGCAGTGTGGGATTGCTGAACCCTATGCGCGGTAAAAGTTGGAGGCAAGAACCGGAGGGGGGGGGGAGGGACGACACACCTGTTGACCACGGCTTTTCCAGAAGCTGGAAAGTAGATGTGTAAAAAATAAAGAGCCCGGCTGGTTGGCGAAGGCAATACGATACGTAGCAGAGTGGATACGTACTAAACATTTGCCGCCTGGAATGCCACCAGGTGGATTTTTTTTTTTTCTCCTCGACCGGGGTTTTGCACTTGTAATATATTGTATGTTCGTAGGCAAACGTACAAACGACATCATCATCGCTGATTGATCCGGTGGCGATCGCGGTCGCTCAACAATATTGCACACCTTCACACCTTAAACCCCTCGCCCCCCCCTTCTCGCCCGATATTGCTTGACACAATGATAGTCCTGGTACGCATCTCACGTCTACCTTCATTTATTTCTTTTTGGTAGGAATCATCGGCATTGCTCCGTTTTCACTGATCGAAATGTAGCAAAATGGCTTTCGATGCTGGTTTTGCTGGTGAACGTGTAGTCGGACCACGCGACACCACATCAAACTTCAGACCCATATTTTCTTGATTGCACTCGTATCGCAGAAGAAGTGCAGTCGCAACATAGACATTTTTGTCGAAGGAACGTGTGCGTGGTGTGTGCGGTGGTCCACCGAATTCAACATAATTACGTTTGTTTTTGCTCTCTGCGGTGCTCTGTCGAAAAATTATCGTGTGGCCGCCCACCGGTGTCATCTGTGTGCAGGCATCGGGGTTGCGCGGGACCAAGCAGCAAAATGGCTCCTGAGACCAATACTTTATCTGATATGTTTGGGGATAGAGACCGACTTGAGCGACCTCCCGCAAGAAGAGACAGGGATACAGTTTGGGATTTCATAGGGTAATCGGCGGGCCTGGAGGAGGTTTTCGATGTGTTCGACAGAGGAGAAAAACTTTTTGGCTGATAGGACAATACGCCTCAAAAATGTTCATACGACAAAACCGAATTTCCCCCCCCCGCCCTCTTCCCAGTTGCCTCGCCCTTCTCGACAGTAGCTTTCGCCAGGTTCTCACCCCATAAAATCATACCTACATTTACTTCGTTACTTCGATGTTTGAGGTGGTCTGCACATTTTCAATCAGTTTTTCTAAAACGCGCGGCGAAGCCGCGCTCGGGTCGGATCCCTACCCTGGGATAGGGTTGGGGTTACAGGGTTAGGTTAGGGTTAGGGGTAGGGTTAGGTTGAGTCGACGCCCTCTCGAGATTGTCCTCCATTGACAAAAACAGCCGCACAAAAACACGAAAAAAAACCCATTTCATGAAGTGAATTATATTTGGTCCTTTGTCTGGTACGATATGTGGCACAAAGCCAGTATAGGCGCCTCCTTCTTGATACTCTAAACCGTGAACAGCAGTACGCGGGCGGTATGCATAATTGCAGGTGAATGATGACGGCGCAACAGCCGGGGAAGAAGGGGGGTCAGACGTTTTCCTCCTTCGTGTTCCGGTTCGTTATCGTGGTTCTTGTGGTGTGGAACGTATCGTGAGCGCGGCGCGGGCTTTAGTCCAGTGGCTTGCGGTATAAGACGCGCCCGGCTTGTCTGCCATCAGAATCGACTGCCATAATTATTGAGTGTGGTTTCAATGGCTAATTGGGCGTTGCTAACATCGTGTTCAAAACATAAAGAAATGATACTACGTAGGAAGTACGTTTGTAAGCAGCTGGGATGATATGAACTGTCGACAACGAGATTCATCGTACACCGAGGACCAACGCCCGAATGGGTAGGGTGGACCGTAACTGGACCAAGTCCGGCGGAAGGCCATCTCCCATGGCCAGGGGTTTTGTTTGTGGGTGAGCTTGCGCAAGTCCCACACTACCCGGAAAGATGACATTCCGGGTGGCTATCTCCACCGAAACTGACCCTCAGGGGACAGGCCGGGTCGACATACACACACCCGTATACAACGACAGCTTGCGCTGCCGGGGTTGTAACGAAGACCACTGATAGGGACGACTCACGCTATACCTACAATGGGACTCGAAGGGTGCGCCAGCTAGCGTTGGGCTGCGAAAGCAACTGAGTTAAATCGACACACGACGCGTATGAAAATACGTGGAAGTGTGGTGAGCTAAAGCTTTATTTTTCCCCATCCGCCGGAGGATAAAAAAAAAAAAAAAAATCCTACGCACGGTAGAGGGGTTGGATTCTCTGGGCGAAACGTTTCCGAACGGTTCACAGATCCTCAAAATGTGGAACACTACTAGCAATTTAGTCTATGGTTTTCAGTGTAGTCTAATGATAATTGTACAACAGTGTACTTGTTTTACGACAATTTGTTGCAGCGCATCATGAAAAAAAATTGTCGAGTTGCACGAACAGGCTAAATGAATGTTTTCGAAGGCATGTTTAGGTCGGGAGAGATGTTCAACTCCTCATGTTATGAGCAGGTTTGGTTTATTTTTAGAGTCTGCTGCACCTTTTTTAGCAACGTGGGATGTCTCACCCCCATAATGAATTTACGACGACGGCGAGTAGCAGGGGCGAGGTTCAGGCGCAGTATTGCGTAAGCCATCTGAACAAGATGTACCAATCAATATTGTGCGGCCGCAGAAGGAGAAGCATACACCATGAATATTACCCCTGGGTACCCCTCGGCATCCATGCCCCTGTTTTCGTTCGAATCTCCCACGTCCGTCCTGGTACTGCTGTTTATGAAACGGTTGTGCAGTTAGGAGTTGTACATAACGTTTGGACAGCGAGCCCGTGGAGGTCTTCTAATAGGCTCAATAACGGCAATATCCCTTTAGGGAATCTATAACGATCGCCCCTCCACCCCTTCCTTGTACAGGACACTTGATTACCTGGAGGACCGTAAAATAGATGTTCTTCGACAAGAGAGGGTCCTCTTTGTTGTTTTGGGCGTTTGGAATGCAATCGAAGAGCAAAGAGGAAAACTGAAGATACGCACACACACATATATATATACACACGTATATATATATATATATATTAAAAAAATTAAAATACACTCCAGCTGTGAGATCGAAGATTTCGTCGAAACTTATCTTTGCAAGCTGTGTGTGATACTCCGATCGCGCGCATTACGAGTTGTGTGTCCTCATTAAGGATATAGGTCGGCGACTCCCCTTACAGCTACAGTGTAGCTATCAGGGTCAACAGGATGATTTTAGTCAGTCTGTGCGCGGAAACTATAAAACCCGTTTCTGAGGGGGACAAAATCTGACAGCTGTGAAGGGAAAGGGGGGGCCTGGTTTTGATCAAAAGCGAGCGGGTTTGGAGGGGGGCGGGGGGGGGGGGGGGGGGGGAAGGGGCAATTTGTGCATGTAAGCTATAAATCCTTTCGAGGGGATAAATCTGACGGTTTTGGCACCAGTATATTATTGGGGGCGGGGGGGGAGGGGGGGGGGGGGGTTGGGGCGGGGGGGGGGGGGGGGGGGGCAGCTCGATATGTGCCTGGAAACTATACATTATTTCGAGGGGATAAATGTGACATTTTTGGAAATAATACATCAGTTTATCGTGTATATCCTGGGGTAAATCGTACAATCAGTGAGTAAAGAGAGGGTGGAGTGTTCGAGCGGGTGCGGTTGGGTTGGGATGGGGGGGGAAGGGTGGGGGGTGGGGGCGGGGGGGGGGGGGGTGGGGGGGTGGGGGGGGAGGGTGGGGGGGGGAGGGCTTTAGGTGAGGGGTTTGTTATACGTGTGGTGCTAGGTCTAGGCGAAGGTGCGGGTGATGGGGAAGAAGGGGGCGTTCGAGGCGGGGGGGGGGGGGGGGGGGGGGGGAAGGAACACAGCGGCATGGATGGCTCTCGAAAGATAATGAGGTGATATCCTGTGCGTGAAGTGTTTATTAATGTGGCGGATTTCGATATTTGGTGGGGCGTTTGAGTAAGGGAGAGCAAGAGGGGGGGGGGGGGGGGGGGAGATTTTTTAGGAGGTTTAGGTCACAAATAATATTCAAATACACTTCGGCTGTGAGATCAAAGATATGTATCAGCTTGTTATACGCGTGGTGCTAGGTCTAGGCGATCGTGCAGGTGGTCGGGAAAGAGGGGGCGTTGGAGGGGGGGGGGGGGGGGGGGGGACACAGCGGCATGGATGGCTCTCGAAAGATAATGAGGTGATATCCTGTGCGTGAAGTGTATATTAATGTGGCGGATTTTGATATTTGGTGGGGCGTTTGAGTAAGGGAGAGCAAGAGGGGGGGGGGGGATTTTTAGGAGGTTTAGGTCACAAATAATATTCAAATACACTTCGGCTGTGAGATCAAAGATATGTAGCAGCTTGTTATACGCGTGGTGCTAGGTCTAGGCGATCGTGTAGGTGGTCGGAAAAGAGGGGGCGTTGGAGGGGGAGGGGGGGGGGGGGGGTATAATTGAAACCTTCGTCATGGATGGTCAGAAAGATAATGACGTGGTATCAACTGCGTATAGGTGTTTATTACTCAGGCCGATTTTGATTGTGAGTGGGGCGTTTGGACAGACTAGGCGGAAGGGGGGGGGGGGGGGATCGGGGGACGGAGGGGCGGGGGGAGGAAAGATATATATTTGATGTTCAACACCGAACATATTCACCATAATTACCTCCACTCACCGACGACTCGAACGCGTCCTACTTCCTCTACTCGACAATTATGTCGGAACTAACACCGCCCGTGCCACCTCTCTGTTCCCCTTTTCCCGCCTATGTTGGCGTTGTAGGCTTCCTTTCGGCTGCCATCACACAGATAGCCAGTTTTTTTCACCAGGCCGCTTCCATACATCGCACATATATGCACGTGCGTTTGTCGGCCGATTCTTCTACCGCCCTTGCCAACTGCTTGACGCCGCGGGGCACACACCCCGTCTAACGAAACTGAATGGTTGCGTCGGTTCGTCGGAAAGACGAAACAGCTGTAGAAAACACCTGTTGTTGTAGGGGTCGTGCGGCAGACATTGTTGCGGCAGTTTGTTTCCAACGCAGGGCTGATGCCAGGTTTATTCTGTCCATTGTTCAATGGCTCTCGACCGAACGGTCACGCGACGGGGGTTAGCAGCTTAGAAGGCCTCTAATGTCGTGCTGACCATGAACGAAGTAGGTGCGTGTAGTTGTCAGTGTCCCGTCGAGGAAAATCTACAATGTGCGTATGAATCGATAGGTGGTCTGATGGTCATCAAGGTCCTGGGGTCGGTGGGCGGTATCCTCACGCCGTCTTAAAATGCCTGCCTGCGCTCAGATCGACAAAGATACGTTGGAAGCAATAGGAAGCGTGGGGATGATACTGGAGCGCTAGATCGAGCAACGCTGACGACGGAATCTCAGACGTTTGTTAAATACGAAGTAGTGGCTATACCGCACAAAACATGGTCTCACCCCCCTCTCCCACCTAGAGCACTAAGAATTTCAGAACCAAAACGCTTCCATGTTTACGAAGTGCTCGGCAACTGCTGTGTCTCTCAAATTTTGGTTTGGGCTCTCATATTCGATCACACACATTCAAAACTGAACCCATGTCCCTCCATTTCCCATCACCGGCTACTACATGTATGTGCTGCTACTTCTGCCCGGTAGCTTAATCGACACTGCTTGTTGCCGCTTCCATCACCCCCATTCTCCTTTTGCCGCCTTTAAAGGCGTTTTCTTCCGCGTTCATGCTCTGTGGCCAGCGTTTCCCTTCGCGTCCTCCCTGCGCCACCCCAACACAGACTCCACGCTATCGCTTGATCGATCTTCTGCCATATACCTGAGATGCCACGATCCACAACCCGTTCAAACTACGAGCGCTCTTTATTTCTGGGTGCGATTTCACCATTCGATTCTACGATTTTCTTTGAACGAGCGTTTCATGGCTGCTCGACACGGGGAAGGATGCACATCATTGAAAATGCATTCTCACGTATCGTCTTTCTCGCAAAAAAGCATCGAACCATGACGACGGGGGGTGGCAAGGAGCACCGAAATTTAAGAGATGCAAGGACGGGAGTTGGTTTCCAAACCGGCGATTTCGTTAGAGAGAAGTTGGTGGGACTACCGCAGAACGACTCAAAATACCCAGTAGGGGGTTGGCCAATGGTTATTAGGCCCTTTTAGTTCTATGCGTGCCTGGTGCTAGATTAACCCCAAATTCCAACGACAACCGAAAGGAACCCTACCTAGCGGGTTAACCGCTCATATACCCGTCGCCGTGTACGAAGTGATGCTCAGTGGGGACACAGTGCGTTTTGACGTCTGTCTGCTGTGGTGTATGTGCTCCATCTATACAACAGGCCGTCTGATGATCACCTTGTGATTGTCAGGACGTCTCGCGGTGACTGTTGTTCATACGTCGTTTTGATAATTTGACCTGTGTGAGGTTTTTTGTCTCATGGTGAATGCCGCCGTCCTGAACTCGTGAAATGCCGAATGACTGCCCTCCGGCCGAAAGTGGTTCCGCGGGCGGACCTTGTGCGGAGATGACGCCAGACACCTACGCTTGCGGTTGTAGAAATGTTTACGACCGAACTTTCACGTATGTGTGTATTTTTTGGTTAGGAGCTCTCGAGGGACATACGGTTGGCCACAATGGATCGGCTTGCGTTAGGGCGCGGTAAGTAAAACCAGCGCGGAGTTACGGGCGCGCAGACTCTTGCGCTTATCTCGTCTCCTCCCCGGCGATAATCTATCTTTGCCATACGGGAGTAATCCTTGCAACACAGTTTATTGTTCTTCTTCCAATATTGCCAACCGCAACAACAGGTGGTCAGTAATCACACAACGTAGAGAGCGCTACCCACGGCACTATGAATAATAATGGCCACATTCGGGAGTAATCCTTGCAACACAGTTTATTGTTCTTCCATCTTATCAACCGCAGCAACAAACAGGTGGCCAGTAATGGCAACGTAAAGAGCGCTACGTACGGCGCCATTTAACTAAAAGAATGCAACAAGAAGCGCGATACGCCACAACGCCAATAGTAGCAAGCACGCCCGAGCGATACAGACGGCTCGATGACGCGTCTTATCCTCTGTTGCCGGGCACTAATATTGTGAACATTGACACTGAAATCTGCAAAGGTACCAAATCTATGGTGGGGTTACACAAAACCCTCATTTTCCCCGCCGTATGCCGGACTTTGATCACGCGCACGAGTGACTTTGTACCTTACGGTCAAAGGCTACATTTTTTCGGCGACATGTGCTTGGCGTAGAATCTAGCTAACTAGTGTTGTGCATTGCGATTTCACATCGTACTATTACAACAGCACGAAAGCTTGACAGACCGCGCAAAGTAACAGAGAGCTCACTCGCGCGCGAGTGACCCCAACCGCCGTTGAAAAACGAGCCCTTAAAGATGACCCCCCCGTAGAACAAAGCCTTAGTTTAAGGTAACAGTTCGTTGCATGATCTTCCGAAGAAAGGTCCCGCACGATTGATTGATATATATATATGTATATCAGTATATAGTCTATATCTGTTTCAGTCGATGAGCTACAGCCTCCGACATAGACGCCATTTCGCCCTTAATCGAGGTATATCCACTTTCATGTCCAACACACGTAAAGCTTGCGTCCTAAAAGAGCAGCGTTTGTTCAAAACGTGTGTTCCAGCCAAGGAAGGCTTCGGGGAGGGGGGCCCTTATACGTTTGTTGGTGTTTTTTTGCGGGGACTAGGGTTCACTCCCACTTCGGGGAGGGGGGCCCTTATACGTTTGTTGGTGTTTGTTTGCGGAGACTAGGGTTCACTCCCACGAGTGAACCTCCCCCCTAATCTTCTGCGTGGTTAACGTAATTGTATGACGATTTCTTTCGTTTTTAGGATGTGAAACAGCAAAGGAATGGTTAGCTAGCTTGCGCGCGCCCCCAATCAAATATCTCTACGCCGCCTGTCAGCCAGAGTGAGGGATGCAGTCACTCGTGCCCAGGAGTTGTTCAAGCTCGGTAGTGAGAAAGAGGGTATATCGTGACGCTAGAATGCTGTAGCCGTGGTCTCCCCTTACATCGACGAACTTCTCAGCTTTTAACTGGAGCCCAACTGATGCATACAGCTGGCCACAACCGATTTATCGTAAAGCTAGAAGTGTAAGTAGCGGGCATGTGCATGCATGCGCACGCTGAAGAATTTACACTTACAACGGTGTCATGTGTGTTCGGCCTTGCAGGACACATCTACACCCTCGACTAACATTGCTCGAGCAGTTCTTGACTGGCGTCAATTTTTGCGCTGTTACCCCGGACTAACCTTGCTTTCATCTGCACCTGCATATAGTCTATATGCACATAAATACGCACTTTAGTACCAATTGTTAAAGCCGCAATAAGTCGTTTGATGCGCAACTACTGCCTACCTCAACTTGTGGATCGCTAACACCCTCCTGCGGCATCGCAGCTTCCACGGTGTTTGTGGCTTCACGATCGTCATGACACCGAGTGCTTGCTATATATTTAGGCAATGCTACAGTTCCTGGACTGAAAACAGCTCACCGTGTTCTGCGTCAGGGCTGAAGTATTTGTGACATGGTTCCTGCAGGAGTTGCTGATGGATGACGCCGTTACCGTCATATTTGCTGATACTGGTGTCTGGAGGTTCGGCTAAGATGGCACAAAACATCGTCCGATGACCCTAGGATCCCCTCTTGGTCAGTTGGTTCCTATTCACGACCATACGGTGACCATAGGGAGAAGATAGTCCATGGTCTGGGGAGGCTATCGGTGCTTTTCTTGGCGATGGTGTGTCTACTGTTACACCGGTCTACGGGCCGTTGGTGCGATTCAATCGAGGATTTGCCGGCACTTGGCAGGTGACGGACTGGCAATGTCGGTGTGCCAACTAACGCGTCGCTGGTGCGACCTCAAGGGATCATGCTGTAGATATTGTCCGTTAGCTTTCTCCGGGATATGTTTTTTCGGTATCTCATAATTTTTCTGCTCCCGTCGTTGGTATTGCATATTGCGAGGGTCCGTAGTGAAAAAAGGCGGTGGTCCTTACCGTACCCTTGGTCTATGATACCCTTACTGTGACTACTCGAACCACAGCAGTGACTCGGTACCTCCGTGACAAAATTGATTTAGGCGCTTCTTTCAGAGGCTTCTCTCGCATTTCGGGCTCTCCCATCGCAAAACGAAAACAGCACGAAAGCTTACTGACGCAAACACGAAACGTGGTTAGCTCGCGCGCGTGACCCCGCGCCACCCCAAACGAACGAAGGCTCCTGGAGTGATCCCCCCCCCCCTGTAGCCTTAGTCTTAGTCTTCTGTCGATTACAGACCACGACGCTTCGAGGCCTACAGAGGGGACAATAATTTGGCTCTGTCCTGGGAGATGGAACTTTGTATCGTTTTACTGCGAAGGGATTTGCTCTTAATGTCCTCCTCTGGGCGGTTCGGTGGATACAGGGTTAGAATCGGAATTGCGCGGTTTGGTCGGCCCGCCTTCCGGACTCAGTGAACTCCCATAGGGTGTAGATTGTACTTGTTTTTTTTGTCAAGTGTGCTGTTGTGGCAACCCTCACGTAGTGCTTGTTGTGTGGCGGACGTTGTAGCCGCCATTGCAGCGACGCCCAGCGTGCAAAAGGTTTCTGCTTAGACGGGGCCTGGTTTGCGCAACGGTGGCAGCCAACGAATCTTTTCGTTCTGCAATGCGCGACGGTGTTAAATCGGGGAACGCAGTTACGTTGCTGCAAAAATACCGCAGCATTTTTTTTGTGCTGTTAGGTTAGGGTGTCATGGCGTATTAAAGACGGGGCTCCATGGACTTTGTGCGTCGGACGACGAGAGAATATTGCATCCCAGGTCTGACACCGCCGTAGTAGGGAATCCCACCTCTTGAGTTCCTCGCCCCAGTTTTGTGAGTTGTAACGACAGTACTTAGAAGGCCTTTCGTAGCTTCGGTTGGTTTCTCTTCAGCGGCTGCAATATTTATAGACTGTCGTATACATCATACTTCCGAACGCCAATTAGGTACCCTGCAACGAAATTCGACAAAGCTTTGTTTTCAACCAACTTGGACGCTCGTCTTCGTTTGGCAACAACGTGCCTTCAGCGTGCAAATATATGAACGTGGTATTAGCCGTGGTCGGACGGTCAGACCTGGTTGAACTTCTCGCCTCTCTCATACACGATGTTGGGTTGGGACAACCAGACATTTAGTTTGAGTGTAATGGAATCTCCGTCGTGGGCTTAGCATGGCGTCTGCATTGTTGTCGACATCGCCACACGAGTGGTTTTCCAATGCCCAAAACGCCGTAATACAATCTCGGCAGCCGAATGTCCGGGACAGATGCTACGCGTCGCTTTTCGTGTGGCAGGAAGCCGATCGAGGTTTACTCTAATAAGCTAGGATGGCCAACCCCGAATTCGAGAGCTCATTTCGGATCTCGGGTAAGATGTTGTAGTCATAAGTCACTCCAGAATCTGAACCACTCGAGCATGTGGATTATTCTGTGCCTCAAGGCTAAAAACACTGTTAGTGGGCGATTTTTCGGCGCAGCGTACCTCACGTACTTATTTCCAGACCTTTCAGTACGGGGATGGATTAATTTCGCACCACTAGGAAAAGCAATACGAAGGCCTTAAAATCGCAAAAAAAACAGGGGGATCACTCGCGCGAGTGAAGCCAAGCCACACCGCAGAAACATGACCCAAAAGGGTCCCCCCCGCCGTATCTTGATTTTTTTTTTTCTTTTTTTTATCCTCCGGCGAATGGGGAAAAATAAAGCTTTCGCTCACCACACTTCCACGTATTTTCAAACGCGTCGTGTGTCGATTTAACTCAGTTGCTTTCGCAGCCCAACGCTAGCTGGCGCACCCTTCGGGTCCCATTGTAGGTATAGCGTAAGCTGTCCCTATCAGTGGTCTTCGTTACAACCCCGGCAGCGCAAGCTGCCGTTGTATACGGGTGATCTTGAGTATTGGTTTGTTTTCTACGTGGGTCCGTCGCGTTTCTCGCCTGCTGCGCCGGTTCATATTTGTTCCGTTCGAAAGTGATATCGATGTCCTCAGATCGCGGGTTTCCGATATGCTATCTGACAAAACAAACCCGAAAACACTCCTTGGTTAAACTTATGATCAAGCATGAAAGGGAGAAAGCCCCTGTCCGACGAATGTGGCCTCTAGTGGATGCCGCCACAACGACGGCCTTTCCTTCGGTTGCTCGCGGCTGTTTTCAGGGATTGTGGTTGTTTGCGCTGTTGCTGCCACCGCCACTTGGATGTGTCCGTTTTTGTTGCGCATGCTTTCCCATTATGTATAGGCGCTGAATGTGATGTGCACTTTTCAGTTAATTGATGAACACAACAAGCTTGCAACTCTGACTTGATCCAGGTTTACCAGAAACACTCCCTGAATATATTGCAAATAGGCAGGGCGCGGACTGCAATCTGCAAAAGAACGCTGCGTAATCGAGTATCAATTACCATACAAAGGTTGATTTTCGAATTAATCGTGCTATTTAATACGGACGACGTTCAATATTCGACGTCACAAATGAACTTTATCGGCCACATGTGTTCGTCTACTGAGCTTGTTTTCGTTTGCTTCAAAGGATTGATCACCTCTCACAGTTCTAGAGTCATGTATGTGTACGGACCCAAAGTCTTCTCGACCCGAGCGCGAGTCAATCGAACATAACGAATTGCCCGATTGCCCACTTCGACGAAAGGGCACTTGGTTGGGTCAAACGAGAAAACTATTTCCACGTTTTTTCGCCGCATCATCTACAGCGACAAACGCATCTCCTTCTTCTACACGTGAGTGTGTCGCTGCCTACATGAATTGATGTTTTTGCCGATGCAATGCCAACATACACCGAGCGGCACCAACGCCTGCCGTTCATCAAACCTCGCTACCGTAGCCGTGACGGTTGATGCCAGTTCCAAAGAACTTGTCAAACCACATGCAGATGGATAGAGTGCACCCTCCATTGCCATCGTGTGCCGCATATACACGATAAAGCCGCGCATGATCAGCCGCGCCGACCCCCAAGAGACGCGACCCCCAAGAGACGACGTGCAAACAATACCCACTGTCTCATACCCCTGCGTAGGCTACTCCCTTGCTAAAATACACCACCAAATACACCTTTGTGCGGATTGAACCGTAGGCAGCGACTTGGTCTCTAACAAGCACTCAGCCGTGTGTAGCATACTCCTTAGTATAAAACATATCCGGTGAGTTGCAATTAACGGAAGACACAAGGATCAAGTTCCGGCCGCAGCAGGGTACTACCGTACTTCCAAGGAGGCTTTATCGTCGCAGAACCTTCAACAAGTCCTCTGGTACCAACTACGGCCTTTTGGTTGTGTGTATCGCGGCCACGCGTGTACAAGACCAAGGCTACGGTAGGGGGGGTACCCCTATTTTCACTGGTGTGTTTGAGCCACTCGCACGAGTAGCTCTGTACCCTACGGATGAAGATGGTTTAGGAACTTGGTTTGCCGCAGCTTAGATCACCTTTGCATTGCGGATTTATTTCGTCAATGTAAAACATAAAGAAAACGTAAGATTGCATAGGAACAAAGGGGTTACTCGCGCGAGTGACCCCTAGCCACTGAAATAAAAGGCCCAAAAGGGGACCCCCCTACCGTAGCCTGGGTCACAACTCAATTATTCCACAAACTCGTGGTGACAAACGGTACGGTACACGGCATAGCATAACACGACCCCACTCATGCACACCGTTGTGCCAGCCATCATCGCGCACGAACTCCATTTTCAACAACTGCCTACCCAAAAGCCTTCCAAAGCAAACAAGGAATACAGGCATCTTCAAAAGTTTTCCGTATGAAACAAAAAAATAGGACCACCGACAGCACGCTCGAACGATATGCGAAACGCAACGGAACGATATTCAAGACGGACCACTGTAAACCTCCACCGCTGCAGTGCGTTTTCTCGCGCCAGACGAGAAAACACAGCCCATTTCCCTACCGCAAGCAAGGGGTGGAGATGACGCAGCAACGGTCGTCTGCATTTCAATCGGGATCGGAGTCAAGCTTTAGCTAGCACCTCACTGCGGCACCCAACGGAGAAAATTGCTCTAAAATAGGCCAGCGTATATGGTAATCTATATATAAAACACGAAAGTGCAGCCACTGCTCGAAACGACGCGAGAAAACCCGACACGTGACCCCAGTGACCCTACCAAACTAATCGGCACTGCAGATTCACGTCAAACGCGTAGCAAGTACGCGAAAAATTTCGGACGTATACGTTGCACAGACGAAGCAGCACAAGTGGTGAAATATGCAGTAATCCGAACGAAGTTGCGGCCGTTACGGCTGCTGTTATCAGACACGGGACGAGTACCCTACCCTCTAGTATACATATACTCTATATCAAACAAGAAGGTAGATATGCTTCTCGAAACGGCGAGAGCAAACCTACACGTAGACCGAACAGTTTTTCCCAAGATCGTTGCGGGATTTTGCAGAAGAACGTTG
Source organism: Undaria pinnatifida (assembly GCA_012845835.1). Lineage (NCBI taxonomy): Eukaryota > Phaeophyceae > Laminariales > Alariaceae > Undaria > Undaria pinnatifida. Next base: position 4,493,839 of record JABAKD010000013.1, read on the forward strand.
AGATCGTTAACACGCGCAATAAAAGATGGAGAACGGTCTGCACAGACTATGACAAAAAAATTCTGCAGCAAATCGTTGTTCGGGTACAGTTGCTGCTGTTGCTACTCTGCCGACACCCGATAGGGACCAAAAAAGTCAACATCTTGTCCAAACAATCGCACGCTAAATCTGACTTACCCTTGCGTATTTGCACTACTACAATATAATCTCACAGTACAGCAGTAGCAGGCGGCGATTCCGTCACTAAATTATCGCGACACCATGCCCAGGATTCGTCACAAAGGGCATTTCCAAAACATGTTCAATCGCCTATCCGACAAGATCTTCGCACGGCATAAATAACGAACTAAACGTGCTATGCTGTGCATCTTCTGCAAAACAGAACGACGACGATATATCAAGTCTTAGGCCATCAAGGTGTGAGAATGCAGAACCACGCTGCCAAACGATCTCCATCCACCAGCACTCGGACCCAATCTGGAGCTCGAACCATAACACAACACGCCCGAATACCTTGCGCTGACATCAAGAAAATTATTAAAAAAGCAAAAAAAAAACTAGTAATATCTCTCCTAACGGCGAAATCAGGCTGGCAAATGGACTCGTCAACGCCCGCAAAACTAAGCTAAGACTGCAGACGCACGGAAAGAGCATACATGCAAATGCACCAAGAAATATGGAGCGATACTCTCGAAGGATAATATAAGAGGGGTGGGCTATCGTTATGCCTTGTCCCAAATTAAGGGTGGCGCCGCTGCCGCCGCTGCCACTAGCAAACAGGAATGAACGCCGCGTCAGAGCTGGCATCGAAACAAGCGTCATCTTCGAGCTTTAGCTCGACAAGGTCAAGCCCAGTGTTTCCCGAGATGACCGTGTCCGTGCTGCCCTGGAAGCGTATCTTGGTGGGATTTGAGAAAATGTTGCCCGTGAACTCCGTGCCGTCGGCCGAGGCGAGCTTGATTGCTTCTTGGGCACCTATCATGACGTTGGCGGAGAAGATGTTGTTCTGCAGCCGCCCGGATTCCACCACCCACGGGTCGTCGGAACCCTCGTATGTATAAATGTTGTACCTGAGGACGGGAAACGATTTCGATTTTGGTGGAAACACCGCGGTGTTACATGACGATTCGGGGGCGTGCGATACCACCCCATACCTTTTCCCGCGGTGTGCCGCTGCAGTTGTGACCTGACAGCGCTATCAATTCATGAACACTGTATGAACACTGTAGTGTATATATGGGGCCCTGGGGGTGACTCATTTGCTTGGCATTTCATGACGCATGCCTTGTAAGTGATACGAGTACACAGCTACATGTTTCTAAAGCCCCTCACTTCAGCCTTATACCTCACCCGTGCCTAGCTCAAACTCCACCTCACCAGTGCCTACATCTAAATCAAAGAGAGAAATAACAGACATGGAACTCGTGCATCGCGACTCGAACAGTCAATTCCACGGCCGAGGTAAACACTTGGTTTAACTGAAATGCAGAGAATTACTTCCAGATGATGATGGGCTGAGTTTATCAAAGTGACCGTTTGTATTGGAAAATTATTAGACCATCATGTGCTAGTTTAGGAGCCCCCCTTTCGCCCCCATGATCGCACGCGTCTCATGCCACCATTAAATCTTAATACCCGGGTTATCCCGCAGTGGTGGGGAAAGGCATTTTTCAACGTTGGGTGTATGCTACCAGCGCGGAATATTTTGCACCTCATGCGAAAAACGCGAGCGCGTAACCGAAGGATAATGCACAATGTGATGGGGGCGCACATCGCGAAAACATACTTCCAACGCTGCTCAGGACGCACCCGCCCGCGCGAGTGGCTCTGAGTTGATGAAAAGTTTGGCCTCTGTAGCGAGGCTATGTACCGTGAAATGCTAGGGTTGTCTTGGTCCAATTAGGGAAAATTTCGCCGAGCGAAAGAAGGTCGGAGGGGGGGATACAGCACAATGCCCGCCTCCCTAATCGTTCAAAGAAACGGTCGGTAACGCTTACTTGGTAGAGCCTCCGAAGATGTTGTTTGAGAACACGTTGTCCGCGGATCCGACGGACAGCCTGACACCGTACTTGTTGTTCAAAAACACGTTGTCGGTCACGTCGGCATTGAAGCTCTCCATCAGGGCCAATCCAGCGTCTCCGTTGTCGTGAACGATGTTTCCTTGATTTCAGTTTAGCGTGAAAGACAATCTTAATGTTAACATTCTTCCCTTTGATGCACTTTAGCACTATGAACAAGGGGCGGGGGGGGGGGGGAATCTGTCACCTTGTATGCTCTATACGTGTGTTAAGTGCAACGAACCATGAAGTCAAAAATACATTTTTGGACGTCGACCGCGGTCGAGTTGGGTAATTATCCTTGGGAGATAACGACACAGACAATTGCGCTTCGCGAAAACCTCGACGCTGACACTGGGTTTTTGGAATAGGTCTGGGCCTATAACGGTCGCTGACGATCAAAATGACAGCGCAAAGGACGCGATCCAAAACTTGTGTTGTGTATCTTCGATTCGTTGAAAGTCTAGATGAAGAAAAAGAGAACGAAATTGACAACGTTTCTTACCCAAGTAACGGTATAGCAATAGTACACGTGGAAATACGTCCCCATTTTCACTAACTTCAAGTGTCTACAATTACAGCTCCCACTCGCGCGACAGGCTAGCTGCACCTCGCTCAACATCGAACTTCAAAAACCTTTGGTACACGTCGCAGGGCAAACGACTACATGGGGGCGACGATGTATATCGCGAAGAATGAGCGAATCACAGACGCCAAAGGCTGCAAAGAAAACAAGTGAGCCGCTCGGCCAGGTTCTAAGCGTGAAATTCCCATACTGCCTTACACGAGGCGAGGATCGACGCGGAGGCATTCACCATGACATTGACCGGCTTCGTTGATCCGCCAGACATGAGGTTTTCAAAGATGGGTTTTTTTGCTGTATTTAATCTTTCAAAACGCCGACCTCCCCAAGCAAAGCGTGTAGACATTGTCGGGCAGCACGTCAACAATATAGGTGTGACAATAAGTTATATATTGTCGGCGTGCATGTGACCCATGCGCTACATTAAGGGGTAGCATTTATAGACCTCAAACGCGTTTCCAAAAGAGGAACTTGTAAAAAAAAAGGGTAAAGTTTCAGCCCCTAGGCCCCATGGGAATGATCTTCGGGTCGCACTTCCACTTTGATTGAAGCATGCGCATTTCGGATATGTAGAGATGTCCTCAAATGCCGTACAGCTTGTAGCCTCAGAACATCCAAGCGTTACCCAGTATCATAGCACTCGTCTGAGCTCCGAAGCCATAGTGCGCGATCCTTCCCTAAACTCCCACACCCTCAAACCTCAATTTCTGAAAACCTTGTAGGAGTAAACTTATAAGCACTACTAGTGACACTCTGTAGAGTAAAAATTATAGTGCGAGGACATTGGACATTGTGACATTGACATGGGACATTGGTAGTGTGGTCACTCTTGATAATTGAGGACCCCCCGTGAGAAAAATAGAAATTGTCAGAATGGGCCACCGCAACCTTAGCGCGCGTCGGAGTCATGGTGTGGAGTGCGTCGTTGTTGCTCTCAACAATTCTTACCCTTGACGGTGGCGTCGTCGCCGCTTCTGTGCAGGAAGATGCCGCAAGACTCGTCACCGCCGCCGTACACCCGGTTACCCTGATCGTCGAAAAAAAAAAAATTACGGTGGCGTGAGTTTGCAGAGTACTACGCATCGGGAGGTAAGTAAGTACCAGACGGGACTATCAGACAGAATGTCCGAAATAATGGTACCAAAGCGCTTCTCAGTAGGAGGCTTTCTCTACGACTTTAACTCCAAGTATCCTCTAGAGAGTCGTACTGATCGCGTATGATTGAGGTATGATATGTTTCGTCAACAGCATTTTGCGTATTTCCATCGTGGCGGTTAGACTGCTTATATGGTGCCGATAGTATTGCACACGGTAGATGACCACTGCGTTTTAGCGCTTACCTGGATAGACACCCCGTTGCAGCGCTTGGAGGCGATTATGCCGTGGTTGACGTTGTTGTAGACCTCGTTGTCGTGTATCGTCAACAAGTCGCTGTCGTCGTGGGGGTCGAAGCCGTACGCCGTGTTGTCGTGCATCAGGTTCCTCCTCCAGTCCCCTTGCTGGTGGCCGTACGTGTAGACTCCGAAGTGGTTGTGGTGGATGTTTGAGTCGTAGATGTTGCCGTAGACGTTCACGTTGTCGAAAATCTCGGGATTACTACCGTCTCCGCAGTACCCTCGCACCTGTGGTTGGGAATGGGTGATTGAGGGTTGTTGGTTCAACCGTGTGTTTGCAACATAGGGCGACGTTGCGATACTGTGTGCCAAGAACACATGAACTGCCGTGGACTTGACTGCGCTATCCATGAATGATTGACGCGTGCTACGATACAGGTGTACAGCGCCATTTTACTTTTACGTTTCTCAATTTGCGGAACTTAAGACCGTTCCCAAAAAAACGTTTTTTTTGAGAAAAATATACTGATACCGGATACAAGAACAAAAAAACATGTTGACAAGGTGAACAGCGAGAAATATGCCGTAAATAAAAAATAGCCTGTTTCCGACGATTTTTGCATCGAGGAGCCACGTCATGCAGAAACATTTTCAGAAGACAAGAAAGTATTCACCTATTTTGTAGCACGTGCTGATTGTAATGGCCGGCGTTTCATGCGTAGGTAGGATCGTGGTAGTTCCACCGTGCCGTGTCGAGCGTTTTTTTGTTTTCCTGTCCGCCAACTAATTATTGTTACCTACTGCAAGGTACTAATTAATTGCGTGGCCGACTTCCGTTAATCGAACTTGGAAAGGTCAGTTCGTTGCAGACCCAAAATTGATGCGAACGCGCCGATTGTCCAACATAGTGTGCGAAATCCACATAAAAACAACTGCCGTGTCGGCAACAGAGTTCTCGTATCATTTGCCATGTTGAGTACCCAGCGAAATTTTCAGTTTCTACTCTGGGGCCCTTGCAATTTTCTGCCCGGTGTCGAGCGCCGCTTCACCGTAGTGTTTTGAACACATACTGCGACAATGATATCGCTTTAGTACCGGAAAGAACACCCCTGTAAAAAAGGCACGGTAATACTCATACAGGACACAGCTCACACGGCAATGCTGAGACGGACACAAGCCACGGCCCACCCGGGGCCACCACGATAGTTCGCGATGGTGTTTGTTGCACGGGAGAGTACGCTACCGGGCACTGCTTGCGGAAGGAATCATTGTTCCATACTATACCGCAACCTACGGTGTAGATAACGATAGTGGCGATCCATCACGCTACAAGTATATAATGTCGCCCCGGTGGCGTATCAGGTTAGCATCGAGCCAGGTACAGGTCAATGTCGTGAGTTCGAGCCCCTCCGAGTGCATACTCGAATAGATTCGTTGGCACTTTTTCTTGTGCACAAATTGACTTGCGGAAAGGGCCATAGCGTGAGTTAGCAACACTCGATGAAACATCGACGAGCAGTGAGAGTGCTGAACCCTGTGCGCGATAAAAATCGAAGGCAAGAAGCGGGGGGAAGGAGGGACGACACCTATGACCACGGCTTTTCCAGAAGCTGGAGAGAAGAAGTATGAGAAATGAAAAAAAGAAAAATGTGTGTGTCTTCGCGGCAGTTTCCATCAACCCTGTTTTGAATTACTGTACCTCATTCTTTCCAGTCATTGCCGTACCAATGGCTACCAGATCAAGACGTCCTGTACAGATGCTGTGGTACCGGGCTTTGTTCTATCAGAACCCTGGGAATAATCATGGAAAAGGACGGTCAGGTCCTCTCGAGATTTTGGAAGGTGAAACTTGAAAAAAATTAACGGAAGTATACTGACCGCTGGGAAGCACATGTTAGTACCCAACTGACTGTTACATTCCCGCCCGGACTGATGTACGTCGTCGATCTCAAGATATGAAAGAAACTCGCAAGGTGGGCTGCAGGTCGCAATGTCGCCCACATGATACCCCGCCACCTCGCTCTATCGTCGACTTTATCGGATATTCTGTTCGTGGTTGGTCACTGAAATGGGAGAGAGTATGTATCGATATGTTGGCATGTTACGGCCGAATCTCCTCTCCGCTTTATACTACTAGTATAATATTTTTAGTTGGCTTTGCCCATTCCGTCGATTACCTTGGCACCTTTTTCAACATTTGTCCTTCCCCACCCCCGTACACGCCACTCAGCTCCGGGGTTGATTTTGCAATCTCGTGTCCCCCCTCCACACTACGTACTGTTCGCGTGTATTATTTTCTCGCGACAAGAATTCAACAGCTTCTTGCCTCGTCGACTAGTGTCGTATACGGGCTTGTGTTTACCAACGCTATGCAGATCTTTCTTCTGCGGTTGGCGTCACTGGGAAAAAAAAACTCCATACCCCTCTTTCCTTCCTTGGCCGCGTGTAGTGTACGAGGTTAGCCAATAGACCTCTGGGACGAAAGGCGCAGTTGCCATGTACACCGGAACCTCTTTGTCCTAGCTAGTCACCGCATACCTCTCTCCTGGATGATGGATACACGGGGACACGGGACTCGAAGGTTGTCGAAATATTGTCGAAGGGTGGCGACAACCGTTTAACGTGAAGAACACACTTGCAAGCATCGATCATCTCAATCCCTCGTCATCTGAAGCTAGCGTGTGGCGTCGTGATTCCGGAGTCTGCATCGGTGGGAGCCCGGGTCGTCTTGGAGCCGCATCACGGCGCGAAATTTGTTGATTTCGGGATCGGTGGCTCTATCGGGTAGGGGAGAATAAAACCGTACGTTGTGGTGGTGGCCGAACGCGTGATTTAGAGGTTGACTTTGGTGTCAGGTTTTTCCCTGTTCACCTTTTCGTAGTGAAAGTGCTTCTCGTCAAAATATGCACAACTGCTGCAGCCCGCGAGAGCCATGACCTGATTGTTTGTATTGGCGGGGAAGGATTTTCGTTGTTGTATGCTGGTCGTTTTTTTTATAGGCGTTCCTTCTTTTTCGTAGTGTACACGCACGACGATAAATGGCGAAAGAGGCGTCAACTTCCACAAGCCCGACAGGGACGAATGTTTCACGACGACTACCCTCCCGACCAAGCACGAAGCCAGCACCCGACTCGTACAGCAAACGAGTGGTCACCCTAGAGCGCCTGTTGAGTAGTCTGCCGGTTGCCCGCTGTATCACCTGTAAATTATACCGCTTGCCACGTTCAACAGCGACCATTAATGCCGGTTCCCGTTCAGGTGGGTACCAGTATCTTGTGTACAGAGTAGTTATATGCCAACTATTCACTCAACCATCGGAATTTCTCATTTATTGAAATTTGCGGGGTATTTCGGCCGTCGAGTACCGTATAGACTATATTTAGACTATGGCAGGAAAGCACATATTTACGGGACGATGTCCACAGGTGTTGTCGCGCAAACCAAAGGAGACACACATGAGAATATCTGGCGTCGGAAAAGTCTAGTGGTTCCAGATTAGTCCGTAGATGATGCACTGCTCGCGTTTTCACTCCACGACTCGTGAGGAAAAACGGCGTTCGACAACCTTCCCAGGGGGTGCGGTGGCGAGGGTATTACACACACATCACCACTTTACCGTAAGTCCCGAGGAAGACCTCTTCCACGTTAGCTGGGAAGGAAAACATCGCTTGCTAGCACGAGGCTTCATAGGGTCGGATCGGAAACAAAAGCGTCCCACTCACTCACTAGCGGCTGAGCTTCAGAGTATATGTGGATTTGACACGTGTAGCGCGAAGTCCTGTGTATCTCGTAGCCATCAAGGATATACCGCAGTGTTGGCTATTGTAGTCTTTACATGTATTTTTTCACACACATCTACCTTACAGCTTCTGGACAAATTGTGGTCACAGGTGTCGTCCCTTCTTCCCCCGGCTCTTGCTTTCAATTTTCATCGTGCATAGAGTTCAGCAATCCCACTGCTCGTCGACTTTTCATCGAGTGTTGCTAACTCACGGTCTCGGGCTTCCGCAAGTCAATTTGTGCACAAGAACGCAGTCCCCACTTATTTATACCACTATTCAGTACGGGTGATTCCAACTCACTCAGGGCCACAGCTAGCTGTAAGTGGAGTGATGAACGTCGACCTGTCTTTTGATTACTACCTGGTATAGTCTACATACATACTTGCTGGTTTCGCCGTGTTCACCCCCAAAATTTCGCGTCTTTTTTACGATGCTACGATGAGCCAAACAAAGGTGTTGAAGCCCCCGTTTGAAGCCGGGTACAGCCTCACACACGCGAGTGGCCTAAACTCTTTTTTATACACAATCAAGGCATGCTACTTCCGTGACAACGTAGCTATGGCCTAGCGCATCGATCAGTGCGGCACGTGCTGTGGATCGTGTGCACGCACAGGAAACATGGGTCCCATTCGGTTGAGTACGTACGAAGAGCCACTAGACACCAGTTGCCTGTCTCAAGCCCTCTCAAGAAGCACCTGTCTTTATTTACTGCAGACTGGTACAAAGACAGTCGATGAGTTTCCCGCCCCCAGATAAGCTAATCGACCATACAAAAGTCACCGTGTATGAAAAATGCGTACCGTATACAGTTCATGTCAAACGGCCGCGCCAACAGCACGTGCAATCAAAGCATCACATGCACGTTGCGAAATGCTGAGCCTCGACCAAGTTCTCGGTCTCGCAGGTGACACGTCTTTTCCCGCATACAAAAATTCGCTTACAAAAATTGTGAGAGGGTTCGTACTTTGCGTTCGTACGAGGTACAATTGTCCGTCACGTCTGCGAACAGATTCGTTCTTAAAGAGTGCGTTATTAGCTTGCCCGGGTAGCAGTTTGACACACAATCACACGTTTAACTTCATTTTTGTAGGCTCCTTTTACTTTGCAGCTCAAATCGCGCGAAGTTACCATGAGCGACAAGCCGAGTGTGGTCACGCGGGTGTTTGCGCTTATGCAACGCCGGTGTGTGCCTTCATTTCTATTGCGCATGAAGATTCCGCACTTCAAGTCCGTCTTCAGAATTTTTTGCACGTCGTTTGTCGTCGTATTTTGCTATCTCACTCTCACGTTCCTACGAGCACGAGCATGCATTCACCGACTCGGGAGGATTCGAACCAGGATCCCTGGCTTTTCAATGGACGATACTGACCTTCTGCCCCACATGGGGCACTTACGTCAGTGAATACCATGTAATCATCGACGAATGCATCGGTGAATGTCTTGAACAGACAAATGTAGATCGACTGTCAGTGGCTGCGCCAAATGATGCCTTTCAAACGGCGGCGGTGTGTGCTGGTAACGTAATAGGGTCAAAAATATGGTTCAACGTGAATACAACAGGATAAAATCAGAGAAACTAAAATGGTGTTCAGATCGCACCTTCCACGTGAGACCGTAGCTCTCGCCGTCGTAGAACCCGAGGTAGCCCATTTCGCTGTCTTCGATGTCCATCCGCGCCTCTCCCATATTGCTCTTGGCCCTTCCGTCGCAAGTCTCGCTGCTGTCGGTGATGATCTCCGACACGGCGCTGATGTACGACCTCCCATCGTCTTCGTCCTCGTCAACTTCGTTGTTTTTGGTATCCCAGGCAAACACCTATCGATCAGCGAATCGGAGCCACCACGGAAGTATGATGTATACAACGCATGCTGCACAGTAGTAGATACATTTCTCTGCGCATATTGATGAAAGGCTGGACGTCGTTGTACCACCCTGTTTTTCCTTGTTTACAAAAACGGGGGTTCGACGACCTGTATCTTTCTTGAGGAGATTCAAAAATAGTCCCGCGGAACACTCGCGATCGATATGTCACCCTGCTTGCACACATGAGCTTCGTCAAAATCCCACACATGTTATATACTAATTGCATCGTCCAATTTAGAATAAAAAACGTTCAACACACCTATTCCAGGTCAGTTTGTTCCCCCAGAAACCTGGGTGTACCTGCCCCTTGACGGTTTTAGAGTATCAAATCTGATTATTTTTTTCCTACATCCCATTTACTATCCTCGCAATACTCTTGCCCTTCTTGCCAGGCGCAAATTATCCCCCCAATGATCTTGCCCTCCTTGCCCGGCGCAACTCAGATGCGATATCACATAGCGGGCCCTCCTGCCCCCTCCCCACTACGGCACGTGCCTTCATTTTTATCGCGATAATAATTCAAAATTTTCTTTCCTCGTCGACTCGCGTCGAACAGTACCTATCCATGATGCTAGGCGCCCTCAGCAGTTCATCCTTTAGATAGGGGTTTTTGGAAGCATCGTCATTTCGAACCACGTTCGGAATCGAACTCTTGGATCAGCGCTATTAATAGTAGTATTCGTGGGTAACCACTACCACCACCTGGACGACCGGTATGAAACATCTAGCACAAGTTCTGTTTTTTTTTACTTGATGAGTTCACCTTTACAATCCACTCTTCAACGCGCACGGCGCAAGATGTTTTGTCAGTTACCTTCTGCACTGGCCGCGGATTGCTATTCAACCACACCGCATTTTGCATCATTCTTCTTCAGTGGCGGTCATTTTCATTCCACTCGCGAAACCGGCAACCTTGTTCTTGGTCATCTATTTGCGTTTCTCAAGAAGCACGCCATGGAATATCTTGTTATCGTTCACCAGCAAAATGCTGGCAGATCCTGTGTTGAGTGCGAGGTACAGAACCTAGATATTATATAAATAAACGTACACTCCAGCTGTAGATTTTTGTCGATACTCATCTTTGCAAGCTGTGTGTGATACTCCAATCGCGCGTGTTGCGGTGTGTCCTCATTAATAATATAGGTCGGCGACCCCTTGGAACAACAGTGTAGCTATCAGGATCAACAGGGTGATGTTAGTCAGTGTGGGCGCCGTAACCATAACACCCATTTTTGAGGGGGACAAAATATGGCAGCTGTGGAAGAAAATGCATCAATTCCTCACGTGTATCCTGTAAGTCGTGAAACAGGTGAGGAGAGGGTGGAGTGTTCGAAGGAAGAGGGGGGGGGAGGGGGGCAGGAAGGGATTTCCAACAGCTTCATATGTCGCATAGATGTAAGGGCTTGCTATGCGCGTGGTGCTAGGTCTAGGCGGTGGTGCGGGTGGTGGGGAAGGAGAGGGCGTTGGTGGGGGGGCGATGTTGGAGCTACTGCATGGATGACTGGAAATATTATGAGATGATATCAACTGCCTGGTAGTGTTTATTACCCTGGCAAATTTTCAATTCGAGGTGCGGCGTTTGAACAAGAAGGTTGACCGAGGCAAGATAGAGGGGTGGTGGGGGCGGAACAGAATTGAAGCTACCGCATGCATGGCTAGATAGAAGATGAGGTGATATCAGCTCCCTGGTAATGTTAATTATTCGGGCAGATTTTGATTTCAGCTGAGGCGTTTGAACAAGAGGAATTGGGGGGGAGGGGGGGGGGGGGGAGGGGGGGGGGGCAGGGACAACTTACTAAGTGCGCGGAGGGGACAAATCTGACGGGTATAAAAGGAATGGATAAGTTGTTATCACCTGCCTGGTATTGTATATGTATATATTATAAAAATTAAACTACACCCAGCTGTGAGATCCAATATGTTGTCGAAACTCATCTTTGCAAGCTGTGTGTGATACTCCGATCGCGCGTATTATGGGTTGTGTGTCCACATTAAGGATATAGGTCGGCGACTCTCCTTGAAGCTGCAGTGTAGATACCGGGGTCAACAGGGTGATGTCAGGCAGTCTGTGCGCGGAAGCTATAAAACCCGTTTTTGAGGGAGACAATATCTGACAGCTGTGAAAGGAAATGCATCAGTTTATCACGTGTATCCTGTTCCAGGTATGTCGTACAACCAGGGAGGAGAGGGCGGATTGTTCGACCCGGGTTGGGGGCGGAGGGGCGTGAGGGGATTCCAACATCTTTTGTTCGCATACATGTAGGGGCTTGCTATGCGCGTAGTGCTAGGTCTAGGCGATGGTGTAGGTGTTGGGGAAGGAGGGGTGGGGGCGGTGAATTAAAGCTGCGGCATGCATGGCTAAAAATATAATGAGGTGATATCAAGTGCCTGGTAGTTTTTATTACACAAGCATATTTTTATTTTAGTTGGTGCTCTTTGAGCAAGAGAGAGCAGGAGAGAAGGGGGGGGGCGGGGGTTGGGATGAATTGGACCTACGGCGTGGATGGCTAGAAAGATGATAAACGTGATATCAGCTGCCTGGTGGTGTTTGTAAACACTGTTTCAAGGACGTCAGCCGTGAATTCGACGAATTTTAGGTCAATACTCATCTTTGCAAGCTGCGCTGTTGGTACGTCTGATATACTATATGGGTGAGTTTTTATTGGGAGGGGTACAATTTTTTGTCCACTATTATGGTAAGTGTTAGTATTGATACTTTAGGGGGGGGATTTGGAGCTAGATCAAACACCGTATGTATTTGAATTAATTTTTTACTGTAGTTTCCACCATACTGTTCTTATCATATGTATGGTACGGGCGGTTTTTGGTTTGTTCTTCTCCCCCCGGCTTTAATATCGGGAAGAGTACGAATCCATAATGTTTTTAGTTACCTGGTATCTCTTATGTTACTCTTATTACAGCATTCGAGAACTAAAGTCAGCTACTCCGACCCCAAAGAAATAAAAACTCGTGGGACAAGAACCCACGGTTCCGAATTGATACGCCGTCACTCCATCATTCAGGTGTGGGCATTCCGGTGTGAGTTCGACGAATTTCGAGTCAATACTTACACTTTGAAGCTGCTTGCTGGTACTACCTGGTGTGTGGAAAAAAAATAATCATGGGAGGGTTCTTTTTCCTTTATAAACAAATGTTTTTCTCCACTGCAATGACTGGTGTTAGTATTTTTGCTTTAGGTGGGGAATTTCCAAGTAATCTAACATCAAATATATATTGTATGAAAATATTTCTGTAGTTTCCACTATAGTCTATTGCTCTACCATAGGTATGGTGGATGGTTTCCGGATGGATGGCTTAGTCAGGGTTGTTGGTACTCGTAGTTGAGTGCGTCAGTAAGTTTTCTTTACCTGGGGGTGGTTTTATATTATCATTATATTGTTCTATTCTTCATCATGGTGGCGGGCTTGGGTATAATTTTACACTGGCAGGTTTTGATTTAAGGTGTGGCGTTTGAACAAGAGGGATCGGGGGGGAAGGGGAACGGGCGGGACAACTCAATATGTGCCCGGGGACTAGAAATAGTTGAAGGGGACAAATCCGACGGCTGTAGAACGAGTGTGTTGGTATATTTCACCTGCCTGGGGTTGTTTATTCTTATAGCAGATTTGAGGTACATCGGCCGACAAAAATTACAACTGAAATTAGAGGTCAGCGCGCGTACGTGCCAAGCTCCTACATATACCCCACCCCCACCCCCTCGAGCGCTCCGCCCTCTCCTCCCTGATTGTACGACAAACAGGATATACATGATAAATTGGTGCATTCTTTCCCAAACCGTAAGGTTTAACCCCTTGAAGGATTACAGCATTTTGCACGCACAGATTGAGCTTCTCCCCCCCCCCCACCCCTGCTCCCTCTTGATTCAAACCCAGCCCCCCTCGTCCTTGAAAACTCCGCCCTCCTCTCACCGGTTATTCTACGTACAGGATTCACTTGATAAACTGATGTACTTCCTTCCACAGCTGTCAGGTTTTGTCCCCCTCAGAAACGGGTTTTATAGTTTCCGCGCACAGCCTGACCAACATCACCCTGTTGACCCTGATAGCTGCACTGTAGTTGTAAGGGGAGTCGCCGACCTATATCCTTAATAATGAGGACACACAACTCGTAGTACGCGCGATCGGAGTATCACACACAGCTTGCAAACATGATTTTCGAAAAAGTCTTCGATTTTACAGCGCGAGTGTAAATATATTTTTATATCAGACCATAGGTACAGCAGTGGTGCATATACGTTTCACAACTCGGAAGCTCAAACCGACTTTGTACCCACCGAGGAGAAAAAAAAAATGGAATCTGTAGTATTCGAGGGTAACCACTAATATTTGTAGCTGACCACCGGAGGAGCGTCTTGCTGCAGTACTGCTGCCTGTGCCCCAGGTAGTTGTTCAAACGCCCAAGCTTGATCGGTTCTATGGTACCTGGTACGAGGTCTGTGACAAACAACTGTTGTCTTTCAGATGAAGACGCTGTTGCTTCATACCAGTGCCTGCATATAGTTACCCGGTATGTCAAGAGAAAAGCACGATCACTATTGTTCAGACTGAGGCCACAGAAGAATGTGTCAATCGTTCGCCTGTGACGGCTCATGGTTGGTGGTGGTAAGTCACAAGCACGCGTCTGTTCGAGTACAGTCGGCATCATTTAACGTACCGCCAAAGTGCGGTAATCACGACACAGGCGTAGTGACGAGCCTGCTCTACGGGTGCGTCGATCAAGGTCAACAAGTAAGTGACTCAATTTACAGGACTCCGCATGAACCTACTTGTATACGTATCACACTGCCGTATGCTAAAGGTGCTGCATATCTAAGCTGCGTACAAACTTGAACACCGATCTATTCCCCTCGACTTCCGGCCAACCCCGTCGTGCTGTAGTTGTTCTCACATTACTTTTGTCAAGAATCTAGAGTCCGTGGTCAAACAAAGGTGCTGGAGCCCCAAGAAGATCCGAAAAGCCAAATGAAGTCAAAACTCGTTTAGGAAATACTACGCTTTCCCGCCTAAAACGCACGATACGAAGAATGGCGCACAAGAAAAAAGGTCAAATTTGAGAACTGAACTCACATGGCCGCGGGTATCCACTCAACTACAGCTTAAGGGTTCTCCCCCCGTTCCCACTAGTAACCTGCTCGCGGCTACATACTACAGCGGTTGGGCTGCTTGCACCGTACCAACCGCACGGTAATCGTGAGCACAGACGAACGCGCCTGCTGTCTGGAGAGCTGTCGGAGAGTGACGATCCTACCAGCACAAGTACTGTCTGTGCAACCTCGTATGGCGATGACACAATACTCTAAACCGCGCCCCAAATCAGACCGCTCACACCAAACTAACCTTGGTGCTCACGAAGTCCAAGCTCCCGCCGTACGCACGGAGGTTGACGTACATATCACTCGTGCTTAAGAGGCGCAGCTCGTCCGCGTCGCCGCCCACGGCGGTACCGTGTACCTGGTGGCGGATACGATTATGGGGATGTAGTCAACCGGCAAAGGGACCGGGTAGTTATTAATGGGTACAACTCGTTGGGAACATCATGAGATGGTGCAGGTGCAAGAGGTTCCGTGAACTGAAAACAAAATACCCCACCGCATTCACTCTATCGTACTCTGCATTTTTGCGCCTCGAGCAGATATCTCACGAGTGATCTGATACCTGGTGCGTTCATAACTGCTGCTAGAATTCCACATTTTTTCTGGCGCCAGGCGGCGTCGCGGGGTTCTCCTTCGCGCGGTGCGGCGCAGTGTAATTAATGCACGCCAGGTTTATTCGCGTTCTTTCTCGAGCGGGATCATGTCATCCGTGATCATCGTTTTGCGAAAAAAAAAAAAAAGTGCATGTAATACGAGCCGAAAGCAAGGAGAGAGAGGCGAATGCGTGCAGTCGCACGGAAGACCCATCACACGGAATACCAGTCAACACTTGACAATACCTTGGTATAGCAGGTGTGTAGGTATGACGTGTTCGATAAGAGGGGAATTTCACCCACATTTGTCTCGTTTTCAGTATCATCAATAAAATCATGCGAGGTGTCAGATGGCTCCTGGCATCCCTTTGTTCTGCTCGTGGCCGTCTAAGGCACACGGTGGGAGGCGCGTCGGTTCATCTTCCGGGGTATAGCTTACTGATGTTAGCCGTTCGATACGCATATGCGCTGGATCACGCCCGCACGTCGCGCTTCCACAACATCCGTCTATAAGGGGTAAAAGCACATCATATTGGACCATACCTGAAGAGTAATACCGTCTTCAATCCACAAGTGCTCCGCCACAAGCCACGTGCCTGTCGCGGTGTCGCTCACGTCTCCGCTGTCAGGATCTACAGCGTACACCGGACCTTCGCCAGCCAGCTCTGTCCAAATGTCTGTAAGGGTGACGCAACCCCCTCTGGTAGTGCCGTCTCCGGACTCGATGTACAGACGCTCCGATGACGAGGAATACCGGTGCGACACCGAGAGGCTCGAGTCGCAGTCCGGCTTGGCGATAGCTTCGTTTGGTGAGGATGTGTCTACCGCACCGGCTCGCTTGGCTGCCAGAAGGCCGACAATAGCAGCCGTTCGAAGCATCGTCACAGTTACTGCTTGTAACGAGTTGGGTTTTGTTAGTTCACTGGTTGTGTTGGGGGTAATGTCTCGGTGATTGGTGCTCTTATGTAGGTTGTGTGTGGGTGGAGAGTGGGGGCAGCAGGAGGTGGTCCACTTGGTGGAACTCGAGTTAGTGATGAGTGTCTATGATTGCTGCTGCAGTGTTGTTCACATTTGGGTGGTGTTTTGCGGACGCGACATCATCACGTGAGCGAGGTCGGTCATAACGTCATCAGAAGAGCTCGAACGTGGTTGATCGGTATCTGAATAACTCAAAAACTTAAAAAACTGCTGAATGAAACGAGAATTGATGTACTCAATCCATCACGTTTCATACTGAAATTTCAAATCATTTCGTGTCAAACCCACATACTTTTGCAGAGTGCAGGAGCGTGAAGGTTCTATGACATGGAGATGTTTTTTTTCAACATTTGTCAGTTCCGAGTCTCATGTATTACGCAGGAACGCAATAGCAATTCAAAAATAAAACTTTGTTTAAAAATCAGTGGATTATATGTATTCTCGTGTACACCCTGGTCACGATTACCATTCTGGCCCACCGTAATAGAAATATATTCATGTGTGTACTATAAAATAGTATACTAAAAATTTACGAATTGCAAAAATTTTACACTCTATTGTAAAAACCAAAATACTAGTCTATATTATTATTATTGAATTCATAAACACTCCAGGAGCTAGCTGTGAAATCGAAGATTTTGTCGAAACTCATCTTCGCAAGCTGTGTACAGTAGGTGGCCCTATATAGTGCGGGTATGTGTCACGGTAATTCATCCGCACTATAACGGGCACCCGTACTATATAAAAACCCGCAACTATAAAGGGGTCTACATCTGGCTGGTCGATTTCACCCGCACAATATTGGACACCCGTACTATATGACCTGCACTATAAAGGGCCACCTACTGTATGTGATACTTCGATCGCGCGTGTATGACGGGTTGTGTGTCCTCATTGTAGATATAGGTCGGCCACTCCCCTTGCAACTACAGCAGTGTAGCTCATTTCAGGGTCAACAGGGTGGTGTTAGTCAGTTTTGTGCGCGGAATCTATAAAACCCGTTTCTGAGGGGGACAAGACCTGCCAGCGGTGTGTGTGTGTGTGTGTGTTCTTCACATTAAACCGTTTTTCTACTCGTCGACATCCAGCACACCCATTGTCCGTACTGATTCTTCACCCTAGAAAGATCAGCTCTGTGGTCACAAGCCACGACACAGAGGTAATGCATCGTAATGCATTCGACAACGCAATGTCATGCCCTAGTACTGGGTACGACAGGCACAACATACATACGTCAGCAACAGAAATACATTGGAAGAGAGAAATACGAAATAAACAAAAACAAAAGCGGTGGAAGGAAATGAATCAGCTTCTCCGTTATGTATAGTCTTTGCAATTGGAACCTTGTCTTTCTCCGTGGGTAGAAAGGTTGAAAATAGCAACAACTTCCCTGCGCGTCCAATTGACACGCGGTCTTCGCGTTTTTTATTTCGATATTTCTCAGCAATGCGCACACAGGGTGCATGTCCTGGCCATTTCATTGGCGAGCGACGTGGATTAGATGTTTGTGTTAACTCCTTTCAAACAGAGAGGAAAAATACCAACAAAAGTGACGCGAGTCTGGCAGAGCGTCGCCCATTTGAAAGAACGCGCGCTGTGCTTGGATATTGGTTTTACTTTTTTCTCGTGTCTCAACTGCTGTACCAAAACAACACGATTCGTAGCACCATCATCCCGTTCGTACTGCCGCTCACTGATGAAGACGGTGTGGATACTATCGCACCTGTCATGCGTTGTTTTTCTGTCACGCATTGTTGTTGTCCTCACGCAACATAATCATATTCGTGGTCACAGGACAGGCTCCTGTCACTCTGGAGCATTGTTATTTTTGTTGTTGTTGTTGTTGCTGTTGTTGTTGTTATTATTGTTGTTGTTGTTGTTGTTGTTGTGGTTGTTGTTGTTGCTGTTGTTGTTGTTGTTGTTGTTCTCACATTAACTCGCATAATCAAGTCCGTTGTCACAGGACCGGCTCCAGTCACTCTGGAGCTGAGGCATACCCCAGGGAAGAACACAAACAACCCAAGGTGGTACACGCACATATAACGGCTCCGCCTCCCTATATCGTAGCACGCGTCATGAGCTACTGCTACTTTTACACCCACTACTACTGTTTGTACTAGCTCTATAACAACATTTTTTTTTTCTTCATATACCGACAATCATTTGTATCAGATCTACATTCTTATGTAGATAATATTGTACAGATATTATTTTTCCTGATCCGCCCAACCAACCAACCAGCCAACCAGCCAACAAAGGGAAGCAGCGCCGGGGAACCTGTCCACCCCCCTCACATAAACTGAAACACCAATTGATCTTGTTCCCTGCCTCCTGCTGTTAAAACACAGCCCGAATCGCTTGGAGGGTCTTCATAGCGCGCACTTTTTCTTTTCATCACACTCGAGTATATTTTCCAGCTTCTGGACAAGCCATGGTCACAGGTGTGTCACCCCTGCTACGCCCCGGTTCCAGCCTTCAATTTTCATTGCGCATACTTCTAGGCTTCGACAATCCCACTGCTCGTCGAATTTTCGCCGAGTGTTTCTAACACAAGCTCCCGCGCTTTCCGCAAGTCCCTTTGTGCACAACAAAAAGCCCGCCCACGGATATTACGAGTGAGTATGCACTCGGGGGGATTTGAACTCACGAATCTCAGGTTCGAGGATAACCTCATACGCCACACGGGCGACCTGCAGATATCGACAAATGGTAGTTGCTAATTGCCGGCCTCTCTTCTCTTGCCCAAACTTCGTTTCAAGAGCGTGGCTTCCAGCGACAAGAGGATGTTTTACATATAACCTGTTCGTCGACGGACCTGGACGGGCGTTCAAAGTTTTTGAAGACCGTGGGAAGGTCCGAAGCGAGACCCAATGCGAGATTCGGCCGGTTGTCCGTTGGCGACCTGTTTTTGAGAGGAAGTCACCGTGATAATTCGCCAGCGTTGAAAAATATGTACGCTATACCTACAATGGGACCCGAAGGGTGCACCCGCTAGCGTTGGGCAGCGAAAGCAACTGAGTTAAATCGACACACGACGAGTATGAAAATACGTGCAAGTGTGGTGAGCTAAAGCTTTATTTTTCCCCATCCGCCGGAGGATTATAAAAATAAAAAAACCCATAAGGGCTGCGCTAGGCGACAATACCGCATCATTTTTTACTTTTTTTTGCTTACTCCGAGGTGGCGATAGAGCCGTCGTGGTCCTGGGCGTGTCACAAATTGCGGGTAGGAAGGATACAACTCGAACCGTGGTCGTTGGTGGCGCTCTTGTCCCAGTCATGACAAACCAATATGTTTTTGTCGTCAATGATAGTAAGGACAGACCGTCGAACTTTACACAACAAACGTCATTTCGCCATTCACACACACGTCATCCTCTATGCGCGTAAGCCGCCGGATTGTGGAGAGCTTGCCCACCTTTTCTCTACCCTGTACGATGCACTTGATACGATATGAGAGTTGTAAGTTACAGCGAGAACATCAACAAGAACGATAACCCCACGACGCGCCTTGTAGACCAGTATCGGCACGGCCAAAGGGACGCTGACGTTGACCACTGCCTATCGATGATAACAAAATACGATCCATGCCCGCGGCTGAGAAGGATACGGATTGTTAGTGGTGTCGCTACCAAACAAAAGTACAGAGTAAGCCTTATTTTGCTTCTAAGGGGTGCGTGCTCTTTGGTCGCGGTCTCGAAACGAATATCAGTACGAAGATGGATATGCGATTTTGCATATAGTGCGATCTCGTCGTGTCATTCATCTTATTATATAGCCCATTTATTTCCGTTTCTTCTGCGATTTTCTATGACGTTTGATCGTTTTTTTTCGGACAACAAGGATGTAATTTGTTGAGAACCACGCGCATCATGACATATCGCGTATGTTACAGATGCTTCCATACGTGGTTCAGTGTAGGCTTGGGGACCTTCAGAATCGTGTTTGTGGTACGACGCTCGCCCATCACAGTCAACAAACTGTAGATTGTTGTTGCTGTTGTATTCTCACATTCTTTATGTTAATAGTCAAACATCTAGAGTCCGTGGTTACACGAAGGTGCTGGAAAGCTAGGGAAGATCCGAAAACTAAAATGAAATCCAAATTTATTCTGTAATTAGTACAATTTCCCGCCCAAAAACGCACGATACCAACAAGACGGCGCACAAGTGAAAAGTTCCAATTTTTGCGCAAACTGAACTCACACGGCCGCGGGCATCCACTCAACTACAGCATAGAGCTCCCCCATTCCCACAACTAACCAACTCGCGGCTACAAACTACAGCGGTTGGGTTGCCTGCACCGTACGAACCGCACGGTAATCGCGAGCACAGACGAACGCGCCTGCTGTCTGGAGTGCTGTCAGAGTGACGACAGGCGGGCATGCAGTGAAAAAATAGCAATCGAAATAAAAACCACCTTACAATATCAATGATCGCCCCGCCTTCCCGGTTATCTGACAGGTTGCAGCGCAGCTACGATGCCCGTGCCTGAAAATTGAAAATTGCGGGGGGTCGTTCACCATGTAAGTAACATGTTGTACTGCTGCCTTGTAAAAAAAAAAACAGAAAAAAGGCTCTTGCTGCTATCGTGATGATGGTGTGCGTGCGGGTCGTGGGTCTTCGTTTGCCATCCTCCTGCTGTGGTTCTCCATGGTCGTCTCACCGCCTTAGCTCACTCGGTACGGTCATTCGCACTTGCTCTCGTTAACGCTCAATTCCAATCGGTTCCCCTTCTCCCCCGTCCTAAAAGAACAAAATGCTCCTCGCAGCTTGCGGTGTTGATATGAAAAACAAAAGTTCTCGTTCAGTGAGAGTTCAATCCGTCTCTTCCCCGCACGTCGACGCTCAGTCGCCGTCCTTCTTCGTCGTCGTATCCAGCCTCCTGCCGGCGCAGTTCCCTCCACTCAAACCAAGACTGTGCCGTGGTGTGATTCGTGGTGGCGCCTGCGTCCGCGCACGAGCATCCCGATTAGTCTAAGCATTTCTGCTCCGCCGCTGCCGCCCAAAAAGACGCGCGAATCGTAGGTGATCATGCCTAACGCACCAGGTACGACCCAACTCTAACACCACGTTTAAGCCTCGCGGCCACACGCAGCAGCAAGAAGGTATCACTCCTTGGGGGTGAGTCCGAGCTTACACCCGATAAAAAGCCCCCTCCCCACTTGCTACCAGCCTGCTTGGGCAAACCTGGCAGCATGCCTTACTGAGGCGGCAAGGGGAACGGAGGTATCTATCTTGGTATAAATCGTAGGTGCGGCTGGACCTAACCCACTTATAATAATGATACTACTTTTATTGTCCTGCTGTGTACTTGAAACCACCACGTTCGCTCGCATCGGGAGGAGGGGGGGTTGGGTGGCGTAAGGCTGGACTTGCCCTCATGTCTCGATCGTTGCATTGCTGTCACTAGCCCTGCCACCTGTATGAAAGGTATATCGTTTGTCGCATGGACGGGATAATGGAGATTGGTCGGAGCGTGGAGGTATTGCTTAAAATTGGAGGAGCGAATTAGTGTGTTATGTGTGCTAACCGCTTTGCTCTGGAGCTTCAGAGAGAAAAATTGTCGATAAAAAATAACGACTGTTACTTCGGCCAGCTACTGATCAGTGTTGTTGGCGATGCCAAATTGGTATCCTCACGACAACAAATGACGCAACCCCTGTACAAGACTGGCGCAGTAATATCCTACGCGTGCTGTTGCACCCTCACGGTAGTCGTAGACGCTTGCAAATGCCGCAATCGCTGTTTTCTTGGTTGCTGTACACGGCCCCCAAGAGCGCGTAATGTTTCACGAATACTTGAGAGGGCAAAAGCCACCAGGAAGAGGAGATATAGGCTGGGTGCGGACCGTATCGAGGACGTCGGGGCATTGAAGGACGCACCAACGCCAAGACCATATCGGCCTCGCACACGAATGCATGAGCTCCCCCGGCGACCTTCTGGGAAGACGCAGGTGATTTTCGTCGGACATTTGATTCTTGGCGGAGATTTGTTTTTTTAGCACCCCTGGGATACAGCAGTCAGGTACATGTTGTGCAATATGCTTTTTTCCCATTTTTAATGGTCAAGCTTTACTTTGCCGTTCAACTCGCAAGAATCTTTGCCACCCTTGGCTACCTTCTGGGCAACTGCTGTGATCCATCTTCCCCTGTCCCACCCCCGGTACGTGCCTTTTTTTTAATCGCGCTTAGGGTTTATTCGTCACAAGTCATTTCCACTGGTCAGCATTTTCTACTTTTGCTCTCGTTGATTTTAACATCCGAAAAGGTATGTGCAAACTCACGCTCTCTCGCGCGCATCGCCCGCTCCCCGGCAATTTCTTCCACAAGGAAACGTCTCTTGGGCGGGCACGACATCACACTCAGGAAGATTCGAACCGGCAACATTGCCCTGAAGTTTACAGGCAGGATATGCGCCTACAGTAAGGGTCCCTGGCGATTGTGTGCAAAAGGGAAGTATTTTCCGCCTGATTGGGGGAAGTCGCCTTTGTTCAGGGTATGCGCGCAATTCTCCAGTTGCGCCAATTGATTCACATCGCCACATATATGTCGGGATACCGCCTTGCTTTCTCAGGCAGCCTTTTATTGGGGTGCTTCTATCATTCAACTCCGCAGGGGACGCCTTCGCTATATCAGCGATAGTAGTCACCTGCGCATAGAACAGGCGGGTCGCATGTGGATGGACCAACTACGGTAGTAGTAGTAGTAGTACGGTGTAGTGTAGTACTGCTGTACCAAGCTTCGTACCAAGGTGCTCGGTACCTCGATGCCACGTCACCTTGTCGCTCTCAGGGGGGACAGCAGGACCGGTTGGTTTTTACTTCCACATAATACAGTGGAAGTGCAAGACGCTCTACTTCTACTTAGTAAACGTCGAGCTGCCGAAGAAGTTTTAGAAGCGTGTGCTCCTCGTGGGTGTAGTTTCGCCTTGATTATGTTTGCGCCGGGCGCGATTCCGGAAGCACCTCAGCATTAGTTATACAGGCCTCCGATGTTTTTCACCGGGAAATTTGATTTAGTGTCGATACAAATATGTTCTATGTGTTTATCAAATCTACTCTTGATCTAAGTAGACTATAGTCTATACAAATATAAATACACTCCAGCTATGAGATCGAAGATTTTGTCGGAACTCACATCTTTGCATTGTGGCATCAATATTTGCTTTCCTGCTCAATTCGTGAGAGGATTTATTGTCAGAAGCCGTGGTCACAGGTGTCTTCCCTTTTGCCCCACGGTACATGCCTTCATCTTTATCGCGCGCATAGGGTTCAGCAATTCATCCCATTTTCAGTTTTTTACCGTATGCTTGTCGATTTTCATCGACTTTTGTGAACCCGGATCTTTTTGCTCGTCGATGGTCATCGAAGTTGGCAAAGCTGCAGGAAGAGTCGTGGTTCTGCTCTCGGAGGCTTTTCCTTCTTTACGGCTGGAGCGCAATCTCCAACCATCTCTGATACATGCAACTCAGTTAACGCTGTAGAATTTTTTTTCCCCCCGGCTGGAAAGACGCCACGGGTAGTAAGGTTGGTATATGCCGAAAACACCGGGATTAATCAGAATCCAGCTGCAAACATCGTTGGCGACTCCAATAGGAGCACGGTTTCGGCTCTCTAGACTGCCCCCCCGCTAGGTAAGACCCGAGCCCGGGGCGCTCGTCGCCTCAAAGACAAAACCGCCATGGATTTGGCTGCGGCTGCTGCTGCTGTGGCGGCGTAGCCAGTGCTGCTAACGAGCTGTGGTTGCTATTACGAGCGCAGATGCATTATCGCCAGCACCCTACACTCGGTTTCTTCTGCTGTGGGTTGCGTAGCCACCGGTGTAAACATGCCTGTTGTCGTTTATTGCGAGCGCGGATGCGTTTGCATCAGCACCTCACAGCGCTGTTCCTTGTGCTGAAACGAGCGATGCCACTGTTGTTGATCAACCTGCTGCCACCGTCGCGAGCTCAGATGCTGCTGGGCTAGCTCGCCACGCAGCGCTATTGCTGCTATCGTGAGTGCCGCAACCTTCATGCTAAGGGTCGTACTGTTTTTAAGGATGGGAGGGACGCCGCCTCTCCTGATGGTCCTCTGTGCCGCTGCGGCTGCGAGCGCAGAGGCCCACGCGGCCTGTACCAACAGCAATAATGCTGTATGGCTTACCGCTACGGTTACGACCGAGTGTCGCGATATTGCTACGAAGGAGTCCTTCTCATTGCCGTGCTCTTCTTTTCGTCCCCTTCCTTGCATGCTTCCTGCCCTGGCGCCCAGACACCAACGCGCCACTCGAGCCACAATGTATTTTGGGTCAGAATATTTCAAGGTAGGGCGGGCGCGGCACCACGACAGCCGGTACCGACGATCGGAATATGCGGAAAGCGTCGCGTCGTCAGCTTGCGAAGAGGTGATCGACGCGCGTCTTTTTTCGCGAAGAGGGGGCTGACGACGGGTGTTCTCCCCGCGAAGAGCTCGACCGCGACGTATCCCGACCTCTCAGAGAAACGGGCACCTCCGCAAATGCGACACGCTTCTTGCGTCTCGACAAGTGCAAACCCTCCAAAACCGACAACGGGATTCACGACGTGGTTTTCGCGCTGCGTCCTCGGCGTAAGCTCTCTGCTTCCACGGCCTTGCCACCCATCCTTCGAGGTATCCTCATTCAGAACTTCTGCACTTAGATCTTCGACGGAGCGGCAAACTTCCTTGGACTTCTGAACGGGTTGTGGGCCCCGAAAAACGTTGTTCTCACGGGCGCTGCCCAGGAGGCCTTCATGAGGCGAGAGAAGGAAGCCTGATCCATGAAAAAGGCGATGAACACCGCCCAAGCCGCCCTCAACAAGGATAAACCACCCCCCGCGTAAGCATAGAAAGGCGGAAGAACTAAGAAGCTCCGTCTCCTACGTCGCTGGTACACGAGAGAAAGCCCTCGGATAGCCGAGGTGGCGTCTGCGACCGAGGCGACGGCGGCTGCGGCCATTTTCCTTGTGAAAAAACTACCTGGCAAAAGCCCTGCCTGAACGACCGCCACAACGGGAGTTCTTCTGCCACTACGACTTCGGATGCCATTTGTGTTTCGGGAGCTCTTGCCGCTCTTAGCCCACAAATCTCATTAACAGTCGCTGCAACTGACCCTGCCGCTGTTGCGGTCATGCCCCCCCTACAGGCCCGGGAGATGCCTGCGCCTCAGGCGATCCTTCCGTTGTCAAAGCTCCTCCTGCGAGCGCTCTGGTCCACGCCTCCTCTGCGTCCGTGGATGCAATGCACCTTCTGCGTGCTTGGCCCGCCGACGTCACGGGAGCAGCCCTCGGGATAGTTGGGGCCCGCCTTCTTCCTGTGACCATTGAGGGACACGTCCAATGGGACCAATAGGGAAAAGGGGCCCTCCTCATCTCCAACTAGGGCGTGCTCTTGGGCTGAAGAGTGTACGGTGCGGCGATGTTGTGGCGCACTTACATTTTGAAGAGGATCCGGCGGAAACCGCCGTGGGCACAGCGTAAGCAGTGCTACAGAAGCTGCTGCAACAGCGGCTGTCTGCTCCTCAAGCCAAACAGCTCCGGTTCGGTCAACTACTTAATTCAGGAGCGTAAGGTTGTGGTCGACACCCTCTCCGACGCCCTCCGACGCTCCCACGCGTCCACGTCTGAACGCACGCTTTGGCCGGGTCCCTTGGATTACGGCAATCATTTGGTGGTCCAAGCAGCTAACAACAGCACCCGTGACGGCTGTGGGCACGCCAGCGGCGATATCCTCCACCGTCGCAGAGACGGCGAGGGAAGCGACCGTTGTGGTGGTGGTGGTTCTGGGGGAAACGTCCGCGTTGGCACTGGCGATAGCATCGGTGGTAGTGGCAACGAGAGTCGTACGGGGACGACGAACCCCGAGACGCTTGCTGCGATAAAGTTTGTACTTTTTCATTCGAAAAAAAATCTGAATGACGCGACTCCTTGACCCAAACGTCGTCGGAAATCTACGGCATTTGTCTTTACCTGATTCTCGTTGTGTTTCTAGGCCATGGGAGGTTTCATCCGCGGTAGCAATTTCCTTTATATCCGACGAATGATTTTGTGGTAAGTCTCAAGCTCCCATTTTGAGGAACCTCAGAAGAAAAAGGTGCACCTGTACCAAAGCATGTGTCCCAATAAAGAGATGAGGTAATTATGTAGCAGGTATTCCGGGAGCAATTTCGGCCTCCAGAATTCGGGGAAACGCTATAACAGCTCCACGTCGGGTGCACCCTGCAACTCTTCGGTGAAGGGAGTAGGAATTGGCGCGCCTCCTTTGGGCATCAAGACGCGTGCTACGCAAGAAACAGCACTATTTGAGTAACACATTTTCTGGAAAATGAAGTTCCTCGAACCCAATCGTTGGAAGTTTACCCTTGGTTTGCGATGCTTTTGCTATAATACCTAGATCATTTTTTGTTCATCTGTTTGCATGTAAAGGTTTTCTCAAAAATGAATATTTTGATGAGGTCTAGATTGAGCTCTTCAAGTGACAAGCCTCAGACAAAAATGATGCACCAAGACCGTAGCGTGGCTCCAGGTGCTCCTGCTTTAGAGCAAGAAAAGATCCGTCCTTGGTCGATGTTGCCTCTCCCACGAAAAGGTATGACTTATGCAAGGCTCCGGTGTCTTCCTCTCGCGGCGGCGTCTGCCAGGCGGCTGTAGACGCGCCCGGCGTCCAGATCAAAGCCGATCATAGAACTGTAGTGAAGTCCGCAAACATAAGTATCAACACGCGCAAGATCGAACGCATCACGTATTTGCGCCCCACGAACCCCAACCAGGACTCGCTTCCCAATGACTTATGCTCGCGGTCAGACATGCCCAAACCGACTTCCTGTTGGTCAGCGATACGCTTTGCAGTCAAAATAGCCAATATACACCGTGGTATGGTTCCCCCCGGTGTCAATACTTCTTTCGCAAGGCTTCCGGTCGTGGTACCACCCCGGCAAAACCGTCCATCCCCACCCTCACCACCCTCGTGGACATTATAGGTTTGTCCAGATCTCACCCACTCTTGGCCGGGAAAATTTCGTGGCGGCGGATTTCTGCTCCAAGTGCTCAGCCTTAACTTCTACCGCGGAGATGCGGCGTTTGCTCCACGTGATAATTTTGCGATATTTGGGTATCCCACATGGTACCCCTCACGCTGCATAGTATCGTGCTAACCGGATGATAGTTTTGGGTGTGACCGGTAGCGAGCGCACGTTAGCGCCGGGGGTGGGGCAGGTACTAGAGACAATTGGTCTGAGGGTATAGGAAGAAATCACGGCAGTGCCACGTAGCCTGTACCTAGAGAGCTGGCACCTTATTCTCCTCCGTTTGGGCCGGTCGATTCTACGTTGCTAGCCTTGAGCGCCATCGCGAACATTAAGGCACCTTGCTTCAATATCGAAACGTTTTATGCTCCTTTTTGCGGTATCGCGAGGGCCTATTTCCGCCCCCTCGGGGCACTTGCCTGCCTCGCTCGGCCGCGGGCAGAGACTCGCGCTGTCGCGGACTAATGACTGGGCAGTGGAATGAATACACCACAAGATTCATCCGACCCCTGGGCCTCATCGATGTCGTACTACCACCGGCCACTGGCTAGTTATCAAGGAGATTGCACTGTTAGCGGTAAATTCTCACCCAATCACCCTCTTCGGTGGAGCGGTCACTTTTCACACTCAGCGCTCGCGACTGGCCTTTGTGAAACCCAAGGGCACCGTCTATTAGCCATAAGAGGCCGAATCATTTTAATCAGTGCAACAACACTTTCATAACTACTAGCGGGTGGACGAACCCCGAGCTTCGTCAGCTCGGAGACAACGGCGACGCCTACCGTTGCTGGTAGGAACGCATGCTGCGCACCCGCCGATGCCACAAATCGGGGGCCCTCGGAGACAGCTCTCTCAAGGGCCGTCGTGGTGGAACAGGCCGGCAGCACGGCCAAACCAAAGTACACAACTCTGTGGACAACTCTCAAGACGCGCGTTTAGGGTACCCACAGTCGGGGTGAGACGGCGGCTACGGACAGAATACCAATAGCTCTGCCATCACTGTACACCTATCAGCCCGGCCCTCACCCGCTTCATCAACTGCAACATCTACCCTGTGGCTCGATCCGTCGTTTAATATCTCTCTCTGCTGGAAACTGACGGCCCGACGGCGGTGTTTCACCTCTCGCGCGTTCGCCGCTAACAGTGAAAGGGAGCAACGCATTACACCAAACGATGCTCGTGTCCCACGCTCCCATCGTCAACCAGCCTCGACGGCTGCCCCTGCGCCCGTACGATGCTCATTGGAATTGAAAATCTTCCTCGGTTTTATGATACAGCACCTCTTGTTACCAAGA
The DNA here is from genome assembly GCA_012845835.1 of Undaria pinnatifida. Classification (NCBI taxonomy): domain Eukaryota; class Phaeophyceae; order Laminariales; family Alariaceae; genus Undaria; species Undaria pinnatifida. The sequence continues at coordinate 4,522,459 of JABAKD010000013.1, forward strand.
CGATCTCCCACGCTCTTTCGCTGCCAAATTTGGAGTTTTCATATTGAACAGACCATAGCATGAACTGGTCGCGCCTCGGGTTTAGCCTCGGCTGCGCCCAAACCCCGTGTCTTGCCCAAAGGCGTTCGCACGTTCCTTGACAACCTTTGTCATGGTACTACTATCGCACCGGGGGCGCCAGCCATAAGTGATGTTTCTCTTCGCGCAACAGCGCGTCGAGTTTTGCCAAGCGCGTCATATGGACTCTTCACGAGGGCTTCCGCCCGCGCTCCGCTTCCAAACCTCATCTTTCCTTGATGCGATCGTACGGAGGGTTGGTCTGAGGTGTGGAAAGGCCGATGCCGTAGCCCCAAGCCCCTCTTTTGCCCTCGACAGTGCATTCATTTATATAAACGGCAAGAGGTCCGGACTGTTCCCCATCGCAGAGGATTCAGTGGGCTTGGCCACCCCGTCTACATTTTCACAGACGTCGCTACAAGGCAGGATCATCTCTCCGGCGGGAACGCACGTTATACCCATCGTTAACATCGTCTGGGGTGTCTGCAGATTCTCGTTCGTCTGTTCAACCCCGCGAGCGCCCGCTTAAAACGTCAGCAGTGTCAGTGCCCGTCGTACCCTTGGTGACCACACAACATCCTGCTAACTTAGCCGGACTGCTCTTCGACGGTGGGGCTCGTGATTCGCACCTCTCGCCAAGCAGAAATAGCTTCGAGTCTGTGGCCCTCGTTGGCTTTGGCTCGACGGGTGCTGAGAGAGCCTCTCCTGATGAGTTTCGATCTGTGTGCAATAGGGCATCCCAGCCAGTGACCGTAGGCCCGGCCCCGATTATCGCGGCTGAGCGGCTAGCCTCGACCCTGTACTTCGACGGCTCAGCCCCTGCGATGTACTACCCCACATGCGAGTGCTACTCGGGGATCATCGATTTGGTTCCGCAGCCCCCCTCGAATACTTCACAATTGGCACCGTAGGCGTTCGTCGTTGACGACGTTTTGTATTATAGGCGCGTCGCTTCCACGACCACCGGGCATACTGTGCTCGACGGATCGCCAACCACAAAAACGCACCGGCGACAGCTTCCGTGATGTTGACCAAGCCATTAAGGAGTGTGAACGCGACCACTCCGTTCTCACACAAGGACGTTCGATACGCGTCGGAAACTCGGCGATGAACTACCATTAATTGGACGCTAGAAGTACGTTTTTAGCCGAAGCCAGCCCTCGTGACCCGGTTTCGGGCAGTGGTCTCCGAGAGGGCAACCCCGACGCCCGTAGCCCCAACTTGTGGCGAGGAAAACACTTGCTCGAACAGGCTCTTTCCGCCATCATCGACCTCCTTCGCCACCATAGGACGCGTTAGGAAAACGCCTCCGCTTCTTCTTAATTTTGCACTCCGACAGCGTCCGAAATAAATGATGATGCTATCCCCGCGCGTTTGACGTACCGGTCGATTTCTTCACGCCTCTTGCCCCGGTCATTTTCCGGTTGTTCCGATCCCCTTTTACGCACACGCCAGCTGATCACAGCCCCGATGTGCTGACCGTAGCCCCTTTTGTCGCCCCTGCCCTCGTGCAAACGCCCTCGCCGACGAGCACCGCCCGAGTCTCGTGGGAGGCACAATTGTGCTCAACCACGCACCTTATACAACCAAAGTCGCCCTGTATACTAGGATTGCCACCTCCACGGCTTTCGGGTTCGTCGTAACTACTACTAATAAATTAAAGTTCACGTGAACACTGCCAAGTACGATGGTGTCACGTGAACTATATATAGACAACCATTCGGGATCTTAGCCGGTTGGGTATATCTGCAGTTCAGTCGAATAAACACGCCGGATTATTATGTGTAATCGAACAGTCATTCCTGGCTCACTGCTGTGCGCGACAACCAGCTTAGTAGAATATAATGTTTTGAAACGGTCGTAAACGGTCGTCTTTAGGTGTACGGAGCACTAGCATTCAAGGGTAGGGTAGTTATATTGAAAAAAGTACAAATACACTCTCGCTGTGAGATAGAATCTCATTTTTGCAAGCCTTGTGTGATACCCCGACTACGCGTATTGCCGGGTGTGTGTCCTCGTTGAGGGTAAAGGTCGGCGACTCCTCTCAGAACTACTGGTAGCTTGTACCGGGCCAACAGAGTGATGTTAATCAATCTGTGCACGGACATTATGAAACCCGTTTTTGAGGCGGACATGATCTGACGGCTGTGGAATGCATCAGTTTAACGCGTATATTCTATATTGTAGTCGTATGGCCGGTGAGAGGAGAGGGGGGAGGGCTTACACATCCATTGCTTGCCTTAGTCATTTGACTATTGACCACGCATTCCGTTCGAGATGGAGCACCGTTCCTACTCTTAATAGAGACACCCCCAACATTTGGACTCTCATTACGCTTCTTCAAAAAACTATGTAGAAACTGTTGGCTTATTCTCTCCCCGTCCTGTTTAGCTGTCTGCGGCCACAATCTGTCTCCTATGATAGCAAACATTTCGTCGCTACCTCTGAAGTTTACCAAACTCTTCGACGTCAACGACGTCAAATTTCCTCATCTCCACCTCTAACGCATCCTGTTCCTCCTTGTATGTTTCACATTCTATGTGAGTCCTACTCTCTATTGTTGCGCCACACGAGCATATATTTGTCGCCACAACCTCCTCCCGACTACTGGTATATCTCTTCCTTCGTTGTGGTAGGTCCAGGTCCCCTACACGATATCGCAATTTCAGCTTTCCGCGTAGTGCATTAGGCCGTGAAGGTACGTTTCATTCCAATATCTTCCCTCGACCTCCCGTAGATCCCCATGTGCCTCCGACCCATCCCACGCTAGCAGTGCAGCATATTCTAAGAATCTTCTGAGCTTCAAACGTGAGAGCTTTCGAAATATCAACGTTACCCGAAACAAGACATTTGTGGTCTATATTCTTAAGCGAGTTATACGCGTAAAATTATTCAACTAGCCGTAAGTTCCTTAATTGAGCAGCTTAACCGGTCAGGTGTACCTTTTTTTAGCTCAAAAACGGCAACCTGTACCGTGGGATGACTCTTTCCCTATTTACCTAATTTCTTAGCGCTTGCCTTTCTTGCCTTTCTTATCGACTCGAAACTTTTTTTCTGTATTGCGCCCACCAAACTTGTCTATAGGAAGTATCTCCTCTCCTTAGTCCCCCCATAGATCGTTCCATGATTTTTCGACCAAGTCATCCCATCTTATTCTCGCTCTCGTCTTGGTCTTATTTTCTCCCATACAGCCCTATCAACTATGGCTGGCAACCTTTTTTTCGGGAAAGTTATTTGCTGTATTTTTTTCCATTTCGATTTTCTCACGTCTCTCTCTTTGTTTTATGTGGGCACATTCCTAGTTCCGCTCTTAACACACTGTATTACTCGTCGTTCCTTGAGCATCCTATGGTCGTTTCAGCTGCTGTTGCTGTCATGCGTACTGTTTCCACACGCGTGATACGATAGAAGTAGCACTTTTCGTTTGAAATGGTTTCTGAATGCCGCGACTCTTTAACCCCAAATCGTCGGAAATACGACATTCCCCCCCACCTGATTCTCGTTGTGTACGTATTTAATAGGGCATGGGATTGTTCATACGGTAGCACTTTTATTTTTCTCCCCAAATCAGGTTTCGGGAGAAATCATTTGCTCCCTCGTACTCTAACTTCGGTGCAATCACAGTAATCAGAACATCAGAATGCATGTTTTTACCCTAGCGCCAAAGGCTGCGGGTCTGTTTGGATCGCATCTCCATCTTGCCCACTTGTGACTACTCTTTCTCGCTATGCGTGAATCCCACGGGCAGTCCTTGAGATCTCTACGCAAAATGTAAGTACTGTATATTGGTCCACGATCGGTAGTTTATCTGCTCCCCACTTCTTTTTTTTTTTGCCGGATTCACCTTATCCTCGTTACATGCAACAACTGCTGCACTATCTGCACGTTCGCTGTCATCTCGATTTCCTCGTAGTAGTGTACCCTACCTGGTGCCTTCCCTATCGGTTTCTGCCATGGGATCCTTCGGGTGTTTCTGATATCCCCACACGAAAGCACCCCCAATCATCAAACCCCACCGTGACTCCTTGCTTCTTTGCTGCTTCGATTGCTACTATCGCGTCATTAATGTATATACTCTAATAGATTGAGGTGATGGTGCACAACCCTCCCTGTGCAACTGCTTGTAAAAGGTCATCACATTTAGACGATTCTCCGTCCAGCATCACATCACCTCTCGCGCATTCCGTCATATTTTTTCGTCCTTCTTCACATCTTTCCTCTGATCCCAATTTCCCACATGTGTTTCCACTACATATCCCTCCGTGAAATTGTGTCGCAGGCCTTCTGTATATCTAGGAAACAAACAGCACGTCGTTAACTCGGCGTCTTTTCCACCTTGAATAATCTTACCTATGTGTACACATGATCTACGAAACTACGGTTTGGCCTAAATCTTGTTAACATTCGCTTATTTCTTCGTCCTTCTCCAATATTGTTCCCATTGTATCGTTCACAATCTCACAAAATGCTTTGCCTACAGCGCATATTTGCGATATTTCTCGGCAGTTCCTCGGGCCAGCCTTATCTCCTTTCTTGAATAAGTTTACTACTTCTACTCCTGCTCTCCACCTGTTAGGCGCGTATTCGTTGTCCATATCCCCCAAAAAATCTAACGATCGCGGTAAGCATACTTTCTCCCCCGTACTTCATAAATGCATCCAATATTTCGTCTGCCCTTCCCTGCTGCTTTTCAGATTCGTACGTTTAGCTACTCACCTATTTTCTTCTTCTGTTGTGAACTTTTTCCTCTGTAACCCGTCTTGTCCACGCACGGTCTTCCCATTTTGACCCACCTACGTTCGTCGCTACCCACGAGTTCGTTTCCATCTCGATTTATGCGTCGAAAGTTTCGTTGGCTGTGTGTGGTTGTTCCTAGCTTGCGGTGGTATCCTACAAGTACTTCCCTTGTCCCCTTCGAGCTACACGCCATTTTACCGTTCTGTGCTCTTAATGTCGCTATTCCCGTGTCTGCCTCGCCTGCTTGTTGACCCATTATTCCTTTTATGTCCGTACCCATGTCTGCCTCATCCCGCCATCAAAGTCTTCGTTTGTTTTATGAATTGCGTCTGTCCATGGTTCTTTCTTCTTCTCTACCTTTCATGTTTCTTTCTTTCTAGCCGTAGCATGCTTTTCCCATCTTGCTTTCAACATGTTATCGATATATATCTTGCGTACCCCTCTCTCCTTATTCTATTGGCTTCTTTAACTTCCTTCTATAATCCTGTCTCCTGCTGCTCTATCTCGTTCCGTGCCGTTCTCTGTTGTGGAAACAATCCTTTTCAACACATCGGAAAAACGATCTGCATTCTTGGTCACCTCTTCTAGGAGCTCTCGCTGTTATTCTTTGACTTCTAGTTCATCTATCGACGCGTGCTACGACTGAGATGCACCACCTTTTTTCAGAAGGCTACCTCAACTTCGGAGGAGCTGAAGACCCCTCCCAAAAACTGATTTGTAGCAAAAATAGATCCGCTACTGGGTGAAAAATCCCATTGGCCTAAGTTCGCAACGAGAATCATGAAAAGCAAGATGACCTAGAGATTTCTGACGGCTTTTTGTGTTAAGAAGTCCCGTCATGATGAAAATATTTCGGACGAAAATTGCTTCCTCTATCGTAGAAGTCGTTTATACTACATCTGTGCAGTTTCTTGCCGCGTCTCGGCTCCTCTGGATAATTCTCGTCCGTTTGTCGATTTTAGGCGGTAGTCAGTGCTTCCTACGCCGGCTGCACATGCACATGCATTTCCGTTTCCTTCCTATTTCAACAGTTTCTCTCGCAATGAAGTCAAGAACGGATCGTTCTCCGTGTTTTACGCACTTGTCTAGACTATAGTTTATTCTGGCCCTGCTTTCTTCACGCTATCGTCCAACGTCTCCATCTCGGGTTAGTTGCTCTTCTTAAGGAATTCCCACATCTCTGCCACATTCCTACTATTTGTTCGCTTCCCCTTAATGTCCAATGTTTTGCTTGGAGTGGGGGGGTAAGTCGCGTACATGAACAGGAGGAGGAGCTTACTGCGCGCGTAAGGCTGGTGGGTGATGGTGGCGGGCGCGGGGAAGGCGGAGGCGGGGTGTTAATTGAAAATTAAAGAAAATATAACACAAATAGCAAGCCCCTACATATATGATTAATACGCGCGATCGCAGGATCACACGCAATGTTGCGAAGATCAGTGTCGACCAAATCCTTGATCCCATAGCTGGAGTGTATTTTTAATACTATGTGTGACCTAAACATCTTAAAATCCCTCGCTTTCTCTTGCTTGAACGCCCCACCAAATATCGAAATCCGCCAAAGTAATAAACGCTTCCACGCCCTGGATATCGCCTCGTTATCGTTTTAGCGCCGTCCATGCCGCTGCTGCAATTCCCACCCACCCCCGCTCCCGACGCCCCCTCTTTGCCCGCCACCCACACCATCGTCTAGACCTAGCACCACGCGCATTGCAAACCCCTACATCTGTGTGACATCAAGCGCTCCGCCGTCGCCCCCCGACCCCCCCGGCACAATTCCCCCCCCCTCCCCCATAAGAAGGGTTTATAGTTTCCACGCACAAATTGACCTGCCCCACCCATCCCCTCCCCCCCCCCCCCCCCGCTCCCGCCCCCCTTTTGATCAAAATCAGGCACCCACGTCCTTAAAAACTCCGACCTCCCCTCACCGGTTATTCGACTTACGGTATCCACTCGATAAACTGATGCATTCTTTCTACAGCTGTCAGACTTTGTCCCCCTTAGAAACGGGTTTTATAGTTTCCGCGCACAGACTGCCGAACATCACCCTGTTGACCCTGATATCTACACTCTAGTTGCAAGGGGAGTCGCCGACCTATATCCTTAATGAGGACACACAACCCGTAATACGCGCGATCGGAGTATCACACACAACTTGCAAATATGAGTTTCGACCGAATATTCGATCTAACAGCTGGAGTGTATTTTAATTTTTATACTAATTGTAGCTACTGCATCTATCTTGGTGTCTCTAACGGCGACGAGACGACACCACCTGTCGTCGGGTGGTAGGTCATCTCATGGTGGTAGGGGGTGAAGCAGATTCTAAGAATTTTCTGAGCCCCCAAGATGATGAGGAGCTCACACTCTCACGCCTGAAACGCGACTTGGAAGACATTCCTTCGTCCACGCAACTCGACCAAGTTTCCCTGCCCTATAGTCCTCAATCAAATCTTGCTCGTTCATTTTTGGACTAGAACCGGCTGTAGCTCCCCGCTTGAGGAGGTCAACCGTGGCATTATTAACATTAGCATTAACATTAGCATTAACGTTAACGTTATCATTATCATAAACTTTGGCATCAACATTAACGTTGAAACTAATATTTTAGCATTAACATCAACGTCAAAATCAACATCAACATCAACATCAACATTAACATTGACATTAACATTGACATTAGTAAAAACGTTTTTTTGTCAAAAAGTGCAACCCCTACTGCCTAGTGTTTACCTGGTATAACATTGGCGTATTTTGTAACAAGGTGGGGCGGAGGGGGAGTGAAAGGGGGGAGGGTGGTCGTTAGGGGGAGGGGGGAGCGGGTGGGTGGGAACAAAATATGCTATTAATATGTACGTTCCTGCATGCTAGAAGCAGATGACCAATACGAATGGGAGCAATGATATCAATACAATAAACAGCAATAGTGAAAATGATTTCCGTACACGATGAGTACTCTACCAATCAATGGTATTTATTTTGATGGTATCCTACAGTGAATGAAGGAACAGTCGACCCAGCTCCATAGTTCACTGTGATGTGTGTGTCGGAATGTCCGCCGAGATATCATAATATTTGTCGGACACGCCACTTTGAGGTACACTTCGTATTTACCGTAGTGTTAGATTGTTAGCGTATTTAGTACCTGGTTTGTTTTTCATAATATTTTGTCACCGTTAAAAGTGAGTGTCAAATTGAATAATAGCTACCACTGTTCCTATGAAGCGGCGTGTGCGTTGACGATAAACTGACATTTCCACCCATCTGCATCCAGCACACACCCACGCGCGGAGTCCGTGCCGAAGCCTCCTATAGCGACGAGCTACAAGTATGGCGTCAGAACGTAACTGTGGGACAATTAGTGGGACAGATAGATGCATATATTTTCCAAATAGTAATGCAAGGAAACTTGGCCGTGCAATTGCACCTGTGATCACACGACGGGAAAATATTCAAGCCAGCACACCAGTCTAGAGTTAAAATAGAACGCTTGTGAGTGCATATTCACGTTAAACTCTGTTTATCTTCGTTTGGCATGAAATATATTGGGAAGAGACCATGCATGTTTATACTATATCATGTGTCACACACACCACCGCCAGCTGACAGGGTATGCCTGGATGTAAAATATATGCTAACCGGTCGCCCCGGTGGCGTATCAGGTTGTCCTCGAGCCTGGTATAGGTAGGTTTCGTGAGTTCGAATCCCCCCGAGTGCATACTCGTATAAATTCCTTGGGACTTTTTCTTGTGCACTAATTGACTTGCGGAAAGCGCGAGAGCGTGAGTTAGCAAACACTTGAAAAAACTCGACGAGCAGTGGGATTGCTGAACCCTATGCGCAGTAAAAATTGAAGGCAAGAACCGAGGGAGATAAAGGACGACACCTTTGTGACCACGGCTTGTCCATAAGCTGGAAAGTAGAAGTGTGAGGAAAAAAAAAAAAATGCTACCAGGGTGTGTCTTGATATATGATATACGTTGGTTACAACGTGTTGAACGGACAGCGGCACACAAAGGGCAACTCAGACACGTTGCAAGAGAGAAAATATTAAAACCCGAAAAAAAAACAAAAATAAAAAGAAGGAAAAGAAAGTTGGAAGAAGAACAGCACAGAAGGAACGAGAAAGAACAATTAGTCTAGTCTAAATTGAAAGAACGTATAATTGATTCTCGTATTAATAGCAGAGACGAACAGCAGCAGTTCTCCGTGCTGCATGCGATAGTCTATAGACTATATGTTAGAAAACGAAACGGAAACTGACCACGTGTGGTTCGTACACTTCAAACGACGAGTAGAGACACGGTAACAACACAAGAAAAAAAAATATTTATAGTTATATATAGTCTATATCGTATATGAAAAATAAAACAGACCGAAGAAGCAAACAGAGTAAAGGCAGCAAGTAGGGCAGGCAACCTGTATTTCGCGTGAAACCCGATGCGTTGCCGCATGGTCTGGTACCTACTTTCCGCTGGTCTTTCAAATCAAGACATTAATATTATACCATCATCATGATTCACCTGACGCCTACCTTCGTGGCATATGTCGTCGTCGTTGTTGTTGTTCTCACATTAACTCGCATAATCAAGTCCGTGGTCACAGGACAAGCTCCAATCACTATGGAGCTGAGCAATACCCCAGGGGAAAACACAACAAAGTAAAAGTGGTACACGCATATATCACAGCTGACGCAATTCATGCCTCCGCCAGAAACATATAGAAAGAAGTGAAATCGGGAGCCAGCCTACGATGTGCCAGGTCCAAACTGGTGCATACGTCTCTACTACTACTCGCCCCTGGAAAAACCGACTATACCGCTTGCCACCCAAGAAAGACTACCACGTATACATTACTCGTAGTACCCATCACTACGCATTCGCACGGCAGACGCAAGTCAACCAGAAAACAAAACCAAGAAAACAAGAAAAGATGAAGGAAAGGAAATAATAAACAAGAAAGCGAAAAACGAAAACAAAGAGGAAATAAAAGAAAGAAAAGACAAAAAAGCGAAAAAAAACGAAAAATATAAGGAAAGAAAAGAAAACACTACGGAAGCAAGACAAGACAAGAGGAGGAAGCAAGGAGAAAGAAAGATAAAAAAATGTAATGCTTGGACTAGCAGACCATGAAAACAAACTTAAGACGGCATTGGGCTCATAGAGGGTATCAAGTGCATCATCAACGGCACAGGGGAGGAAACGCAGCAAGACAAGCAAGTCAGGGCGGTCTTACGCTATCTTGTGCCGGCCATTGGTAGGTCCACAAATATAAAGACGGTGATGGTCAGTCCAAGACTTCAGTCTCTTGGGTATGACGCTTCCCCTTCCCCACCCCCCCCATCACCCCTTCCTCCCCTCCCCCATCCCCCCTTCCCCCCCTCCGCCCTCCCCCCTTACCCCCCCCCCCCCTCCCCCCTCGCCGCCTCCCCTTCCACCTCCACCCCTCCCCCTCTCTCCCTCCCGCCTCCCCCCTTCCACCCTCCCCCCTCCCCCCTCCACCCTCCCCCCCTCCCCCCCTCCCCCCCTCCCCCCTTCCCCCCTCCCCCCTCCCCCCCCCCTCTCCCCCCCTCCCCCCCTCCCCCCCTCCTCTCCCCCTCCCCCCATCCCCCCCCCCCCCCCCTCCCCCCCTGCCCCTGGCCGCATTGAGATGCCAACGGTGGATGGCGCTGCCGCAGCCTTTGCACGTCGCTCTGCAGCTTTGCGTCTTTCTGTTTCATGCCAATTCAGCATGAACACTCGGCTCCCTCCTCTACTTGTCGACACCATCTGCCGGCCTTCTGAGCAGCCTTTCGCCACCCTTCGAAATAAATTCCAAAGACCGACATATCTTCTTTCAGCTGAGCCATCCAGCCATTCTCTTGCTCCCTTGCGTAGCCTTTACCCCCAGCAAATAAGCATAATCAATCAAACCTGATGGAAAAGGAGAGCCACATAATAATAGTACAAGATAAATGATAATAATAAAAAAAAAACAGAACAAACACTACTCTTTTGATAGGATAGGAAACACACAACGCGGAGAACTGGTCGCACGACAGAGACAAATGTGCGAGAGACGCCCGAAAGCACAACACCTACGTGAGACCCTCACCCCCCCTGCACACATCATCGACGACTACATGTATTACAGCACCAGCATGCTGCCGCAAACAGTTCGTTGTGATGCTATCTATCGCCTTTAATTAAGTCTTCCCTTAAGAGCGTTAACTCATTGATTGATAGGACCAGAAACCGGGATCGAAAAAACGGAGATGTGCGGCCCCGAATTAAGCGTTTACTACATACCTGGTACAAACTTTTTACAGTAGTTAGTAGTATGCAGTAGTAGGAATGGTAGTGGTGTGAGCACGCAATAGACACTTGTCAGTAGTAGTAGCAGCAAACCATTTATCGTTTTTTTTATATAATATCATGCTTAACAACGTTTACGCGCGAGCGTGTCATACTGACTCCTTGGATTGTTGTTTTAACATAAATATATACTTCGAAGAGTATATCTTCTAACCACGCCTCCGAACACCAGCACGCCGGCTTTGCTTCGAGTGGTCCACGTGCTGTGGTCGTCAGTTTTTTGTTGTCATTTTATCCCTCTCGGAGTCTGAGGTAGTAGTAGTAGTAGCAGCAGTAGTAGTAGTAGTAGTAGCAACAGTAGTCCGAAACGCGTTTCTTGACCCAGACAAATGCAGTGCAGCACTCCAAAATTGTTTTCAGAAGTGGTACAGCACTACATACTGGTATACATGAGTTTGCTTTTCGGTTACTATATACTAGTTAGAACTTCCGAAGGGTGTCGAACATGTTGGACCGGGCTCGACCGCCATCGTTTTTTCGGGTGGGGGTTCTCCGTCTACTATACCATACCTGGCACCAAATAACACATTACAAGAAGGATGGGGGTGAGGAGCTTGACAGACGCCGCCAACTGAGACTAAACTCCTACCTGCATTAAACTGCTGCGTCGCTGGCGGTTCTCGAGCAATTGTATTGCATGCGTTCTCGTGCCCAACCTGGCACAGTACATACAGCTAGCTGCAACTAAAATAATACTCATTAGTAGTATACGGTAGTAGTACAGAGTACCGAGTAGCTGGAATCATTTTCATTAATTGACGCGCGTCATCGTACAAACCTTGCTTCAAATTGTGTCATGCATGGTTCATTCTACTCTACACACCGCATTGCATTGCGACGTGCCTGGTAATTCCTCTACGTATCTTATGCAGCGCGGGTTACGGGGCGACCAAGGCTACGATAAGGGGGTTGGCTCAATCTTCACTACCATATTTGAGGCAAAAAACAATCGCACCTGTCGCTATTACCGAAGGCCATGTTCCTCGCGGACTAAAATGCTTCTGATCAGGCGTTTTATTTTCGTGTGTAGGTTACGTTTCCTTTGCAGATGCAAATTGCAATATAGAGACAACCACACAAAACAATATACACTCCGCCCCGGGAAAGGAACCGGTGGGTCATTCGCGCGAATGGCCCCAAGTCACGGCAAATAAAGGCCTGAAGAGTGCCCCCCCCCTAGCGCAGCCTGAGCCGGGGGGCCTCTCCTGTTAAGTGCCATAAATAGTGTTCTTCCTTTATCGCACTACCACGCTGGTAATAGTAGTAGTACATCAGGAGGAGTAGCAGCTCAGCTTTGAAGGCATAGTTGTCTGTAATCACACACATTATTTGCAGTTACTATAAATACACTATCCATCTTAGTGCCAGATGTGGCTGTCAGTTGATGCTATTTGAATTACTTATAATAATGAATAGAGTACGCTATGCATCCTGGTGCCAGGTGTGTGGCTGTTAGGTGATGCTATTTGTATTACTAATAATAATGAATAGAGTGCACTATGCTTTGGCTCTCCTTCCCGGTTGGGTTGTTTCCTCGATTTCCCCTTCATTTTGTTTGTTTCATTTTGTTTTATTTTTATCCTTGTTTTTTATTTGTTTTCTTATTATTATTTTGTTTTTGTTTTTGTTTTTGTTTTTGTTTTTGTTTATTTCGAATTCTCTCCTCCAATGTATTTCTGTTGCTGACGTATGTATGTTGTGCCTGTCGTACCCAGTACTAGGGCATGACATTGCGTTGTCGAATGCATTACGATGCATTATCTCTGTGTCGTAGCTTGTGACCACAGAGCTGATCTTTCTAGGTGAAGAATCAGTACGGACACTGCACTGGGTGTGCTGGATGTCGACGAGTAGAAGAACGGTTTAATGTGAAGAACACACACACACACTATGCATCCTGGTGCCAGGTGTGTGGCTGTCAGTTGATACTATTTATTGTACCACTAATAGTACACTATCGACCCTGATGCCGCGTGCGGCTGCCAGGTGATACTGCTACCAGGTGATACGTACCCTACGAAGTGCGTATTACCTGCTATCATCAGCCTGCTACGTGCATGTACACAGCGCCTTTCTCGTAGAGAGTAAAACCCTTTACATGGTATTGCTCGTACGACCTTGTACTAGTGCATTTCGTTCTCGTGTTGTGTCCTGTTACAGTACTGCTGTTGAGTGCTGTGCTTTTGTCACTCATAAAAAAAGAAAACGTTGTTTCCATGATATACAAATGTGCAAAAGTACGATCCCCTCGACCACCACCATCACCATCGCAGGAGTACGTACCCAGTGCGGGCTGGTGGTGGTGGTAGTAGTGGTGGTGGTGGTCGTGGTGTGTTGGTGGTAGTGGTGGTGGTGGTGGTGGTGGTGGTGGTGACATCGACCTTGTACCAGCGCGTTCCCGTCTCGTACAGTGCCCTGTGCTGCTATTTGATGCGCCGTTTGGCACTGATCTGAAAAATGCTTTGTTTCCATGATGATGGCATATCTTTCAAGTATGCAAAAGTAGAACCCTCCATCACTAGCACCACTACCACCACCACCACCACCTAGCACCACCACCCCCACCACTACCACCACCACCACCACCTAGCACCACCACCCCCACCACCACCACCACAACCACCACCACCACCTAGCACCACTAGCACCACTAGCACCACCACCACCACCTAGCACCACTAGCACCACTACCACCACCACCACCACCACCACCACCACCACCACCACCACCACCACCACCACCACCACCACCACCACCACCACCACCACCACCACCACCACCACCACCACCACCACCACACCAACACCAACACCAACACCACCACCACCACCACCACCACCACCACCACCACCACCACCACCACCACCACCACCACCACCACCACCGAAGGAGTACGTACGGGTTGGTGGTGATGTTGGTGGTGGTGGTGGTGGTGGTGGTGGTGGTGGTGGTGGTGGTGGTGGTGATAGTGGCATCGAGTGGTGGAGGTCGTAGTGATGGTGGTGTCCACCCCCCACTCACTGTGCGCGTGGACGACGATCTGTCCAACTGTGTGGTTGGATGGAAATAACAGTATTGTTTGTGACGAAGCCCCGACCAACCGGCTGGCTGGGCAAATTTGACATGTCACGAACAAGCTCTGCGAACTCGAAAGGGTGTTGCACGCGGTAAGAGGTGGATGAATGTCAGAAAAACGGGCGTCTGTAGCCGCCGGGTGTTGGTCGAAAGCGTCCCCGCGTTGGTTGGGTTGGCTGTGTGTTTTTAGGGGCAATTTTTGATGCAGATATCCACACACAGAGACAGAGATTTGTCTGCGCATTTAAATAAAGTAAACGTGATCGGGGTTTTTTACGCATTTTTTCTCGCAGACAACCTGGACACAGCTGACCGCAAGATACGGAGATCCCATGTCCCAGCGCTGTCGCTTCGCTCCATCGTCTGCTTCTAAATAAAATACAGTCCACAGCCGCGAGATCGAGGGTTTTGTCGAAACTCATCTTTGCAAGCAAGCTGCGACGCTGTGTGTGGTACTCTGGTCGCGCGTAATTATGTGTGTGTGTCCTCATTAAGGACACCGGTCGGCGACTTACCTTAGAACTAGATTTTACCAGTCAGTGTCAACGGGGTAAAGTATTAATCAGTCCGTGCACGGAAGCTGTAAAAAACCGCTGTTTAAGGAGGACAACATCTGACGGCTGTGGAATGCACCAATTCAAGTTTATCCTGCTGTCTGATGACCTTTGAGGGGATGGGAGCAGGTAAAGGGGGTATAGGTGGCAAAATTGAATATGAGCTTACTGCACGTGTACAATGATAGTAAGCGATGCTGAGATCGGCGTGAAAGGGGTGCGGAACGTGGCGGGGGGGGGGTCGTACACTTTTTTCTGCTCGCCTTAGCCATTTGATTATTGAACAACAAATCCCGTTCGAGACGGATCACCGTTTCTTCTCCTTATAATAGAAGCACCTCCCACATTCGGGCCTTTATTACAATTTTTCCATGCTGGGGATATTACATACATGAAGTAGTTTCCTCATTATCCTATCCCCTCCCCTGTTTCGCCGTCTGTGGCCATCATATATCTCCTAGGTTACCGACCGATTGTTCACAATGCTCTCATCATGTCGATCAAACTCCGTGTCACATTCATTTGTCTATTCTCTAAAACCCTCATCTAGAATACCACAGGCATGTCGGATAGAGGATAATACACAGAGTTTACAACTATATGCAGACGTTGGCTGACGTGCGCCTGACCTTTTACATAAATACGAAATCTTGCATGGTTGTGGTTTTCGAAAAATGTTGATTGAAACACAGCTAGTCGAAACACGGCCGTTTGGTCCCAGACGCTCTATGTTATGGGTTGTTAGTATTTATTTTCGATTATATTGTGGTCGTCCGTGCTCTGCAACCCTCGCACTTTCTCTTTTCTTTTCTCCTCCTAAGACGTATCTCGCAGATACCGGGTCACAAAGATGTAGGCTCTTCTTACCCCTCCCAGAACTCTTGCCCTGATTTTTTCACGAGAAGAAATCAACACCTTCTTCCTTCGTCGACTCAGTGATCTTATCCACGCAATAATGCGGTAGTTGGTATCCCAGGAAAACAAACATCTCTCCAATGTTCCGACATCATCACTTAGAGCCGCTGATGGCTTCAACCTTTTGAGGTGACTTTTCAGATCTTTCTAGGCCTCCAGCACTTGTTTTTTTACTATGGACCCTAGGCTGTTGAAAATAGTTTATGTGAGGCAAAAACAACGAGTTATAGTTCAAGGTTAAAACGACTGGACCACCGGGGCGACAGCCTCAATGACTCTTACCACTACTGCTACTACTACTACAACTATTGCGGAGATGAATTGTTAACAGGGGTCATTTAGTCTCATGCCTATGGGGTCATAACTCTGCCAATTCTTGGTCGATAATGGTAACCGATAGCTTGGATTGTTCGCATAGGCCTTACGGTCACGGCACGAAAATAAAAAATAGAACAGATGAGGTTCTGGCCTAGATGGTGAAGAATGATATCAGTTTTCCGGTGAATTTTTTGCAACAATATATGGTGATGGTTAAGGTAAGGCATTTACCCCTGTTAACAATGGATCTCCGTAATACTGGTGTACGAAAGTCTCAAGCCCATAGATCCTACATCATTCTTCTTCACAATCATGCCGGTCTCTACCGTTAATTGAAAAAAAATATTACTTGCCGTCGACCCCCTTGGGCAAAGACAAACGTAAGGATGGTGTATTGCTGCTTACGTGATGTACGACGGGAAGCGCCTCAGAGTCTACAAACAATATAGACTATAGAGGCTGCAATTAAACCGTGTCAATCACAACGCAATGTGCACGGTAATTTGACGACCAGCGCAAAAACAGGGAGAAATTATTTTTGTATTTCAACTTTTTTTTTTGCTTGTTGTTCTATGTTTCCAAGTTGTCATTCATGCTCCGTTTTGTTTTCAATTTTCCGCCCCTGTTCGTTGTGTCATCTTGCTACACGATAGTTGTTGTACTGGCGTGTCGGGGCTCGGCTCTAGTAGTTTTATTTTACCACGGTGTATTTGGCTACGATATTGTGGTAGACATATTCTTCTGAATCGTTTTTGTCGCTGAAAGCTCGATGAAAGTTACATTATGTGCACGTATCTTGTTCGACCGGCAGCCGGAAGCAATGCCGAATATCTCCATTGTCTATGAAACGAAGGGAAATAACTTCTCCATCGGGGAAAGGAAAAGCGACGGCGTAGTCTTATCTTGATTTTGAAAGTCGCCGCAAGGCAAAGCCTCCCACCATTGAAGCTGGAATGACATTAGTCAGCCATTCACGACGTATTCCAAAATGGGACGCAGTTTTGACCCCCTAAGGGTCATCTGTATAGGGACGCGGGGGGGGCGAGGGGTTGTATGCTATCCCGATTCCCCGCGCACCCTCGACTATACCCTGGGCGATATTCATCGTTTGCGATTTATCTCTAGTGGTGACATTTTCAGACCAGAAACATTGCGCGTCATTCCGAACTCTGGGTAAGTACACCCTTCTAATTTTTTCAGTTTGCATATAATATGTATGTTGTGTTTTTGAGGGCAGCGTATCACGCGAGGCAAGGTTGCCGGCCCGACGTATTTCACTGCCGAGGCCTATCGGATGATGCCTTCAAAACAGCTACCCTCCACGATTTATTCGACGTCGAGGTTGGTGTACGGTTGGTGTACGTGGGCATTTCGCCTGTGGAATCACATGCGGTGTACAGGGCGTATTCGTGGGTGGTGGGGCATGTTGAAACACTGCGAGTCTTCCTCCTCATCGCCTCAATCCAGTTGTGGAGATCATGTTGACGCCTACAGGGAGTATCCAAGACGCTACCATGACGATTATTGTCTACAATCGACAGCAGCACCTGGCATATAGCCTTTTTGTTTCGACTGTTTTCTACCTCGTAGGGCTGCCAACGAGAAGTTTTTTTTTTTTCATTATCCTCCGGCGGATGGGGAAAAATAAAACTTCAGCTCACCACACTTCCACGTATTTTCATACGCGTCGTAAGTTTTTGGACCAGAGGCAGCGAGCGAGGGAAACGTCGTAGCGAAGAACAAATCAAGCTCCTGAGAAAGGGAGCAACCCATTCGCGTACAGATGAACGCATGATTCCAGCCGATACAGGGAATGGATCGGTGGACGACGAAGGAAAAGCGTGGCAGGACTCCAAACACGTGACGTCATCAACGCAGGACGCTAAATCAGGCGCGTCTCGTTGCGGAATCTCCTGCTCTCCATCGGCATTGGCCCCCTCCTGGCCCTGATGCATGCCACGCCAGGGTACGCACATCGCCTTCCTCAGGCCCCTCACTACAGCAGCTCTGAATTGCCTACGCGGCAAGAAATATCTTCAACAGTCACTGTAACAATCCTATGGCCGAGGTATATGACGAATGAAAAACGTATGACTCAAGCGGTACTCCAACGATATCTTGCTTCAGCTGAGGGATCCTCGCACTCAACAACGTTGTACCCAGAAAACCTGATATAAACGATACCCCTTTCGTAGCACGCGTCCGTCCAAGAACGATGGTACCCTGGGGTTTGGAGAGACCGATGAGATATCCAGGATCGTATGTGCGACACCGGTTATTGCTCGTGGGAAGTCTGGATGGCCTGACTGCCCCGCGGCCAGATGAGATTCTATGCATTCGCTGTATTCGAGGACAGCGTGAGTGAGAGGTCCTACAGTGATCATCGACCCCGAGACAACAAAAGGTTCAGACGTTCCTGGGCCTAGTTCTACACCAGAGATTGCGGGGATGTTAGCGCAAGGCCGAGGCAACACGTTTCAGAGGATCGAATTCTGTCCCAACTTCTAATGTTCCCATCGTTTGGAAGCGGGACCCGTGTACCAGGTTAGTTCTACGACCACGTTCTGGTCGAATTTTGAAACCATCGCGGGGTGAAAAATTCTGCCTGCCCCCCTGGTCCTGCGACGAACATGCCGTCTACATTATATCAATAGGCTGATTATCAGTTACATCTTGCACTTCGCAATCATGCAAAAACTATACAAAACCAGTCCTAAACTACTCCATATCGTATTTTACCACTGTCGCTATGAATTTGATTTGTTGTCATTTTGTGACCGATATATGCTCGTTGCACGGCCCAGCGCCAGAATGTTTCACCGCCGTTATGTTAGATTGCCGCACACCTGATGTAGATTGCGCGGGCGGTCTACCGTATGAACGAAAAGCAACCAGCAGGGCCACCTGCACCACCTGCATTATAGGTGGAAGTTCGTGAACGCTTCCATGGGAGCTTCCATCGCTTCTATGGAAGATTCCACGGCTTCCACGGAAGCTTTCATCGCTTCCATGGAAGCTTTCATGGTAACCTTCATGGAAGCTTCCGTAGGAGTAACTTCCACGGACGTGTTTAGTACAAGCTTCCACAGAAGGTACCTCATACCACGGAAGCTTTCGTGGAAGAATATTTGCATCCATGGAAGCTTTCACCGAAGCTTTCACGGAAGCTTTCGTGGAAGTAAATTTTCTTCTACGTAGACTTTCACGGAAGCTTTCGCGGAAGAAGTAAGTTTGCTTCCACGGAAGCTTTCGGAAGCTTCGGTGGATGTACATCATAAGATATATGTAATAAATACTAGTTTTCTCCCACGGAAGCTTTCAAAAAATTGTCCCATGGATGCTTTCGCGGTAGCTTTCGTGGAAGAAAATTACTGCCACGAAAGCGTTTGTGAAATCTTCCGGCATGAGGTTGACATACTCGTAAAAAATTATCTTCCCTAATCCTAACCCAATGAAACGCATCAATCAACCATTTTGCGATGAAGCACCCTTTGTCTCGCGCACAGTGTGCGTCAACCATGTTGTCGAAGAAGCGGTAAGCTCAACTGGAGGCACAGTAGTGCACAATACAAATATATCCGTGGGGAACGGTCGTGGAGGTCGCTGAGATTCCGTGGAAGCCGCGGAAGCTTACATGGAAGAAAAGCGTAAAATTCCGTGCATGTGGTTTCCAACTTTTCATGGAAGCTACCTCGAAAGCTTTCACGAAAAGCTTTTGTGGAAGCTTTCGTGGAAACAGCTGAGTGCACCACCTTTCCGTGGAGGCTGCCGCTTGTTTCCATGGAACTAAAACCTCAAAGTCCAGGAAAGTGCTTTCATGGAAGCCTTCGAATCCGTGGAATCTTCTTCGGAAGCACTTCGGTGGAGAATTTTGTTGAAGCTTCCGTGAAAACCTTCGTGGAAGCTCTCGTGGAAGCTTTCGTGGAAGTGAAACTTTCGTAAAAGCTTCAGTGTAAGCTTCCGTGGAAGTGACTTCCGCGGCATTTTCCACCACTTCCATGGAAGCTTCCGTAGAAGCCTTCATGGAAGCGACTTCCACGGAAATTTTCGCGAAAGCTTCTGGGGACGCTTCCGGGATTTGCTTTCCATGGAAGCTTTCACAAAAGCTTCCACCGAAGCTTTCATGGAAGCTTCCATTGCTTCCACGAAAGGTTCCATGGAAGCTGTCATGGAAGCTTTCATGAACGTCCACGCAACGAGCCAGTAATGCAAGAGACTGAACCGGCACAAAAACGCTCAATTCTCGCTTGTTCTCCACATGTCCTCCAGGAATAACTTCACATCTTTCGAGGTCCGCGGTGTACTTTTATAGCAACCCCACGTAATATATGTAGACCGCGAAAAATACAATCGCCTTCAATTTTGGGGCTAAAACTCCCGGATGGGGTTCCAGCAGGCTGTACACCCTTTAGGGGTTGGATCTGACTTCGGGTCCGGCCCCGGATCGTTACCGGTGACATTCCTCTGGAATCGCAACGACCGTGTGCCGCCCTTCCTGACAGGACCGCAGGTGTCTCCTTTCCGTTCGCTTTACTCGGTGTCAGGAGTCGATATATCGCTGGAATAGCAATTGACTGTCCGTAACGAGGCCAAGGAGGCGTCGACAGCTATCTCGTCTGAAACACCGACTGTCTCGGCCGCCCAGTCGCTTTCACCGTCGGTGACAGGTGATTGTTGGGAGTGCTTGAGCATCAAGACGTCTACATCCAAGCCCCACGTCAAGCCGAGGTCATCCACATGAGCCATGTCGCTATCCACCTCGATTCGACGTTCTTTGATGTCGTCTGCGACGCTTCTCCGTGGACAAAAGGTTATTCGACTTGACAGGTGCAGTAGGTGAAGGCAACACGCGTTGGCAGGTGGGATGCCATGTAATCATCACACGGCGGTTTTTAGGCAGCACTCGCGTACAAAGTATCGAGGGTATCCGCGGGAACGTTTAGGATATAGTACCCCCACTAGTTGCCTGTTGCCCCTTCCCCCTATTTACTCTAGTACTTCGTATGTACGCAGGCTTGAGGGAGGTACACATGCTACCTGGGGTGTGGGGGTCCCACGCCACACATCATACGGCGAATTGCAATCTGGGTTGGCTCTGACCCTGCTGTGCGGTTCAAAGTATCACTCGCCCATCTGAACGCTTGATACTACAACGACTCCGTGGGCGGTACTTGCGCTTTACAAAAGATCCCCAAAAATCTGGTTTCGGCCCACTACTGCAGACACCTCGACGACAACTCGTGCGCGCTGCTAGCCTGTTGAAGCGAGGACTATCATTCGTAGATACTCCCTGCTTCACCGTTGAAGACCTACGCCAGTTTCCGAAAATGCCCCCTCGCGGAAGTCACTACCACCGTCTGAAAAAACTTTGCCACCTTGGAAGGGGCACTGCACGAATATCCGCAAGGAACTGATTGAACTGTACGGAGGCGTCCGACCTGTACCGCAGATGTGGTTATGTATTTCCAGTGTATTAATTTTTGCGAGGAAACGATGAATTCAGAGTGCATGACAGTATGTCAAGACACATACGTGGTTTGGTTCTTGCGGTACAGGTCGGATGCCTCCGTACAGTTCAAACAGTTCCTTGCGGATATTCGTGCAGTGCCTCTTCCAAGGTGGCAAAGGTTTTTCAGACGGTGGTAGCTAGGGGGCATATTTGGAAATTGGCGTAGGTCGAGAGCGGGGAAGCGGGGAGTATCGACTAATCGAATGTGTGGATTATGTTGTACATTGATAAGAACCTTCACTGTAGAACACCTCTTGCCCTCCAGCAGTCCCCCCTCGTGGGCGCCTCTTTGCAGTTTTACGGTCTTGCCGAAAAGAACGCTGTGAGACTGTACATCGGCGCAGTTGACGTATTTCGTGTTAATCGCAGACTTTTTATCAGTTGACCCGGGGCAAGTACCACACAGCCACCTCACCTGCTATTGATGCCTATTCCGGATCCGCATTTACTGTGAAGGGTCCCACTCGACGGACGTATGATCACACGGTCTGACTTGACTCCAACGAAAACCCTCCCGATGCGCATATCATAATCATTTTCGTCTATGTTGAGCGTGGGCAGCGAAAATAGGTTGCAAGTGGGATCCGGCACGTTGGCATTGTTTCTGAGCAATACGCTCCGCCGAGAATAGCTTCCGCACTGGAGGAAAAATGTGATATGATCATATTCTCCTCTCGGTAAAGTTGTACCGTTACTGATCTTCAGGTGGATATTGTCCATATGCTCAACTTCTTCATCGTGTCAGCTCAAGGTGTCGTGTGAGGGGAAGTCCCTCTGTCGCATGTCTACGCCTGGTCTCCTACCGAACAAGTCAACACCCCATCCCCCAAGCTGCTTTACCGTGTTGTCGTACTTGCCTTTGTCGTCGACCGTGAAGGCTGAACACTAAATCATATCATCAACACCGTCGTCCCTGACCTTGTCTACCCTTGTTCCAACCTTGTTCGTCACCGCTGGTAAGATCTCCTCCTTCGCTGCGTGGCAGACTTCGTCGGTGTGGAAGCGCGCCCCCGCCTACTCCATCGTCTGAATCACTTCACAGAACCAATGCCAAATCGCCACACCCCTCGTTTCGGCGGATTTGTCGCTGATGTTATCGCCGCACAGAGTCGCGGTCGAGACACCACCGTCCTCGGTAGTCGCCCCACTGTCACCAGGGTCAACCCCGTCCTCGTTGGTGACACTATGGCTTCGTCTGTGATTTACCCGTCGCGCCTGGCTCTTTCTCTCCTGCGCGATCACCTCCCTTGCTGTACCGCCAAAATTCGCGTCCTCCAGCGTACCCCTCGTGACCTTTGTTCGGCCGCTTCTTGCTGTTTCCATCACCTCGGCGAAGTCGACCCTTCAGTGTCTCATCTCCGTTGACGGCCTCGCGATTTACCAGGTCCCTTGTGTCTATTTCGTGCCCGACGGTTGCGTATCGACAACGATGGTCTATAGCGTGTTAATGAAGAGCGCCGTACGAAGTTGGCGAATACATGTGCCTCTAACCTCTCTCTGAAATATCTTGTGTGACTGGTAGAACTGCGCCCCGGCGCCGTCTTAATACTTATGACTCCTTGCGAAAGGACAGGCTTGGCCACAGCTGAGGGGGCAGCACCCAGTATGAGGACCGCCGCATGGGTTTTATGACGGGTCACACCAGTGCGGGGATGCGCGTATCGCTCTTGATCATGGGAACCATCGATACAGTAAAAATTCTATTGTACGAAGGTATGCCAGCATGTGACTCTGTACACGTTCGTGGCTAAGATCCCATGACAACAAGTCCCTCGTTCCTGGCTTTCGGCTCCCGTTCGAGAACGCACTGCGGCGAGGTTCCGACATCAATTGAACTAACATGTCGTGTTGCTTTCTCGTCGAATTTCTCACATCTCGTCCTTCGAATTTCCCAGGCTACGGTACGGTATCGTAGGGTCGCCCCCTTACCACTACTGTGTTTGCGCTACTCGCACGAGTGACTCCCTACCTCACGGACCAAAACGACCTGAGGTGATTTTCTTTTGGCAGCGAACATAACCACGCTTGTAGGGATTCATTTCGAAAGTATATAACAGTGCGAAAGCTCAATAAGACCGTAGATGAACAGGAGGGTCACTCGCGCGAGTCACCCCGAGACACGGAAAAATAAGGCCACAAAAATGACCCCCCCGGTACCATATCGTTGGCCTAATACTGTAACAGTTCGGCTCACCAAACTATGGTCCAAGAGGGTGCCTAACAACGATCGCATGATGCGCGGAAGGAATATTACAACCAGCGAACCCACCTTCAGGGTGTACCCTCCTCTTCCCCCCCCCCCCCCCCTCCTTGGATGATTGCGAGCTCTTTCTTATCTGTCCTGGTTTTGAATCCCTAAACGGACAAACCTTGGCAGGAATAGCAAACGTTCCGCTTCCCACTTCCCCTAACTTTGGAACAACAGTAGCTTGTGGCGTTTTGCGGATGTTACACAGATGTAGACATTTATTTTGTGGTCTGGGTCGTTGTTTTGATCGGGGCCAGTTGCAAGCCTTAGCGCAGGCGGAACCGACGACACGTCAAACAACTTGGCCTCCTTCGTATTGCGTAATCGACAACTGTCACAAACATCGTATGTCTGGGCTCTGACGTTAAAGCAGTAGTCTACGTTCTGCGAAAGATTGAGAAATTCACTAGTGTCCCTCGCTGCTCCTCCAATCGTTCAACTTGTTTGAGGTGGAACTCGCCGCTGTCGAAGCTGCCTCGTTCGGCGTCCACCACCTCGAGTTGTTGCCACATTTTCAGCCATCTCACGCCAGGGAGGGAAGCAGTAGAACGTTCCTGGACTCCTATCAAGAGTAGCTCAATCTCTCACCCGAAACATGACTTCGAAGGCGTTCGTTCGTTCGCGCAAGCCGACCAAGTTTATTTGCACCCTAGTCCTAAAAATATATATATCTCGCAAATATATCTCGCACAAATATGGTTCATAGACTAATTACTATAGTCTAGTTGCTCACTTGAGAATAGTTGAACCGGCCAGTATACCTTTTTGGGCTCAAAACTTGCAGCCTCTTGTCGTTGTTGGTCCCACATTAACTCGCATAATCAAGTCCGTGCGGTCACAGGACGGGCTCCAGTCACTCTGGAGCTGTGGATTAATACCCCAGAGAAAATAAAACACAAACAAACCAAAGGTGGTACACGCATATATCACAGCGGACGCAATTCATGCCCCCGCCAGAAACATGAAAAAGTGAAATTGGGAGTCAGCCTACGATGTGCCAGGCCCATACTGGTGCATATGTCTCACTACTCGCGCCTGAAAAAAACCGACTATACCGCTTGGCACTTAGAAACGACTATCACGCATACTTCGTATATATTGCACGAAAGTAGCGATCACTAAGCATACGCACGTCCGACTCAATCCAATTGAAAAACAAAACAAAAAACAAAAGAAACAAGAAGAAGGTACAAGTAAAGAAAAAAGAAAAGAAAGCGGAAAAGGACAGGAAAGAAAAGAAAAGACAAGGGGAAAGAAAAGACAAGAAAATAAATGACAAGACAAGAAGAGAAAAGGAAGGAAAGGAAACGAGAAAAAAACAAATACTAGCAGACCCTGGGAACAAACTATGGACGGCATTGGGCTCGTAGAGGGTATCAAGTGTATCAATGGCACTGGGGGGAAAACGCAACAACGCAAAGAAGTTAGAGCGGCGATACGCTCGCTTGTGACGGCCATTGGGCGGCCCAAAATCTTCAAGTCGATGATGGCCAGACCCAAACTTCAGTCTCTTGGGCAGGACGCCCCTCTTTTCCCACGCTTCCCCCTCCCTCCTACCCCCCTCCCCCCACCCCCCCTGCCCCCCTCCCCCCTCCTCCCTCCACCCCCCCCTGCCGCCCTCCCCTCCTCCCCCTGGTCGTTTAGAGATGGCCGACGGTGGATGCCGCTGCCGCGGCCTTCGCGTGTCGTTCTGCAGGTCTGTGTCTCTCCGACTCATGTCATTTCCGCAAAAATAACTCGACTCCCGCCTCTACCCGTCGAAACCATCTGCCGGCGTTCCGAGCATCATTTCGCCACCCTTCGAACTTCATTCCGAAGACGGACGTATCCTCCTTCAGATGCACTAACCAGTCCTTCTCTTGCCCCCCTCAGTAGCCTTTACCCCAACAAGCTCCCCAAACATTACCTTCCGTGGCAGACGCACCTCCCCTATACGTGCTACGAATCCCGCGAACAATATCTTCCGTTTGCGCACTATCGCCTCTATGCGCTCGGAAGCTGTCTTCGCAAGCGCGTCGACGTACGATAGGGTGTGTTCGTCGCGCTTCCGTTCCCGCCATCCAGTCTTTACCATGGTAAGACTCTTCTCCGCAATTTCACGGTTGTGTCTGTGCCGGGGGTCAATGCCCCGCGTTTGGTACAGTAGGCAATGCAAGCACCGTCATCTGCTGAGGGATTCTCTGGCAACTTCACGGCTCAAAAGGTGAACGGCAACGACAGTGTCAGCTAGACAACCACCAGCTCGAGGTTTAATCCGCCAAAGGTATGCGGCATGATACATGTGTTTGAGCTTGTTGTCATCCTCGTCGTTGATGGCGATACCAATCAACGTTCTCGAACCATTCGCACAAACAGGCCGGTCCTACATCTCGCGAGTGAGCCGGTACTCTTCGATGACTTTCATTTGCACTTCGGGCCCCATGATTGAACATAGATTTCCATGGCTTCTCTCTGCACACACGCCCCGCGTCGTTGGTGTAGGCGTTGGGGGTGTACTGGGCTTCAGTTGCGGAGTTCGACTGCACTGATGAACAAAGGTCAATTAAACCCCCAGTACGTTGCACACCTTGGTGGTGGCTAGCAGGAGTGTGGTATTGCCGACTAGGTGGGAGCGACGTACATGGTGTGCGCGATTACAAGAGTTGCCCCCCCCCCCGAGGCCATACTTCGTGAGGCAATGCAAGCGACGAATCTCCTCCCTCATTTCAGTTCTCTTCTGGGACGGTGTTAGATTAGAGAGCGGAGTTTCGTTTCCCTTGAATGCTTCCCCAAGGAAATTTGTCCAAGACGTATACTGTGTGGTGCAACTCCGGCCGTTGAACATCTCTTTACGGGACGTGGGGCGTTGGCGCTTCCTCAGCGCTTTCGTATAACGATGAAGGAATCGTGCTCGCTGCATGACGCACACGATGGGACAGGTGCATGCGACCGCGTAAGCCCTTCGTACGTTCACAGCAGCGACTCTATGAAAGCATGACCGTCTAGTATGTCCGGAGGTTGCGGCTACACTCACTGCTTGAACCCCTGCCACGTACATAGTTTAAAAAGAGAGCGTTCGTTTCAAGTTTTGGACTCGACTACAGCTGGTTGTTCTGGCCTAAGAACTCATAAGCAGGTCCAATGTTCCAACACTGTACAACATTGCCCGCCGCGCAACAAGTATTTGGTTCGTGTGGTAGGTTTCTTGGTTAACCATCGTCCAGGCATTTACGTGCAACAAAAGCTACGCTAGCTACATGCACCTGTCGCATCTTCGCATTAACGACACAGACGGTGGTATCGCCAGGTCCAAACCAATATCACCGTATCGGGACCAAAATAAGTTGTGTCGGCCGCGCAGCACACAGCGGTATCGAGACGTCATTGCTCTCCCTCTGGAAACCGTCTCTTCAGAGGGATATCCTAAATAGTTTCCAACGACAAGAATGCCTGGAGAACAACATGTAATAATGCAAACGCTGATGCTTGCCTCTGTAATCAACAACATGTCCGGGACTGTTGTATTGTCTACCGACGGCATCTGCAATGATAGTCGCGATGTATCGGTTTTGGCTTCAGACCACTGCCTCCCTTACGCCGGGGTTGTGGCGTCCTGCTTCGTCAAAATGATCACATTAGAAGCTTCAGATCGCGAACCCCTCATCATACACCAAACCGCGCCAGCATGTGTAACGTGACCTAGCGAGATAAAGAAGAAGTCGATCTTGTTGCTATTGATAGTAGAACCGAACACAAATCGTTTGACAAACCTCCTCTGTTAACAGCTCATGGTGGCTAGAGATCAACTGCCAGCCCGAATCTACAGGACGGTTTTACTATGGGTACATGGAGTAGCACCCCACCTTCCACGTGAGGCCGTAACTCTCGCTGTTATCGTGGTGCCCATGGGAACTCTTTTCGTTGTCTTCGACGTCCATCCTTACGTTTCTCATACCGCTCTTAGCCCTTCCGTTACACAGACTATTCGTTGTCGTCGGTGGTGATCTTCGATACGCCGCTGATGCACAGCTGGGCACCTTCTACGTTCTCATCAACGCAGATGTTAGAGGGTATCGTAGACGAACACCTAAGAGGTGAAGGAGCACCGTGAATTGTAAAAAAAAATAAAAACAGACTCCGTCGAAACTGGTCTTTGCAAGCTGTGTGTGTTCTCCGATCGCGCGTATTACTTGGTGTGTGTCCCCATTAAGAATACAGCTCGGAAAGTCACTTTATAAATACGGTGTAGCTTGTACCAGGGCGAACATGGTGATGCTGATCTTCAATATGTGCGCGGGAACTACAAAGCCCTTTTTTGAGGTGGACAAAATCGGACGGCTGTCGGAGGAATGCATCACTGTATCATGTAGTACATGTCCTTTTAATCGTATAACCGGTGAGGGAAGGGCGAGCTTTTTAGGGAGGCAGGGGGGGGGGGGGGGGTGTTCAACAGGCTTACTTTGCAATACGGTATTATAGTAGTTTACTGTATGTTTTAGGTCCTAGGTCTAGGTGATGGTGGGGGTGATGGAGAAGGATGGGGCGGGGGGAACTTTGCTTTGAACTTGAAGACCACATAACAAATAAATGTATTGGAGCTACCGCATGGATGATGGGTCGAAATACAAAGAGGCGATATCACCTGTCGGGTGGTTGTGATGATTATTCTGGCAGATTTTGTTTTTAGGTGGGGCGGCGGGGGAGGGAGGAGGGGGGTCGGTGTGCGTGTGTATGAGTGGGAGGGGTGGGAGGAAGCAGAGGTGGATGCAAGCGAAAAATTCCACCTGCATGTTAAATGCAGGTGCCGAAAAAAAAAAAATATACTATGAGTTCGATGAGAGGGAAGTTGTTTACTATATAATTGAAAATACAATCCAGCTCTGACATCGAGGATTTCGTCGAAGGTCATATTTGCAAGCTGTGTGTGATACTCCGATCTCGCGTATTACGGGCTGTGTCCTTTAAAGGATATAGGTTATATAATGCTCCCAACATATGCCAAGTGAAGTATGACTAACGAAGTAACGTAATTGAGCGCGTGTACACTAAGCGTTCCTTTCAAAACAATGACGATTCGCCTTTATCCATTTCGTTCTAAATGGCGGTGACGTTGGATGACCACATCACCTCGCCTGTTGTATATATTTGGCAATAATATGTATCTCTTTCTTATAATGAGCGATGTCAGAAAATAATGGTATCTACATGATTGTACCTATCGATTGAAATGTTCTATATTTCGATCCATATACAATAACAAATTATGAAGCTTTTTACACGTTGTTTACTACACCTAAGAACTGGGTTTCATACTACATGTAAACTTATTGAAAAAAAACATTACCAGGCGGGTGATATAAAGGGGCGTCTTTTTCCTGCGACCGTCACATCCGTCCCGTTTAAGGGTTTATAGTTTCCGCGCAAATATTGAAATGCTCGCCCCTCTCTCCCGCCCCCCTCGATCCCTCTTGTTAAAACGCCCCACCTGAAACCAAAATCTACCACAGTAGTAAACACTACCAGCCAGCTGATATCATCTCATATCCATCTAGCCATCCATGCCGTGGCTCCAACTCATCTCCACCCTCTCCTCGCCCCAACCCCTTTTGTTCCCGCCCAGTTCGTCCAAACGCCCCACTTACAATCGAAACCGGCCAGAGTAATAAAAGCTTCTAAGCAATCGGTATCACGTCATGATCTTTCTAGTCATCCATGACATAGATTTCATTCATCCCCCCCCCCCGCCTCCAACGCCCTCTCCTTCCCCACACCCCGCACGATCGCCTAGACCCGGCACCGCGCGTATAGCAAGCCCCTACATATATGATTAATACGCGCGATCGGAGGATCACACAAAATGTTGGGAAGATCAGTGTCGACAAAATCCTTGATCTCATAGCCGGAGTGTATTTTAATATTATATGTGACCTAAACCTCTTGAAAACCCTTCCCTCCCCCCCCCCCCCCCCCCCCTCGACCCCCCCCTTTTTTTTTCTTTTCTCCTCGCTGTCTCTTGCTTAAACGCCCCACCTATTTTCAAAATCCGCCAGAGTAATAAACACTCCCACGCCCTGAATATCGTCTCGTTATCGTTTTGGAGCCGTCCATGCCGTTGCTGCAATTCCCACCAACCCCCGGCCCCAACGCCCCTTCCTTCGCCACCACCCGCACCATCGCCTAGACCTAGCACCACGCGTATGTATAGCAAATCCCTACATCTATGCGACCTCAAGCCCTTCCCCTCCCGCCCTACGCCCCCCCCCGGCACATTTCCCCCCCCCTCCTCCACAAGAAGGATTTAGAGTTTCCACGCACAAATTGACCTGCCCCACCCGTCCCCTCCCCCCGCTCCCCCCCTCCCGCCACTCTTTCGATCAAAACCAGGCCCCCACGTCCTTCAAAACTCCGCCCTCCCCTCACTGGTTATTCGACTTACAGTATTCGCTGGAAACAAAATGCATTTCCTTCCACAGCTGTCAGATTTTGTCCCCCTCAGAAACGGAGTTTATAGTTTCCGCGCACAGACGGCCTACAATCACCCTGTTGACCCTGATAGCTACACTGTTGTTGCAAGGGGAGTCGCCGACCTATATCCTCAATGAGGAAACACAACCTGTAATATACGCGCGATCGGAGTATCATACGCAGCTTGCAAAGACGAGTTTCGACAAAATATTCGATCTCACAGCTGGAGTGTATCTTTAAAACATACCTATAATTAGCTGGAGTGTATTTTAATTTTTTATAATACTGCATTTTTTTCCAATAATCCCGTTTTTCAGGAGGGCAACATCTAACGGCTGTATACAGTAGTATAGTAGTGTAGAAGGAGTGCATCACCTCATTCTGTAAATCTTCAAAGCCGTGTGATAAGCAGCTCATGAATAGAACATGATAGTTTAGAAAGGTCGAATATATATAGGCTTACTTACGGCGTGTTGCCATCCAGGGACACATCTATGACACGTGATCATCATCTGTCTAAATAGAAGGCAACCATCTTTAACTGTTCTATACAGAGCAGTATGTTATATAGGATCGCGGTGCGCTTCCATATCTCCCACCATAAAGGGATCGAGTACTTGGAAATACCCGAAATATAGAACATCGACATAATATCCAACCGTGGAGTACCACCATGACGATTATCTTATACTTTGTGGTGGGACTCGTGTGGGAAGCTTGCTCAATACCGTTGCTATAGTCTATAGTCTATACACTATAGTTTCCACTAAAAATGCGTGCCGGATAGGATAGCTACTATTTTTACTAGGTGTGCGTCTGTGTTCTTGACGCTAAACTGACTATTCCACCCATCTACGTTCGGGAAAATTAATATCCGTGCTGATGATGCCGAGCTGTGAGGTCACAACATCACGCTTGCAGTTGACCACACACGAACACGCGTGCGCGCTCTCGTTCGCCATACGCGTCGATCTATGCCCACAAATCAGCAATCTACGATCGAGATAAATAATCATCTGGATAGAGTCATGCCGTTTTCAATTCACAGGTGCTCCGTAAGCAGCCATGTTCCTGTCTCGTCGTTGCTCACGTCGTCGCGTTGCGGATCCTCAGCGCCCATTGATTTGGTGCCGTCCAGGTTTGGTTTTTCATACAATTGAGACGGGGGCAGCCACCGCGAGTGGAGCTGTCGCCGGACTCCACGTAAAGCGGCTCGGATGACGAGGAACACGTACACGACACTCAGAGGGTCTCATCGCAATTTGGCTTAGAGATGACATCGCTCGGCGAATCTGTATTATTTGCCGCGTCCGCTAGATAGAAGACCTGCTGCCTGGCTCACGATGGCAGCTGGTCTAAGCATTGTTGCTCTTTGTGGTTGACCACCATCATACACCATGTATCACATGTTCTTGTGGTGGTTTCTCGCGCGGACTAAAACTATCAGATGCAGGTTGTGGTGACAGCTTACATCTCGGTGCCGAGTCAGTGAGACATCCCACGTTACGGTTTGCTCTTTTCTGGTCCAACGTGTAGTTTTGGACCAGTTGGGCTCTTTAAGGAAGTGTGGAGCTACATCGGTCAGCATGATAATTGTGTGAGCAAACTTGTCGTGTTGTACGACTATCGCATATACCTGTCGGAGGTCGAGTTGCGCGAACGGGTGAACGGATGTGTTCGAAGTCAGTCATGTTTCAGATGATGTATTCAACTCATGTCATGCATTTATATGTAGTCGCCGCGACCTATATCCTTAATGAGGACACACAACCCGTAATAATACGCGCGATCGGAGTATCACACACAGCGTGCAAATATGAGTTTCGACAAAATCTTTACCTCACAGCTGGATGGAGTGTATTTTCATTTTTATAATATGTATCACACATGGCTTGCAAAGATAGATGAGTTTCAAAAACATCTTCGATCTCACAGCTGCAATGTATATTTATTTCAAGATATTGCCGAAACTCATACTTGCAAGCTGTGTATGATAGTCCGATCGCGCGTATTGCGGGTTGTGTGTCCTCATTAAGGATATAGGTCGGCGACTCCCCTTGCGGCTACAGTGTAGCTATGAGGGTCAACATGGTGATGTTAGTCAGTCTGTGCGCTGAAACTATGATACGCATTTTTGAGGGGGACAAAATCTGACAGCTGTGGAAGGAAATGCATCAGTTTACCAAGTGTATCCTGTAAGTCGAATAACCGGTGGGCGGAGTTTTTAAGGACGTGGGGGCATGGGTTTGAACATGAGGGAGCGGGGGGGGGGGGAGGCAACGATGTATATTTTTGAGTGCTTCTACGATAGCCCCCCCCCTAAAAGTTTAACGAACACCGGTGAAAAAACGAAGATCTGAGCGTTTTAAGGCTGGTTCGAGACCGACTACATTGGCCCTATATCCTGCAGTCATGCGTCTTACGCCACCCCGACTTGATCATTTACTAGTTGGTAGCACCCGGCATCAACCTTTTCTTTTTGCAGTCTTTTCAATAATTGGCAACATAGAAAAAAAGACAACAAACACGTTGCAATGCAACCACCAAAGTATGAAACGCATCACCTAGATATACTCATCGACGATGTGGGGACTGGGCGCAAGTTCCGAAGCAGTCGAAAATTCCTAGCAAACAAGTCGTTTCACGGTAGCCCCCCTAACGTTTGTTTATCGAAATAGCTGGTTTTGAAACCAGCTGTTTCACGGTAGCCCCCCTAACGTTTGTTTATCGAAATAGCTGGTTTTGAAACCAGCTGTTTCACGGTAGCCCCCCTAACGTTTGTTTATCGAAATAGCTGGTTTTGAAACCAGCTCCCGGCCGTAGCTACTGAAACACGGTGCCCCTTGCCACCCGGACGTCATCGTTTCAATGCTTTAAAAAAGCAAGAAAATATGTCAACACGTTTTGTTCATAGCATCCCTCCTCGTGCCAAGCAGCCATTAAACGTTCGTGAAAGAAAATCGCTGGTTTTGGGGAGGGGCTATCGACGAATCCGTCATATATCTGCCGCGCAATTTCGAACCGCACTAAGTAGCATACAAAAACACGGAGCCGCCACTTCTGAGCCATTGCAACTTCCGCCCGCCCCCGCTTTGAGTGGAGTCTGTCCCCTTTCGACACCAATGCTTCTCCGCTAGTCCCTCGCTGCGCTGTCGTTTCCACGGAACCCCCTCCCCCCCCCGCTCGAACCATGGCAAAGAGGGATCCAACCTCCTCCCCATGAGAAAGTATAAACGGAGATGAGAGGGTGCCCTCAAAGTCGCCCCTCGAAAGTTTTGAGGTAGCAGCCGTCTGCTGTGCGCTTGTCCACCGAAGGGCAGAACTTGTAGCCGTCCTTCTGCACACCCTCATTAACACCGAGGCTCCGGTCGATAGGAAGAGAGTCACCGTCGTCATGATCATCGACGTGTAGGTCGTGTGTTCCTGGCGCAATGTATGGTTTTGCTTCCAATGCTCGTCTTCGATGTTGGGTATGGCTTTCTCGTAAACCTTGACGCGCACCCTCTATAAAACATCCCGGAGCTTGGTCATTAAGCTGAAAAGCGCGAAAGATGCCAGAAACAAAGGACACATGCAGGTGCGCGTTGAGTAAATAGTTACAATAAACAACGCGATATAAAAAAAAATCGCTGGCTTCGAAACCATACCATGTTGCCCCTACGTAATTTAGTCTCCTACTACAGTAGAAATTGGCTAAATACCTGATGTCGATACCAGCGACAGCTATAAGTCCTGGTTTCGTTTACAAGAGACAATAAGAAGCTGGATTCGGAGCCAGCGACTGTCATCGGTACTGCTTTCGTCTATCCGCGCCCGCGATATAACTTAGCTGGTTTTGAAACCAACGATATGCGAGCTCGCAATAACGAAGGTGGTACACGATTGGACATGGACGAAACACGCTTCGTTCAAGACACGGGCGTTCACGTTGTTTCAAAATCCAGCGACAGGCACTGAAGTGTTTGACGACAAAGCTGCCATGGATCCAATCGTCCTGCGTCGAGTTTTCATCGCACAGGCTGTCATCGGTACTGCTTTCGTCTATCCGCGCCCGCGATATAACTTAGCTGGTTTCGAAACCAACGATATGCGGGCGTGTAATAACGAAGGTGGTACACGATTGGGCATGGACAAAACACGCTTCGTTCAAGACACGGGCGTTCACGTTATTTCAAAATCCAGCGACAGGCACTCAAGTGTTTGACGACAAAGCTGCCATGGATCCAATCGTCCTGCGTCGAGTTTTCATCGTACAGGCTGTCATCGGTACTGCTTTCGTCTATCCGCGTCCGCGATATAACTTAGCTGGTTTCGAAACCAACGATATGCGGGCGTGTAATAACGAAGGTGGTACACGATTGGGCATGGACAAAACACGCTTCGTTCAAGACACGGGCGTTCACGTTATTTCAAAATCCAGCGACAGGCACTCAAGTGTTTGATGACAAAGCTGCCACGGATCCAATCGTCCTGCGTCGAGTTTTCATCGCACAGGCTGTCATCGGTACTGCTTTCGTCTATCCGCGCCCGCGATATAACTTAGCTGGTTTCGAAACCAACGATATGCGGGCGTGTAATAACGAAGGTGGTACACGATTGGGCATGGACAAAACACGCTTCGTTCAAGACACGGGCGTTCACGTTATTTCAAAATCCAGCGACAGGCACTCAAGTGTTTGATGACCAAAAGCTCATGTAAGATGGAGACTCGACGATGGACGATTGGATCCAAAGCCCGAGCTTATAGCTGGTTTCAAAACCGGCCACACTCAGGCGTGTGTAAAATATCAAAGACTTGAGCGTGTGGGCTGGTTTCAAAACCAGCGATATTCAAGCGAACTAAAGCCGGTGCAGCATGGGGATTCGACGAAGACCGATTGGTTCAAAGACTGTAGCGCGTGGGTCGGTTTCGAAACGGGCGATATTCAACCATACTGCTCGCATCAAAGCTGGCTCCTTAAATGAACAACAGCAACCGGGGGAGATAGACAATATACGGGCCACCCCACTGCTTTCCAGCAATAGGACGCGCGAGCGCGAAGCGCGAACCTTTTTGGCCAAGGAAAAAACGCCTCTTCATACAGGTAGGGCGCATTGAATGAGTTTCTGGAACAAAAACCAATCGTATATCACATGTTTTCCAACTGCCAGTAATTCGTAACGGGCAGGTTTTCCTTTTTTAAAATACAATTTAACCGAGCGAGCGAAATGCGTCTGTCTGCCCGCATATTACCGTTTGGGCCCGTGTCCCTGAGACACCTTGCCTGGCCTAACGTACGGATGGGGGGACGGAGAAGCTTTGCTGCAGATACCATGGAGGTGGCTGGCGTACGTACGTCCGGTGTTGGATGTTTTTCGATGGTCGAAGGTAGATGATGCAGATTGAATTAAACCGAAAAAAACAATACTTCTGCTGGACGAAGCAATTTCAGGTGTTTGATCGACGAGACGCACGCAAAGCGACGCTGACCCGCAGCTCTGGTCTTGTGTGTCGTGCTGCTGCTGCTGTTAGCTACCGCTGCTACTGCTGGTGCTGCTGCTCTGCTGCTGCTCTGCCGTTGCTGCGAGTGCAGCACCCTTACGCCTACCGATGTTTTTTTCGAACGACATTTTTTTCCGAGAACGAGGAGCGTCGATGAGAGGGATTGTTGTGCAGATTACTGATACTAGGTACCGAGACTTTTCGATTCTTGGACCAACACCACTGTTGCACCAATTTCTAGGGTGCCCAATTCACCGCGCTTGTTGCGTGCGATGATGGATACAGATATTTTTCCTCACAAAACAGCGACCGCAACAGCAGCAGCATCACCACCACAGCAACACCACAGAAGCACCACCCCAGCACCACAGCAGCAGAAGGAGCTGCAAAGGCAACTGCGACGCACTGCCATCACCGGCAACTGTGCGTGCAAGTGGTTCAAACTGCAGATAAGACTAACGGGCAAAAAGTACCAACTGCTGTTTCTCGGCATTTGTTTTCGGTACCAAAAAGAACACCACCCGTCAGCTGTCTATACCTTCGGTCAGCCGTTCCACAATAAATTCTAATATTTTGAAAAAACGACGCACCTCAACCTCCTTCGAAGCGCCATGCCGACGTGGGATGGTCTTGCGCTGCATGCAGGAATCCTTTTGCGAAACGCTCGGGGGTGCCAAAAAGATCGCTTGCATGGCTCGGAAAGACCCGCTCCCCTCCTTGGCTCGTACCTGGCGATCTTCAGCTCACGTGTATAACCTTCGACGTTGGCATGTTATTCTCTACGAAGGCTTGACCGACGAGTTGCCCACAGAAAAATCACCCCGCGTATAGGCAACATTGGTCGCACGCCTGCCCTCGCCCTCGACGATGGTGGGTCGTCGTTGGCAATGCCACGGCGAGTACCGCCAACATGTCTTCAGGAATCTTTTGTCGTCTGCGCAAGTCCCAGCGGAGATTTTGAAAGAACAGCGAGTGATGCAAGGGATCCGAGGAGGGCCCTAGCTATCTTACAGCAGTACGGCCACTACATTGGGGTGTGTGCCTATTCGAACCCTTGGAACCTGGAACGACCAATAATTATCCTTTTTTTTTCTGCCGTTGACTGCGTATCAAATCAAATATATTTTTTGGTACTTTAAAGAAGCAAAAAAAG
The DNA here is from genome assembly GCA_012845835.1 of Undaria pinnatifida. Lineage (NCBI taxonomy): Eukaryota > Phaeophyceae > Laminariales > Alariaceae > Undaria > Undaria pinnatifida. The sequence continues at coordinate 4,559,302 of JABAKD010000013.1, forward strand.
GATGGCCTCGATACCAATTTATTTGATTTGATACGCAGTCAACGGCAGAAAAAAAAAGGATAATTATTGGTCGTTCCAGGTTCCAAGGGTTCGAATAGGCACACACCCCAATGTAGTGGCCGTACTGCTGTAAGATAGCTAGGGCCCTCCTCGGATCCCTTGCATCACTCGCTGTTCTTTCAAAATCTCCGCTGGGACTTGCGCAGACGACAAAAGATTCCTGAAGACATGTTGGCGGTACTCGCCGTGGCATTGCCAACGACGACCCACCATCGTCGAGGGCGAGGGCAGGCGTGCGACCAATGTTGCCTATACGCGGGGTGATTTTTCTGTGGGCAACTCGTCGATCAAGCCTTCGTAGAGAATAACATGCCAACGTCGAAGGTTATACACGTGAGCTGAAGATCGCCAGGTACGAGCCAAGGAGGGGAGCGGGTCTTTCCGAGCCATGCAAGCGATCTTTTTGGCACCCCCGAGCGTTTCGCAAAAGGATTCCTGCATGCAGCGCAAGACCATCCCACGTCGGCATGGCGCTTCGAAGGAGGTTGAGGTGCGTCGTTTTTTCAAAATATTAGAATTTATTGTGGAACGGCTGACCGAAGGTATAGACAGCTGACGGGTGGTGTTCTTTTTGGTACCGAAAACAAATGCCGAGAAACAGCAGTTGGTACTTTTTGCCCGTTAGTCTTATCTGCAGTTTGAACCACTTGCACGCACAGTTGCCGGTGATGGCAGTGCGTCGCAGTTGCCTTTGCAGCTCCTTCTGCTGCTGTGGTGCTGGGGTGGTGCTTCTGTGGTGTTGCTGTGGTGGTGATGCTGCTGCTGTTGCGGTCGCTGTTTTGTGAGGAAAAATATCTGTATCCATCATCGCACGCAACAAGCGCGGTGAATTGGGCACCCTAGAAATTGGTGCAACAGTGGTGTTGGTCCAAGAATCGAAAAGTCTCGGTACCTAGTATCAGTAATCTGCACAACAATCCCTCTCATCGACGCTCCTCGTTCTCGGAAAAAAATGTCGTTCGAAAAAAACATCGGTAGGCGTAAGGGTGCTGCACTCGCAGCAACGGCAGAGCAGCAGCAGAGCAGCAGCACCAGCAGTAGCAGCGGTAGCTAACAGCAGCAGCAGCACGACACACAAGACCAGAGCTGCGGGTCAGCGTCGCTTTGCGTGCGTCTCGTCGATCAAACACCTGAAATTGCTTCGTCCAGCAGAAGTATTGTTTTTTTCGGTTTAATTCAATCTGCATCATCTACCTTCGACCATCGAAAAACATCCAACACCGGACGTACGTACGCCAGCCACCTCCATGGTATCTGCAGCAAAGCTTCTCCGTCCCCCCATCCGTACGTTAGGCCAGGCAAGGTGTCTCAGGGACACGGGCCCAAACGGTAATATGCGGGCAGACAGACGCATTTCGCTCGCTCGGTTAAATTGTATTTTAAAAAAAGAAAAACCTGCCCGTTACGAATTACTGGCAGTTGGAAAACATGTGATATACGATTGGTTTTTGTTCCAGAAACTCATTCAATGCGCCCTACCTGTATGAAGAGGCGTTTTTTCCTTGGCCAAAAAGGTTCGCGCTTCGCGCTCGCGCGTCCTATTGCTGGAAAGCAGTGGGGTGGCCCGTATATTGTCTATCTCCCCCGGTTGCTGTTGTTCATTTAAGGAGCCAGCTTTGATGCGAGCAGTATGGTTGAATATCGCCCGTTTCGAAACCGACCCACGCGCTACAGTCTTTGAACCAATCGGTCTTCGTCGAATCCCCATGCTGCACCGGCTTTAGTTCGCTTGAATATCGCTGGTTTTGAAACCAGCCCACACGCTCAAGTCTTTGATATTTTACACACGCCTGAGTGTGGCCGGTTTTGAAACCAGCTATAAGCTCGGGCTTTGGATCCAATCGTCCATCGTCGAGTCTCCATCTTACATGAGCTTTTGGTCATCAAACACTTGAGTGCCTGTCGCTGGATTTTGAAATAACGTGAACGCCCGTGTCTTGAACGAAGCGTGTTTTGTCCATGCCCAATCGTGTACCACCTTCGTTATTACACGCCCGCATATCGTTGGTTTCGAAACCAGCTAAGTTATATCGCGGGCGCGGATAGACGAAAGCAGTACCGATGACAGCCTGTGCGATGAAAACTCGACGCAGGACGATTGGATCCGTGGCAGCTTTGTCATCAAACACTTGAGTGCCTGTCGCTGGATTTTGAAATAACGTGAACGCCCGTGTCTTGAACGAAGCGTGTTTTGTCCATGCCCAATCGTGTACCACCTTCGTTATTACACGCCCGCATATCGTTGGTTTCGAAACCAGCTAAGTTATATCGCGGACGCGGATAGACGAAAGCAGTACCGATGACAGCCTGTACGATGAAAACTCGACGCAGGACGATTGGATCCATGGCAGCTTTGTCGTCAAACACTTGAGTGCCTGTCGCTGGATTTTGAAATAACGTGAACGCCCGTGTCTTGAACGAAGCGTGTTTTGTCCATGCCCAATCGTGTACCACCTTCGTTATTACACGCCCGCATATCGTTGGTTTCGAAACCAGCTAAGTTATATCGCGGGCGCGGATAGACGAAAGCAGTACCGATGACAGCCTGTGCGATGAAAACTCGACGCAGGACGATTGGATCCATGGCAGCTTTGTCGTCAAACACTTCAGTGCCTGTCGCTGGATTTTGAAACAACGTGAACGCCCGTGTCTTGAACGGAGCGTGTTTCGTCCATGTCCAATCGTGTACCACCTTCGTTATTGCGAGCTCGCATATCGTTGGTTTCAAAACCAGCTAAGTTATATCGCGGGCGCGGATAGACGAAAGCAGTACCGATGACAGTCGCTGGCTCCGAATCCAGCTTCTTATTGTCTCTTGTAAACGAAACCAGGACTTATAGCTGTCGCTGGTATCGACATCAGGTATTTAGCCAATTTCTACTGTAGTAGGAGACTAAATTACGTAGGGGCAACATGGTATGGTTTCGAAGCCAGCGATTTTTTTTTATATCGCGTTGTTTATTGTAACTATTTACTCAACGCGCACCTGCATGTGTCCTTTGTTTCTGGCATCTTTCGCGCTTCTCAGCGTAATGACCAAGCTCCGGGATGTTTTATAGAGGGTGCGCGTCAAGGTTTACGAGAAAGCCATACCCAACATCGAAGACGAGCATTGGAAGCAAAACCATACATTGCGCCAGGAACACACGACCTACACGTCGATGATCATGACGACGGTGACTCTCTTCCTATCGACCGGAGCCTCGGTGTTAATGAGGGTGTGCAGAAGGACGGCTACAAGTTCTGCCCTTCGGTGGACAAGCGCACAACAGACGGCTGCTACCTCAAAACTTTCGAGGGGCGACTTTGAGGGCACCCTCTCATCTCCGTTTATACTTTCTCATGGGAAGGAGGTTGGATCCCTCTTTGCCATGGTTCGAGAGGGGGGGGGAGGGGGTTCCGTGGAAACGACAGCGCAGCGAGGGACTAGCGGAGAAGCATTGGTGTCGAAAGGGGACAGACTCCACTCAAAGCGGGGGCGGGCGGAAGTTGCAATGGCTCAGAAGTAGCGGCTCCGTGTTTTTGTATGCTACTTAGTGCGGTTCGAAATTGCGCGGCAGATATATGACGGATTCGTCGATAGCCCCTCCCCAAAACCAGCGATTTTTTTTCACGAACGTTTAATGGCTGCTTGGCACGAGGAGGGATGCTATGAACAAAAGGTGTTGACATATTTTCTTGCTTTTTTAATGCATTGAAACGATGACGTCCGGGTGGCAAGGGGCACCGTGTTTCAGTAGCTACGGCCGGGAGCTGGTTTCAAAACCAGCTATTTCGATAAACAAACGTTAGGGGGGCTACCGTGAAACGACTTGTTGCTAGGAATTTTCGACTGCTTCGGAACTTGCGCCCAGTCCCCACATCGTCGATGAGTATATCTAGGTGATGCGTTTCATACTTTGGTGGTTGCATTGCAACGTGTTTGTTGTCTTTTTTTCTATTTTGCCAATTATTGAAAAGACTGCAAAAAGAAAAGGTTGATGCCGGATGCTTTTGTTTAAGACGTAGGCGGAAAAATGCCGGGTGCAAGTCGCATAGTTTGTCAAAATACATTGATGTGCAGGCTCAAAAATCGATTTCCGGGTTGTTTTCCGTTAAAGAAATAGGCCTAAAATTGGGGGGGCTATCGTAGAAGCACTCTTTTATATTATAAAAAAAAAATACACTCAGTTGTGAGATCGAAGATTTTGTCCAAATTCATCTTTAAAAGCTGTGTGAGATATTCCGATCGCGCGTATTACGCGTAGACTATATGTAGGGGCTTGCAATACGCGTGGTGCTAGGTCTAGGCGATCGTGCGAGTGGTGGGGATTGGGGCGGGATGAGGTGATATCAATTGCTTAGAAGTGTTGATTACTCTGGCCGAATCCGATTGTAGATAGTTCGGGCGTTTGCACGAAAGGGGGGTGAAAACAAAAGGGGGGGAAGCGGGGGGGGGGGGGGGGGGGGGGGGTGAATTGGAGCTATGGCATGGGTGGCTAGAAAGATAGTGAGGTGATATCAGCTGGCTGGTGGTGTTTACTACTCTGGCATATTTTGATTATAGGTGGGGCGTTCAAACAAGGGTGATCGGGGGGGGGGGGGGGGGTCGTCGGGACACTCCGATATGTTTGCGGAAACTATAAATCCTTAAATGATACAAATCTGACAGTTGCAGCATAAATACATCTCTTTCATCACCTACCTGGCCTTATTTTCTATTCTCTGTCACAGAAGATTTGATGTTAGGTGTGAAATGCAACACAATCTTTAGGTGTGGTAATCATCGTGATAAAGTTTCATAATTTGTTTTTGTACATGTATCGCAAGAGAGTATATTTCAATCGAAAGGTACAACCATGTACGAGAAGTCACCATTTTTTTCTGACATCGCTAATGATATTAAAGCGATACATATTGAAAAGTCCATCTAGTTACCATATTATTTTCTGACATCGTCGGTAATTCTATGCAGATGTTGTCATGCGATCATGCAGACTGCAGGTAGGCCCGAAATACCCGGCGTCATAGGTTGGTAGTGTGGTCTACGGCAGTGTTGACATATATGCATATGTACCATTTTGATTTTTTTGCCTAGTCCGTCCCTTTTTCTCCGCCGGCGCAGAGTTTTTTTGTGTGCTTTCTTCTGCAATGCGATCAGACTACCCGTCGGTATATTATCAGCCGTGTGCCGGGCTCATGGGACGTCCGTGGCGCGAGCTATGGCCGCGGAAAGCCGCCGAGACTGGCTCTATTTTGCGGGGTATGAGACGCTTCTGTCCCCGGGCAACCACACACTAGACGTATTTAAGCCTCGAGGTTAGGTCTTAAGTACTTCCAACTGGAAGAGCTAGGCCATTCGATACTTCGACCTTAAACGCATGAAAAAAACACCATATGTCTAAAACTCGAAATAGTGGTCTCTTTCAGTACGCATAAAAAGAAAAGCCGAGGAAAGATCAAACTACTTGAAAATAGACTATGATATTTCTGCACTACTCCAGACGCAGATGGCAAGACGAGGATTTATGTCATGAGTCAGCACATGAGTGGGTAGAAACTTCGAGAAAGACCCTCCCCTGCCCATGCTGTTCGAGCTTGAACAAACGGCCAAAACAAATAACTGGTGCCTGGCAAAAACATTGAGTGCTTCGTACTCCATACTCGCTTCATATGTAGGATACCTCGCAGGCGTTTGCCGCCTTCGGTGTGCCTCAGTGTGGCAGTCAGTACAGCAGCACAGCAGGACTGGCCCTCAACCCGGTTCAATTTCCACCCTCGAAATGTAGGCATCCGCGGGAAAGAGGCAACAGGGTTGTAAACTGCAGCAGCAGCTCCGGCCATGCGCTACGTCGGGCACAAAAACCAAACAAAAAAAATGTGTCATCGAAAAATGACAGCCTCTCAAAACGAGAGAGCAGGAGCACGAGCGCGCGACGAACTATGTCAGAGTCCCAGTTCTCTGACCGCAGAGAACGCCAGGGTAGGAGGAGTCTCGCGGGCGTTTTCCACCGGCTAGTTGTGCTGTAGTTGGGTTGGCCGTTGGGGTGCTGGTTGTCTGTGTGTTGTGCTGTGTTGTTTTGTTTTGTGGTGTGTTGTGTTGTGTGTGCGCTCGATCCTCGTGAATGAACAAGGACTCCTTTTCAAGTAACAGTACGTAGAGGCATGCCGCTCCACGAGAGTGGGTCGCCTCTGACCACCGCCAACGTTTCTGATGGTGTTGTACACGCAGGTTGATTAACCCGGGTTGGGGATACACCAAGCGGCTTGCTAGGTTGAGCGTTGCAATTACTGCGTGGGTGTTGTGCTGTGCTGCTGCTGCAGAGTGTCTGATGTTTCCTCGAGCTTTTGTCGTCTGAAATGCTGTTGTTTGCTGGAAAATACTCGGAAAATTGCTTCAAATATGCACTTGGGCCAAAATGTGCCCAACTGCATATTTTGGGAAAATCCACATCTCACCGTGGTCTGCCGTGGTCGTTAGGTCGATAAAATAGACCTATTTTTTAGACATTTAAAACACGATAGGGCTTAATTTGGTTTAGAGCCAAAAATATAAGTATATCTTAAATACGTCTACTACACACACGGTGGAACTTTAGTCCTCGCACGTACATCGGGGTGGCATCAAAATGTATTTGCGAGAGAATTTTCCCGCACTGCTAGACGCGGGCGCGGTGTATATGTACCCGCTGCAACGACGTGAACTATGTCATTACTGTGAGTTCTCCCTCACAATTGACACGGTGGTTACCATACAGCAGTAGCGAAACCTGTATAAAGAGATATAAAGTAGCAACACAACTCAAGCAAAAGTAACGATGTGCACACAACAGACCATATCGGCAACAAACATCGGTATAAACTGTTTAACTGTTTAAGCGCGCGGGGAAAAATACTGGACACAGAAAACAAACAACAAATTGACACCAATGATTCCTCTAACAGCAGCGACAGCAGTACAAACGTAGAATTAATTGCTGCCACGCAGTTATACGGAGTGGACTTTCGAATAACTTATCACACCGAGCCTCAGCAATATCCCAACCCTCCTCCTCCAAATGTCTGTGATATCTTATATTATCCACATTCTTTCCACTACGCATCCCTCCGATATACACCTTCTGCATAAATACTTCATCATCAGTTGTAGTCATTCGACTTGCGTCGCCCCCGGGAGGCACGTGTCCACCTCCCGAAGGGGAACCTTGTATGTCTGTACGTTTATTCCAGTATAGTCTATGTCATCACGTCACGTTAGGAGCTTAGAAACTTCCAGCACTGCGCACTCCTACCTACCATGATGTACCGCCAATGCGCAACATCGTGGGAAGTGACAGGGTGGGTTCCGTCGCGCGGGGTGTCATACATGCAACTCTCGCGTTCTTCCAGCGATGGTTGAAGCACAGCGTGTTAGTGCGGCCGCGCATTTTTATTGCCTTGTGGTTGCAGTCCACCATGGTACATCCCCCAGCTCCACGATCCAATTCTGTTCTCTGTTTCCCCCAAAGATTCAAGGAAATTTGCTCAAGAACGAAACGAACTACGGTACACCCTCTTACCTCTTACCACTTATGCGAGAAGAAGGATTTATGAAACATTTTATTTATATTAAATAAAAATTAAAATACAATCCAGCTGTGAAATCGAGTATTTTGGCGAAACAATCTTTGCCAGCTGTGTGTGATTGTCCGATTGCGCATAACACGGGTTGTGTTTCCTTATTTAGGATAGACGTCGGCGACTCCCCTTGCAACTACAGTGTAGCTATCAGGGTTAACCGGGTGAGTTTAGGCAGTCTGTGCGCGGAAACTATATAACCCGTTTTCTGGGGGGGACAAAATCTGACAGCTGTGGAAGAAAATGCATCCGTTTATCAAATGGATCCTGATAGTCGAATATCCGGTGAGGGAAGGGCGGAGTTTTAAGGACGTGGGGGGCTGATTTTGATCTAAAGGGGGGCAGGAGGGGGAGGGGGGGGAGGGGACGGGTGGGGCAGGTCAATTTGTGCGTAGAAACTATAAATCCTTTTTGTCGGGGAAGGGGGGGGGATGTGGCGGAGGAGGCGGGGGCCTTTAGGTCGCAAATATGTAGGGGTTTGCTATTATACGTGTTGTGCTTGGTCTAAGCGATGGTGCGGGAGGTAGGGAAGAAAGGGGCGTTTGGGGCAGGGGGGGGGGGGGGGGGGGTTGCAGCAGCGGCATGGACGGCTCTTCTAGAAAGATAATGAAGCGGTATCCAGGGCGTGGAAGTGTTTATTTCTCTGGCGGATGTCGATATTAGGTGGGGCGTTTGCGCAAGAGTGAGCGCGGGAAAAGAAAAGAAAAAAAAACATGAGGGGGGGGGGGGGTTGTCAAGAGGTTTAGGTCACATAAAATATTAACTCCGCCCTCCCCTCACCGGATATTCGACTCACAGGATTCACTTGATAAACTGATACTTTTCCTGCCACAGCTGTCAGATTTTATTCCCCTCGGAAACGGGTTTTATTGTTTCCGCGCACAGACTGCCTAACATCACGCTCTTGACCCTGATAGCTACACTGTAGTTGCAAAGGGAGTCGCCGACCTCTATTTATCGTTAATGAGGCCACAACCCGTAATACGCGCGATCGGAGTATCACACACAGCTTGCAAAGATGAGTTTCGACAAAATGTTCGATCTCACAGCTGGAGAGTGTATTTTGATTTTTATAATAGTATTAAAATACACTCCAGCTACGAGATCAAGGATTTGGTCGACACTGAGATCTTGGCAACATTGGGTGTGATTCGCCGATCGCGCGTAAAAATCATATAGGCAGGGGCTTGCTATACGCGCGGTGCTGGGTCTAGGCGCTCTAGCGGGTTGTGCGAAAGGAGGGGGCGTTGGAGGGGGGGAGGGGGGATGAATGAAAGCCACGTCAGCCACGTCATGTGGATGTCTAGAAAGATAATGACGTGATATCAATTGCTTAGGAGTGTTTATTACTCTGTCTGGCCGATTTCGATTGTAAGTGGGCCGTTTGAACGAACTGGGCAGGGAACAAAAGAGGGGGGGGGAGGTGGCAGATGAGTTGGAGCTACGCCATGGATGGCCAGAAGGATATTGAGAAAATATCAGCTGGCTGGTAGTGTCTACTACCGTGGTAAATTTTGATTTTAGGTCGGGCGTTTGAACAAGAGGGATCAGGAGGGGTAAGGGGGGGGGGATTTCAATATGTACGCGGAAACTCTAAACCCTTAAAGGGGACAAAATGTGACGGTTGTGGCAAGAAGACACCCTTTTATATCACCCGCCTGGTAATGCTTAGACTATTATTCTAGAAGGTTTGATGTTACATTACATGTATTATGCAACCTGCAGTTCTTAGGTGTAGTAAAAAGCGTGTTAAGAGCTCTACCTGGTATATTTGTTATTGTATATGGATCGAAAGATACAATATTTCAATTGATAGGTCCAATCATGTAGATACCTTAATTTTCTGATATCGCTATTCAATTATAAGAAAGAGATACCTATTGCCAAATACAACAGGCGAGTTGATGCGGACATGCAATGTATGTATCATCACGTGAACTTGACACAGTTCGCAACTCATGCACATGTTTACCCTCTCTGCTGTATGTAGTACCTTCTTCAGAAGTTGGAGTTATTGATGCCTCAAAGTTGTCGCGCGTCCGGTGTGTCATGATGTAGTTCATCCATGCTGTAGGCACACGTATCACCCGGTTGTATTTTTTCACGACGGACGTCGTTGGCTGGGTGAGACGGCGGTGTAATCACCCGACCTACCACCAGTTTAATCGGTCAACCACGATGATGATGACGCCAACACGGAGGAAGCCATACAAGACTTATGCGACCCACCCCCCGACGGAATGGAAGGATTGAGTCAGGGTTTCATGACGCATCGTCATCGATTGACGGATCGATCGGCAGATCTCCGCACACCGCGGTGAGTGCGTAGCCACCAATCGTTTTACTAGATTATATATGGAAGGACAAAGCGCCAAGAACGTCATGACGTCACAATAACTTGAATACTTGCATAAGATTTTGAAGTGGCATTCGAACTCATCAAGTGTTGTCGTGTCGTTGATCCCATAGTCTACTGCATAGTAACTTCAACTGAACTTCGTGTTCCTATTCACCAGCCCATTTTTTGTCCGTGTTTAAGTCGTATTGGAAGCACTATCGAACTTGCTCTTGTAGTCAGACTGACACAAACTGACGCGACACATATTCGAGGAAAAATGGTGGACAAAGAACTTTTTAAATTGGAGTGCGTGAAACATGTATATATTTTTGGATTGTATTGAAGCAAGAAAATACGTCAGTGCTGACTCCCGCTATATTAGCATTTTTATGTTAACCAGTGTGCTGTGCACTCTGCAATATAGTCTACAACACCAGGAAAAAACACTTTCGACCAAATCTTCGACGTCAAAGCTTGAGTGCAATTACATTTTTACAACAACGCCACACTGCTGTAGTTCCAAGGGCAGTCGCCGACCTATATACTTAGACGAATGAGGACACACACTCTGTAATACGCGCGATCGGAGTATCACACACATCTTACAAAGATGAGTTTAGACAAAATCTTCTAGATCTCACAGCTGGAGTGTGTTCATTTTCATTTTTTTTACATCAACGGCGCTAAGGCCAACACTTAAAAGCCGACTTCAGCGGGGCAGATGTTGTTGCGACGTTCTCAGTTCTGGAGAGGCTACAATAAAGTAAAAGCTCTCGCATTCGCGACCGTGCTGCCGCTCTTAATACTACTGCTGCCGCACATTGGTTCTATCGTGTCCAGCTTGATAACAAGCGACCAACGCCAAACACCCGCAACCCCAGCACATCCCATATCCCGACGAACTAAGCGTAAATATTTTAGACATTTATTTGCCCGGGTCTCCCTACTTACTTACCAGGTACTTCGTACTACGTATGGCCGATAATACGAGCCATTGCTACGAACTTAGTTGGTCGGTGGCCAGTGTTACTTATCTATCGTGCCAATCGCACGCGAATGACGACGTGGTTCTGACGTGGGCGAGCTCGTCTCCGTTACATATGCGACGGTTAATCATCTCAAATGTTATGTTGGGAATGGTACCTTCACTGAAATGAAGGACGATTATCTCAGCTTCTCCCTTAGGTGTTTAGTTCAGAGTTGTTATCCACTAATAATCCGCACGTTGCAAGATATTCAGATTATCTATCAAAAGCCAGAATGCTCCCCCTCTCGAGGTGTGGCTCACATTGCTGTGGCTGTTGTCGTGCCTTCGTCTGTCTGTGATTTTGACGTAAAAGTAGTACTCCGAAAAGTACATTTTTGAGGTTATCACGCACAATAGTTACCACGCGTACATCGAAAAAAAAGATTGACAAAGGGTACGCACCACTTCTCCGTAGAACACACCACATAAGGCGTTTGTTGTTGTTTTGGCCAATCGTCCCCCTATCCCTCTGTACCAACGACGAACCTCGGACTGCTGTGTGACGCAGTCACCGACAGACCTGGTCGTTCCCTGGTTGTGCGGCGACTCAAGTCGCGTAGACTGCGGCGCCGCCCTTTACCTCGACCATCCTGGCACCTCCCCGTTAAACCTCTCTTTGTGTTGTCTTTATCAGCCAATCTTTTTTATCATCATGAATTATATACGTTGTTGTTGTTGTTCTCACATTAACTCGCATAATCAAGTCCATGGATACGTAGTCACCCCCCGCCACACCGCATTACAATGAGGTCAGCCAAAAACGAAAAACAGGTTAGAAAGTCGAATGTCCACTACTGCTGTTGTGATGTTTTGTTTCTTACATACTTGTTGGTCCATGTCATGTGTCAAGCATGTCTCCGCAGGTCTCCGCGTATTGGAATGAAACCGATACGCACCCACCGCCCCGCACGGGGATTCGTCGATCGATGCGTCGTAAATACCCCATTGTGTATTCCGAGGTGAGGTTAGGTGGCGTATGGTATCGGGGTACTGCTGCTGTAGTGTCTAGATATGGCTCACCCCCTGCGCTGCTGTTCGTTGTGTTGCCTTGAACCATGTTTTCGAATTCGCCTATTTTACGTCGTTCATTTGGCCGCACCCGAGAAGATGCTCGACTGACTGTGTGTGAGCAATGGACTAGACAGGCCAAGAAGAAAACAAAATGGCATTGGAAATATGCCCTAACGGCAGGCAAGTATTTTCCACCGCAGACCTGAGCACTCCAGAGGTGCTTTCAAAATCGCTTGGGATGAGCAAGTCAGTTTTTCGCGGGGTATCTCTCGTGGTAGTAGTACATACATGGTATGCCAAAACATCCTATACTCTAATATGTTGTTTTTTTGCACAAACTTCTACTTTCAAGCTTCTGGACAAACCGTGGTCACACGTACCTGGAGTCGTCCCGTCTGGTTATCGCCCTCAATTACTGTTGCGCATGGGGTTCAGGAATCCCACTGCTCGTCGATTTTTCATCGAGTGTTGCCAACTCACGCTCTCGCGCAGAACAGCATAGCAGTTTGTGCGCAAGAAAAAGTCTCCACGCGAGTTTATACGAGTGCGTACTCATCGGGACGCAAACTCACGAACCTGACCTATCATTCCAGGCTCGAGGATAACCTGATACGCGACCGGGGCGAGTATTAATAGTGCCTGATGCATGAATACGTGGCATCATATATATCAAACATGTTCCGCTGCAGAATTTTTCATTTTGTTCGTGCGCTTCCGTCCGCAGCAAATTACTTGAAGTATCTTGTGAACCGACAGCTACGGGGTGTCATTTTGCTAGCGGTACCCACAACGTCCCGCGTCGCCCCGCTGACGAGGAACCAGTCCGCGATTCAAGTTCCACAAATATAAACAAAGTTCTCGAGCTGTAGCACCCCCCCCCCCCCCTCCTCACAATTCTTCCATCGCACCTCACCAAGCACATTCTGGCTGAAATCGGTGAACGCAAAGTGAACGACGAAACGACAGCGAAACAGACTGTCATGACGACATCAACAATGCTTCGAACGGCAGTCATCAGCTTGCTTGTAGCCAGGCGAGCCAGCGCTGCAGACACCGCTTCCCCGAATGACCCTATCGCCAAGCCCGACTGCGACTCCAGCCTTTCAGTATCCTACCGGTACTCGTCTTCATCCGAGCGGCTGTACGTCGAGTCCGGGGACGGCTCCACCCGCGGTGGCTGCGTCACCCTCACGGACATCTGGGAAGAGCTGGACGGCGACGCGCCTCTGTACGCCGTGGACCCCGACAGCGGCGACGTGAGCAGTACCGCAACCGGAACATGGCTTCTCACGGAGCACCTGTGGATTGAAGATGGCATCACTCTCCAGGTGACGGTTGGTTGTATTCTAGGTATAGGTATCAGTTGCTGAACATGAACCCGTTACTGGCGTTCTACCGCTTGATTGAGGGTGGATGTTGAAGGGCATTATTCTGTTGGAAGAACCTTCGCCTGAAAAATCGAGCGATCCACAAGGCTGTAGGTGTGTTGGCTCTCAAGGCGCAGAGCAGCAGGGTGTGCGGAGAAAGCTGCACATACCTGCGCCGGTCTATGGAACTACCGCCCTGTTGGGGGCTTGTTGAGGGCCATCCTGCATTCCAACGATATGGCATGCAGTGGTCACACAACCAACGCACGGAGAAGGGGGCGTATAGTCTATACCATCAAACACCAAACATTTGACTGCTGCATACCCCTATAAATACCTTTGCGCGTACCGCTTCTTCCTCTCAACTTCAACAAGAGGTGCATATATACACGTCGGAACGTTTGCTTGGAGCAAGGCTGTCTCTTTCAGTTCATCAACCCCATAACGTGAATCCGTCCTCCTCCCGCCCGAACCAATGAAGTCTCACCCGTATTGCGCTTCCGCCTTCGTTTGACCGCTATGTGCTCGTGACCAGGTGTACGGTTCGTCAGCGGGGGGAGATGCCGACGAGCTGCGCCTACTGAGCACCAGCGACATGTACATCAACCTTCGTGCATACGGGGGGAGCCTGGATTTCGTAAGCACCAAGGTAAGAGTATTGATTTTGACGTGAGTGGTGTGATGTGGGCGGAAAATGTCGTCAAAACCTCGCCTTATGGACACTACATGTTGGGGGATTGTCTACTGGTGGTCTGACGCCTACGTGTTGATGCTCACTCGAGTCGTTCTGCGGTAGCCCCGCTAACTTTTTTCAAACAATATAGCCGTTTTTGAAACCAGCTCTCGGCCGTACGTCCTCAAACACTGCGCCCCTGGCCACCCCGACACAATCGTTTGGTAGTCCTTTACAAACAAGAAAATATACGAATAGCTATGTTTCGTAGCGTCCTTCCCCATGTCAAGCAGCCATGAAGGGTTCGTTCAAGAAAATCACTGGTTTTTTGGGGGGGGCTATCGTTGAAATAATCAGTCATATTCCTTGATTTTTGTAACAGCAGGGTGAATTTGCCCCCTCGTTTCTGTGTCCTCGTCTGTTTCTTGGCTGGGTTGTACCGATATGCTGGCGTCGAGGGTGCCGATTCCAATAAAATGATTGGATGGTTTGTGTGCGTGTACTGGTACAGCACGCGCGGAAGGTATTCTCCATTAATAGTAACGCCTATTGTACGCACGAGACGCTATTTCGATGCGAAGACATAAATCCCTTGCAGGCCTATACCCAGCCAACATCCACCGCAACAGCATTTTCGAAGGTTACTGTGAGCGGTTGGGCCACCGACGCGGTTCCGCGAATCGACTACACGACCAGCCCTCCGTCAGTTTAGACTGCTTGAATCGCAACGGTATCATCACTACACAAATTTCGTGTTTTCACTCCATTGTTTCACCTTGGCCCCCAAGCCCTTGTCCATGCCTGCCGTCATTGTGGTCGTCTCCACCCACAACCGTTATATTTTTCAAGTCTTCCTCGCGGGCTTGGTTCAAACGATAGTGATTGTCTCCGCCCGCAACCGTTAAGCTTTCACGCCTTCCTCTGTTTTAGTCGAAATTCAAATCTTAATGTAGTTCTAGTTTCCTTGATAATGTCCTCCGTTCGAAGGCAAATTCCACTAGTAGTTGCAATGGCACCCTCTCCCCCCCCTTTCTTCCTAATTCTCAGGTATTTTCCTGGGATACCTCCGCCAACGCCGTCGACGAAGACGAAGACGATGGGCGGGCCTACATTAGCGCTGTGTCGGAGATCATCATCGACGACGACGAGGATTGCGACGGAAAGGCTAAGAGCAACATGGGAGAGGCAAGGATGGACATCGAAGACAGTGAGATGGGCTACCTTGGGTACCAGGGGAGCGAGGCATATGGCTTGACGTGGAAGGTGAGGTGCTAATCCATTTACATTTTGTGAAGACGTCGCGGGGGTCATACGTGGCTCTTTTTCTCCAGAAACCTTGCTTGAAGATGTGTACGAGAAGGACGCGTTCGGCCTTTCTGGCAAATGAATCGACTTCGCGTCTACCTCGAGGAGGCGTTACGCCCGATGATAATGCTGATTGGTGCACGAAGACGATGTCGCGGTGTTGTCCTCTCAACGTAGCGTTCGTCGAAGGGATACTCCGCTTTAATGGGGGAGGTCGTCTGACATCTAAGAGCCGATTATTTTTTCTCACCACTGGTCGTCGTGTGTAAATGATACCCCGCTCTTAGGGTTACGCCGCACTCGGGTTGCCAGAACGTGGATTCAGTACGGGAACACAATGCCTCCGGCGACGCGTGACACTAGCGGGCCAAATGTGTGCGACACGCTCAAACCTCTCAGTACTTGTACTCCAAACGTTTCAATCATACTTTTGTTGTGGTTGTCGGAAGCTTTCAATACACGATGCAAAAAAAACGAAATTTTACCACGAAATAATGTCACCTCTCAGGCGCATGCAACGGAAAACGTCCGCCATTTTTTCTTCCCTGTGGTTCTTCGCTTGAAGATCTTTTCAGAACCAAACACAATGACTAATTTTGAGCTCATGCTACCATAAAGGTGCATAAAGATGCACCACCATGTTTTTCAGCTGAGGCTCCTCGCTTGTATTTTAGGAGGTTGAGGCATGTCCTTGCATGTCATTCTTAACCGAAAAACCCTGAATTGGAGGAAACTAAAACTGCTTTCTTCCGGATAAAAGCCCCTTGGCTTAGTAGGTACACAACGAGAATGACCTTTCCTGACGATTTTGGGTCAAGGAGCCCCGTCAAATGTTCAGACAACATTTCAGACGAAAAGTGTCACCTCGATCTTAGCACGCGTCTTCACCCTAGACTGAAAGATCAACCCTATGACTTAGCCTATCATGGAATACTAAGTATGTACAAAATTACAGCGCATAATCGCGGGGGGGACCTACTATTGTGTGATATCGCCCAGTTGACATCACCTTGTGTCAAGTGCCTCACCAAAACACTCCCGTAATCGTCCATTCATATCAGGTGCGAGGATTGTGCAAAGACCTCAGCAATCTCGAGGTGTTCGACGAGGTGAACGTGTACGGCAACATCTACGATTCGGACATCCACCACAACCGGTTCGGAGTCTACACGTACGGCCACCAGCAGGGAGACTGGAGAAGGAACAAGATGCACGACAACTCTGCGTACGGGTTCGACCCCCACGACGACAGCGACTTCCTGACCATCCACGACAACGAGGTCTACAACAACGTCAACCACGGCATCATCGCCTCCAAGCGCTGTAACGGAGTGTCCATCCAGGTTTGTGTGAAAAATTTTAACAGTTTCCATAACGCTCACATTACTCTTATCGCTTTGTTAGGGCAGGATCGCTCAGTTATTGTCTGTATGTGTGATACAACCCGCAGTCTACTCGTCGACAGCATGCACAAATCTGGAGACCAAACCTCAGAGAGCAACAGACCGATCGTGCCCGATTTTATTTTGAAGACAGCACAAGGCTCGAGCTTCTGCAGTACATTAGTGCTCTGGAGGGTATGTTAAGGTTGTCTTGGTGACAATCCACTTGATACCCTTGCTTAAATCCTGTTGTCTTACTTAGCGCAAACTGCGCACCTCACAACATCCCGTTTCGATACCTGCTATATGTGGTCGCTGTTTGCTGATTGTCAGGGAAACGAGGTGTACGGCGGTGCCGATTCATCTGTCGGAATCTTCCTGCACAGGAGCAGCGACGACGCCGTTGTCAAAGGTGAGGACTAGGGGTAAATATATCCTTCTACGCCATTCATTGCTCTGGTACTACGCACTTCGTAGAGCGTAACCTGAAAAAAAAATAAAACAGTATTCTATGCTCCAATACATCAGTGCACAGATATTGTCATTCAGACGTAAATCTGGGTGTTCGATGCTCTATTGGCGCTAAGCTACTGGATACAACCAACGGTCATAACCGTATCGCTGAAGAAGAAATCTAGACACTAGCTTGGTTGAACAAAACGGTCAATGGTATTCTTCGGATTGAGCATGACCGTGGTGTCAAAGTGCGAGGACGGTGTCGGTTCTAAACGTATGTTTCTTCGTTAGACTTGCATCGAATCCGTCCTCGCCAAGGTTTTTGAATTACTCGCCACGCGTGCTGTGTGAGTAACAACTTCGATCGCTGACGGCAAGCAGATGTTCGGCGAAACGGCTTGGAAACCCGGTTTCGCGCCGGCATATGTTGGAGAATGTGAAGGTAGTGCTGGTCGTTTGGCTAGCCGGAACAAGCCTATCTATTGCGACCGACCTCTTATCTTGTGGTTACCGCTGTTCTAGGCAACTACGTGCACGACAACGGCGATGCGGGAATGGCGATGATGGAGAGCTTCGACGCCGACATATCCGACAACACCTTCGAGAACAACAAATACGGTATCCGAATGTCTGTGGGGTGCGCTGACAACGTGTTCGAGAACAACCTTATCAGCGAATCAACGAGGTAAGCGTAAAAATATATCGCCCCTGTCCGACGATATGGAGATGGTTCTCTTCAATGAGACGTCGACTCTCTGCGTCCACGGTTCGCTTGATGCGACGTGATTTCGTCAAACGGGATATAATATGCAAAGGAGCTCTCGTAGCTGTACAAGTGGATCGGACTCAACACTTCTACGTCTATTTGGGTTCAGCCTGCGACGTTTGTGCGTCGTCTGCGGACGTTTGACTACCGCCTGCCAATACCCCGCACGGACGGATGAAAACACGCCCAATACACGCCAAGCCCGTCCTGTCCCAAACTTGTGATGTTTTCCTGTCGTCAGGTACAACGTGTACACGTACGAGGGATCTGATGACCCGTGGGTGGTGGACTCCGGTCGGCCGCAGGACAACATCATCGCAGGAAACACGATTATTGGTGGCCCAGAGAGCATCAAGCTAGGCTCGGCCGACGGCACGCAGTTCATTGACAATACTTTCGAGGACCCCACGAAAATCCGCTTCCAGGACAGTTCGGAAACCCTCATGTCGGGCAACACCGGCTTGGACGATGTTAACCTGAGGATCACCGACGGGGCGTGTTTCGACAGTGATTCGGACTCTGCTTTCACCCCTACTTGCTAAGGAACACATGCTACGATATAGGCATCACTTTTCGTCTGAAAATGTTTTCTGAAACGATGGGGCTCCTAAAACTTGCTAAGGAACACATGCTACGATATAGGCATCACTTTTCGTCTGAAAATGTTTTCTGAAACGATGGGGCTCCTAAAAAACCCGAAATCGTCGAAAATGAGCCTTTTTTTTTATCCCCCGATTCTCGCTGTGCATACCTAGGCCATGGGATCTTGCATCCGGCAGCTGCTATATTTTTATCCAAATGAGTTTTTCGGGGGAGCTCTTAAGCCCCCAAATTGAGGAGTAGTATTAAGAAAAAACGTGGTGCGCCTCTATCGTAGCGCGCGTCAATGGCTACAGCAGCAATATCCTTTGAACGGACGGATACTTCTGCGTCCTCGTTATTCGCCTAGTGTGAATTATTTCGCTCCGTCAATGTTGTCTTTGTATTTCTCGACTGACGAGCTTCTCGGGCATAGGGTGGCATGCTGGCATGCTTGTATGGTGGTAATTATTGTCGAAGGGGTTATCATTGTTTCCGATGACGTTGATTTCCTCGTTTTTTGGAGGATTTGTTCCTCTAATATGATCTGTGTAGACAAGTCTCATCTGAGGAAGGCACCCAGCCATTTGCTGGGGGGTTCCGAGCTTTTTTTTCGCTCCGACACATTGTGCACGACTACCGGAGAGAGGTGGTGTAATGTTTCCCCCTCTTGCTTGTGTTTGAAGACGGCTCTACCGTCGTGTGTTATTGTGAACATCAGCGGTGCAGGCCTAGACTGTTACTAGTAGTAAATAAACCATGTCCTACGATGACGTCGCTAGGGGTGGCCCGGGTAAGATATAATCGTGGCGGGTTTGCCCTTGGAGTGTGGTATTATGTTTTAATAGGATCGTGTACGGGTATGCTTGTATGGGTAGTGTGGTGAAGGTGTTGTGCAAGTAGACTTCGATGATGTGGAAGAGACAACCCTTCAGAAGATGGCACCACAGAATGGCTGTTGTTTGGTGGCACAGACAGTGCTGCCGGACCTTTTGCCGAACTGTGTGCAAGCGTATATATGTAGGTGCCGTTTTTGGTGCTCGATTCTTTTGGTGCTGTTACCGACGTTTACCTAGCAGTGCGTGACCTTTCCATCCGAACCTCTACACCGCCTTCACTTTTGTTTATGGCCACGGTGTGTGGTGTGGGCAGTTTAGATGTCAGGAGTCGTTTATTTGTTTGCAAGGGGGGGGGAGACTCGAGGGGGGTGGTTTGCGCATGTGGATTTGGCGAGCAGCGTTGCCCCTCTGCGACCAGTACAGGAGTCGTGTCCCACCGCGTCTCCACCTCGTCTCGGTGGATATATTTCCCACTGTTCACGTGTGCAACAATAACCTGGGTGGGTTCTACATCCAGCATGCTGAGTCTCCCCTGTACGTGTGAGGCTATCCGGATCAAACGCCCCGTTTTCGTTCGGGGGTGATATTTCCGTGGACGGGTGCATGTCTAACCCGGTCGATGTGGACGCGTGTTGCTGCTTTTCTAGGCGTGTTGTATTGTCACGAACGGGTCTCATCCACTTGACAACGGGGCCCAATATATAATATATTGTATACCGCTCGTGTATCGAAAAGATGCAAGCGTTTTAATGTAGCTCGGCCGTGGGGTTTGTGGATTTCTCAGTTTGATACTTGGATTGTGTTGTCAAGGAGGGGCTATTGGTACGGTAATGGCGGGGACACACTCGTTGAGATGCTGGCAGTCGCTTAGAGGCGGCTGCTGTTTGTCGAGGGTTGCCATCCTATCCTATTATTGGGTGATATATGCTTAGCGAGGACCGAACTCGTTGTATTCTGCGTTGACGCGCGCGGGGGTTGGAGTAAACATATTGTAAGTGTCCTGTAAAACCGCTATGAGCCATCAGCACTTGAGCCGGCCTAGAGAACACACATCAACATGCTCGACAGTAGGGTTTGTTGGTAGAAGGGTGAAGATAGATGTACTTTATACGTATAGCCGACCGCAGACCTGTCCGTTGCAGAACGACGGCGGCACGGGCTCCGCCCGTCGGTATACGGGTTGATAAATATCAAAACGTTATGGGTCACCGTCGTCCGGCTCAGCGCATTTCAAATAAACGTCATCATAAGAACATTGCACTAGAACGCACCAGCCATGGTATCAAATTGGCATGCATTCGATCCACGGAGCTAGAGATGACAACCCGTGAAAGGATGCCTCCGTTAACAACAATATTATTGGAGGTATCGTCCGACCGGAGGTTTTCTTCGAAGTTTAACTTGTATCAACATAAGACCTCTCTCAGTCGACGAGATGATCTACCTTGGTTTACGTTAGAAGTCGGAGTTCATGATTAGATCGTGACATATTGCACATGCGATCGGATGTACCCTATATGCTATAGAGTCGGTGTGCATCGGAAGCTCGGTACATGGGTGTGGAGCAATCCCACGGTAGGGTTGCAGCATCATCAGCATCAGTCCCTGAGCTCTCCTCACGTGAGGAACTAAATATCTCACCCGGCAGAAACATGCCTTCGAAGGTATTCGTTCGCCCTACAACCCGACCAAGCTTCTATGTCTTAGTCCTAAATATATAGCGGTAGGCACTCGTGAAATCACTTAATTGGCCGACAGTTCCTCACATGAGAAAATCAATGGCCCTGGTATACCTTTTTTTGGCGCAAAACGTGCAACCCCTACCGTGGTTGACTCTGTGCACATTTGTTTGGAGTGAAGAACGGTGCAGAATAGACTACACATTCTTGTGTAGGCCGTTCAAAATTCACCCACATCAGGCACAAACCTGCGCGTGCATGGACTTGCAAAAAACCCAAAACTTGAGCGGTCACAACTGACGACAACTCGGGGGGGGGGGGGAGCAGTCTATCCCTTGTCTCGGAACGTTGCGCCTGCTTTGGACATTGTCTAGTGCACGTTGTTGGCGTCACCCGCAGAAACGCCTGGTGCCTAGCTGGCGGCAGAGCGAATGTCCAGGCGCGTGCTACCATAACGTGGTAGCACTCTTTGGCCACTCGATATTTCTGATGGATGGTTTCGTGGAGTTAATTCAGACTGATTCCACGATCTGCGTTTCCCCCAAACTAGCAGTATACTTTGAACGCGTTCTATGGCTGCTCGACGTGAGGAGCGAGGGTATATGACAAAAAGGAACAACAGATGTCCCCTTTGTGATTCCAAAAGGACTATCGAACGATGACGGCGGGTTGGCGAGGGGCCCTGAAGTTCAGGAAATAATACGGTCGGAAGCTGGCTACAAAACCATATACTCCGGAGTATTTAGTTGAGAAAAAGCTAGGGGGCCACCGTTGAACCCCTTGAGGGACTACCCAAAATAACTGAGAAAAATTGTTTTACCTACAAACCTTATGAACCTGGGCGTGATGGGACAGTTGATCATGAGTTGTACTTTCATCTTTCTTTGTCAACTCAGGTAGAACAGTGTTCAACAGTGCGGTCGGGAATAGGGGCGGCTAGCTGGCCCAAGTCTCCTCCAGGCGGCTTGTTGCGTTGTCAACGACCGTGCGCGTGCCGATGATATCGTCATCGAGAATGCACGAGGGGTGATTTCACCACAGACAGATACTACTGCTACACTAAAGAATTGTTGAAAATACGACAAGCACAACAGGTACAGAAGGTGATGCCGAATATCAAATCGCATTGATTCAACGGCAGAAGTCTAATCGCCCCCGGCATGCTTAAATATCACTTTGACCTCATTGCGGGATGTCTGGTCGTCCCCACGTACTTAACGAAGACAGGTTATCGTTGTCGTTGCTGAAGGTCACTTCACCCCGCTGTAGGTGTTTCAAACTCTGTCGCTGATACACGACATGGGACGGGTCCAGCCCAACCTGCTCATCAGAAACAACCACGTTGTTGCCCGCGGTGCTAAACGGTCAGGTCACCCCCTCGCATCCCACGAAGCCAGGCTTTCGTCCACTTTGCGAAAGACCGCAAGAAGATTTTGCTCACACGTTTTATAACGAACGCGAAACCAAGGCTTGCCCGGTTTAAAGCAAAACGTGGTAAGTGTGCCTTCTCTTTTTTTAGAGGAGACGGGACTCGAGTGCTACGACATAGTCTGAGGTAGCACAATTTAAGATATTTATTGAGGGGGTATTGGAGGTCCTTATTTAATCTTAATTCGTCGGAAAATGTCATTGCTGTTTTGCAATTAGGGCATTCTCTATTCCCGCCCCACGAGTTTCGCTATGGGGTTGAGTTTTTCAAATCTGGAGGGCTACTTTATCCCAACCTATACCAAACGAAGTATCACTAACGAAGTAACGTAATCGAGCGCGTGTACACTAAGCATTCCTTTCAAAACAATGACGATTGGTATTTTTCCCTTTCGTTTTCAATGGCGGTGACGTTGCATGATGACCACATCACCCCACCTGTTGTTTTTGGCAATATGTATCTATTTCTGATAATTAGCGATGTCAGGAAAAAATGGTATCTACATGATTGTACCCATCGATTGAAATATTCCATCTTCCGATCCATGTACAATATCATATTATGAAGCTTTGAACACGTTGATTACTACACCTAAGAACTGGGTTGCATACTACATGTAACCTCAAACCTTCTACAATAATAAACATTTCCACGCGGGTGGTATAAAGGGGTGTCTTCTTCCTGCAACCGTAAGATTCGTCCCCTTTATAGGTATATGGTTTCCTCGCACATATTGAAATTCTTCCCCCCCCCCCCCCCCCCCCCCCCCCGATCCCTCTTGTTTAAACGCCCCACCTGAAATCAAAAAGTGCCAGAGTAGTAAACACTACCAGCCAGCTGATATCATCTCATTATCCGTTTAGCCATCCATGCCGTAGCTCCAACTCATCTCCGCCCTCCGCCACCCCCCCCCTTTTTTTGTTCCCCATCCAGTTCGTTCAAACGCGCCACTTACAATCGAAATCGGCCAGAGCAATAAACACTTTTAAGCAATTGATATCACGTCATTATCTTTCTAGCCATCCATGACGTATGTTTTATTCATCCCCCCTCCCCCCCTCCAACGCCCCCTCTTTCCCCCAACCCCGCACGATCGCCTAGACCCAGCACCGCGCGTATAGCAAGCCCCTTCATATATGATTAATACGCGCGATCGGAGAATCACACACAATGCTACGAAGATCAGTGTCGACGAAATCCTTTATCTCATAGCTGGAGTGTATTTTAAAATTATATGTGACCTAAACCTCTTGAAAACCCTCCCCCCCCCCCGTGTTTTTTTTGTTTTTTTTGCTCCCTCTCGCTCAAACGCCCCACCTAATATCGTAATCCGCCAGAGTAATAAACATTTCCACGCCCTGGATGTCGCCACAGTATCGTTTTAAAGCCGTCCGTGCCGCTGCTGCAATTCCTCCCCGCCTCCGCCTCCAACGCCCCCTCCTTTCTCACCACCCGCACCATCGCTTAGATCTAGCACCACGTGTATAGCAAACCCCTATATCTATGCGACCTAAAGCCACCCCCCCACGCCCCCCGCCCCCCCCGCCACATTCCTCCCCCTCCTCCACAAGAACGATTTATAGTTTCCACGCACAAATTGAACTGCCCCACCCGTCCCCTCGCCCCCCTTCTCCCTCCCAATCAAAATCAGGCCCCCACATCCATAAAACCTCCGCCCTCCCCTCACCGGTTATTCGACGTACATTATTCACCTGATACACTGATGCACTTCCTTCCACATCTTTCAGATTTTTCCCCCCTCAGAAACGGGTTTTATAATTTCCGTGCACAGATTGACTAACATCACCCTGTCGACCCTGATAGCTATACTACAGTTGCAAGGGGAGTCGCCGACCTATATCCTTAATGAGGACACACAACTCGTAATGCGCGCGATCGGAGTATCACACACAGCTTGCAAAGATGAGTTTCGGCAAAATTTTCGATCTCACAGCTGGAGTACATTTTCATTTGTATAATGAACATACAGAAATGTGTTTTTGGGCGCGAGTAAAAACAAAGAAAACAGCTCCTCAAGCGAGGAGCCCGACAAAAAAAAGCGCAAAAAATGTCTTATTTAATGGTCATATCTCTCATACCGGTGTATTAACAGCATGTTTTGGGGGAAGGTTGCTTCGAGGGTAACAGAGCCGAACCGACACGTGGACATAGCACCCCTCCTAGAGTCCCATGTATCCACCGAAGGGTACGGTTGGGGGGTCCCTTTTAGCGCGTGCTCTACGGACTGGTTCCACGGTAGCATCCCCAAATTTTCTTCAACAACAATGTCGCCGGTTTTTAATCCAGCTCCCGGCCGTATATCCCCTGAATTATTGCGGTGTCCAGGGCCTGTTGCCACCCGGACGTCCTCGTTCGAAACCCCTCCCCGCAAAAAAAGGAAACATATATGGGGTTATGTTTTTCACACCGTGCTTCCTTTTGTCGAGCAGCCATGGAACGCTCGTTAAAGATTATCGTAGGATTTTGGGGATGCACCTCTATCGTAGAGTCATTCTATGATAGAGGTATGCACCATTCTTTCCCCCCGTAAGGTTCCTCAATTTTGGAGCTTAAGACCTCTCCCAATACTGTCTTGGATTGAGAAAAATAAAACTCCCACCGGATGAACGAATCCCACCATATGGCCTAGGTACAAAAATATAGAAAAATGAAAAGGATGGCCTATTTCCGACGATATGGGATTAAGGAGCTCCGTCATTCAGAAAACGTTTCAAACGAAAACTGCTATATATATACCTCTATCGCAGCATGCTTTTTGGGGGGGGCTCTTATCTCCGTGGTTGTCGCTCACTGGCGCGAGTGATCCCGCTGTTCCTTTGCGAGCTTAAGCGGTCGTGTATACCTTGTTTTCCGATATGACACCTCCACGTAATCGTTAGCCACGCTGAGCAAAACGACGTGTGTGTGCTACGACATAAGAGGTATCATTTTGGGTCCAAAATGGTTTCTGAACGACGGGGCTCCTTGACCCAAACTCGTCGGAAAAAACGCCATTTTCTTTCATTATATTCTTCTAGTGTTTTACCTAGGCCCATGGTGTGATTTTTCATCCGGTCGTCAGTTTTGATTTTCTGCAAATCAGTTTTTTTGTGGGAGAGGTCTTAAGGTCCCGAATTGAGCAAACCCCAGAAAATAAGTGGCGTACCTCTCTCTGTCGTAGCATGCGTCAATCAATCAGGCCTGGAGAATTGTCTTGCTGCTGTGAAGGACAGCGTCACTCGGGCGTGGGGCTCAAACCCGGATAAGAGCGCCCCCCCCCCCCCCCGCACCGTAGCCGTTGTGTATCATAGAATCCATCGCCGTTCACCGCCACGCGAAATGGTTGGGAACCAGTGCCAAGTGAAAATAAATTATATTTACGGAGAGTCATCTATTAGCAAGATTAACTGTCAAACGAAAAACGGGGCACGAGAGACCATCCGCCTTTGTTTAAGAGCGTTTGACACAAGTATATGTAATATACTTGGTTTGCTGGTCTTACGAGGTACACATACGGAGCCTCGATCGATCAATAGACGCGCACAAAATCGCTTCTGAATGACGGGGCTCCGTAGCGTCAGAGAATTGGCCGGGACACAGAGTGTTCCCTGCAGGGGTCTGCCAATTGAGAAGGCTGTCGGAGAGTACTCACTTTTTCTTGGTCTTCGCAGAGACGTAGCTATATCCGATGCCGCCAGAGCCCCGGATGGCTGCTGAGATCGGAGGCACGTGCCTCCGATCTATTTCCTGACTATCTCCCGAATATAAAACGCCAACCTTGTCATACGAAACCCATCCAAATGATCTCAATTCGGATCATTGCAGGCCTTTCGAGGCCGTATCTTAACACTAGCCCACCCTGATGAGCTGCATATGCAGAATTATGGGAGATTCGGGAAAATTTCGATTCTACGAACTAGACCGTGAGTCGAAGATGCGGCAGCTCAAAACCCACTCCCACACCTCTAATGGTTTGGCTACGGAACCGGGAACACGCGAAAAACAGAAGTTGAAGGAAACGCAGACGCATACTCTTGCCGCCTGAAACGGCGGGATAGCAGGTCGGCCGGATATACCGGTGGACCTGTCAATATCCACACGGTTTCATTTTCTGGGGGATACCGGGGAGAGTATCTTTCAAGTTCAACATGGGGATAGTGTGAAATGTTTATTATTGTGGATTGTAGGGATTCGAACCCACGAACAAAACAAAACATGGCCCTGCCGACGACGCCATCTGCTAAATCATTAGTGGGGTGTTAGTCCGTTCGACCACTTGGAAAAAGTCAACCAAAAGCTTACCCAAACTAAGCCTTACAACATAAGCCCAACATCGTCTGAAATAGACGTTATATTTTCACAATTATCAATATGCACCTAGTGCATATATATATATATGATATGTTTGATCCGGTAGCAGTTTTATTTCTCTTGGAGCCCCTTTTTTGGAGAGGTCTTAAGCTCTGAAATGGAGTAACCTCATAAAGAACTGGTGCACCTCTATCGTAACGCGCGTCCGAAGTCGTATCGTTGAAGAGGTCGCCTTAATCGTGGAACTGCTTTCCTTTTTGGCGCGTAAAACCCGTCCTGTTAGCACCGGATCTCGGCATTATAGCAAACGACGTACCACGGTTTGATCCTTGAACTACTGCTCGTCTGACACGTACTGTACCTAGAATGAACCCATATAATTGCGGCTCTATATCGCATTTGTTCCTGCCGGCGTCGGTGTACCGTTACGAAAAGATGCTTCGATGTTGTGGTTTCACTGCTTGACCGGCTGTTCCCCTCCGTCAAACAGTTGTTCAGCCAGGGCACACAACAGAGTCTTTGCAACGTGCGACTCGAAGCCAAACACGGTGCCAACACTTAGCTACATGTTTCCCTTTCGACTTGGTATTATTGTCGAACTGGAGGTTTGCACGAGTTCGATTGCACGGGCGACGGCCGTGGCCGGTATCTCAACAACCGCTTTGAAAGGCCCCGGTCTACCTACCTATGTGGTGTCGGTGTAGACAACGGGTCTAGCCTGCTACCTATCTGAAGCATAACAATCCATTTACGGCCCTAGGCAACCGCGCACATAACCATGCATCCTGAATCAAGCACGCGAGACATGAAGGAGGCCGGAGCATGCCAGGTATGCACCAAGCTTGCTGTTCCCAGGCTGGACTCCACGGTGGTGGACAAAAATTGAACTGCGCGAACTCAAGGTGTATTGATGTGATATCTTCAAACCTCTGTTCGGTGCATGCTCCAAGCAGGTTGCGCCGCTAGTGCGCACTTCGTTCACGCCGGGGTCCATAGCATCCTGGTCAGGCCCGTGGCCGCTGTTTTTTTTGAGAGGCTGCGATTGTTACACTTCCGTCTGCTAGTTTCTCCAAGAGAACCCAAAAAAGGAGTTTGCTACGTCTACATAGAATCCAATCGACACACGTGGGGTACTATAAAATACTGGTGTAACACGATAGAGTTACTAATAATAGCACTTTCTGCCTGCTTTTTGGCTGTTTTTTTTTGTTCTTGTGACTTTCGGGCCCCAAATAGCGTTGCAATAATAATGCCGTTCTTGTTTGAAAAAAAAAACAATCATTTTCGGTAGACCTATCATGCCACGGGGTAGTCACATCACATATTATGCTCGTCCCTTCCTTAATACAATATCAAGACCAGATTGTTTGGCTGGGGTATATAGAACACAAGTGAGACATAGTCTAGGCAAACAAAAAGTGGTGCACCTCTGTCCCTCTGCCGTACAAGTAGCACATGTGTCATGTGTCATTCTCCTGGTTCAATACGACGGCGCGATCATCTGGCTACGCTTGGTTTTACGAACACTGCTCCGCTGTATCGTCGTCAGCCAATATTTTGCGCGACTTCGTTCGCACGAGCGACAGCCAACCGTGAGCGGCATGGTGCCAACCCATTTCAACGACCCCGGCCAAGACGTACTTTTGTCTTTGTGGAGAGCAGAAGATCTAGCTTTGTTGCCCATCTGAAGAATAAGGGTCCGGAGGTGGCACTACTGACGCTGCTGTAGGCAACGACACGCACCACGAGGTATCCTGAGTCACACAGGCGAGACGTGAGGGACGGTTTTGGAATATCTGTGCTATCGTCGATTTGTGCGCGTCTAGGAACGGAAGGATGAGATTCGTCCAAAGACCTGATAATGCACTAACAAAACGATGCGTAGTCAACAGTATGACTATTGCAAGAAACCCCTGCGTACACCCTCGATACACTCGACAAAAGACGGCCCAGAAATCGCTACGGGGAGAGAAACCACAGAGTCCAGACGTCCTCGGACCTAGATGACATACTCTGGTATACTATAAAGTAAAGCACCGGTCGCCCCCGTGGCGTATCAGGTTACCCTCGAGCCTGGTATTATAGACAAGGTCAGTTACGGGAGTTCGAATCCCCCCGAGGGCATACTCGTATAATTTCGTGGGGACTTTTTCTTGTGCACAAATTAACTTGCGGAAAGCGTGAGAGCGTGAGTTAGCAACACTCAACATATTCCGTAGGGTTATTTCGTACATGCCGTCTGCATGATCGCCTTCTAACATATATATGCCAACCGAAGTATGACTAATGAAGTGACATCATTAAGCGCGGATACACCATGTGTTCCCTTCGAAACACGGGCAATTCGCACTTCTCCCTGTCGTGCTCAATGGTGGTGACATTGCGTGGCCACATCACCTCGCCTGTTGTATTTTGCAAATATGTATGTTTTTCATATTTTTATAGTTTCCATGCACACATAGCGGCCCCGCCCGTCCCCCACCCACCCCCTCCGCCCCCTTCCCCGCTCACCCACCCCCGCCCCTTTTGATCAAAACGAGCCCCCTCACGTCCTTCAAAACGCCGCCCTCCCCTCACCGGTTAATCGATTTACAGGGTTCACTTGATAAATGGATGCATTTCCTTCCACAGCTGTCAGATGTTGTCCCCCTCGGAAACGAGGTTTATTGTTTCCCCGCACAGACTGACTAACATCACCCTGTTGACCCTGATAGCTACACTGTAGTTGCAAGGGGAGACGCCGACCTATATCCTTAATGAGGACACACAACCCGCAATACGCGCGATCGGAGTATCACATGTACAGCTTGCAAAGATGAGTTTCGACAACATCTTCGATTTCACAGCTGGAGTGTATTTTTTTTTTATATAATAATTAGCGATGTCAGAAAATAATGGTAACTACATGATCGTCCCTATCAATTGAAATATTTTGTCTTGCAATCCATGTATAACAACAAATTATGAAGCTTTATACGCTGTTCACCACACCCAAAGATTGTGTTACATACCGCATTAAAAATATCAAATCTCTTACAATAATAAACAATATCAGGTAGGAGATATAAAGAGGTGTCTTCTTGCTACAACCGCCTGGTTTGTCCCCTTAAAGGAAGAGTACCCTCCGTGCACATACTGTAGTGTTCCGCCCGCCCCCCCTCGTTTCAACACCCCCACCAAAAAATCAAAATCTGCTAGAGTGGTAAACACCACTCCAGCCGGCTGATATCATTTCATTATTATCTTTCTGGCCATCTAACATCATATCTTCAAAAAAATAACAAACAATACCAGGCGGGTGATATAAAGGGTGTCTTTTTGCTACGACCGTCGGATTTGCCCCCATAAAGGGTTTATAGTTTCCGCGCACATATTGACCCCGCCCCCTCATCCCTCTTGATCAAACGCCCCACCTAAAGTCGACATCTGCCAGAGCGAGTTGATAGCACCTCAGTATCTTCCTAGATTCCGTGCCGTAGCTCCAATTCATTCGCCCCCGCCCCCCCTCCCCCCTCCCCCCCCTTCCCGCCCCCCCCCCTCCCCCCCCCCCCCCCCTTCAACCCCCCTCCTTCCCCCCCCCCTCCCCTTTTTTTTTTGTTCTTTTCACCCTCTTGTCCAAACGCACCACCTACAATCGATATCGGCCAGAATAATCAACACTAAAAGTCAATTGATATCACGTCATTATCTTGCTAGCCATCCATGATGTAGATTTCATGAAATTCCCCCTCGCCTCCTCCCCCCAACGCCCCCTCCTTCCCCACCACCCGCACGATCGCCTAGGCCTAACGCCACGCGTATAGCAACCCCCCATAGTTTATATATGCGTAATACGCGCGATCGGAGTAACACACACGAACACACAAGCTTGCAAAGATGAGTTTTGACCAAATATTCGATCTCACAGCTGGAGTGTATTTTATATCATATGTGAACTAAACCCCTTCAACCGCCCACTCGTCCCCCTTTTTTCGTTTTTTTTTCCCTGCTCCCTCTTCTTGCTCAAACGCTCCAGCTAACATCGAAACCTGCCAGAGTAGTAAACACCACGCACTTGATATCACCTCGTCATGTTTCTAGAGCCATCCATGCCGCTGCTGCAGCTCACCCCCCTCCCCATAACGCCCCCTCCTTCCCCACCACCCGAAACACCAACTAGACCTAGCACCACGCATATTATAGCAAACCCCTACATATTTGCGACATGATCCCCCCCCCCCCCCCCCCCCCACGTCTAACTCCGCCCTGCCCTCACCGGTTATTCGACTTACAGGACTCACACGATATGGTGATGCGCTTCCTTCCACAGCTGTCAGATTTTGTCCCCCTCAGAAACGGGTTTTAAAGTTTCCGCGCACAGACTGCCTAACATCACCCTGTTGACCCTGATAGCTACACTGTAGTTGTAAGCGGAGTCGCCGACCTATATCCTTAAGGTGGACACACAACCCGTAATACGCGCGATCGGAGTATCAAACACAGCTTGAAAAGATGAGTTTTGACAAAATATTCGATCTCACAGATGAAGTGTATTTTTATATTACACACCTTTGATTAGCAATGTCAGAAAATAATGGTAACTACATGGTTGAACCTATCGACTGAAATATATTGTCTTGCGATACGTGTATAACAACAAATCATGAAGCTTTTTCACGTTGTTAACCCCACCCGAAAATTATGTTACATACCGCATTTAAAATCAAATATTTTAAAGAAATAAACAACACCAGGCACGTGATATAAAGATATGTCTTCTTGCTACAACCAACCGTCTGATTTGTCCCCTTTAAGGAGGAGTACTTTCTGTGCACAAAAAATGAAGTAAAAAACACTCCAGCTGTGACATCGAATATTTGGTCGAAACTCATCTTTGCAAGCTGTGTGTGATATTGTAGTGTCCTGCCCCCCCCACCCCGCCCCACACAATCCTTCTCGTTCAAACGCCCCACCCAAAATAATCAAATCTGCTAGAGTGGTAAACACTACTCCAGCCAGCTGATATCACTTTATTGTCTTTCTGGCCATCTAACATAATATCATATCTTCAAAAACAAAATATACAATAATACCAGGCAGGTGATATAAAGGGATGTATTTTTGCTACAACCGTCAGATTTTCCCCCTTAATAGGTTTATATAGTTTCCGGCCACGTTGTGGAAAATCCTTCACCCCCGCCCTCCGATCCCTCTTGTTCACACGCCCTACTTAAAATCAACATCTGCCAGAGCGAGCTGATAGCACCTCAGCATATATCTAGCCGTCCATGCCGTACCTCCAATTGATGCCCCCCCCCCGCCCCCCCCCCTCCGATCCCTCTTGTTCGTACGCCCCACCTAAAATCAACATCTGCCAGAGCGAGCTGATAGCACCTCAGCATATTTCTAGCCGTCCATGCCGTAGCTCCAATTAACCCCCCCACCCCCCTCTCTTTTCTTGTTCTTTTGTCCCCCACCCTCTTGTTAAAACGCACCACCTACGATCGAAATCGGCCAAAATAATCAACACTTCTACGCAATTGATATGACGTCATTATCTTGCTAGCCATCCATGATGTAGCTTTCATGAAATTCCCCCTCGCCTCCTCCCCCCAACGCCCCCTCCTTCCCCACCACCCGCACGATCGCCTAGACCAAACCCCACGCGTATAGCAAGCCCCTTCATATATGCGCAATACGCGCAATCGGAGTATCACACACAAGCTTGCAAAGATGAGTTTCGACCAAATGTTCGATCTCACAGCTGGAGTATTATATAAATAATAATAATACACTCCAGCTGTGAGATCGAAGATTTCGTCGAAACACATCTTTGCAAGCTGTGTGTGATACTCCGATAGCGCGTATTACAAGTGGTGTGTCCTCATTAAGGATGTAGGTCGGCGACTCCCCTTACAACTACAGTGCAGCTATCAGGGTCAACAGGGTGATGTTAGTCAGTCTGTGCGCGGAGACTATAAAACCTGTCTCTGAGGGGGACAAAATCTGACAGCTGTGGAGGAAAATGTATCCGTTAATAAAGTGAATCCTGTACGTCGATTATTTTATATGATGTGACCTAAACCACTTGAAAACCTTACCCCCCGATGCCCCCCCCCCCCAAAACCCCACCCCTTCCCTCTTTTTTTTTTTTCTCTTCCCCGCTCCCTCTTGCTCAAACGCCCCGAGCTAACATCGAAATCTGCCAGAGTAATGCACACCACGCACTTGACATCACCTCATTATTTCTAGAGCCATCCATGCCGCTGCTGCAATTCACCCCCCCCCTCAACGCCCCCTCCTTCCCCACCTGACCACCCGAAATATCGCCTAGACCTAGCACCACGCGTATAGCAAACCCCTACATCTATGCGACATGGTTTTCTTCCTTCCCCCACGTCCAACTCCGCCCTCCCCTCACCGGTTATTAGACTTATAGGATTCACTTGATAAATGGATGCATTTCCTTCCACAGCTAGCTGTCAGATTTTGCCCCACCCAGAAACGGGTATTTTTATAGATTCCGCGCACAGACTGACTAACATCACCCTGTTGATTCTGATAGCTGCACTGTAGTTGCAATGGGAGTCACCGACCTATATCGTTAATGAGGACACACAACACGTAGTACGCGCGATCGGAGTATCACACACAGCTTGCAAAGATGAGTTTCGACAAAATACTCGATCTCACAGCTAGCTGGAGTGCAGTCTATATGTGTCGAAAAATAAAAAAATAATACCAGGTACAATCTTCAAGCGATGTTGTAATAAAAAGGGGGGTCTTCCGGTTGTACACTAAAGAGTGAAGAGGATCCGTCCGTCGGGTACTCCGTTCCTGGGCGAATCCGATATTTTTTTGCTAGTACCCCAAATACTCTTGCTTGGTGGTGTGGACCAGGTCGTTCCCTGTACACATGTTACAATGCTTGTAATGGTCTGAATACATCTCACTGGTTATTAGAGTTATGGTGGTGTGGGCCTTTATGGCATGTGTTTCGCCCCCACCATCTATCAGCATCTATGGAATGTTCCACTTGTTCGTTCAATCACAAGCAAGACTGTTCGCACGCCCTCAGATCCGCCAAAAGCATGAATAGTGCGATTCTTTTATTTTTGTTTGGCTGTCTGCTGCTGCTGCGCTGCTTTCATTACCTCGACAAAGTCTGACAGATATTCACACATTAAATAATAATTGTAGACCACGAACTTTTTTGCCGTCGTCATTTTTACGCTCTCCACCCTCGATTCGTAAGAGCTTTTGTCCTCTGCAGCGACATTCTGGGCAAGCCGTGGTAACACATGTCTTTCCTCCTCCCCGCCGGTACATGCCTTCATTTCTATCGCACATGGGGTTCATTTTTTCACTTTTCAGCTTTTTTTCACGCTCGTCGACTTGAGCGTCGAATTTTTGCCAACTCACCCTCTCTCTCTCTCGAGCATTCAGCTAGTCATTTTTCACTCAAAAAAAATCCCCTGCAAGCACGAGTGAGTGAGTATGCACGCTATGGAGGGATCGAGCCCGCATTTATTACCGATTGTACATGATGTAGTGGTAACGAGGTTCTCTTGCTACTCCACAGAAGGCGGACGCCCTATCTATAGTCTACAGCAGTACTGGCAAAAGTACGTGTCAATATAATAGACGAATCCAAAACCTGGTACTGGATATACGTACGTGGGTACGACTTCGCTGGAGAACACACACATATAGTCTATACAAATATTGTCGCCTGGTTTGATGTTTTGGACGACTGGTGGTGATGTGATGATCGTCCGTTGTATCTTGATCATATCCCTTCTAAGAAGGTGTCATCGTTTCAACCCTCACTGACTTCACGCTCCCACGAAACAACATAGCTTCCTAATTCTTCTCTGTGATGTGGCTCTATTAGCCAGCCTCGGCGCTATCCTGCGAACGCGAACAACCTCGCGGGTTCCATCCAACCCATGACACGATTGTTCACAATTTGACCCACCCTCCTCATCCTCGATCACCTACTAGACTAGTCTGTATGCAAAATACCCTGAGACACGCGAACAACGTGCTGAAGAAACCGATATATAAAACTTCCTAAGAAACCGATCTACATATAAAATGTCATTTTTTATTTTCGTGGTTGACCTGACTTGTGATTTAGTGTCAAGTGTCAGCGTGAGCTTCACCGTATCAGAACACATATGGATACGCACTCATTCTCCACTACGGGTGATACGTCCACTGACTAGTGCCTCGTAGACACCCTTCCTCTGCTAAGTCCGACGGGGCAGGGAGGTAATATTAATATTTAGAGCATTTCGTGGATTGTCGCAACAGGTCGATATTGCCGATGTTCTACACGTGCTGGATGTCGACGAGTAGAAGAACGGTTTAATGTGAAGAACACACACACACACATATGTAGTGAACAAAACGCATACGAAACCGATTGGAATGTCGAACATCACTTTGGATATTTTTTTTTCTAAAACTGGATTGTGAGTCAGTATCACGTGTCAAGCCTGTCAAGCACGTCTCCCTGGGCTTACCGTATTAGAACAAAAGTGGATACGCACGCACCGCCGTATACAGGGGGATAGACGGGATAGGATAGGTCGACCGAACAATCTTCCGTAGACACCCATTCCTCGATATTTCGAGGGGGGGGGGGGGGTTACACTGCTGTGTGGATGTTCTAATCTTATTATTATGCTTGGTATGGCTTACCCCTTCCTTGTGTTTGTTGCTCGGTAGGTTGTGTGCACGTTCGCGCCGAGTGTCGATATACAAGGCCTAACGCTAATTAGAATAGCCCTGTAAGATGTACACATATATGATATAGTATTGTTAGATTCTTCCATTGTGGTTGGTTCAGACCGGACGTGATATTTATATACTCCGAGTATTTATTTATTTTCTTGGCGCGCTTTTTTCCTTTTTTTTTTTTTTTTTTTTTTTTTATCCTCCGGCGGAGGATGGGGAAAAATAAAGCTTTAGCTCACCACACTTCCGCGTATTTTCATACGCGTCGTGTGTCGATTTAACTCAGTTGCTTTCGCAGCCCAACGCTAGCTGGCGCACCCTTCGAGCCTTTTTAAGTAAACTTACCTAGCTACACGAACGAGCTCACCTAACATGTTGGCCCCCCGGATCTTGGGGTGGTGGGCTGTTCGCGTTTGCGAGCAGAAAACGCTTCCTGGTCGGATAGAGGTACGGGCGGGCTTAGACCCAACACACCCCCTACCCGAGCCCTAACGATAACTCTAACAACCCTAACCTCAACCCTCCGCTACATTTTTTTTTCTTTCTTTTTTTTACCCTCCGGCGGATGGGGGAAAAAAAAGCTTCAGCTCACCACACTTCCACGTACTTTCATACGACGTACGCGTCGTGTGTCGATTTAACTCAGTTGCTTTTGCAGCCCAAACCCTCCGCTACACCCTTTCTTGCTGGCGAGTCTAGTCTACTAAAATCCCTTTCGTATTTCACACTCCAAACTTCTAGCGCCTAGACAAGACCTGTTCACAGGTGTCGCCCCGACCCCCCGGCGCTTGCCTTAAGTTTTTATCGGGATACGTTTCAGCAATCCTACTGCTCGTCGATTTTTCATGCAGTGTTGCTATAACGCACCCTCATTGGTTTTCCACGAGTAAGTCATTATGCATGTGCAGCACGGGAGAAAGTCCCTACGATTTTTTACGAGAATGCACTCGGGGGGACTCGAGTTTGTATCACGTACATAACACATGCCCGTGGCACGTTTACTATCCTTTCTTCGTCGTTCTGTTTGTTCTCTCGTTTTATTTTTCTCTTACAACAAGGTACTGATTTGCGCAATATAGTCTATATTTTATAAAAATATTTCAAGGACATCAGCCGTGAGTTCGACGAATTTCGGGTCAATACTCATCTTTGCAAGCTGCGTAGTTGGTATTTAGACTGATTGTTTGGCTTCCTGCGTGGCATTCTGTGTAGTAGTTAGTCGATTTCAGTAGCGACCGATTCTACGACAAGCCGCCCCCAAAACCTGCGATATTTTTCAACGAACGTTTCACGGCTGCTCGACACGAAGAATGATAATGCTATGGAGAAAATATCTTCGTGCATTTCCTTGGTTGCAAAGGACTGTCGAACGATGACATCGAGGTGGCAGGGGCCACCGCATTTCAGGAGATACGGCCGGGAGCTGGTTTCAACACCGGCGATTTCGTTGAAAAAACGTTGGGGGGGCGGGGGGTTGTAGAACGACTCCTGCGAGTGTTCAAACATAGTATGAAGCAATAATAATAGCGGGGCCTGGAACAAGTACGATGACTTCCGATTTCATTTATATAGACCTAGTCTAGTCTATATGTATTGGCGTGAATGACGTACATACTTAAGTCTTGCTTTTTTCAGTTGAATAAGAAGTGTGTATAGACTAGACGCTATGTGTATTATGTCATTTTTGCCCCCGTGGTATTCTTCCACTCGAGTGTGACTGGAAGGGATTGTCGTGTCACCGCGGGTTGTCACGGTTTTAACTCCGAGTAGGGGATGCTTGCTTGGCCGGTGTTGAGAAGCGTGCCCCTCACGGGTACCAGTGTCTTTATCGTCTCTCTCATGGCTGGCTTGCTAGACTCAAGGCTTAGACTATACAGTATTATTGCTCGTTTTAGAACGCTAGAGGATAGGCAAAACAGGGCAAAGCAGAGCAGGGTGGGGTTGTGAGGCGAGGGGCGTCGTGGTTGTCCCACCATCGTCACCTACATTACCTCCCATCTATGATGGCCTTGACGTGAGTGTGGCATCTATTATTGTCACGTGGTTTTGCCTCAACCGTGACATGGCTTCACGTCGAATCTATAAACTATCCTTCTACAAAGAGCACTCCATTACACGAAGAATATGCCAGCTAATATTATGACAACAACAACAACAACAACAACAACGTACGGTGTATGCTGAATCCCGATATAAAATACTTTTGGTGGGCGCATTGAGTGCTTCATTCTTCAGCTATGTTTGATATACGAACAACATTTGGTTTGCTTGTGTTTTTCCCTGGGGTATTTCTCCACTCCAGAGCCCATCATGAGGCCACGGTCTTCATTATAATGCGAGTTAATGTGAGAACAACAACGCAAGAACATGACACATAACTTATCACCCTTATCAAGAATGTTTGATTGGCGCAAAATAACCGGTAAAACGTAGAAACCACACCCAAAGAACCCACGCTATCTATGTAGTCTATGTATGCATCAGAAGCACCGAATGATTGCACAGAAGGCAACCAACTGCGAGAACAAAATAGGCACTGAACCTTTAATGACAACAACACCGAATCACAACAACTGAACGACAGCAACAACAAAGACAGAGTACGGTATGACCTGCATCACCGTACAAATTCCGTTTGACTAACGAAACATAACAGGGATAAAACGTAAACACACACGGAGAAACCAAGTTATGAACATCAGATTCTAGAAGCGGCAGATGAACAGATGACAACCAACCGAGGTACAAAAGTAGCAGCCGCAAAACAGGCGCTTAACCCCTTTATTAGAGCCCTCGAACCTCTCCCTATACTAATTTCAAGTAAATTTGTTCCCAAAACGGGTTTCCAGTTGTAAAGGGGTTAATCTGAATGAAGAAAACGTTACACCCTATCGGCAGGTAGATTCCACCGCGTGTACCAGAGGACACGTCCTGCTGAGGTTGCTTCGAAAGTACTTCCGAAATCGCGGTAGGCGTGTGCCGTGCATGTACGTCCAGACGCGTGATACGCAGTATATCATACGCGGAGTTACTGCGTGAGTTTGTGCGCTTCGTTTTGCCGCCGTAAAAACTGCTTGTAGTTTTTGGTGAACTAAAAACCACGGGATATGTTCGCTTGTTACACCCACAATGTCCCGTGCGCCCCCCAGGTAAACCCGTTCATTAATCGAGTTCCACAGGCAAGAGGAATTCTCGAGCTGCCCCAGCCACTCACGATTTATCCAAGCGCACATGACCAAGGCTAATACCATGAGCTGGAACTCGCCACGAAAATAAATGACAACATAACAGATATAAACGACGACAACAACAACTCCATCTTTCGAAACGCCGGGCACGAGCCTCCTCGCAGCCAAACGACACCGCTCCGCCGAACGACTCCATCTCTAAACCGGATTGAGACTCAGCCTATCAGTCTCGTACTGACATTCGTCTTCAACGGAGCGGCTATGCGTCGAGTCGGGGGACGGATCCACTCGAGGTGGGGCTGCGTCACATCCAAGAACAGCTGGGAGAGCGATGACACAACATTTTATGCGGTGGGTCCAGCAAGCGGCGACGTGAGCAACACCGCGATGGCAGCATGACCCCTCACGGAGCATGTATGTGTGGATTGAGGACGGCAAGTAACTCTACTTATGTAGCGTCTTTTTTCATGCGCCCGTGCGGCTCGCTACTGCTGGGGGTATGTTTTAAACGTACTACTGGACAACAATTTTCGAGTTGAAGAACAAGCATACAACCTCCAACATTTTCCAAGTATATTCTGCTCAGCACAGCGTGAAGTAGGACCTGGAGACAGACACTGTACCTGCGCATGTGTGTCGAACTCCTGCTTTGGTGTGGCTGATGAAGAGCAATAAACGGTCTTAGACCGGAAAGCGCCATGTCCACTCGAGGCATTATTCGACATACCAAGTTCCGCACAATCAAGGGCCCAATACCACCTGGTACCAAGCTGTACGTTATACCTCTATCCCGTTGAACTCTGGGCACACATCGGTTCTTCTTCTCAACCTTGCCAAGAGACGATATATCCTTCGAGGCAAACAGCGTGAACTAGGGGGTCTGGAGAAAGACGCTGTACCTGCGCCCGTGTGGCGAACTACCGCTTGGTTGGGGGTGTCGAAGAGCACTACAGCAGCCTTAGACTGGAAACCGCCATTTCCACTGCAAGAAATTTTCAACATATCAAGCGCCGGACGATGCAGGGCAGAACACCACCTGGCACCAGGCTGTACGCTATACCTCTAGTGTCATGAACTCTGGGCACACAACCGTTCTTATTCTCAACCTCGCCAAGCGACAAGTGGTTTTTCTGAGCGCTCAGCGTGAAGTAGGGCCTGGAGGCAGACTTCCTATCTGCGCCCGTGTGTCGAACTATACCGCTTTGTTGACGGTGTTGACAGGCATTGCATCAGCCTTGGACTGGAATGCGCTTTTTTGACTCCAGGCATTACTCATTACCATACCAAGCGCCGCACGTTGCAGGGCCGAATACAACCTGGAACCAGGATGCATGTTATACCTAGCGATTCCCATGAATTCTGGGCACATCTCCGCTCTTCTCCTCAACCTCACCAAGAGGTGCATTCGTGGGGGTCTTGGCTTGGCGCGTGACTGTATGCCGTATGCGACAATTTTTGAACCCCCTACAAAGTGTGGAATTTCCCAGAAATATTGCCTGCTGTCTCAGCGCTGCCTTCGCTCGACCTCTGTCCGGTCATGGCTAGGTGTGCGGTTCGTCGTCGACACGCATGCTACGATATAGGTAAGAGCAGTTTCCGTCTGAAATGTTTTCTTGTCAAATGACGGGGCTCCTTAATTAACCCAAAATCGTCGGGATTTTTTTTTTTTTTTGCATGGTTCCCGTTGTGTGCCTAGGCCTCGAGATTGTTCATCCGATAGATAGATGGTGGATTCTGATCCAAAGATCAGTTTTCGGGGGAGGTCTTAAGCTCCTCCCGAATAAAGGAATCCCAGAAATAAAGTGGCTGCAACTCTATAGAAGCACGCGTCGGCGGGGGCAGATGCGGACGAGCTGCGCCTACTATACTGAGCACGAGTGATATGTACATCAACCTTCGCGCCTACGGGGGGTAAGCCTGGAGTTCGTGAGCACCAAGGACATTTTTTAGTTTGATGTGTGGGTACCGTGGTGTAGGTGGAATTTGTCATCAAGATTTCACGTCATCGCCACCCCATGTTCGTGCATCCGGCACGCCGGTAATCTGGCTTCAAATCGTCGAAGCTCAATTTTAGGTCGTTTGGTTGCGGCATGGACGGTGATTTCACACCTCGTTTCACCGGCCAAGTCTTTATCGAAACAGAATTTCGCTGGAGAATGATATAGTCGAGATGACATCGATCCCATCAGATATTTAGTGCGCACAAACACAATGCTTCCTTTAATTCACTACTCGCAACAATGCAATATCAACCGGCCGCGATTACGCGTTATCTGCAGCAGTTTCAGCACCACCTTCTAATGCCCCACACTAGCACAAAGATACATGATCCGCGTGCCGAACCCGTACTCTCGCTAACTCATGATTGCTTCCCACCCTCAGGTACAGCGTGTACACGTACGAAGGCCCTGATGGCCCGTGACAGTGATGGATTCCAGCCAGCCGCAGGACAACATTATCTCGGCCAACATCACGATCGGTGGTCTAGAGAGCATTAAGACAGGATCAGCCTTCGGCGCCCAGTGCGTCGACAACACGTTCGAGGACCGCACGAACGAAGGTCCGCTTCCAGGACAGCTCGGAAACCGTAACGTTTCGCACCGCGGGCCTGCACGATGCTGAGCAAAGGATCACCGACGGAGCTTGCTTTGACGGCGAATCGGGGACTATGATTTTATCCCTTTGAGCTTGCTATTTCTGAAAGCTCAGAATAAGCATTCGATTGGAGTGATATACTTCCACCCCTATTCTTATGTGGACTACTTCACCGTTATTTGAAGGTGCCGCTGTGTTCATCTAGATCTTCTCTCGGGGGTTGCTCGTGGATGCAGTGAACGTGTTGTTCATCCCATCTATGCCGGGGTTGATAGAGTCGCGTTGGATATACGTTGTACACATCGTTTTTCTTTGTTCATGGATAGCGGCACGTTGGATCCATGCTGGAGTTGATAGCGGCACGTTGGAGTTGTACGCTGTATACATCGTTTCGAAATGTAGCATATTATCATTTCAGATAATGCCACCCGGTCATTGTGCTGGCGGGGGTCCGAGCCTACGTTCCGTCGCCAAATCGACCTGGCAAAATCCGTGTCAAAGCACTGAAGGAGGTTGGTTTGTTATGTCCGAACCGTGTTGGTGCTTGAACACGCTCTGTGGCCGTGCTTCAAAGTATGCAGTGTTGTATATGGAGGGTTCTACGTAGATGGGGCGCAGTACGGGTCTGAGGGCTACCAGTATTGATGTGCGAATACATCGTCGAGATTCAAACGCCTTTTTTTTTGGAAACCCGGGAAGACAGAGTCGAACCGAAATTTGCATGTGACGTGTCATACAGACCGTGTACTGCTAGTACTGTATGGGTAATGTAGCACGTACAAGTAATGAGGGAGCTACAGCGCAGAGGAAAGACAGAAATTTCGAAGGCTGTCATGAACGCACTGTGCGACCGGTCCATGGTCGAGCGGTAGTCGAGCTTGTGTAGGGGAGTACGTGGGCCGGAATATCTATCGCCACGCTCCTCCCGGAATGTCCAAAATGGAAATCAATTCCCCGGGCGTCAGGATTTCTGTACGAATCGAGTTGTTTTCTCTAACTGTGTGTAAGTCTTGGGTTTAGCATCCCTCGGCTCTTGAAACGACGAGTGGGGCCCTCGAAAACAAATCGTGCTCCCCTGGCTTGTTGTTTGCAAAATATGTTTCGTAATTGTTTCACCCACTGTGGCCGAATAAAGACTAGCGTTGCACGATTGTTTCTCCCGATCGTCTACATCGTATAGTATTTAGCGTTAGTTTCGAGACCGAACGGGATGGCGTGGGCTGTTCGCATAGCTGGACATGTGCACTTGCATATGCCGAAGGGGGACCTGGAAAAGGAAAATGGGATTCGTGAAGGAAAAGGAAAATGGGATTCGTGAAGATTCGTGAATAAGGCGCCCTCCGTTGGAAGCAAAACAAGGAGCCAGGCCCAACCCCGTCCCGGGAATTCGAATGTGCCTGCTGTAAATATGAGTCGAACCATATGCTGGTTGTTTTACTACTAGAGCTAGCTTTGGCTTCCCCTGCACCAAATATTTTTTATGGAGATCAAATATCTCGAGTCCTGGCCCGATCTTTGTTTGGTCGGGCGGGAGAATGTTATTCTATCGTGATGGTTTGAGTCGGAACCGGTTTTGACCCGGTCGTGCTGCGTGCTATGACACGGTAGAGGGGGGCCAAGACTTGAACAACGTTTTTCTCCCGGACGGGACCCACTAACGTTTTGTAAACCGAGGCGCTACCAATTGTCGTGGAATACCGATAACGTGTAAAGGGACAGTTCAATGTGTAGTTAGGCCATGGGGACTGCCGAATGTTTTTCAGCTTCGGAATTTTATTTACTCAGAGATTTTAGACAAGGTAAAGACAGGAGCTATCTCGTTTGGAGGATGACACACGTTTGGAGACTGGTGGCTGTGGTCGCTGCTATGACCCGATGGTAGTCGATAAACGTATCGAGGACTGGCATGCAATTGTTTGGCTGACACGCGTGCGGGTTGAAGTAAAGATAATTCAAGCAGGTGTTGGGGAACTTGGTGAGGTAAGGGCAATGGAGCCGGTCCACAAAGCATATGGCGGCACCTGGTACGTGGTATGTGTTAGGAAGATGGGCAGACACTTGGGAATTGTACATGGGTGTTCAAAAGCAGAAGACCTCTTCGCAGAACGAGGACATCGGGATATCTGCCGGTTGCTATTTGTAGCGAGAGTGATGTGTAAACGATATGGATCACCGTGTGCTCAAAGCCAGCGTGTCAACCTGATGAGATACCCACACAACTTGCCATGCGACGCATCCCTCATGGGTGGCTGATTTTGGTACGAATACTATAAAAGCGGCAGGTACAGCAGCCCACGGGGGGGAGGGCGTCCTTGCCCAAAAGAGTGTAATTTGACGTTCTTGCTCGGCCTATGTAATACACTCCACTACACTGGAATAAACATTTTAAGGCTTGCCCAGGGGCCGCATCATAGCGACTTGCACATTCTGCGCAACAGTGGACAGAGGCGATCCCCTGCCTCCTTCATTCTATTTATATATGTAGTCGTCGACCTGCATACCTAGTGCGCATGTGTTGCCCGGCGAGCGCCACAACAGCTCCACACACAACAAAAATCTCGAAACATACCTATGTCCGAGCGAGCCGATGTAGAGAGTAAATATGCCTACCTCTTCAAAGCTTGCAGGTTCACGGTGAGTACTTGAACGAGACCCGGCGTTGGGGAGTTGGCTATGCGATTGGATTGTTGGGAAGGAAGCCAACACTTAGTTTAGCCAATGGAAACTACAGGAGCATAGAGCAGCTCGTTGGGGACTACATGTACGAAGCACTAGCTGTGAACACGGGTGTGCTACTATGTAGGGGTAATACCCTCTGGCAAATGTTGCCCAAGGGTGCTTTTGTTTTTGACCTACACTCCTTTAATCGTTTAGGTGGACTGTTAGGGTTTAATTGCATTGGCCGCCTTCCTAACTCATGGGACTTTTGACTCGGTTACGCTTCAAGCCCGCTGTCGCCGCGTGGGCACCGGACGAGCGATATCTCAGCAAAATTTCGAAACGGTCGCCGCAACTGCTGCCGCATACGA
Organism: Undaria pinnatifida; assembly: GCA_012845835.1. Taxonomy (NCBI): domain Eukaryota; class Phaeophyceae; order Laminariales; family Alariaceae; genus Undaria; species Undaria pinnatifida. Next base: position 4,603,653 of record JABAKD010000013.1, read on the forward strand.
CCGGAACACGTCTAATAGCTGACTGTTCGCCATATTTACCAAACACGTCTGCGCTGAGCGACGAGAGCGCTGGGATGTCGACTCATCGCGTCATCACGGAACCCCAAATATGTCGGGAACGTGCGCCGCCGTTGTCGTTGTCTTGGTCTGACGCTGTGATTGCTTCTCACGTAGAACACATTGTTTCATATCGCCCTCTACCTCGAACGAGCCCCGCCCAACCTAGTGCAAGGTATAACAACACTACAAATTGACAGCGAACACTGTAAAAATAATCGACGGCTCCTCGATAGTAGCTGTGGTGCATAATGCGAGTGTACATCAACGGCGGTTCTTCGTTGTGGTATGTTCGCACGTTCATCTTGCCCAGGGTAAGCCCGCAATGCTGGAACCATGTTAGCGGCTAAATGACGGTGAGGGCGTAAGTGCTATACGTAATACGGCCTGTTGCTTGCTCTTTGTATCGGGAGTGCGCCACCAACTCTACGCATGACGGTCGTGGGCAGGGGGTGAACGTACGGTGGCCAGGTGAGGCTAGATATGAGGAAAACAATATTACTCCATGCCTACATAATTGCGGGCATGAAGATATTTCAAAACCCCGCCGTCTCGCCTTCGCTTTTCCCCGTGCGCGCGCCCCTTCCCCCCCTCTACTGAAGATCACGACTAAACCTTGAAACGCGTTGAAGTTGCGCAGTACGTCGGAGCTGTTTAGCGTCATTAGTACGAAAGCGATGTTCAATGAGTCCACACCAGACTGGACGGGGGAGCAACAACCATACCACATATGTCGCGTTTACGCAATCTGCACAGTCGTAGCCCCCACTGGGTCAAACAGACAACGGTCAAACTCTGAAGTACGAGTAGCGTTTCGATGTCAATGATACCCATAAGCTATGTGCCATGTATGTAGGAAACCCAGACAAAAATAGTTGCCAGAAACGCCCCTCCAAACAGGGTTTGCGCTACGTACGTCCCCCTCAATATTGTACAACATCAATCTACCACATACATGCTGCAGCTGCCGCTGGAGAGCAGATAAATTGACGAGATCCCCCGTAACGTGGTACCTTCAATGACAGCAACAACACCCCCGCAGAGTCGTTGAACACTGTGGCCGCTGAAAGTTGAAAAGAGTACATACTTTTTCGATTGCTTGTTGAACCCAAATATCCACGATATATTAAGGACAAAACTTTGGGGTTTTTTCTCTGTTGCACGATGACTCGGGGTTGTACCCGCCCCAGTAACCCCCCAGTTCCATTGTTTTTGTGATATATTTAGTTCTATTATGTATGTCATTATTTGTCGACTTGAATCCGCAATGTAATGTGTAGATACGCGGCACCCTGAAAGAACCAAACGTACCCTTGGCAGTGAATTTCAGGGGTCACTTGCGCAAAAACCCTGCCGTAGTGAAAAAAGAGGTGCCCCCAATGGAATGTAATGTGTAGATACGAGGCACCCTGAAAGAACCAAACGTACCCTTGGCAGTGAATTTCAGGGGTCACTTGCGCAAAAACCCTGCCGTAGTGAAAAAAGAGGTGCCCCCAATGGAATGTAATGTGTAGATACGCGGCACCCTGAAAGAATCAAACGTACCCTTGGCAGTGAATTTCAGGGGTCACTTGCGCAAAAACCCTGCCGTAGTGAAAAAAGAGGTGCCCCCAATGGAATGTAATGTGTAGATACGCGGCACCCTGAAAGAATCAAACGTACCCTTGGCAGTGAATTTCAGGGGTCACTTGCGCAAAAACCCTGCCGTAGTGAAAAAAGAGGTGCCCCCAATGGAATGTAATGTGTAGATACGAGGCACCCTGAAAGAACCAAACGTACCCTTGGCAGTGAATTTCAGGGGTCACTTGCGCAAAAACCCTGCCGTAGTGAAAAAAGAGGTGCCCCCAATGGAATGTAATGTGTAGATACGCGGCACCCTGAAAGAATCAAACGTACCCTTGGCAGTGAATTTCAGGGGTCACTTGCGCAAAAACCCTGCCGTAGTGAAAAAAAAGGTGCCCCCAATGGAATGTAATGTGTAGATACGCGGCACCCTGAAAGAATCAAACGTACCCTTGGCAGTGAATTTCAGGGGTCACTTGCGCAAAAACCCTGCCGTAGTGAAAAAAGAGGTGCCCCCAATGGAATGTAATGTGTAGATACGAGGCACCCTGAAAGAATCAAACGTACCCTTGGCAGTGCATTTCAGGGGTCACTTGCGCAAAAACCCTGCCGTAGTGAAAAAAGAGGTGCCCCCAATGGAATGGAATGTGTAGATACGCGGCACCCTGAAAGAACCAAACGTACCCTTGGCAGTGAATTTCAGGGGTCACTTGCGCAAAAACCCTGCCGTAGTGAAAAAAGAGGTGCCCCCCTTCTACCGTCGCCTTGCCCGTCGAAACCGCGTACCCCGGCCCGGGTCACCGTACATACATACATTCCCCCGTCTCGATGGTTCCCTATGGGACCCGAGGCCTCGTGTCGAAGTTTTTCGCGCGCACGGTTGCTGGGCTTGTTAATTCAGGGTTTGCCGCTCGCTTTCCTGCTGACAAAAAACGAGGGTCTACCCTTAATGACACTATTAACAACGACTCGTTTACCACGGTAGGGTTCGCACGTTTTGGGTCAAAAAGGCCCTGTCCGATTGAGCTTCTCGCGTGAGGAACTACCGGTTAGACATTTTATTAAAGCAATCTGACCAGTGCATATTTTTGTAGGACTACGGACCATGGCATAGAAGCCAAGGGTCGGGTTGTTCGAGGGAATCATGCCTTCGAAGTAATTTTTTCGAATGAGATATCGAGCTCCTCATATAACGACCTCAGGGACCGATCGATCATGCTGCAACCCTACCGTGGGATGGCTCTAAGGTGACATCATCAATATAAAATGTTTCAACGCAGATTATGGCCACTGTTCTTCAATGCAAAAACCGCTTCTTTCACCGTCTTGCCGTTCGCCATGGGAGAGTTATCACCAGCCCCGAGAAGCGCTTGGCCGGTGCATGCGAGAGGGGAACTACAGGGCACCTGGTACGTACGTCTGAAACGCGACAAACGCTTGAAACAGTTACTCTTAGAAGGGTGTGTGTGCTTCGGACGCTACGAACCACTTGATGGATTAGCTAGAAATAATGCTATTATTAGTAGAAACACTACCAATACTGCCGTAGGAACGCTTTCGCGAAGGTAAGAAGCTTCAACTCCATGCCTCTCGTCCGCGGAATCCGGGTCGGTGTGAGCATCTGTGAAAAAGGAAATGAACGTCTTCCTCCCCACGACAACTTTTCATCTACCCGGATAGGCATCAAGCCCGGATTTCAAAGTGTAACCAACATACATAGTGGTGTATGCGATGGCGATTCTCTATATTGGTGAAGGCATGTGGCCTGCACCGGCATGTATGTACGTGTATGTGGGATAGGTCGTAGGAATAGAATAACTCGGCCAGAATAGAAGATGGTGAATACGAGTATGCCTAGGAACGGAATGTTGAAGCTTCTTCGGCCACGCTTTATGGAAGCTTCTTCGGCCATGCTTTACTGAAGTCCTGGTGTTGGCCTTGGATTTCCTCCCATGTATATCTAGCCCACCGCTGGTATGTGCATTACATCATACATATACGGTGCTTAAATATGTTTCTTCGAGGAGTACTAAAGAGGACGTTCGCGTCAGATGGTCTGTTGTTGCCCAAACTCCGTTTTATCTTCAAGACGTTCCGAGGAAGTCCCCTTGCCAGTTCCCCTGCACTATATTACACATAGTGTACCAGGCAGCACATGTTATGTATTGTAAAAACTGTCATATACCGCTGCTGTCGGAGTTCGTTCTCGGATTTATTAAGGAACAAAATTCCATCTGATCTGCAATGTCAAAGACATGATGTCCTATTACAGCAGCAAAGCAGCAGTAGCTACCGGTATGAACATTCACGCGCCCTCCTTCCCCCGTCGCGCCCCGCCAAGAAATAAATCCGCCGGAGAACGTGACCCGATAGATTGCGCGCCCTCTTTACCTTGCGAGCCATCGACGAAGTAGCTTCACCTCCTTAACACGCTTTTCAAGTTCTAATTAGGATCACCCGCCTTTTTTCCCCGCCCTCCCCCGCGATTGCCTAGACCTCAAACTACGCGTGCAGTGAGCTCTTCTGTCATGCGACCTAAAAAAGATGGAACCCCCCCCCCCCCTCCACCTAGAGTCCATGTGTGCAGTAATCTCGTGCGAAGAGTATATATACTCTATGCATATATAATATATATATGCGACCTCAAGAAAATGACCTCGCCCCCCGCCCCCCACACCTTCGTTATAACCCCGCCCTCTCCTCACCGGTCATACGACCGCAGGGGACATACTTCGAAGAATTCTAAGTCATGATAAACTGAGTCGCATTCCAAAGCCGTCAGATTGTGCAACCAAGTAAAACAGGCGATTTTTCCCATGTTTTCCGTGACACCCGATTGATTAACATGTATACCCCTGTTGACCTTGGTACAGGTTAGTACCGGTCGCCCAGGTGGCGTGTCAGGTTACCCTCGAGCCTGGCAAAACAGGTCAGTTTCGTGTGTTCGAATCCCTCTGGGTGCATATTCACTCGTATATATTCGCGAGAACTTTTCCTTGCGCAGAAATTGAATTGCACGGAAAGCGCTAGAAGAGCCTGAGTCAGCAACACTCGATGAAAACTCGACGAGCAGCGGCATTGCTGAACCCTATGCGCAAAAAAAAATGAAGGCGGGAACCGGTTGGGAAGAAAGGACGACATCTTACTTACTTGTGACCACGGCTTGTCCAGATGCTGGAAAGTATATGCGTGTGAAGGAAGAAAAAAGTTTAATGGGGGGAGTCGTCGTCCTGACATCCTTGTTGAGGGCGACACGCACCCAGTGAGTGCGCGATCGGAGTTACTGTACTATTTACTAGTTTCACACACAGCTTGCAGAGATGAGTTTTGTCGAAATCTCCCAAGTTCTACGATCTCACTAAATCTCACAGCTGCTGTAGTCAATGCATTGCAATTTTAATAACACATGCAAAGCATGTATAGACTATCTGGTTAGCATCAGGCCTGGCCTGGACCTCCGCTGGCCTGCTACATATACAGGGAGTATACAAGAACTTGCGTACAAACCCGGTAGGCCCACATAGCCCACTCCAAACAAAGCTGAACCACACCATAACACTTACTCATTGTTTCATACATACTGAATCTCACAGGTGTCTGGTTCTGTCCCCCTCTTTGCCGGTTACACAGTTTCCGTGCGCAGAACAAAGCTGAACGTTTTAGTCTTGTTGACCCAGGGGTATTAGCAGGGGAGTAACCGACCTGTGTCCTTCACGAGGGCAAACACCCCGTAACACGCGCGATGGGAGTATGACATGCAGCTTGCAAAGCTGAGTAAGGATCTAAATATCATTTTGCGTCGATCTCACAGCTGATTGATTTCAGAAGTGGATAATTTTCTGACGATATTTTTTTCAAGTATTAGACTATAATATATGGTGTCTACAACAGCAGGTCAGCAGCAGCAGTAGTACTTCGTTCGGCGGCTATGACAGATATTTTGCTAGGAATACGGCGATATACTTTTTTCGGTGGGGCTTGCCTCGTCGCAGCACCACAACTGGGTCATTCCCGTGAGAGTTCGCTGGAAACATCTGACAGACTGGGAGGAGAGCTATGGGGAAGGTCCTTCTGTGAAGAGAAAATCAGGGCATCCACGTAGAGACTCGTTTTTGGAACTACTACTACTACTACTACTACTACTACTACTACTACTACTACTACCACTACTTCTACTACTACTAGTACTACTACTACTACTACTACTACTACTACTACTACTACTACCACTACTACTACTACTACTACTACTACTACCACTACTACTAATACTACGACTACTAGACTACTACTACTCCTGTAGGTAGGAAAGAGAGGATCTATTTTTGATGCAAGCACAGCAGTACTCTGGATACAGAAAAAAGATCTGGTTTTCCAGCAATCTTGACATACGTGGGCCATAGATCTTGTCTCCCTATCTATATCTATCTAGGATGAGGCATCGGCGCGGACACCGGGCGTGCCGGGTTTTTGAACGCGTGGAACGAAAAGTTCATGTGCGAAGAACCTCCTCTCGCGCCTTTTTTCACCTGTTGTTTCGTAACGAAGGTAGAAAAATGGCAATCTCTGTATTTTCTGTTCGGATGCGATGAGCGACGACGCCCAAGTTTCGCAAGGCCGGGAGTTACCGGGAGTCATGGGAGACTTTTTACTGTTTAAACAGTACTATTTTCTGCGGTGCGTAATGAATAGGAATAGAGCCGGTCGCCCTGGTGGCGTATCAGGTTATCCTCGAGCCCATCATAGGTCAGCTTCGTGCGTTCGAATCGCCCGGAGTGCCCACTTGTATAAATTCGTGGGGGACTTTTTCTTGTGCCCAAATTGACTTGCGGAAACGAGAGAGCGTTTGAGTTAGCAACAATCGATGAAAAATCGACTCGAGCAGTGGGATTGTTGAACCCTACAGACTAAAGGCGAAAAAAAAATGAAGGGAAGAACTGGGGGGGAATTTAGACGACACCTGTGATCACGGCTTGTCCAGGAGCTGGAATAAAGTAGCTATAGATGGATGTGCAAAAAAAAAAGGATTAAAACTTGTCTGTAGCCAACCCCAAATCGAACACGATGTATCCTACGCTTACCCCCCCCCCCCCGCGCGCTCGCGAACGATTTTTTCGCCGCGAATGTTCTTGGTTCTGGGTGTCCGTATAGCGCTAAACACGCTCTACTACTGTAGTCTATATGTGTGTACTACTTCTCTATACGTACTCTCGTACACAGATAGTTGAGCATGCACCTGGTATTACGCCGGCGCCGAAAATGATGTTAGCATGCCTGCCTTCAACGCTTCTCGTTCAATTTGTTTTTCTACGGTACAGTAACAGAGTTTTCGGAAAAATATAACGGAGCCTAAAATGAGAACCAAGCGTTATCTCCAGAACCATGTGGCGTATCAGAGAACCAGAATGATCCTGCGAAACCCCTTGGGCAGCCCTGTGAGAGGAGCTCGTCAGAACGGTCATGCTCCATCTCGTGCCTTCGGGTGGGCGCCAAAAGCGATACAGGAACCTTTCACCCAGGTTCACACCGTCACCCCAATACCCCCCGTATTATCAAGCCCTGGGCGACAAGTAGGTCCCGCTGATCCCACATACGTAAGATGTTGTTAAACGCGGTGTTTTTGCCATGACATTGACAAACTTTCATAAATAATCACCAGGGTCAGGACATACGAGGCGCGAGGTACTACTTCATACTCCGTGCCGGGCAGCAGTCCCCGGTACCGGTGGGGAACCTGTGCTTCCTGAGCACCGGCACCAGTGGGGTACCTGGTATTCCGGTTGTGTCGTGTCTTGCGTTTTGTTCCTCCTTGCTCCTCTTCTTCCTGTTACGCATAATATTTTGCTAAAAAATATGTTTTTTTTAGTTGTATATATTATTTTATAAAAATATATTGCAAGGACGTCAGCCGTGAGTTCGACGAATTTCAGGTCAATACTCATCTTAGCAAGCTGCGTTGTTGGTACTTGTAATATACTATGTGGGTGAGTTTTTTAAATAATGGGACGGGTCATCATATTGTTCTGTTAAAAGACAAACACAACAATATAATACGAGAATATACATATTTTATAAAAAACATTTAAAGGACGTCAGCCGTGATTTCGTTGTTCAGTTCAGTTCACTGGGTTTTCAGTGAGTGGGGTGTAATTCAACTCCTTCGGGCGCGTTATTGCATCTTGGAAATACTCATTTTGTGTCGCCATCCTTGTTAAACCACGTAAACGAATATGTGAGAACAGCATGTTATACCAAGATACCGCTGATACTGATGTAACCAAGTTTTGAATCGTCCGTCCCGGGGAAAATGTGTGCTTCTACGGCACGAAGTTGTTCGACGAGTGGAACATCAGGCACGGATGTATTGAGAAAAAGTCTATCGTATGCCAGAATCAGTCTTACTTGCTTTTTGTTATTCCCAAACAGTCCCTTTTTTTGTTGTCGACAGCATCCAGCTAAAAATCTCGGAAGACCCCCAGCGAGCTTCTGTGCACGCTGTGTGGTCGCAGGTTTATTTCCCCTCGCCCCGGTTAAAGATTGCCCTCTTCCTCATGGCGCATACTCGTCAGCATTCATGGCCGCAATTCAGCAGCCTTTGCTCGTCGGTTTGCATCGAAGTTTGCCAACTCGTGGTCGTGCTCTCGCCCTTTCGACCCGTGAATTTTTAAGAAAGAGGTCTCGAACCTACCACGACTTTCGACCTCTCTAATTACGCGGCTTACCATTCAGCCACGGGAGACGCCGGCTGCTCAGTACGGTTTGATCATTACCAGGCAGGGTACGTGTATTTGTCGTGTGTGGATGGGCGTTATTAGCGATGTTTTCGTCGTGATCCGAGAAAGGTACATGAAGCAAACACGAAGATGCTGGAAAAAAACAACAGAGACTGGAAGAAGGTGTACGCAGAAGATGGGTGTAGAGTGGTGGTATCCGGGCCAGAAGCGAATTATCCCCATCCCGCCTAACTGCGTACTTCATATCATGCTCCGTGGTATATCACAACGGGCGCTCTATTGTTGGGGTTGGGGTTGTTGTTCTCACGTAACAAAACTCGGATCTCGTCAAATCCGTGGTCACCGGGCAGTAAGCTGAAGTCACGGTGGAGTGATAAACACCTCGCTGCCAGGAATATTTGGACATTTATTTTTGCACGACGGTAGCTGTGTGTCTTTTGCCTTGACTAGATCTACGCCTATACGTTGTAGTATACGGCTTCTCCTGAAGTTGTGTTGGACAGATTGTGAAGCCTGCCTCGAAAGGGGTGTCAATTGGCATCCCCGACGCGCCCCCCACCTTCAATAGACACCTTCAACAAGATACAGCAACCGCACGTCTTTCGTCGTCGTTGTTGATCTATCTACCCACATTTGTCATTCTTAATTTTTGTCGTCAGCGTCATCAGCTCTGACCACTAAATATACGGTACACCAGGGGCCTTGGTACCAGGTACTACTGTATTGGTTTTGTGTAATTCTACGTGGTGTGCGTTCCTCGCACATTAAACCTTGGTTGATACAAAAACTGATATTTCCAAGCATTGCATTGCGTGTCGTGTACCAGGTATTGCACAATTAACGTTCCACTCGTCGCGTAATTTACTAACAAAATAGTCCCCGAGGAAGTCGTTAGCGTGCGTATTACATACCGGTACCTCGAGCAGGAAATAAGAAACCGACAAGTTAAGTAAAACTGAAATATTGTCCTGAACACGCTTTATTTATTATAAAATACGTAGTCCATCATTAACAGTTACAAGGTATAGTCTGATGATATACTCAGTATATAATGCGCTGTCGTGCTGTAACAAACACGAGTGTTCCATTTCTTACTAGTAGCGGCTGTGGTCTGTGAATTCACGATAAAGCACTTGGTTCGAATATCATTTTCTTGAATTTTATACCTCAATGTAGTCTATATAAATTCTAAATTTGATATCATGCGACATTTCACTCTATAAAAAGTTATTCGCCTGCTCGCTGCAAGGTAAATTATGTGTCACTCCAGGTCTTACCACAATGTGGGATGGGGCGGGGGGGGGGAAGGGGAGAAGGGAAGAGGGGGCGTCATGCGAGCCCAAGAGACTGATGTCTGGCTCTGGCCATCATCGTCTTGAAATTTGTGGGCCTTTCAATGGCCGTCACTAAATAGCGTAAGAGCGCCCTCTGACTTCTTCGCCGTGTTGCGTTCTCTCCCCAGTGCCGTTGATGACGCATTTGATACCATCTATGAGCCTATACCGTCTCTATTTAGTCAGCTCCGAGGGTCTGCTTGTATGACATTTTTTCTGTTTCCCTTTCCTTGCTTCCCCTTGGTGTCTTGTCTTGCTTTTCTTGTCTGTTCTTTTCTTTTCCTTCTGGCTAGTCTAAGCTTTTTTTTTTTTTTTCCATTAGACTTTTTAATCAATTTGCGTCTGTCGTGCGTGGGCATAGTGATGGGTACTACGTGCAATATATACGCGGTAGTCTTCCTTGGGTGGCAAGCGGTATAGTCGGTTTTTCCAGGCGCGAGTAGTGAGACGTATGCACCAGTACGGACCTGGCTCGTCGTAGACTGACACCCCGAGACACTTTGTATATGTTTCTGGCGGGGGCATCATTGCGTCAGTCGTGATGTATGCGTGTACCACCTTTGGTTTGTGTGTGTCTATTCCCTGGGGTATTCCTCAGCTCCAGAGTGACTGGAGCTTGTCCTGTGAGCACGGAGTTGATTGTGCGAGTTAATGTGAGAACAACAACAACAACAACAACAACAACAACAACAACAACAACAACAACAACAACAACAACAACAACAACAACACTCGATGAAAACGAGACGAGCAGTGAGATTCCTGAACCCTATGTGCGATGAAAATTGAAGGCAGGCAGGAGAAGGGACGACACCTGTGACCACGGCTTGTCCAGACGAAGGTAGAGATGTGTGTGAAAAAAAATAAAAAACGCACTGGAGCACAGGGCTTGTGATACGGACGTATGATCCAGCCGCGTATGTATGAAGATCCGCCACCTATGCCAGGCGACGTCATCTTCTTAGACTCCCATAATTTGTAACACGACACTCCCGGCATTCTGAGCGCCTTGGGGATTACATGCTGTACGCACAGCTGTACGTATGGTGTATGGTGTAGTTTATCCGGGGTTGGGTACATCATCAGCGTACACGGGGCCGATTGCTCATTATCAGGTTGGACCCTAAGCTTTAGAGGTTTCTGTTTCGTGACAAAAAAAAACACACCACTATAGACTGCATCATTGAAAGCAACGAGCCCAGTGAAATATTTTGCCTCTCGTCGAACACAGGATTTGACCGTGTCCTCCGGAAGAAAGAATGCAGGAACAAATCTAACGGCAGAGGTGGAAGTCGGCTCCGTCCATGCTCTTCTTATCCTTTGTTAATCAACAATGCATACCTGGCACGATAGATAGTACACTACACGCTCGACAGTGAAATGATCTTTTCGGAAACTTTTCAATGTGTTCGCGAGTTTCATTTTTTCAGCCCAACAAAATCGACTTTTCTGCGACTTTTCTGTACGAGAACCACGGGGTATCTTTCATGGTTGAAACCACCCCTGTAACAATATCACTCCGTCAAAACCAGCCCGTTATTCCTTTTCAACAAGAAAAAGAGAATTCCAGGTGCACCACGCTCACCCCCCCCCCCCCTCGCCGACATCACCGTTTTCAAAACCACACCGCTCACTCCTTTCCACGCACCCCACACCCACACACCCACCACTCCTCCTACCAACTTTCAGCCCGCCAGTATACATTCAAGGAGGAATTGCGGCGTGTTCATCGTGATGATGACAACAATGATCCGAACGGCTGCTATATTGCTGGCAGCCAAGTCGGCAAATGCGAAAAACACAGCTTCACCGAACGATGCCATCCCGAAACCGGACTGCGACTCCAGCCTCTCGGTGTCATTCCGATATTCATCAGGGTCGGAGCGACTGTACGTCGAGTCGGCGGACGGCTCTACTAGAGGTGGATGCGTCACCCTCACCGACATCTGGGAAGAGCTGGACGGAGCCGCGCCGTTGTACGCAGTGGATCCGGACAGCGGTGACGTGAGCAGCACTGCGACGGGAACATGGCTGCTGACGGAGCACCTGTGGATTGAAGACGGCATTACTCTTCAGGTTAGTGCCCTTTTCCCGGTCGGTCTGCGATATTTCTTGCGACTGCAGGCTGTGCACGGAACGTGCCTGCCGACCTGCGCGTAGCCACCTGTAGATATCGTACCCAATATACGTACAAGTAATAGCCCGCGTGCTCAAGTGCATGGAGGAATTGGTATATAATTTAAAATCATCCTGTTGACCCTGATAGCTACACTGTAGTTGTAAGGGGAGTCGCCGACCTATATCCTTAATGAGGACACACAACTCGTAATGCGCGCGATCGGAGTATCACACACAGCTTGCAAAGATGAGTTTCGACGAAATCTTCGATCTCACAGCTGGAGTGTATTTTAATTTTTATAATAATTTGCTGTACATTACAATATATGTACCTGGTCTTCATTTATACAGTATGTACCCGGTATACTGGTATACTGTGTTGGACGTAGCTTTTATCAGATGTCGCAGGGCGGTTACGGTAGGAGGAGCTGTTTTCCCCTTTTTTGAAGAAGCACAAATTCCAGTATACGTGTATTATTCTGCCAAGGACACCCGCACAGACGGAAAATTCGACGACAACAACCTGCTCCCAGATATTTTGCAACTGCGTAGTTGCGAAATCAGAATGCACGCTATCTGGTACGGATTAACTTTAATGCTGGTGATGTAAGACCTGGACCTGATTAGGTTAGGCGATCCTGGGCGATCTTTAATAGGGGTTCCCAGGTTTTGACGCGACACACGACGCCAAATCTCTGCTTCCAACAAAGTCATTCTCTGCTCCCCCTTGACACCCTGGACTTACCCAGATTAAACCCACACCCGGACCTGAGTCAGCCCCCGAACATTTTAATTACCCCGGTGGTTTTTCTGCATCCGACAGGCCCCACCTATCACCATTCCCCGACCGCAAACTCTTTTTTTCAACGTTTGTTCGCATCATAACGAATTATCAGAGGCAAAATTCGTATGCATACCTACGTACACAGCGTGCACGTTTATTTTGTCGATGTTTGTTGCGTGGAAGCGCTACTCTAATGTGCTTTAGTGGGCCATCTCCGCGGCAAATATTTCCCCTCGAGCGGCTTGACGGCCAGGGAGTCCGTGCAGGGACCAGGTCCGAGTTTAGTGGAGGTTGCAGGGCACAGGATACTTTGTGGCAGGGCATTCCTGTAGTATCGTCCTTCCGTCGTGCTCACCCATACGAGGTGCCCGGGTACACACACATGTATGTTTCTAGCCATCCATACCGTAGCTCCAATTCATTCACCTCCGCCCCCCCTCCCTCCCCAAACCCCTCCTTCCCCACCACCCGAACCATCGCCTAGACCTCGCATCATGCGTATAGCAAGTCCCTACATCTGTGCGACCTAAAGCTGTTGCAAATCCCCTCCCCCCCTCCCCTCCCCTCACCCAACCCCCCCCCCCCCCCCCCCTCCCATCCCTTCGAACACTGCGCCCCCTCCTCACTGGTTGTATGACTTACAGCATGCACCTGATAAACTGATGCATTTCCTTCCACAGCTGTCATATTTTGTCCCCCTCAAGAACGGGTTTTTAGTTTCCGCGCACAGACTGACTAACATCACCCTGTTGACCCTGGTACAACCTACACTGTAGTTGCAAGGGGAGTCGCCGGCCTAATAGACCCTTAATATAGAACACACATCCTGTAATACGCGCGATCGGAGTATCACACACAGCTTGCAAAGATGAGTTTCGACAAAATTTTCGATCTCACAGCTGGAGTGTATTTATATTCTCAGAATATATGTGATGTCGGTGTAGTCTTGCGTGCATGACCTATACATGCGTGTACATGCGTGCCGCTGTGCGTATGCTTCGAAGTATTCATGTAAGAACAACAACAACAACAACATAGGATGGGTGCGCTTTGAAACGTTGCGCATGTTAACCTTGCAACGTGTTATTATGTAGATAATCCGTACGTGGGTATAGTACCTGTTATTTTAGCACACAGATAATGGCCGTTTGCGTGGCGGGTTTGCTTACGTATAGGTGCGTTGGCACGCACGAGACTGCAACTGCGACATTGTCCAAACCAATGAACTGGTCTCTTCACTTTGTGAATGTCTAGGTATACGGGACTTCAGCTGGGGGCGATGCTGACGAGCTGCGCCTACTGAGCACGAGCGATATGTACCTTAACTTGCGCGCATACGGGGCGAGCCTGGATTTCGTGAGCACCAAGGTCAGTGTGGCGTAAGCGGACATGGATGGACATTTTTGTCGCATTATTGCGCCGTCACCACTTCTTGCTTAATCGGAGGTGCACATGTTTCCGAACATGTCCGCAACGTGACGCGAACATGACGATGTCAATTCACTGCCGTCTGGTGTGTGGTCTTAGACAACTCCACATCATGTGCTGTGGTTCATCAGTTATGTGCTTTCAGCCGCATATGTGGAAGCTCAGTGATGCATCTTGGTGGATTTAGGATTTCGCTCTCATGCGTTGTTTGAAAAACCTCGCCCATTTCATACCTGTGTTGTGCAACCCCCCCCGCAAACTCCAAGATGTTTGTACCGAGAAAATCGAAGCTATTTCATGTTTTAGGTGAGAATTCGGTTGCTGTATTACCACAATGATCGCGTTTCGCTCTCGCGCTGACGCCGTTCTGGGGTTTACGTGGGTTATAATGAACAGCGAGAACCATCGATGCAACGTTATATTGGAAGGGGTTATTTGGGCAACTCGTCAAGTTGTTTGATTAGCTACTTACCGTGGGTGGTAGGGAGACCCCTGAGGTTGGTTTATGGATGAAACAGCGATGTATTCGCACCCAGCACGCGTTTCCATCTTGGCTGTATCGTGTTTTGCTGCACACACAGAAACACCTGTTTTCTACGTTTGTAGCCCTTGTTCATGTCTAAAAGTCGCCGTAGTTTTGGGTAAGTAAGTCGTCGCCCCCACCAGCCCATGTGTGTTCTCATTCCTCCTTCCGATTTTATCGTAATTTCGTTCAATGTACTTTGTGGTTGGTGGAGCGTTCGTTGTAACTCCTTGGCCCATGGAAACAGACTGTGAAACTTTCGGGCTTTGGGGGGGGCTCTCGCATGAGACATTCGACCCCTTCATAGATTATCGTGGTCGCCCCTCCGCTCCTCAGGTGTTCGCGTGGGACACAGACAAAAACGCCGTTGACGAAGACGAGGACGATGGACGGTCGTACATCAGTGCTGTCTCCGAGATCGTCACGGATGAAAGCGAGACCTGCAGCACCAGGGCGAAGACCACCATGGGAGAGGCAAGGATGGACATCGAGGACAGCGAGATGGCCTACCTCGGATTCCACGATAGCGAGAGCTACGGCCTCACATGGAAGGTGTGAAGCGGCAGGGGACGTGTAGTACGAGGACATGTCCTAAGATGCAAGGCCGTGGTAGGCCCTTGTTCACTGCCACACTTGAGTTATCACACTGTTAATAGCATACTCGCACGAGTGACTCTGTGCGTCGCCCGACAAAAACTCTTCCAAGATATTTGTTTGGCGCAGTGTGTAGCTAGCAATTCCACTGCACGGAATCACATCGCCAAGTTAAAGTGGCACCAAAGCTAAAGACGGCAAAGGAACAGGGTGATCACTCGCACGAGTGACTCGGAGCCGTTGAACAAAATGTCTCCAAACGTGACCCCCCTACACTAAACACGTAACCTTTAAAAAGATTGTGTACTGGGCATCCCAACAGTCGGCCAAGATGTAGTAGGATATAGACTAGTCGACAACGACTCGGTGGTGTCTCCCTGACGTCTTTATGTCTCGCCGCAAACAACGCGCGCGGCTACCGCAACATGCTTCAAACCAAGTCTTGTGGTATTAGGCTTTCTACCTCAAGCTTGCGAGATGCACTTCTAACAAACTTCTAAACAGTGTGTCGCGTATTCTCGTCACAGGTTCGAGGCCTCTGTTCCGAGCTGACCAACCCGGAAGTGTTTGACAATGTGAACGTCTACGGCAACATCTACGACTCGGACATCCACCACAACCACTTCGGAGTCTACACGTACGGTCACCAGCAGGGAGACTGGAGGAGGAACAAAATGCACGACAACACGGCGTACGGTTTCGACCCCCACGACGACAGCGACTTCCTGACAATCCACGACAACGAAGTCTACAACAACGAGAACCACGGCATCATCGCCTCCAAGCGCTGCAACGGAGTGTCCATTCAGGTATGGAAAAATTAATAAGCAACACCAAGGGCAGAGGATCCATCTGACGTGTTTGGCACCAGCGTCAGTACCTTACATTTGGAGCGTATATGATGCATCCTTAGCAGCCTTCTTGCCGGAGAGAAATGCCCGCGCAGATTCAACAGGCAGTCACCGTTTTTTTGACTAGAAGGCATACCCGCAACGAACCTGGAACCTTTTCAATAAGCCACAATCATGGCCTACTGCGATATACCTGCGATGCACCCTGAATAGTCAACATCGTTGGCGTTGGCATCCAGCGGTATGGCAATCGATTATGAGTAGCGCTTCTCATACTCGGACGTCGCACCTTGTCTAGATTCCTTTTCGCTTGTTACCGCGGGAGATCTTCAGTAGTGCCCGTGACCTAGTCGTTCGTTGGTTTCCTACCACTCGATGCTCTATGTCGCGTTCTGTCTCCCTTAGACAGGAGTTTCCTTCTCCCTTGTGCAATCTATCCAACTAACCTATACCCTATCTCTTCGCCGACGTGTTGATGGACAGGGGAACGAGGTTTACGGTGGTGGTGATGAATCTTGCGGCATATTCCTGCACCGAAGCGGCGACGACGCCACCGTCAAAAGTAAGCACACCGCATGCATTTGTTGTGTTCATAGGAAGCCGTTGGGTGCGCACCGATGATTCCCACATTTTGGTGCTCGGTGTTGTCGATACATCTGTCTGCTTTGCTTGACTGTGTATATATCTGGGTCTGCTGTGTGTTTCGTGGGCTGTGGTTTGGACTCGGCGGCATTTGGTTTTCGAGCTCTTCTTCGAAAGCACAATGCCTGTCAGTGCATGTGTAGGAGGCTTGCCCAGTTTATACTCTAGTGACAGTGAACTTATGGCGTGAGTTCAAATGGCCTGTTTTCCGACAGGACGGTATCATAAAATTACGCCAGATGCTTACCCCAGCGCTGTTTCGGTGAAATCTGGTTTTGTCGATGATTATTGGACCCATAAACTGCCAACGTAACATCTATGTTGTGTTTCAATTACGTGCTTGCCAATGTGCAGCAACCCATTGTTGTAGGTCTATGCTAACCTGCGCCCCGTTCGACTGCGACTCCATTTTGAACTGTTTGGTACATGATCTTGTTCCAGACAACTACTGCCACGACAACGGCGACGCTGGGCTGGCCATGATGGAAAGTTTCAACGCCCAAGTGCGCAACAACGTGTTTGAGAACAACAAGTACGGCATCCGGATGTCCGTAGGATGCGCCGACAACGTCTTCGTGAACAACGACATCATCGACTCCACCAAGTGAGCAACTGCCATATGCCCGATTTACACGAAGCCGGACTGGTTTTCGCGTGTTCGCAGCTCTTCCATATTTCGCGCGATGCGGCATGATTTCGTCTAGTGGGATTACTTCGCTTGGCGGAACACGCCTAGGGCTCCGTTAACCTCACGATCTTGTTTGTCTAGTAAGCTGGAAATCTATAACATTGATATAGCACGTGCCACGGGTTGAATCGTAGGCCACACTCTTGTGCTAAACCTGTTGTCCTCAAATGATTATTGTGTCGCGTTCTCAGGTACAATATTTACACGTACGAAGGAACTGACGACCCGTGGGTCGCGGATTCCAACAGAATGGATGGCAACCGCTTCACTAGGAACACCATCGTGGGCAGTCCGGAGAGCATCAAGCTTGTCTCGGCCGACTATACAAGGTTCAGCTTGAATACGTTCGATGATGTCACCAAGATCCGCTTCGAAGACTCTACGAACACCATCATCAAGCTAAACACCGGGCTGGACGACGCCAAGATGACGATAACCGACTCATGTTTCCACAAGAATTCCGACGATATGTTTGTCCCTCTTTGCTAAGGGCAGCAGGATCTTAACGTTCCTTTTGCGGGAGGAGGCTTAGGGTACCGCTGGAGTAATATGGTCCCTTAATAGTGCCGGTTGAGTGGTCTGGGTCACCTGATGTAATGCCTGGTAAAATAGGTTGGCACCATAGAAGCAACCGGTATTGGTAGTACCGAGAGCAGCAGCAGTGGCCGATATACAGTGCCGATATCGATGATTGACACACAACGGGTACTTTCGAGAGAGACCCACTCTGTCACCTGCACCGTTTGTGCAGACTACTGACTGAGTCAATTTTTGTCGGGCGGTTTTTTCGCCCCGGCCGTGCTCCTGAAACGGCGCGGTCATGAAGCCGAGGGTTCTGCAGTGTGAACCTGCCCTTTCGCCTGCGTCTTGAGCATACGGGGGTGCGCGCATTGTCAAGATTTTGCGCCGCGTATACTTGTGTATGAGGATAATCCAGTCCATCCTCCGGTGACGGGCGGCGGCGTTCAATACTGTAGCAATGTAAGCTCTTTTTTGGGTGGCGACCTCTACTAGGATTTTTTGTTTTGGGATCGTTTTTGGGCGTCGTTCCGACACCTGTTTGTCGAGGGGTACTGAATAGTGTGGCTGTAGCTGATTGTGTGAAACTGACTCGTGTCGGGCCTGTCACGCAGAAAAGCAAAGCAGCAGCGCAGGTTTATCGTTTGTTTATGGGTATATTTGTCTAGAATATTGTGCGAATACGGGTAGAATAATATGTGCGAATGCGTTGTAGGATAATTAGGACGCGCGTTTTCCAGGGAAATTGCTTGACCGTGAAACCGAGGTGTAAGTAGTTGTTGGCGTCGTGCTGTTGTTGTTTAAATCGTGTACCGCTACCATTTGTACCGCGTAATGCTGTATGTAGACAGTCAATCGTTGTTGGCATTTCCGTGGCCGGGGGAGATCCAACTACGATATGAGGTTGCCGTTGCTGGTGCCGGGTTGCCAGTCCAAGGGTAAGGGGATTTTTTGTTTTCCGTCAACGCACGGTTGGGTGCCGTATGGAAGAACGTTGTTTCTTTTTTTATTTGTCAAGCAAGGTGCATTGCGTTTGTAGAGCAAAATACATCGTTGTCAGGTATTGGAGACAAGCCCACCCGGCTTGATTTGGGAAAAAAAAATCGATGCAGTCTAGACGTGTAAAGTGTACCAGAGGGAAGCCAGGGACAACCTACGTCGACCCGTTTCGCGTGCCGAGTCGCACCTTGAGAGCAAAGCAAATGGTCGGGGTTCACACCGCCTCGGCACAGGCACGGGCGCCCTTGTTGTACGTTGTACGGTGGATGTATAACATTCAGTATTCCTCTTTAAACGTCGTTGATTTGTTGCCGAGGGTGAACAAGATTGAGGGGGGTGCACGTGCTAGTAGCATAGTTAGTTGGAACCAGCTACTCATTGCAAATACAATAACAATTTTGGCCGTACGATGCGAAGGAAGCATGCGCGTAGATTCCGGTTGAGCTTGGATTCGCCTGCATCTCAAGGGTAAACGTTAAGTAGGGTATGGGTTGCGCACTGCCTGGGCCCGTTCCATTGAGCCACCGTTGGAATTGTGTATTTACCAAGTCATAGGTACGTCAGGGTGCCTGTCTTGGAAGGGCACGCCCTCGGGTTGGGGTGTACAACGTTGTGGTGCACATCTTGCGCGACGTTGAGAAGTATTCAAATTGCAGCAGGTGGTCTACTGCGCAGTACCTAGCAGCTTCAAGGTAGAACGGGTTACACTCAACCCAGCTTTTACTGCGCTGAGGGGATTTGACTGCCAAACTCTTCTGTGCACGGTGCAGGCATTGTTGAATGGGGTCATTCGCAACGAACTGTGTTCACTGTTCGATTGTATGTGGCCCCAAGTCACCGCATTAAATATTTATGGATTTTCACAAAAGTTTACTTTCCACCCCCTTATTTGCATGTTGAGCATATCGTACTCGTACGACGCATTGCCAGTTCAACCGGTTCCTACACTTTGCATCTGCCTTGGTTTCTGCACTATTAGTCCATATATTCATGGTTTCGCAAATGTTTCCGTTGCGCTCTCCAGCACACTGGAGGAGTGCATCATAATAATAAGAGCAAAACCTGCCATGCATGGTGCGCCGAATACCAATGATTTTCGCCCAACAATGCAGCATCCTTCCCTGGGTGCACCTCTTTGAGCACGCTCCGTTCATTCGTGACTTCGTTACGGGGGCTGATACCCTGAACTCCAGTACACTCGAGTACACCATCCAGCGGACACCAGACCTGTACAAGTTAGCCTACCAACGCACATGGTTATGTGGCTGATGCTGCAGTAACAATTGTTGATACATATAAACTTGGTTCACACGACGATTCTTCAAAACATATACAGCATATGTAGACTGCAGTATATGGTATAAAAATAAAAATACACTCCAGCTGTGCAAGATCGAAGATTTTCTCGAAACTCATGTTTGCACAAACTGTGTGTGATACTCCGATCGAGCGTGTTACTGTGTGTGTACTTAATAAGGATGTAAGTCGGCGACTCTCCTTGCAGCTGCAGTGTAGCTTGTACCAGGGTCAGCAGGGTGATGTTAGTCAGTCTGTGCGCGGAAACTATAAACCCCGTTTTTGACGGGGACAAAATCTGACAGCTGTGGAAGGAAATGCATCAGTTTATCAAGTGTATCCTGTAAGCCGTATAACCGGTGAGGGGACGACGGAGTTTTAGAGGGCGTGGGGGTCTGGGTTTGAACAAGAGGGAGCGGCGGGGTGGAGGGGGAAACGGGCGGGGCAACTCAATCTGTGCGCGGAAACTAAAAAATCCTTTATGGGAACAAATCTGACGGTTGTGGAAGGAATGCATCAGTTGATCATGTATATCCTGTAAGTCGTACAACCAGTGAGGAGAAGGCGAAGTGTTCGAGGGGCTGGGGGATGGGGGGGATTTCCAACAGCTTTATGGCGCATAGACGTAGGGGTTTGCTATACGCGTGGTGTTAGGTTTAGGTGATGGTGTGGGTGATGGGGAATGAGAGGTCGTTGAGGAGGGGGGGGGGGGGTTGGAGCTACATCATGGATGGCTAGAAAGATAATGAGGTGATATCAACTGCGTGGAGTAGTTTTTGTTTTTTATTTATCCTCCGGCGGATGGGAAAAAATAAAGCTTTAGCTCACCACACTTCCCCGTATTTTCATACGCGTCGTGCGTCGATTCAACTCAGTTGCTTTCGCAGTCCAACGCTAGCTGGCGCACCCTTCGGGTCCCATTGTAGGTATAGTGTAAGCTGTCCCTATGAGTGGTCTTCGTTACAACCCCGGTAGCGCAAGCTGCCGTTGTATACGGGTGCGTGTGTATGTCGACCCGGCCTGTCCCCTGAGGGTCAGGTTCGGTGGAGATAGCCACCCGGAATGTCATCTTTCCGGGTAGTGTGGGACTTGCGCAAGAGCTCACCCACTAACAAAACCCCTGGCCATGGGAGATGGCCTTCCGCCGGACTTGGTCCAGTTACGGTCCACCCTACCCATTCAGGCGTTGGTCCTGCGTGGAGTAGTGTGTATTACTCTGGCAGACTTCGTTTTTAGGTGGGGGGGGTTTAACAAGAGGAAGAGAAGGAGAAAAGGGGGGGAGGGGGGGGGGGGGGGGGGGATTGGAGCTACGGCATGGATGGCTTGAATGGTCATGAGGTTATATCAGTTGCCTGGTAGTATTTACTGCTCTGGTGGGTAGTGGGGAAGGAGGGGGTGATGGGGGAGGGGGGATTTGGGCTACAACATGGAGGGCTTGAAAGATAGTAAGGTGATATCAACTGCGTGGTGGTGTTTATTGCTCTGGCAGATTTCGAGTTTTGGCGAGACGTTTGAACAAGAGCGAGCGGGGGGAAAAGAGAGGGGGGTGGGGGGGGGCGGGGACGAAATGGAATGGAGCTACGGCATGGATGGCTAGATACACAATGAGGTGATATCAGCTTCCTGGTAGAGTTTATTACTATGGCAGATTTTGATTTTAGGTTGGGCGTTTGAGCTCGTTCGAACAAGCGAGGTTGGGGGGGGGGGGGGGGGGGGTGAGGGGGGGGGGGCGGGCGGGACAACTCAATATGTGCGCGGAAACTATAAATCCTTTTCGGGGGCACAATCCTGACGGTTGTGCATCACTTTTGTGTCACCTACCCGATAATGTTTATATTGTTCTAGCAGATTTGACATCAGGTGTGATGTGCAACACAATTTTCATTTGTGGTATACAACGTGCTATAGCTTCGTGGTGTGTTGTTTTACATGAATCGCAATTTAGAACATTTGCATCTCGAGAGGTGGAACCATGTAGGTATCATGATTTTACCGTGCTAATGTGGGGCTCTGAAGTCGCTAATATTAAGACAGAGATACACATTGCAAAGTACAACAAGCGAGGTGATGTGGTCATGCAATGTCACCACCGTTAAGCAGGAGGGGAAGAAGTGCAACAGCCATTGTTTTGAAGGAACGCTTGATGCACCCGCGCTAAATTGCGCTACTTTGTTAGGCATACTTCGTTTGGCAGAGGTATAAATATAATGAATCGAAACAAACTTGTGCAATCTGTTGGCCATAATTGGGTACCGCGTTGTGTAGTGTTCAGCTGCCATCGTGGCATCTTGGTATTCACGTGCGACATCGAACAGACGAGAAAACCACGAGGTTGGTGGTACTGTTCAGTGAACCGGTAAAGGAATAGGCGGCTTGCTCTGGCCGGATTTGTCAGTGGAGTTGTCGGCGTTACCACCTAGACGTACAACGGCATCGAGCAGCTGCTCCGAGTATATTTTGGTGTATTGCCTGGAACTGAAGCGTTAAACTACGGAGGATGGTGGTAGCTATGTCACCGCGAACCAGATGCCGCAAACTGCCTGGGCTTGAATACTGTGGCTGGATATCATTGTTGACACGTGCTGGGATAAACATGCATGGGTACATTGTCGTCGAGACGCTTCTGCTTTGGCTTCTAAAAGGGGAAACTATTGTTCAATACCCTTCCTTGTGCAATACCTTCGTATCGTGCTCCTTTTGTCAGTGTACACGTACCTTTGCAACAATAGGGGTGGGTTGCACCATATAGTTGTTCCGTGGCGGGTGGGGGCTTAAATGTGTATCTCCGTAATGTGTTTGAGCAGCCCCCCCCCAAACCGCGGGTGGCACCGCAACCGTGACGTTGTGTTTCGTTGACGCTAACCTATCGGAGAGAAGGCTGCACACGGACGGACAAGAAGAAACTAGTGCTTCGTATATAGTAACTAACCGTTTTCAGATCATCACCTCATCGATGTAGGACCCGTCCATGTGCTACCGCGCCGTTCTAGGTGCTAGGGTAGAGGGGAACCACGTTTGTTTCTGAGGTTTCTCACTTGATGAGCTCTACCGCCATAGCACAAACAAAACGAATTTTTGGTGAATTGAATGTGCAACCCCGCACCATGATCGAAACATCGAGGGTACGGTAGGGGAGTAGCCCCTCTGTCACTACCGGGTCCGAACTATCACGTTATACCTTGTCATACTCGCGCAAGTGACTCTGCACCTCACTGACAAAAACACGTTCTGAATCGTTTTTGGTGCAACGTAGATAACCATCATTTTCGTGTTTAAATGTCGAGAATGTTAAGCAGCACGAAAGTAAGTCTGTGACTGCCAGGAATAGGGGGGTCACTCGCGCGAGTGACACCGAGCCACTGGAAAAAAAATGCGTAAAAGTTTGGCCAAAAGGGGGTAATCCACCCCCCCTACCGTAGCATTGGCATTTAGCGCTGCCTCTTGGCAATATACAACATGTTTTGTTAGTGCAAGAGAAGAACTGAAACCCGACGATGTTGCGTTGACGAGTGTCGTCGCTACAAAAATAGTATATATTCCTGAAAGTGCTACCTCCATGGTGGAGCACGCCGCTTAAAGTCTGCGCGGTCGACTTCCCCTGTTTGTGACGTACATGACCTTCATGTTTTCGCGAGCGTTCAATTGTGAACATCTCCATGTATCGACCCACGCGTGAACCGTGGATATTATCCACCGCCAACCAACGGGTGACCCTTGAGCGACCCATGGACGACTCGCGGGTGGCCTATCGTTGATCCGCGGACGACCCATGGACGAGCGACGGACAACCCGCAAGTCTGATATGGAATACCCACGGATGTTCCCGTGGACGTCCGTTGGAAGGCTCACAGGACACTCACGGGCGACCCAGGTGCGACCCCAAAACTCTAGCGGGTGACCAACAAGGAACTCACGGACTAGTTATGGGCTACACGTGGTTGACCAGTGGCCATCCAACGGGTGACGCCACGGGCGATCGACGAGCGACTGATCATGGATTCACAGGCGATCAATGGAAGATCCCTCCGGAGAATTGCGTTTGGATTGCACACGATCGTTAATAATGGACACATGTGTGATCTATCAAGCGGTCAACGGGCGAACCATTGACTGGCTAGTTCCATATAATCGAGAATATGCCGCGGGTGACTCACGGGCGGCGGCCCATCAGCGACGCGCCTGTAATCCGCTCGCGGATGTGGAGGAAATACCCAAAGCAAAATGGCAATGGTATGCTCTGTACACCACTGCGGTGTTGTCAAACTAATTACAGTGACGGTCCAAGGGTAGCTAATATGCTACTCGTGGGTCACACATGGGTCACTCGTGCGTCACCGCTGGGTCGTCCGTGGTTCATCATACACATGCACCGCCCGTGTTTCGGCAGTCGGTTACCGTGGCTCACCCGTGTGGTTTACCCATGACTTCATGGAAATAGTCCGTGAGTTGTCCGCGGGTCAATAGTGGGCCCATGGGCCGCCCGTGGGTCATCCTTGGGTACGCCATGAGATACCCACGAGTAGCCCATGGGTCATCCCTGGGTCTCCCGTAGGCCGCCCACGACCATATCGCGGTATCCCGTGGGTCTGATTTAGGTTACACGTGGGTCACACGCCCGTCATCCATGAGTCACCCTTGGGCCGATCGTATGTCCCCCGTATGTCATTCGTGACTTCACAGTACTAGCGCGTGAGTCGCCCAGTGCTCATCTGCCATGAGTGCATTGAGTGTATGGATCTTTTGTAGGCGACGGGCAGCCTATGTATCGCCCGTAGATATTGAAGGAGGGCATCTGTGGGTCTTCCGCTGGGTTTTTCGCGGGTTATCCATGGATCTCCCATCGATAGTCCGTGGGTTACTGGCGGGTCACGCATAAATCCATCGTACTGGCCCTTTGGTCCCCTATAAATGGCCCATGGTTCACTAATGACCACTTTACTCTAGCCCGTAGATTGCTCATGAACCACCCATGAATCCGACATGGGTCAATCGTGGATTATCCGTTGGTCAGCCAAGGATCAGCCGCGGCTCACCAGGGTGGATTGCCCAGGGGTCGCCCGACGGTTAACCGGGGATGACCCATCACTCTTTAGAGTACTCGCCCGCTGGTCGTCCGTAGGCCGCATATGGGTCACCCATGAGGATTTGGTCCGCGCCCATGCGTAGCCCTTGGCTCACCCGTCAATAGTACAAGTTCCAGCGGAGGGTCATCCTTTGACGAAAGCTACGGTAAGGGGGTCACTTTTGGGACCCTTTCGTTTGCAGTGGCTCGGGGTCACTCGCCCGTGTGACCTCCGTGCGTCTTTGCGGTCTTAATATTTGGGGCGGTTTTGACTCTGCGATGTGAAGTCGCGATGAAATAGTTAGCCACGCTGCGATGGAGGTGTCATTTATTGGCAACAACAATTCGACTGGGACGGGGGATCCTCTGACGCATAGCCGGATCATGTGTTTTGGACGTTGTTTCTTAGGGAATCAAGGTCATTGTACTGCGGTTTTTATGCGACCATTAAATTGGGTTGTTCTGCAGGAGGGGGTTTTCGAATGGGGCATCTAGCTCCTTACACGAGGAGTCTCAGAAAAACGAGGCGCACCCTTCACCGTAGCATGTGTCAGAGGTTCAGGGTTAGCCAAAGCCTTGCGGTACGGAGTTACACTCTCAAATACTAGGGTACAGGATGTTTTGTTTCGGTAATAGTCGGATATATACTGGGGTGGCTCTGTTGTGGTAGGGTGTATATACCCTGCGCATCGCACGTTTCAGTACTCTTATGAGAATATTAATAGCTGCACCATTGTCAAGGAAAACACGAGGAGAATTTCTAGTCCACGCAAAGGATGAAAAATGCCCGTATATTCTATTTAGTACCCGTCGTACCACACCCTGTAGTTTCGCTCTCATATCCTCGGGTTATAGCCGGGTACTGGCGTCGACAGAAGCGCGCGGAGAGAAACGATGCGATGAATGAGCAGACATCCGCAGGTGAGCACGTACATATACCGGTAGGGGGTAAATTAATAGTGAGAAAGGTGGGCAGCAAGCTGACGTGGGTATCCACGCGAATTTAGCACACGAGCACCGGACCGGGCAGTGACACGTGACAGCCATCGAACAGTCGGGGTTGAGCTACCCAGTCACGAAAAATATTATTGGATCAGATGGAGATTGGAGCCAGCAGCCAAGATCAAGATAACTTCACGAACGCCCGGAGCGCCTGCACCATGCTTTCGAGGACATATTCTAGCGTCTAGCTTAAGGCGCGGACGAGGGGATAACGAGAATCTCCACAGTGGGGGTGCCGCTGCTTACCATGACCCACCGTCAAGTGTTTACCGGCTATAATGGCGCATCGGGGTGGCCAAACTAATACCGGTACCAAAGTGGCAAATACCCGGTGCGTTTTCTCGAGAAGGCGATCCGCGACAGCTTTACTCCGTTGAAACTCGACGACTTTAACGTTCCTCGTCTGGGAGACATACAAGGGCTGGAACTGCCGCCCTTGGCCTGACTCGGTGCCGTCGAAACGGGAGCGGGACACATATTTACACGAAAAGGCTTAAGTTCCTGTTGGGCACGTGCGCACAGGTGTGGACGCCGTTCGAAGGCACCGATGGAGTATACCTCGTAGTCTTGGGACAGACCAAGGATGCCGTAAAGGTACGTTCGGGGTACGATTTTGCAGCGGCTCGGGCTATTCGCGCGAGTGACCTCTGCCCCCTCTTGGTCTTGGACGTGCGCGCTGTGTAACGTTCCCCAAATTAATTCACAATGGAGTGGTAATCTACGCGGCAAAATTATTTAGACTAAAGTGTATTCATGTCCGTGAGATACAATCACTGGTGCAAGTGACTCAAATGCAGCGGTGAAAATTGGGGTACCTCCTACCGTCGCCTTGGTCGACGTATGTTCGACTTCCAGGTACCGTACTGGCGCGTACGGTACCTGGGATGGGATTTGGAGGGGCGCGGTCGTCGCCAGGTTATCGCACGGGTCTTAAGCTGCCGCAACGGTTTATATCGGCTAACCGGGTCCCCGCTGGGACGCTGGGATGCGGGTAAAATCCGACCATGGACCCAGGCTACGGTGGGGGGGTCCCCTTTTGGGCCTTTTATTTCAGTGGCCAGGGGTCACTCGCGCGAGTAACCCCTTTGTTCCTATGTGAATTTACGTATTCTTCACGTTTTACATTGGCGAAATTAATTCGCAATGCAAAGGTGATCTAAGCTGCGCCGAAACAAGTGCCTAAAGCATCTTCATCTGTGGGGTACAGAGCCACTCGTGCGAGTGGCTCAAACACACCAGTGAAAATGGGGGTACCCCCCCTACCGTAGCCTCGGTCCATGAGAAGTCCTAAGTGTCACCCTGGAAAGGATAACCCCGGGCCCGCGGCGACGGAGAGAGGAGGCCAAGATGTCCACTCTGTGATATCAAGACGTGACGAGATGCCCGATAGTGTAGTCTTGTGTCAGGCATGGGGCGCGTCGGACCCCGAAGGGCATCATGGGCGTGAGGGTTCGTCTGAGATACATCATGACAATCCGGACCAGCATTGCGGGTGGCAGACGTCGTGAAAGGTGGACATCGAGGCGTCGGATACGTTTTCCACCGCATTGACGTGACGAAAGGATAGACTATTCCGGCGCAGGAATCCTTCCTGAACATGGAGACCCACGCTTCGGTTTATCTGGAGTCTCCCCGTGCAGTTCTCACCTCAACCCCTGCCAAATAAATCATAGATAAAACACCAACTATCCACAGTCGATTGCCCATTCACCGTGCCATCGCCGGTGAACGATGCTCTGATCCTATCTGCCACCCAGCGGTTCATTAACCCCGCCACCTGTTCTGGTCACGAGGTACTGGTCTGCTCGTGGTGATCTGACCAACTGCTAATTGTCCGGCACTATTTCGTTTGACCTCCGAAGCACCAGAGATAAGACCGTTCTCGATAACTGCTAGCTGGCAACACGGTGCTGTGACGGACGCTGCTTCCGCAGGCAATGCAATATTCAGCACAGGTGTTCAGCAACAACAACCGGCGCTTCCTGGCCATGATGGTGCTCAACTGCGTGTAGCTGGACTCGTGCAACGATATAGAGGCAGCACGCCTTCGCTCAATAGTGTTGTGAAGAACAGGGATCCTTAATTAACCCAAAGTCGTCGGAGTTGTTCTCGTCTTGCGCTAACTATGGTTGTGTACCTGTTCGTGGGGAATGCCAATCGGGTAGCACGTTTTCTTTTCTGCAAGTCAGTGTATGTGTGGGGGGTATAGAGCTCGCTAAGTGAGGAGCCTCCGATAAATATGCGTGCACAGCTCTACCGTAGTATGCGTTCCTGTTCGTGTCGGCGCATGAATCTACGTTTCTGTTTGTAGGAGTGCAGCATTTTCCTCGAGGATCCACGATACGCTCGATGTGCTCGATATACACTCGCTTTCAACCGTGCGGCGAGAACAAACGGCAATCTCCACCCGACCGATGAAGAAAATAGTGGACTATTGCAGTCACTATCGGCATGTCAACGATGTCGATGATGATGTCGATGATAGTGTCGATGATGGTGTCGTTGATGCTGTCGATGATGTCGTTGCTGAAATGTCGATGATGATGTCGATGATGATGTCGGGTACTTCCTCAGGTGCGGAGCCTCGCCAGTACCAAAGACTTTAGTCAAACAGCGCAAACCTTATCGTAGCGCGCGTCGGCGCTGACAGTCTTTCTTCGTCGTGCAGCGCCTTGCTGGGTTAAAGATGCCAGGGCCGGTACGATTCGACGCGTGCTACAAGGGTGGCAGAACTATTATGACGATATTTGTTTCTGGATGACGGCGCTACTTAACCGAAAACCGGCGAGAGGGTGCCGTTTTACGATACGTTTGATTGTACCGCCGTACACGTGCTGCTAGTCCGTGTGATTGTCCATCTCAACGACCACTTCCAACTTGCTCCAAAATCACTTTTTGGGTGACGTGCATAGCGTTTCGTGAGAGAGGGGCCCTGGCACGCAAATGGTACGAATCTATCGTTGCATTTATCATTCATACTGTACCGTTCCACTGTGTTGCACTGTAGATGACACTAGCACTCCAAATTTTCCTCGTTTGTGAGGTTGCCGTCCTGCAGAGGCAGTCTAGTAACGCCAACAAGGCGGCAACCGCCCCATCAGCGATTAAGGAGGTTGCCTCCAACAAGGCGGTACTACAGTACGGGTTGCGCACACCACCGCATTATTCGGGAGGTAACTACTGTATGGCAGGTGCAGCATGATAAACCGTTGATCTCTTTGTTCCTAAACATGCACCCCCCGCCCCGTCAAATTGAATTTATAAAGGGGTTGTCCTCGCTTGTAACCGACGCTGTAAAACATGACAATCACTGCGTGAGCTAGACAACTACGGTACCTTTTTTTTCTGGCCGTCCCACCATGATGGTTGTCGAGATAGATCACATCATGCGGGGTGGAACACCCTAACCTCCGCACAACGGGGATGATTGCATCGCGTTGTGTGAATATGGTAAGACACCCACGTGGAAAGTTACATATTAAGCCCCATTGCTGTC
Organism: Undaria pinnatifida; assembly: GCA_012845835.1. Taxonomy (NCBI): domain Eukaryota; class Phaeophyceae; order Laminariales; family Alariaceae; genus Undaria; species Undaria pinnatifida. Next base: position 4,633,343 of record JABAKD010000013.1, read on the forward strand.
TCTGGAGTGGCAACACCAGAAACAAAATGACTCACGCGCGCTGTCATATATAAGCAAGAAAGTGGGCACGAGGTGCCGAAGTTCGTCGTACGAGTGGTTCTTGGAAGCATGCAGCTCACCCTTCATGCGACTCCCGATCACCTCACGGCGCTTCGTGCTTGGTACAAGCAATGTCTGCATGGCTGGTGAAAACCCGACGTGCTCCATCCCGGCATAGTAGGGATGCGAGGGTCTACGGTCACACGACTACGGCCATGCACAAACGGAGTACACCCCCCCCCGCCACCCCGCCGTTGGGGCGGAGGGGCTGGCCCTAAGTATATAATTCAGGTAGAAGCCACCTTCCGAATGTCCAAGGTCCGCGAAGAGGTCTCCACGACAAGAAGAGCATCTAATGTTTCAATCTGTCTACTGTTGAGCGGTAGCAACGGGTACGCTACATGCAGCTGAAAACGATGCTTTAAATATGCAAGGTTCCGCCACGAAGCCCCAAACGGCAACAGCATCGTTGTTACCTGGATCTACCGTTTCGAAAGTATGAAGATCGAAGATCCGGCAAGAGGCCTCATTGAGAACAGGATCGAATAACCCATGCACACTGCTTAGATTTCAGCGGTGGAAACAACCAGGTGCATAGGAGATAGGAACGAAATCTAGATATCCAAGATCTACCATGAGGCCCCAACGATCCGGTCACCCCGGTGGCGTAGTGGTTACCGTCGAATGTTTCTAGAGCTGATTACGATTGATTATGCATTTCAAATCCTACGTAGGTCGGATTTTTAATACTATTTGCTATTAATAAAATGAATATGAAAGGAATCAATTGCTGAGAGCGGCAAGCCGCGTGGCTAGGGGCAATTCGATGCGAGTCTATGAGGGAACAAACCGCTGAACTCTTCTCGCGATGTAGATGAAGGCACCTACCGTAGTGGGAAACGAGGGGAAGGGCCTCTGTGTTTAGTCTATGGAGGTAGAAGGAGAAGGAAGAGGCGCGAACATGCTAGATTGGAAGTGCAAAAAAAAAGTTATATAGAAACATCGAATAATCCAAGCGTTTGCACTTTTAGTGGTGGGACTGTAATAGCTAGATGTTGGTTGACGCGATGTTTTCCCAGCGATTCAAACTCGAACAAAGAGGCCCCTACGGCAACAGCATCGAGAACAGCTCCAAACTTTAAACTTTCACAGTAATAATGTTAAGAAAAATATGTGGATATAGGCACTGGTGTATAACGGTATCATTACATACAGTAGAAACAACCGCGATTCTGCGAAGACGGCCAAGGTGACAAAAGCATTGAACTTTCCAAAAGGCGTTTTGTTATGGAAATGTTAGCACATAGCCATCATGAGTCAATGTTCAGTAGGCTAGCACTGCTATTTTGTATCGTAGATCTCAATATGTCGCTTTTATCTGCTGAGGGGTGTGTCGGGCGCCCGGGAGTGTGACATTGGCTTTCAGCGATGGCGGAATCATCGAGCGCCGGGCTCCACTGCATGCTGGACGCCGTTGGGACCATCTCGGGGCAGCAGGGGTTTTGCGTGTGGTCGAAGACAAAACTCCGGAACGCAGTCAACCTCTTCGCGCTGGATCTTAAGCCCATCCTAGCCGGGGCCGACAGCCCTGCGGAACCTGAGCCACACGAGAGAGCGCAACTTCGTCTTCTGCCTTTTCCCAGACGCCTCTGGCGGCGTCTGTCGCCACTCCGGCGGCACCTTCATCTATCTCCTCAGAGTCGCCTGCACAGGACGACCGCTTGCCTTCAGGGTTTTTCGGCGCGTTCATGTCGACTCCTGCGGAGATGCCGCTTGCTCCTTTTTGCTCAGACGGGTCGTGCATCCGGATGGTTGTGAACGGCGGAGCGAACAACAACTACCTCGACCCTGCGCTTACACCAGGAGTGCGGGCCCACATGTGCGACGTCGAAGACCTTCAGGTCCCTTACACAATCGTCGCCGCCGGCCAGCATCTGCTCGAGGGCGTAACAACGGGGACTATCTTTGGCACCGTCACGGACGACAACGGAAATGACCGGCTCGTCTCCTTTCGCGTCGGTTTGGTGCCGGACTTGGGCACCAACCTCTTCTCCGCGACCGCGGCGATGCCGAAAGGAATAGGGACGTTGTTACATGTGGCCGACCCCAGATTGGAGTCGGGGGACGGGGTTATTCCGATGCTAACCTGTGGGGTGGACGACGCGACCGGAAAAGTCATGTGCTCCATCGAGGTGAAACTAGGGGGTGGCGCCGGGGGCCAGATGCTCCTCGGGCGAGCCCCTAACGGCCTTGCTTTGAAGTCGGAGTCCACTGAGCTGTGGCACCGGCGCATGGAACACATCAACCACAAAAGCTTGGACGTCTTGAGGAAGGAGCCGGCTAGCGGTGTCGACTACACCGGTGACCTTAAGAACTGTAGTACCTGCCCACTCGGCAAGAGTGCACAACAACCTCACGCCAAGCAGGCCACGTACAATGTTCTACGTCCTTCCCAGCTCGTATTTGTGGAAACCTTTGGCCCCTTCACGACTAAATCTCTTGGCGGGTCAAATACGCCGTCAAGTACGTTGATCAGCAAACCAAGTGCAAGGAGGTGGTGCTCATGAAGAACAAGACCTGCTCTGTAGACGCCTTTGCGGTGTTCGTCAAGGAGACCGCGATTCCTACCGGCGAGCGCATCCATACCCTCAGTGGGGACCGCGGGACGGAATTCACGAGCGCGGAGTTCCGTCAGTGCTGTCAAGACGTCGGCATCAAGCCGGAGTTTGCCTCTCCAAACACCTCTCAGCAGATCGGAGCGAACGAGCGTGCGGGCCGGACGGTTTCGAACATCATGTGCTGTTTTCTCGCCGACTCGACACTTTCGGACTTCCTCTGGGGGAGCTGATGAAGACGGCCGTCTACCTGAGCAATAGGACCCCTCACGCAGCTATGCAAAACAGGACGCCGTACAAGGCGCTCTACGGCGAGAATGCCTATCTCAGACATCTCCGGGCGATCGGGTCCCGGGCGTTCGTGCACGAAGACGTCCACACCAATAAGCTGGAGCATCGTGCTTGGGAAGGCCGGCTCGTCGGATTCAGTGTGGAAAGCAAGTCCTACCGGATCTACAACTCTGAGACGCGACATGTGAGGGTCAGTCAAATTGTTATCTTCATTGAGACGCCTTTTGTCGCGCCCTCGTCGGACGCGCGAGGTTTTGACGAAGGGGAGTTCACGTACCACGACCACAACGACATGCTGAGAGACGTGCGAAACTACACTTCCAACCACTCGGCTGATTCGCTCTCTCCTGAACGTGCCGTTGGGGATGACGTCGGGGATCTGTCTGCGATTGAGCTTCTCGAAAACAAATGTGAGGCAACCAACCGTGATCTTGGACTTGCACCCGCTGGATCTACTCCTGCCAGCAATGCGCCTGGGACTTCTGGTGGTACGCCTGAGGAAGATAGCCCTGCCCCGCCAGGGGAAGTCAGTCCCCAGGTGCCGTTCAACGATGTGTCTTCTCCTGGATCGTCACCCGGTCCGGCGCCGCCGCTTGGTCCACCGCCCACTAGTTCTGCTCCGTCTGATACTGCGCCACAAAGTGGTTCTGTGCGTGGACGGGGTTCGTCTCGTGGTTGACGAGTTTCCACGCCGTAGTCACCAGGCCTCCTTCGCGTGGTGGATCTGCGCGGGGAGACTTCACGCAGCGCGGTGGACGTGGCAACGGGTCTGCACGTGGACGTGGTACTCATGGTGGACGAGGTTCCACGTCGACGCCTGCGACCACCACCAGGTCTGCTTCGAGCGTACTCACTGCAAAGACCATCTGCGAGCTTCGTCGCCTCTCCTACGCGTTTACCGTGAAGGGGGAGTTTCCCGACGTCGCCCACAGGGACGGCACATACGCTCATTAGTTTGGTACGACTTAGAGCAACTTCCATTGAGGGGGGGTGTTATGGAAATGGTAGCACATAGCGATTACGAGTCAATGTTCAGCAGCTCTGCTCTTGTGTATCGTAGATCTCATATGTGTCGGTTCGACTGTAACGTACGTATCTGTGCGGAGGAATTTCTCGGTCCGAGTGTAACGTACGTATGTGTGCGGAGGAATTACTCCCGTTGGAGTCTCCGCTTGATATCCAGGTAGCTCACTCTCGTGTGGCTCTCTCTTGTAGATCTTTCCGGATCATAGCTGTCCTGGTCACTTCTGGAAAGCAGCCGTCGTCTGGGCCCCTACAACTCTGCGGTTTATATCTGTGTATAGGCAAAATTACGCGCCACCGTTGTACAATTCAACATCTTCTCTACATCTCGGAAGCACTTCGTCTTCCAGGCTATCCTCTTGCACCGTGCCATCACCTCGACTAACGTCGACGGCACAGCCTCTCAAACCACCGTGCCAGGGTATCACACATTATCAATGACACGTTTCACTTCCGTGTGTATAATGACCATTGCTAGAGATTGGTAGAAGCGATGCTCTATCAGAGATGAACGACGCACTAAAATACCCCAACAACAGCATCTACAATAGCTTGGTAGGTGCGGTGTCGGTATTTGTAGGCGAAGTAATTTTCTAAGACGCAAGATCTGCAACGAGGCCGCAGTGACGAAACCGTCGTGCATTGCATACAGTTTACATTGCTTCTGTAACGAGGCAAAAAACGGCGTGACTGATATTATTGGCGCCTTCACGGTAGCTGTCTTAATAAACGCCTTTACTCATTTTGCTACTACTACTACATCCACATCTAAACTACTACTACTGCTGCTGTGCTGCCGCTACTGCTGCCACTACTGAACTGCTACATAAACTCCAACTAACTGATATTGTTACTGCTACGCCTACTACGACCACTGCTACCAACACCACTCTAGTACCACTATAATGACCAGTACTTATGTAGTTGCTGTTGCATCTATGGTGAATAGTAATGACATTGAACTACTGCTACGAGACGAGCACATAATTTAGATTAACGGTTTTCGTTACTGTTGAAGCAAGCGCATTCGGTCAGTCCTGTGAGCATTTATTTTTCTTGGGGTAGCTTTCATTAAGCGATCCGTCTCAGCCCTTTGAAACTTGGCATGCATGCCCCTACGTATACGCTGCCGACAACAGGTACCAGATGAAACAAACTGCACATTAGCGGGCATCGTCGTAACACCATAAAGTTATTAGTGCAACTTGGCCTCGGCGCCGCACTAAGGGCAGCGCGAGGAGGTGTTGTTGATTATAGACCCCACTGTCGTATAACCTGAATGCCACCAAGCCCAACACCAACGAATTCACGTCATTGGGCCTTGTGTGGGTCCAGGAGTAAATAAATTAATTTCTTGCGCCTGACGCAGGGGCCAGGAAGCAAAGGCCAGCGACACGTCGAAGGAGTACTTCGAAACGCTAGTATGCAGACCTTGTACGACACCCCAACTGTATTACCGACCACATTTCCGATCTTCTCGTAAGAAATACCCGTCACAATATTCCAAGCCTACAAAACATACGGGGACCTAGCATATGCCGCCCCTCTCATAAGACATAGGTTCCACAACAAACTAAAAACATTCACGCATAGCCCTACAATAATAAACCTCAGGAGGGATATATAAACAGCTGCCTGATATACTGAAGTTGAGTGCAGGACGAAACGTTTTTGCAGGACGAAACGTTTCGTACAGGCAACGAAGCCTGATCGCTACGAGGAATTGCGAAACTCGACAGGTATAGACTATATTACACTGAAGTCAGTTTGAAAGTATTTTTGCCCGACAACGTCAGCTGTGAGCTCGACAAATTTACGGTTGATACGAACCTTTGCAAGCTGCGTGATACGCCGGCCGCCCGGTTTAAGTAAGTTGACATCATTCAACATTTGCTCAAGGCAATATTATACTGAAGGTATACATGCAACACACGCACATTCTCCAACACACGCACATTCTCCAACACACGCACAATGAACTTCTCGGGAAAGCTACAACAAATTAAACCGTGACACGTTGCACAATACTGAAGTTGGTATACGACACAGCCTTTCGGAAATAAGAAACCTAGCCGAAAACCAGTACCTCGGCTTTTCGTAACAGGAGGCCGGTGCTGTACCGCGCACTGTTGGCCCTTCTCCAAGATACCACCCCAACCGAAAATACCACGCCCCCGTTGATAAAAAAAGCCCAGCTCGAAAAAAATGTCCAGCATTGCCGGGGGGTTCGTTAGATACCACAGGCTACCGCAGGAAACCACCCCGGCTGAAAAAAACGCGTTACACAAAAAAATAGTCTATCTCGGCGTGGTTTCTCAAGGCCGACTGAAATATGCCCACCCCTGTGGACTACGTTACAATTTTCACGGTGGAGACTACAGGAGCAGGCCGGGGTGTAACTAACCCTTGGACCCAGATAAAGCTGCCCAAACAACGATGGAAGTACCCTGCGTTCTCCGGCTATACTACAAATATTGAGAGCGTCAGACTAGAATTTCACTTCTTCGGGAACTCGGATTAAGAGCTCTCAGAACAGAGCTGTGTTTCAAACTACCCTTCCTGAGAGTCAGCGCACCCTCTCCTGGCTTTTAGTTTAATTTGGAACCCGCAGGACTTAACGAGAAACTTCCCTTCACAATACTGAGAGCCATAATATTTCAAATGCCTGAAAAAGAAGGCAAAGCTCAGCCTGAAGCTCGCGATTTCCACCCATCTAGGAGTGTAATGCTACGTTGGGGGGGGTATCCCGATTTTTACCACCAGATTTGTACCAGTCGCACAAGCGACTCTGTTCCCCACTGACAAAACTGATGTCGACAATTACTTTGACGCAGCATTGCCTACCACCCCATGGCCGATTCACATCGCAAGGTTTAAACCGCACGGCAGGCAAACACAACAAAGGCACAGGGGGGATCCTCGCGCGAGTGATCCCGGCGAACCAGTTAAAAACGCCGCCCCAAAAAATGACCCCGCTACCGTAGCCTCGTGCAGGGCAAGGGCGTGCAGAAATGTTACCAACATGCGCGCGCGTGTCGTGCAGATCATTACCTTACACTTCGGACGCACTACTTACTTCAACGGCGAGGGCTGCTCTCGTCTGGCCGTTTCGGCAATCGTCAGTTGATATTCGAACATGATTATCCCTGAGACGATCGCTAGGGTGTGGTTTGGCCTGGAACAGCTTTGGGGCCTCTTTCACTTGGGGAGATCTGTGTTTCCCCCTAAAAAGCCGACCCTTCTGGAAAACAAGAACGTTCAACCCGGCCGACAACCCTGTGGCCTAGCTAGGCACACGATGACCAAAATTCCCTAGTACGGCAACGGATTGTCTACTCCAGCAATGTCGGGTAGCTCGTCGATCGTGAAGCCCGCCATACATAAAACGTTTAACCGAAAACACGAATTATCCCTCTACGCCAACACCCATCCAAATGGGATCAACCAAATCCAGCACTAAGGCTGCGCTTCCTGTCGGGCTGCCCACTATATTCCTAAAATGGCGCACCAAGGAGGCAATCCTTATGCTGACGCTCTCCCTTAGCAGCAGGACAAGCCTTCCCCACGTGGTGGGCTGCTTGGCGTGACCGACGGCGAATCTGTCAAAGTTTTTTTGACACACGCTATCATAACGATGCGCGTCTATTTTTTTCTGAATCTTTAGCTCCCCACATCATCCAAAAACTCATTTTGTTTGGGGTACACCGAAAGCGCAACCCGCCACCTAGCAAAACCATGGCCTACCTACAAAAACAGTTCCCTGTCGGTTCGCTGTGCTATGTTTACGCAAAAAAAACAAGAACGATTTTTCAACGCCTATTCGTTAAGGGGGTCCCGTCACCAAGAACCAAGCATTGCAGAATAACCTTCAACCGCTAACGTAGCAAAAGTGTATTCGATTTTATTTTGTTCATATACGAGTAGTCTAGTCAAAGAGGGATATTGTTCTAGCGCAATAATGCTACGCTGCCGGTGGGGGTGTCAGTTGTAGTCCAAGCTGATGCACGAGCTTGCCTATTCTCCGACGCCTTCTCTCGGCAAAATAGGACCCCTTTCCTTGGGGGAGATGTGTGGGCGACATTTTAATAATCGTCGGGGGGGGGGTTCCATCGTCCGTTTCTATCTAGAGGGGTAACTCCAGGGCAAGGCTACGCTACTACCGGTTGGGGTGCCAATCGTAGTCCAGGCTGATGCACGAGCTTCTCTCCTTTCCGATGGCTTCCCTCAGCAGCAAGACTAGTCTTCCCACGTTCGAGCTGAAGGTGCCGACAAACACGTCAGCCGCAACCATTTGGTCCAAGTCCGCCATCAGATACACAAACGACGCATACACCTTGACACGTTGCGGGGATGACAGGTAGACGGGAAAAGCGCCGGGGTGAAATTGGTTTCGGGTTTGACACGTTTAAAGGAACGGGTGAACACAACACAAAACCGTCGATGTGGGTGCGATGTTGGTGATGGAGATGACGTACACTACCGCCCTTCTCATACGAAAGAGCGTCTCAAGATACCTAGCTGGAGATTACGTAACAAGGGGAAAAACACTTCTTTTTACAGCTACTACACTGAAAATTGTGTGTACAGTCCGTCATCACATAGCAACTAGGAGCAAAGAACGTTCGGAGCTGGAATTAACTAGAGATCCGACCTATTTAATGGAACGAGCACGCATGAGGCCATCGACGTGAGTGTAACGTTCGCGTTTCAGAACAAGTACACTACCGGCTTTCTCACATAGGTTAAGAAAAAACCCGACAAGAACGTTAGACACGAAAAATGGGAAATTATAAATAGAAATTCGTCAGCTGTTGTTCTGTCCTAGTTGGTTTGAAGCCTTCCATGTTGGATTCACGTAGCCGAATAGCTAGGGGTTGCAGCTATAGTCTGAATATCGAAGTGTACACCTCTGGGTTCTATACATCCAAGCTCGTCTGCGTTGATTTCGAGGGCCTGCCCTCGCCATGGACACGTACAATACCATAGCACCTTATTGGATTCTGAAGGGTGAAGGCTTGAAAGTATTACACATTTCTTCGACGAGATTCGGATTCCACAACACCTCCTTTGAATGTCATACATACCTAGACTATATTTCCCGGCTTAAATCTGCCTGTGCGACGCTCGTCCCGCACAACATACATACCATAACGACATAGTAAAGACCTAAATGATCCAGATGACGGCCTGTGTGATGTGTATAGCCAATGCTGACCTGGTCCATCCACCACGTAGTCATTCAACCGAACAATGGACCCCGCCGGGCACTCCGCGCGTGCATTTGTCAAGAGCACCTGTCATTTCCTCGACTACAAAAAACACTACGTTTAGACCTACTTTTAGGGTGTTTTTTTTAGCAGTTGATCCAGACTATTATGTCTGGAGATTTTTTTTTGTAGTTTTGAGGCTCCACAAATACTGTAACTGCATGAGAAATAAGGGGCGTCCATTTTGGCTTCTGATTTTTCGCAATGTGGCTTTATGTTGAATTAATAGGTCTTGTTTTCCCGTTTGTCTTCATTCTTGAACATCTGGCACGTACACTGTCGCCGGCGACGTTGGGTCACCACCGCCTCTGCTGCTGCCTCTGCTGCTGTGCTGCTGGGGCGGTGCTGGGGTGGTGCTGCTGTGGTGGTTGTCATGGTGGTGGTGCCGCTGCTGTCGGGGTTGTGTGTGAGGACGAAGCTCTGTCTCGCACACACCAAACGCGGTGTGTCGCCATATGTGTGTTTGTTATTCTTTGTTGTGGGTGATCGGGGACGTGTGCAACAGACAGGTATCATACCAGGTACAGAGTAGGAGTTGGTGACATGTGATACTTGGTACGAGGTAGTGTGTTCGTATTTTTCCTTGGGGTATTCCTCAGCTCCAGAGTGACTGGAGCCTGTCCTGTGACCACAGACTTGATCATGAGAACAACGACAGCAACAACAACAACAACAACAACAACAACAACGGCGACAACGACAACGACAACGACAACGACAACGACAACGACAACGACAACGACAACGACAACGACAACGACAACGACAACGACAACGACAACGACAACGACAACGACAACGACAACGACAACGACAACGACAACGACAACGACAACGACAACGACAACGACAACTACAACGACAACGACAACGACAACGACAACGACAACGACAACGACAACGACAACGACAACGACAACGACAACGACAACGACAACGACAACGACAACGACAACGACAACGACAACGACAACAACAACGACAACAACAACAACAACAACAACAACAACAACAACAACAACAACAACAACAACAACAACAACAACAACAACAACAACAACAACAACAACAACAACAACAACAACAACAACAACAACAACAACAACAACAACAACAACAACAACAACAACAACAACAACAACAACAACAACAACAACAACAACAACAACAACAACAACAACAACAACAACAACAACAGCAAGTATCCAAAAGTCAAATAATCCAAGTTTTGAGTAGGTTTGAAGAGCTGTTTTTCTGGGCTCAGAAATCACCATACCCGCTGATCTCTGGCCTCCATTTTTTTTGAACCCAGAAATAACGATGATTTCTGGTCCTTAAAGTGGAGGGTTATCATTTTTGGCGTCGTTGGGGATCCCTGTTAGAGAGAAAAAAATCGCTGAAATTACTTGCCATAATAGACTAATAGGTCTCATATTTTTTTATATGTGTAGACCTAGACTATAGTCTAATAGTTGGGTCCACAAAAACCACCTAGAGAACGACCTGCCCGACGTGCGAAACGCTGTTGCGCCTGGTTCGCTGAGCATGTAGCCACGTGGACTGCGCAAATCCAGCCCGACATACACATATACAACTACTCGTACGGAAATTTAAAGTTATAGTCTAGACAAATATAACAGCGACAATAGCAAGATCCAGTCGAAAAACATTAGATCGTGGTGTGTAGACTATGGTGCGTGAAATGACCAATGTGGTTCATCAACCACATGTAGTCACCCCCTGAAATTGAATCACACTGGGCGTTCTACCGGCGAAATTTTCAACTGCATAAAAATGTTTCCTTCAGTCGCATCTAGAATAGGCCGTGCGCCCCCCCGTCAGTCCCCCGCGAGGTGCGCACCACCACCCAGGCAGGGGCGTGTGTGGTTCGCCCAGGCGAAGTCGCCGCCGGTGTGACGCGGGCGGACTCCGGCATTCTCTATGCTATCGTAAAATATTTTATTCTCTCATTGTGTACCGCCTTGCCTCAAGTCTCTTGGGACCGCCTTTGTAGGATCTACGGTACCCAAGAACTAGACCAGATATGTTTTATAAGTGAATTGTTTCACCTGGTTCATGGATATAATGCATCGGCCTCCTAGAACAGGACCCCACCCGTCACTCCATCAGTGATATTCTCAAGCTCAAATCTGCATTCTCGTCAAATACCATAACGCCTGGTACATTAAGAGTCTTGACCACCCAGGCCACGACATGTCCGATCTGCGACGTGTGTGAGACCTCGTTCATCGTAAGCACCTGTGCCACGCACAACCGGCACATCATATGTATTCCATAATGACACATATGTGATCTAGAAGATCTAGGTAATGACGTGTCCAATGGCTACGTTACTAAACATGGTTCGTCGGCCATGTATGTAGTCGCCCTCGGAAAGTGGACCCAACCGAGCACCCCCACCCATGACATTATCGACCGAAGCATAATTTTCTCAATTTGTGAAAACCAGTGTGTACAGGATCCAGAGAATCTAGATAATACAATATCCCTCCTGCCCCTCCTGTCAGTAAAGTAGAATTTTATCACGATATGATCCTGTGCGAATTGGATAAACTGTAGATCCTGATGTAGGTCATGATCTTTGTCCGATCTGCGAAAGGTTTCACCTGGCGCCTCGACGTTGTAGTCACTCCAGGAAACTGGACCCCCCCGGGCACTCCACTAGCGACGTAGACAATATTCTCCGCGAGTACGTTCGGAAAGTACCCGTGAGCGAGGGAGCGGACCTCGTCCACCACCGTTTCATTGTCTGATGCCACCCATATGCCTTTTATTTCGTCCGCTGGAATTCGACTGGTAGAATCTGCCTCGAGGTAGCTCAAAGCCGTTGCCAAGTACGTCTGGCAGTAAATAAAACGGAACACACAATCAGGAGGGGGAAATACTGGGTTGGTCGTTTAGGACGGGTCATGACCCGTCCAGCGGGTCGTGTCAGGGGGTTGACCATCTCGCGGGTCGGTTCGGGTCACGACGCTTACAAAATATTGCAGGGCGATTTGGGTCGGATATGGAGGCGCTTGAAATTTCATGGGTCGTGTCGGGCCGTGTCGGGTCCGGTCGGGTCGGGTCAAGTTGCGTCAGGAGGTTATCGATTTGTCGGGTTGGGTCGAGACGGCACGGGGAACAAATGATCAAGATCTTTACAACGATCCATGATTCATCCCGCGGGTCGGATCAAGAGGATTTAAAAAACTTCGCGGGGACATTCGGGACTTGCCAGGTGGTGTTCGAAGTGTGATGGGTCGGTGTTTCGTCGGCTGGAGATCGAGTAGTCGATTGATTCTCGACGTAGTTCAGCGCCGCCACACCAGTAAAACTAGATGGGAAAAAAAACGAACCCCTCGACCGGGGCAACCAAAAACATGAGGGTATTGTTCTTGTACCACTGTTGCGAGAACAAAGCTACCCATAGACTGGTTGTTTGCTTGGGTTTGCTTGCGTTGCGGCTATAGGGTTCAGAATAAAGGGTGAGCAATACACGCAATTCAAAACGTGTGTCAACTACTTAACGAATACGACGGAAGTCGCAAGGTACCCTGTCCTCGACCTTGCACATACGACATGATTACATGGCTCGTCCTGCTGCAGACGGCCGACCGCCGGCTGGTTGCAGCCAACCCGTTTTGTAGCAAAGTACGCGCCAAAAAGCCGCGTCTGAACCAAGCAAGCCCATTCCATTCACTATTCAAACGTCGTATGATATGTACCGCTGTATCTTGGCATATGTGACTGCTTCTCCAAATTGTGTCCTCTGTTCCGACGTGTAACCCTCCGAAAGGTGATACTTGGAACAACTACTGCATATGGGTTACCCGGTATTGGTTTCCCGACATGCCCTGTGCAAACCCTAACCCCCAACCCGTTCAATCAATAACACACCGGCCGAAGTATAGACATACCTCCGTATCGTGCCAAAGCTGATGGGTTCTCTTTTTTGGTCCCCCTGGTCGATAGATCGTATTTATCCAAGGGGACTTGTGGTGATGTTTCCTTCGTGTATGGGTCGCCAAGTACTACTGTTTTTCTCGATATATTACGCCGTATCTTAACCTTGACCCGTTACAATAACAAAACGAAAAGGAACGTACCTCCGTGTCTTGCCAAAGGTTGTTGTTTTGCCTTACTTTGTCCCCCCGTCGAATGTGTATCCCAACAAAAGGGGAGCGTTGAAAAACTTCCTTCGAACGGGTCACGTCGCGCGCGTCCTTTCGTAGCCAGGGGGTCACCGAATTCCACAACATCTTCGCCATCACCTGGATAAGCATTTCATGAGAAGTAAGATTATCGCGCTCCAATGGGACAGACCAGCTATTGGGCTCAGTTTGGGTAAGCAGTGCGTTAGCCTATAACCCGCAATCAAACGAATCACTGCCCTCTTACAACTTAGGAAATGGCGTCGTCGACAGTTGATGGGTTTTGTTGCGTGTCGTGGGTCTGAAATGTACCGTCAACCAATGCTAAATTTCACGGCAGTTGCCTAGTCTGAAGATTATCCTCCAAGGTATAGTTCGGAACGGGAACCGGGTGGATTTGACACCTCTGCCCGTATATGTGGCGGACGCGTCAAAGGGGTAAAGTTATATAGGGCAACCAATCAGGGGTAGCCGTGCCTGGAACGTTTCCCCGGCCAGCGTAGGTTTGTCGACCCCGTGCCCTCGTTGAACATCAACATTAGCTGGGTGGAAACCCATTGTATGATAATAGTATATGCCGTCTTTGTGTTGAGTTGGTCGGTGTCAAACGCCCGATGTGGTTGTCCGAAAACGAACTTGCGCGACCGAGACTGACGTTAACCGGCAATCTTGGGGTTCACTGGTACCTCTTGTAATCACGTATTCCCCTTTTCCTTCTCGCTAAGGACCACTGTTGGTCGGTCGAAACCCGACCAGTGCAAGACTGTAGCCACTGCCATAGCGCCGAGCTTGACTGGTCAATGTCGAACGCCTAAAGTGGTGTTCGTAAATCTGCTATGGCGATCGAGACTACTGTAGCCCGCTCTGTCCAGGGATTCCCGAAATCACGATTATGGCCGTTCCCCTTCATACAAGCGCCGCGTGTGGTGGGTGGAAACCCTATCGATGCGTAAATGTACCCACCGTTTTAGCACCAAGTTGGTCGATGTCAAACGCCCGAAGCGGTGTCCTTATGTCCGCTTGCGAGACTGAGCCTAACGTCAACCTGTTCGCCTCGGTGTACTCATCTCCCGAAACCCCCGATGAGTTCATGTGACGTTGCCATGTCTGAAAAACAAAATTTCCAGGTACAAAAGAGCGCATCAGCGGTATGATTTTCGAAGCATCTAAAGAAACAATAAATGATATTTGCCGATTACCTAGTGGGCCGCATGTATTTGCTCTTCCTCGGAAACGCCTGACCAATCAGTATGCCGATGCCACATACTTAAAACCAACGTCAGGGATATATACATATACATATGATACGTAAGGGTTATGCTACCAACGCTACGGTATTGTAGTATCATACGCCATTTTGCACTACCGGATTGAAGGCACTCGAACGAGCGACTCAGTACCTCACTGGTAAAACAAATGCGCGGTTCGTTTGGCGCAGCGTAGCTTACCGCTTCATTGTGGATCAATATCATAAAATAAAGGCAGCACAAAAGCGTAAGACCGCTACAAAAAAAGGGGAATAAACTCGCGCGATTGACCCTCCTACCGTGTATTTGGCGTTTCAACAATCCAACTATTGGGATAAGAGTGATCATAATTATGTCAAGATTTGTGCTGACACGATCGAGACTATAATTTCAACCGGCCGCCACGGTTATCTCATACTCTGAAGCCCCCGATGAATTGACATCACCAATCGAAAGATATGGTCATCCATAGGACACGACAATGAGAAACGCCGCTTAATTCTGGGAGTCTCAATGTAAAACACGTGAAGAAGCAAGCCAAATGGCCAAACTCACTGTGCTATCTCGGATTCAAATACCATTGGTCTGTCAAAATGGAAAAACAAAAAAACACTCAAAACACCGAGCGAACACGTCAGTTGCTTGTGGTGGGTACAAACGAAAAACCGGAGGAATGGCTCGCGAATGTGTGCTATAGGGCCCAGGTTAGGCAGGCAGTTCGTTAGCATTTGACCATTAGTCGCGCGGAGTAGTGACCCCCTGATATCTTACCAAAAGGCTGGCGTACCTCGGGTGTGTCGAAAACGCACACGTGTGGCATGCTGCTGAACAGGCAGCTCCATCCCCGCGAGGCCAGTCCCTTGCTCTCATGGGAGCATTCCACATTGTTCAGTTGATTACCGCCGACCACTACGGAGAGGTCGCTCCAACCCTCCACCGCGAGGGCGTGTACCCAAGAATTAAGCAGGTCTGGTTTTCACGGGGGAACGTAGATGGAGAGGTAGAGCGTTAGGGTTTGGGTTAGAGTTATAAGTGATGAAGTTATATTCGTACATCGCACACACTGACCCTTGACTAATCTTGCTCCACCCGTTCAACGGGAAGGCATGTACCCCGGTTTGTTTGCAAGGGGGAACTTGATTGCGTTTTAGGGGGGGCGTTAGAGATATGGTTAGCGTTGGGTCAGGGTTAGAGTGACAGCTACTGCGGTAATCACGGTGACCTTCAACCATAGTGTTGCTCCACCGAGAAGGCGTGTGACCAAGCACTAAGAACGCCTGGTTTTCGCGAGATAACTGGCAGCGACGATGGGGTTATGCGACTAAAATACCGAACGACAAAGGTGTGGGCACGCGACACGAAAAGACAAACCGGAACACCACACCCCGAGATATCAGAACGGACCAAGGCTGCGGAAGGGGTTTCTCCTATAGGGCTTCCATTTTAAGAGACTCAATAGTCACTCGCACCATCTTCATATGTGTAGCTCCCTACAGCCATCTCACAGCCGAGTTCATTTCCCGAGGACTTCTCCGCCAACTTCTCCGACAATACGTTTGAGAACGTTTTAGTCTTAGCCGCCATTTAAATTGCCATGAATTGCAACAATACCCTGCACATAGTTGAGTGCATGCCCAGGTATCACGCAAGACAATCACACGTTGGTACCCTAGGAACCCCCAACCACATTCACCGCATTGATGCTGGTAAACGCCCCCCGGGGCGTTGCGACTTTGCAAGCGCGAAAAGGTAACCCGGTGCGATAATTACGTGGCCAGAGCGCGTTTCCGGTATTTCGATATAGCTGGGGGTCGTTTAGTGTGGAAAATTGTTCTCGTTTCCGCTGAAAATCGCCCCTATTGGCGTGCACTACAGCAGCATCACCACTTCAACCCACTAGCAGCTAAAACGTCTACGTTCAATTCTTACTGTTGATGTTGCTCCCGAAGCCGCACGATCTCCATGTGTAGCGCCCTCTCCCCATCTCACAGCCGAGATCGTCACCGGAGTACTCCTCCACCCACTTCTCAGAGAATAACTTAGTTTTAATCGCCATATCTGCCCCCGGTTGCGGCACGATCTTGGACTCATCCGTCAGATATTCTGACGGCAGCGCTGCTGCATTCACACACCAGCCTCCGTGTAGCAGACCGAACCCTTCTATAAATTGTAGAACGACGGGTCCACACAGGAGTCCATGTGATAAGCGACCGAGCAAGTGCATGACGTTGCCTAGGGACGGAACGTTGACGGGAAGGTAAGGTAGACTTGTTGGGTAGGAGTCGGTAAAGTAACTTCGTAAGCGGGCTTACTTTTGTGGTACTCGTTTCCAAAGTTCAGGTCTGTTTATCGAAAAGTTTCAAACCGCGCAATAGACGGTATTCACGTTTTCCGTTTGGGCATCATGCTGTTAGACAATATTTTTTTAGGTTCAAAATGCTCGTAAAGCAATATTCACGTTTTTCTCTTGAGCAGTACTGAGTTGCTTCTTTTAAAAGGCTCAAAATGCGCGTGCAGCGACCAAGGAAGGGAATGTCCCAAATTACAGCTCGACGAAAATAAATAAAGAAATAAACAAGAATAACGGACGCATACCCACAACGATGACCGCAATCCTCCGGACTGCAAGTACAACAATGCTGCTGTAAAGGACGTGTCGATTAAATGAAGCGAGACAACACCTACGCAAAACAACGCAATGTTGGCAGCGGAGCGTACGCGGTATGCATATCGCTCGTGTGTACTCGCGCCAAGTACCAGACATTATTAACAGGTAGGGAGAGCAAGCACAGTACATCATCAGCTAAAATCACACAGAAAACCCTGGCACTAAAAAAAGTCTGGAAAGGAAAAGGTGGAGTCAGTACTCATACTACTTGCACTATTTCATACATAGGAAAGGCTCTGGACGTGGGCTTACCAGCTCGTTCATCCTCGTCTAAAAGCGTATTATACTATCGTGGGGTTGTATCAGCCAACACCCCCCGACTTAAACGGAAAAATAACGAAAACAACAGCAGGTGGTGAACAGAAGAAAATCCAGCACACGCATATCATATACCGGTAGGGAACCGAGCGATTGAATAGCACACGCTATAAGGTACACAACGGCATATATTTGTTTGTCATGTCTACTATATGAGTGGTAGCGTCGGGTTGTGTGCGTGCGCAAATGTTGCGATTTATACCCCGGGAGGGGCGCTGTCTCTGGCTGCCCCTCGGCTTGGGTGGCCTAGCCTACCTGAACCAATAGAGGAGAATGGGGACCGCCATTTGTCAAAATATGCTTCGCAACTAGACGTAGACCACTGCAGTTCTTATTCTGAAATGAGTACAGCACCTGTGGTGCAGTATGTGAGGCATGCACGCAGTGACAGAAATGCTCTTGCAAATACTTCTTCGCCTGTGTGACAGCCGTCGAGACGTCCGCCATACGAAAACTATTACTGGTACATACTACAAGAGGCAAAGAGGCAAAAGCGAATTTGACCGGTCAAACATGGGCCGTGAGGTCGAAACACTATCATATCATACCGCATGACAAAATACACTGGCCGGTCACTCTAAGCGAGTATAGCTGTATCGCCCTTCTACATTATGTCGGGTCGCGACAACGGAATCGGTGTGGACGTTGTATGCGGAAAACCTCTAGGTGAACCTCGGTAAGAAAATATAGACTATTGATGGTAGGATGTTGTGCAAGGCATGCGTGGGCCGAGCGGACGCCATGGCGACGCTACTAACTGAAGTGAAAAAAAGACGAGGAAAAGTAAGACACTCAAGGTAACTATCAGTTGTAGCATTGCCAAATAAGAACCTCAACACCGGCAAAGAAAAACCGACGAGCGCATTCTCACGGACGGTTCGTTGCAACTCGAAGAAGCTTCGAAGCCAGTGTGCCCAGCGATCGCTGACGTGGATGCAATATGTCAAAGTGCTGCCGAGCGGTCGGGAGGCACAGGAGGTACCTGTGCTCGGAGTCGCCCCTTTGCGTTGCATGGCTTCTTCTCGTGCAGTAGATTGCGTCTTTCTTAGGTCAAGGCTTGGTACAGGTCAAGGCCCCAAGTGACGGGATGTGTTACCAATCCCCCGTCATGTCTACGACGGGGTGCCGCTTGAGGAGCTATCAATAGACTCATACCACGGTAGGGGTAGCTGTTGGGGGGCGAAAAGAGGTGTCAATCCGGTTGAGCTCCTCAATCGCGGGACACTAACGATCAATACGATCATTTTAAGAGCACGTTTGGATAAAGACGAGCGCATAGAAATGCTAATAGGGCTGCGCGAACGAGCGTCTTCGAAGTCGTGTTTCGGATGAGATATCAAGCTCCTCATGATATTCATAGGAGCTCAGAATCTCCTGCTGCACCTCTAGCTCGGGATAACTTTTCAAGGAAGGGATACAAATCCTCGAACACCAAATACAACATTAGCTCGACAAGGACTGTTCCAGGAACCCATATTCATATCTATAACTGGATACGACGTCCCTCCATAACAGTACGCCGTGCCTCGCTCCGTTGGCGGCATCCGCCCGCTACGCTCGCCCAGGAAGAAGAACGGAAATATTATTTTTGAAGCGTATAAAGGTACATGGTTTCAGGAAGAAACTGGCGATTTGCTGAAGCCAAGAGCTCCGCAGTCATGCTCCAGGGAAACAACCCGAACGCCAAAAGAACGAGCGCGTACCCGGCATATTATGCGCACGAAAGGATAGAGATATACCATACCCGTAGCGGTGGTGTGTCTTTATTGAAATCGGAAATAAAACCGCATTCTTCGCGCATCGCTCAAGGCAAAGGGGAAGAGGGGACGGAAACCGCGGCCGACGAAAACAAGAAGGAGACGGCAGACAATGTAGCAAGGCACCAGGCCGACCTGTAGGCCGACCCTTCGTGAGAAAGTGGGCACTGCTACGAGTGATTACCTCGTACCCCATTGTTTTTTTTTATTGGTCGGCAACCTGTCGCTTGCACGTAGTAGTGCGTTGTGTTTGCTGCATCTTCCCCCCTGAGGGGTGGAGGTGCTAGTCGATACTGCGATACAACCAAACAATATTTCTAAACAGTTTTCCAACTGTAGTGCTTCCCTTATTGCTCCTGTTCTTACATGCTCCCTTTGAATGTTCTTGAAGGAGGAAGGAAGGCGATGGTGGTGGCATCGGCCCCACCGTCGTCAGGCACAGAACGCATGGGACAAACCGAACTGATGAAAGAACGCTGCTGTGTAACATTCGACGAATTACGAGCGCAGCATGGGTGCTGCCTCGAAGCCGGTTGGATAATGCTATCTTATGGTTTGCACGCTTGGCACTTCGGTGGTCCGTCGCTGTTTTTTACGAAGGATCATGCGGCAATGATTGTATTCTAAAAATAGAGCCATCCCATGCATGGTAGAGGTGCAGCAGATTCTAAGATTTTTTCTAGCTCCTAACATGAGGAGCTATCTCAGCATTTCACCCGAAATATACCTTGGAAGGCATTCGTTCGTCCGCGCAGCCTGACCAAGCGTTTTGTCCTAATCTTAAATCAATCACACATGACAATTTATCAGACTGACCCCGGCAGTTTCTCACTTGAGGAGCTAAACCGGCCAGGAGGTAAACCTTTTTCTGGCTCCAAAAGTGCAACTCGTACCGTAGCATGACTCAACATTAGTTGGATTCGGAACCCATTACGTGTGCTGCCCCCTAGAAGCTTGTTGGGTGGCGTCAACTGCCTGCTTTGTTGGTTGGCCCACTGGTTCTGGCTTGTGTGCTGGTTTGCTATTTTTTTCCGCTTTGCATACACGTTGCGTTCGGCATTGCATGCAGTTGAATGGGAACTCGGCAACTCCCCTCTTGCTGCCATATTTTTTGCGACACGCCTGTCTCTGGTCCGTATTTTCTGACTACGATGTAACATGTTGTATCTCAGTAGACTAGGATGAGGCATCAGCAGTAACACTGGGTGTGTTGAATATGGATGGGTAGAAACGAACTGTTTGAGATGTGCAGAAGACTCGCCGACAAACGTCACCAGACCACCAGTCAGAATTGTGGACCTGTGTTGGAGGATGCCTATCACCCTCCCGGATGCTCTAACAATTGATGGTATTGTGCTAGGAACTTTCAATACACCAAGGCTACGGGGTAGGGATTTACTGCACGCTTGGGGGACATTTTTGCAATAGGCTCGGGGTCACTCGCGCGAGTGACCCCCCCCCGTCCTTTGGGGTCTTCGGCTTTCGTGCCATTTTAGTTTTGCAAGATATGAAACCAGAATGGACTTGACAGCTTTGCTGCGGCCAACAAATCGCCTCAACTCTTTCTTCGAGTTTGCGATAGGATTACTCTGGCGAGTGGGTCAACCTAGTGGTAAAAAAAGGGTAACCGCCCCCCCCCCCCGTACCATGTCTTTGTTCAATACCGCACACACGTTTCGACGACAAACTGCTTGGCATTTAGAGTAGGCAAATGTTGGCAGTAGTCAACCGGTTTGCCGGGAAATACTTGGGGATCTTTGGTTTGAGGATACGAAGGGGGGCGGCGGCATGTACCTGCTCACCAACGAACGTGCTGACTCATCGCAACTACTGTTGAAGATGCTCACGTTTACGAGCATTATTAGCGAAAACCTGGCGGAAGCACTATAGGTTTCGCTAAAAGTCTGGCCAAGAGGCAAAAACTCCACATTTTTTTAACGCCTTTCGTCGCACTATGCGCTCGACAAGAAGTTGTCACTTGATACGCACTCAGCATGAGCGCGACCCAAACTGAACACCGAGCGCGTACAACCCACCGGAAGTTGGAAAATAATAGGATGGTGTTGGACTGACTCTACAATAGCCCCCCCCCCAAAACCGGCGCTTTTGTTTAACGAGCGTTTCTTGACTGCTCGACACAAGGAAGGATACTATTGCAAGAAAAGTGTCCACATATTTTCTTGTGTGCAAAGATCTATGGACATATGACGTCGGGGTGTCGAGGGACACCGTATTTCAGGAGATACGACCGGGAGCTGGTTTTGAAACCGGCGATTTCGGTAAAGAAAAGTTGGGGGGTTTACCGTGGAACGACTCGGTGGTTGACGGCTCAGCACATATCCTGATCGCGACTGGCAGGCCCGGGAATTTCCCCAAGCCCGGTGGTCACAAGGGCGACTGGAATAGCCCAGGGAGAGGCGGTACCGGGCAGCAACAGCAACAACGAGAGGGCTGGGGTGGGACAGCAACAGCAAAACGGAAAGGAAAAGCAGGACGCTCGCGCCTTCAGAGGTGGCGGGAGCAGTGGTGGTGGCGGCGGCCACGGTGGTGGCGGCGGCTACGGCGGTGGCGGCGCCTACGGCAGTGGCGACGGCTATAGTGGTGGTAGCAATGGTGTGGTGGCGGCTGCTAAGGTGGCCGCGGTGGTGGCGGAGGGGCTGGCGGCCGCGGGCGTGAAAGTGGCAATGGCGGCGGTAGCCAGTTGTGGTCGCAGGTGAGGGATGCTAGTTTGTTTGAGCCCGAGGGACACCCTCCAGGTATTGACCACCTGCACAACGCAGCCAGGTTTCCTACCAACCTGCGCCGACCATAAAGGGCGTGAAAAGGTCGTATAAGAAGCAGATGCCCACCCGCGTGGTTTCAGATGCGACCAGGTCGGTCAAATCATAAATATGTGTAACACCACCGTCACTCTGAACAAAGATCCCAACCACCCGCGACACGTGCATAGAATCATAACCAGTCGCGGCAAGTTCCTCACCAATACTCGCAACCTCGCTCTCACTCCCTAATAGGAGGCGACACAACGGCAGCAGCAACGCCACGAGCAGCAGCAGCAACTTGAACGCAACAACGGCTGCAGCAGAACGAGGTACAGCAGTGCCAACAGCAACAGCAACACATGGGAGGTAGAGCGCGTACGGGTCAACGCGGCTGCAACGGATACGGGGATGCCCACCGTACCGGTCGCGTGGGACGCCGATTTCCACGTCAGATATGTGTCGCCGATGCCGTCGGTGCCGCCGGTGCCGCCGGTAACACCGGTACTGCCGATAACACCGGTGATGGCAGCGGTGTCATCTGCAAGGAAGCCGGTAATGAAGCCGGCGCCACCGATGGTGCCGCCGCCTCCGGGGGTGTTGTCGCCGTCATCCTCCACCTGGAACAGAAAACACTCAGGGCGACGAAGGTCCTGTCGACAATGACATCTTGCAACCGAGACGGTCACACAATGCCCTTGCGTCCTTCAGAACGGGCGTCTCGCATCTCGATCCGTTGCCGTGGCATTTAGTCCAACTGTGTGCTGTTCGCGTCAGACAAACACGGCCCTACTCCGTATCATGCTATGCACGGGGTGCGCCACACCCGAGTCGGCGGCAAACTTCGCGTCCGACATCGTCATCATGCCAGAACTCAGAAATATACCCAGCCACCACCCGCTGCGAGGACGAGAGCGTACCACCAGGCGGTGACTACCACGGGGCCAGCTAACCATGGCCTCTTCAACCAGCGCCAACCCAACAACCCCCCTCCCATGCCAACCTGTCACAGCTTTTCTGAACTGTAAACACTGCTGCTAGAAGGTTTAAAACTTTTGGTCGTTTCTTGATTTGCGCCGCTTTCTGGAACGGCCTAGGTTCTTGTATTGAGTATGTGGATGTCTCATATCTTGCAGCCTAGGCTCAGCAATCTTTCTAATCTAATATATTCAATTTATTTCTCGTTTCCGAAAGTTTGGATGCGATGTATGATCCGGGCCCCCCACTGCTGTAGCCAACCGGTATGCCGGGTATATTTTATTATAAACATATAAACATAATTACGCAGATCTCGACCCCCTCGGACGTCTCGCTCGGCATATCCTGCCCCCTCTCAGCCCTTCTCAGCCCGTAATTGCCGAAAAGAAAATTAGTTGCTGAGTAAAAGAACCGTCCCGAAGTTCCTTGCCTTGCTTGCTTTCCGTAGTCTCATTCTTACTTAGCTCTCATTCTCTGATCTTTTTACTGCTTGCTGTCTGATATTTTTATTTTGCTTTTTTAGCAACTTCTTTTTTGTACTTTTTACATTTGAAGTTGGCCAATTGCTGGCTGTTGAGAGGGAATTGCCGTTGACGGCTGCAAACAATTTGAATTTGAAATTTGCTGGATCGGCAATAACAATTTGAAGTTGAAATTTGCGAAGCGGTAGTACGGGAGGAGCCTCCGCCAACAGTGGGGGTGGTGGAGGTTCAGGATCAGGCGTGTGGACGCTGGTCGGGCAAGAACGGGACTCAGCTTCTTCTGGCGATCCTGATTGGCCGTGCCCGAGCAAGGGTTGTGACGGCTTCCTCATCGCACGAAATAGGAAAAACAGGAGTTCCCAGTACGCTGTCTGCGACACCTGCAGCAGTGACGACCCTTCCACGTGCCAACCTTTTCATAACCTTAACAAGAAGCACTGGGGAAGCGGCGACAACCCTCGTGTGTGACTGGTGTGACGCAGACACCTGTGATTCACCTTCGATCGGCGTCCCTCATGAAGGAGCTGAGAGCTTGACGAAACGTGAGTTTCATTTCTTCGTGTTGTTGGAATTTGATGTTTTGCTGTCAGCTACTATACTACTGATGTTGAGAGTTTGTTCCCGTTGTCAGTGTGTTCAGCGCCGTGCGACATAGGTAAGACACCAGATGTCAACACCCTGTATTTTCAGTAGTGCTGCGTTGAGTGTTGGCTGAGTGTGCTGCAAGTTGTGCACAATAGACTACCAGAGTATGTGGTTTTGGGTGTTGGTGAACTCAAGCGAATCCTGTTTCCAATAATGATGCACATTGAAACTTACATTGTTTGACCTTGTGTGCCTGTCTGCAACGTTTGCTGTAGCATGTGTGTGCTACACCAGCGTGGTCGAACTACCACACGGTGTGGAATGTGGTGGAAGCTGTGCTTGGGGACGCGTAGCCTGAACAAACTCAAGTTCGCCTTGGTGGTCACGGAGGGCAGTCCCGTCGTCGGGGTAAGCATGTTGTACTATTTGTCTACGCAGTGACACTGTGTGCTGTGATTTCTTTTTCATGCGTACAAACAGACTTTTTGCATGTACGAGTACGTGTACGGGGCAGTCCCGTCATCGGGGTATAAGCGGGAATTGTACAAGTACTCAGGTCTAGACCTATGCAGTGACGCTGTGTGATGCGATTTCTTTTTCATACGTACAGCCAAACACATTTCATGTACGACTACGAGTAGGGGACAGTCTCGTCATCGGGGTAAGCGGGGGTTGAACAAGTGGTCCATGCAGTGACGCATTGTGCTGTGATATAAACACACGTTTCGGATGTACGACTACGACTACGTGGTATCTATACATGGAAGACGCAATGAAAACGGGAAAGCCTCATCACGGGGGTCAGCCAGGGTTGTAAAAATGGTCCATGCAGTGACAAATAACACAGCAGCATGATACCATCAGCACCAGTCGCAGTACACACTGGAGGTTGATGTATAGCAGTGAACAGAAGCTGAAGTTAACCTGGGTGATGCTGGAGAGCAGTCCCGTGATTGGGGTTGGCAAGTTGTTCATGTAGTGACGCGGTGTACTACTACTGTTACTCATACCACAACAATTACTAAGAACGAAAGGAGCTCCAATAGTTTGGATGGTTACGACGTCTGCTGGAGAGAAGTACGAATACTTTTTTACACATACTTATCGACGTCCTCCCGCTATGCTTCAACGTTTGTGGACAGATCCACAAGATCATCGACAAAAAACAAGAGTGCAAGATGCTGGGTACCTCCGCTGAGGAGGAAGAGTCCAAGCAAGCCTGCATGCTCCTTCGGAAGCAATGTTGACAGCACGTTCTTTATAGAACGTTAAGTGGTGGTTTATACATTATACCAGCATCGTTTTTTAAGAACTATGCCTAAATGCGTGCTCTTCGTCCTTCAGGCATACAAATGTACTTCACATGTTTGCGGTGTGTGCGTTCAAGTTCCTGCTCCCAGCATGGTTTTTTTGGCGCTGCGCTCCTTTACATCTTAAGTTGTAGTTTTCCTGTCTCTATCCTTGACAAGCGCGTGCCTGGGGTTTATGCACTGCGATAATTTATTATTGATGATCGACTTCCTAGAGAGAGCTATTAATAAGTGTACAGGTGCTACCTGAGAGGTGGAGGGATATGCCAAGCAAGTCCTCCGACGTGCCCATCATGGACTGGGCGAATGGATGATAATAACAAACTCATAATCAGAATCGTCTCCATCCTGTACCGTTGTACTATATATGAACCTCTTGGCATTTTCAAGTCGCCAGTTGCGCCATTTGTGCTTCTTTTCCGCCTTTCTACTGAATGTCCATTCCTCCTTCCGCGAGCGAAGCCCTTGTAAACATTGAAATACACTTCAGCTGTGAGATCGAATATTATTTTGTCGAAACTCATCTTTGCAAGCTGTGTGTGATACTCCGATCGCGCGTATTACGGGTTGTGTGTTCTCATTAAGGATAAAGGTCGGCGACTCCCCTTGCAACTACAGCAGTGTAGCTATCAGGGTCAACAGGGTGATGTTAGGCAGTCTGTGCGCGGAAACTATAAACCCCGTTTCTGAGGGTTTATCTTCTGCAGGAATAAAGGCGAGCGGCGGTGTGTTGCTTCTCGTCAACGAACGCGCTGGCTCTCCTTAACTTATTATGCCTGCTTGCTTTTGTTATAGCTCGCGTTGTACCCACCAGGCGGCAGCCACCAGCAGCAGCGTGAGAAACCGCCAGAATACCTTGTGACTTTGGCGCCCGTCCGGCATAATACCCAGCACGAATGTTGTTTTGTAATGCAGTGGTGGTCTCCTTGCAGCAGTGCTGGCATGTGCCAGGCGAAAGTATCCCGGGGTACTACGGTGGCAACCCGCGTTGCTCCGCATTCTTGCGCTACTGGATGTTTCCATGTGTGCCGAGCGATTTCACGGGCGCTGTGGCGGGCAACCGGCGGTACTCGACCAGCACTCAGTGCAGTACTGCTGTAAAAGTTCTAGCAACGATCTACGCGACCCACCCGCTACAAACGCGTGGCTTTGCTTGGGCGTACGGCATGACGTCCGATACAGCATTTCCGGTATGTGCCTGCGAACAAAACCGGTAGCATGCCGGACACCGGCACTACTGGGTCTAGCACCTCCGATTCTGGTACTGGTACTGAACACGAAGTGCGATACTGGTTCAAGCCACGCCAAGCGGTTTCGCAGGCACTGACTACAGAGTGTGGGTAAACGAGAACAAGTCAACCGGCACTACAGAAAGATCACTACCACGGCGGTAGCTATATGATAACGCTCTACGTAACGGTTTTTAGGACGGATCTTCGCGGGGTCGGAAAAACTTGGAAAATAACGAAAGAGGCGCCCGGGCACCCACGTTTCTGACGCGTATATATTTCTGGTGTGTTATGGGTCCCAGGGATATAGACTAGAGAGGGAGGGTTGGGGCTAGAGGTCACCGCTAGGGCTGGGGTTAGGGTTGGCTGTTGGTTGAGTCTACTTCCGAGCCTTGATCTCACGGATAGATGTGCTTCGTAACCCGAACAATCATGTTGCTCACGCTGTGCGCAACAACCTGACCGTGGGAAGATTGATTATATTTTGCCATGGTAAATCGTTGTTGACATCTCGAACACACCGTGACGATGATGAGAGAGGGCTGAGGCGGGAAGAGCGGGGATTCCTTTTCCAGTCCTGGAAAGGCTTTGTTATTTCCAGGGTACTCCTCGGGAATTTTCCCGTCACGGTTTTCCCGTCGTAATAGGCGGATACGGGACGGTAGCGGAATACCGTCAAAATTCGCGATACCGTATACCGCCAAAGTCGGTACCGTCAAAAAACGAGAATCCGCTTCCCGTTTAAAAAGTACCGTATTTTTCAAAACCGCCAAAAAAATACCGTCATGATGCAGTACCGTCAAAAAAGTACCGCCATGTGCCAATACCGTCAAAACGGTTCCGGCAAGACAAGTATGTCTGTGAGCTGCCGGTAGTCCAGTAGATAGCGGGCACGACGGTGAGTTTTTGAACTGGAGGTCGATCCTCACTGATGTCCTCTTTTATTTTTTTTCATAACTTCGAGTAATTTTTTTTTTGTTGTAGTAGGATTTTTGGTTCAGTTGGTTGCGTTTCGGAAGAACCAGAACCTCCTCTGCAGCGAATTTCACCTGATCACATGTATGTATCGTATGTTCGGTACCGGGTATAGGCGATACCGTCATTTTTCAGTACCGTGCAAAAGGTACCGTCAAAAAACGAGAAACCGTTTCCCGTTTTAAAAGTACCGTCATTTTCAGAACCGTACAAAAAAAACCGTCATAATTCGCCGTACCGTATACCGCCAAAATCGGTACCGTCAAAAAATGAGAATCCGTTTCCCGTTTAAAAAGTGCACCGTATATTTCAGAACCGTCAAACTTCGTACCGTCATCAAAAACCGGTACCGAGGAGTACCCTGGTTATTTCTGCCCAAAAAGTCAGATCATCCAGCAGTAGCAGCAACAGCAGCAGCAACCAGCAGCAGCAGACATAGGCGGCGTGTGATGAGGTATATTTGCCGGAAAATGCTGAAATAAAATTCGTCGAACTCACGGCTGTCGTCTCTTAAAATATTATTGAAAAAAATAAGGAGGTACGATATTCACAGCACTGCAGTAGTACATGCAGGACACTGAACACCGAAAATAACAAGAAACAGAAAAATACTGAGAGCGGGGGCAGGTTTCATATTTCCGAGGGGGTGTTTTCTACACTAAACATAATAATAAAAATAACTTCAGTAAAGGTTCCCAAAATGTCTAAATTAGTTTAGTTTCTTTGTCCCGTATCTGTAGTCTAATCCGCGAACCCGGGTGAATACGAACACTGGTACGAAAGAACAGCAGAATACCTGGTCACGTGGGAGATACGAACTGAACAAACCAACACGAGGAACAGCAACATCTACGCTGTTTGGTCGCCGAGCCGATCAACGATACATGTATCGCGCACAGATTGACTAGCATCACCCTGTTGACCCTGGTACAAGCTACACTAGCTGTAGTTCCAAGGGGTCGCAGACCTATATCCTTAAGGAGGACACACAACCCGCAATACGCGCGGTCGGGGTATCACACACAGCTTGCAAATACCTCGGAGTTACGACGAAATCTTCGATATCATCATCTCTTTTCACAGCTGGAGTGTATTTTTTTATTGATAATATAAAATGAATAACGCCAGCTGTGAGTACAGCCGACCGAATGGTTGAAACTCAACTTTGCACGGTGCGTGATACATCTATTAATATTAATAATAACAGTCTAGTCTAGACTATACAGCAGTTGCACAAAAATTACGGAATTGTTAGTCCATGGTCTAGACTAGACCAATATGTAAGCTGACGCTTTTCAGTATACGTAAAAAGTATCGGTTTTATTATCAGAAACAAAAAAGCCGATACTCGCAGGTATTTGAACTGTATTCGCAGCAGCAGCAACAGCACCAGCAACATCAACAGCACCAGCAACAGCAGCAACAACAACAGCAGCAGCAGAACCAGCAGCAGAACCAAAAGCAGAAGCAGCAGCAGCGGGAGTAGCAGCAGCACCCGGAGATCACGAGACCAGGACCGGGTCAGCATTGCCGTGGGGGCGCGCCTCGCTGATCAACGCCGTGAAAATAGCTACCAGGTATATTTTCGCCGCGGTGGCTCTTTTCGATTAAACTACGAAACTGCTGTTAATTCTCGCTGTTCTTCCAGCTTCTTGTAGGCGAACAAATCAACGCAGCTTGCAAAGATGAGTATTGACCCGAAATTCGTCGATCGAACTCACGGCTGACGTCCTTGAAATATTTATTTACGTAAAATCTTCCCAATCTCCATCTCCAATCACCGAAACACATCCAACGTTGGGATATACGAACTTCGTATCCTATCACGTGCCACCACTACAATATCTACAGCAGCATAGCTTCTTCGCCCTCGAACATCCGTGCGTTGGGCCTTGCAATACCATGTTCAACATATCTCAGTGACGCTGGCACAAACGGTAACTAACGTGGGCGGGGTGGCTCTCTTTCTTTCTCCGTGGAACTGAAATTATTTTCCAACACAAAACAAGTGAACAAGTGCACGGGAAAAAACGCACACGTTGCTGCAACTTCCCAGAAGAAATCTCAACGACATACATACAGCAAAACCGGCACGGGACGGGTTGGCTTGGTGCCGTGTGAGTTGAGAGCCGTGCGTGGGCAAAAGCGTACGAATGGGCTGCTTGGTTGGTTGACTGGTTGTGTACAGAGTAGCATCACACCCTACTACAAATAGGGGCTTTTTGTCCTATCCCACTCTAACGAAGAACACTGCTGCGGTACTACTACAAAATGTATGCGCTATCTCTGCCGTAGCAATAGCTACCAGTCACTTCATGGGGGCAGAGCAGGTCAGCGCGGATTATAGGGCCCCCGCTAACGTGGGCCGCGCCGGGGTCAGTGTAACGCTACCAAGTCGAGCTTGGGAATAAACCGATTGGAGTTGGAGTTGGAAAGGTTTCTTTGCACTTTTCGTCAGCGAATACTAAGCTTAGTAGCCCATTCAGTAGAATACATGTTGCTGTCCCACCCACGATCCGCATTCGATTCCAGTTCCAGACCAAAATTTTACTTTTGACATGTTGATGGACTTTTTAGCTGATGAACATACAGCAGAGTGACGATGGTAGTGCTGGTTGCTGTATGCATAGAGAAGACCCGGACGCTCGCACTCACACGGTGATGATGTACTCGTATGACGACGCTCCACGCCGCCTGCAGCCGATGTGCGCTCCGCTCCAAGCTCGAGTGCAGCGGAGTTGCGTGTTGCAAAAGGAAAAAAGAAGGCAGAGCCCAATCTATCTGGGTCCCTTGTCTCTTGTGTGTTTGAAGGGCGTGTCGGCGTGTGACGAAGTCAGGCTGGCAAACAGCAGAATGGCAGCTTTCATTTGATCAGACCTGGCAATCTGACTGCGCGCGTCTTTTGAGTGTAGTTTTTACGCCCTCTCATTGGCCGAGGGCTTTGTGGTAGTAGTCCGCAGATCGGAATTTAATAAATAAACCGGACCTATCATGTGATACAGGTGCAGTATGCGCATCGGAGATGGCATACCGGACTATCACACACAGGTTGCAAAAATCAGTTTCGACGAGCCAAATCTTCGATCTTACAGCCGGAGAGGGAGCGGAGCGAGCGGCTGGGTCCCGAAAGGACGAAGACACTACTGAGATCTGCGATGACAACTAAGGGAGTAAAAAGGTGGAGGGGGGGGGGGGGGTACTCATTCCATGTACACACAGCCAAAATGTACGCCCGCATATCCCTACGATGGCTGGAAGGAGCAGGGGAGGGCGGGGGGGATACGAAGACCTACTACTACTTACTGGTCGTACGTATAGGACGAGGATTAATACGAGAGGGTCTGATGCGTTGGGCCCGTGCAGTCCACCGTCCCAAAGATCCGGGCGGCCAACTTGTCAGGTAAGGAGCCCACCTAACAAGTGGGCCGCTCGGAACTTTGGTGCTCACCTAACTAGTTGGCCGCCGGAAACTTTGAGACGGCGGACTGTTTGTGTTTGCGAGAGCTCACCTAAAAATACACGTTTAGAGTAGTCGGTTTAGTCAGTGTTTTTTTGTGCAAGTCAGTGGAGAAGTGTTTTGTCACACTTGACTGGTGTGGCTCGCTGCGCGAGAAGGCACTAAGTACTTGGCGATCGTCGGGAGTGGCGGAATGTTTTGTCACACTGGACGGCGCGAGAAGGCATTTGGCTATCGCCGGGAGTGGCTGAATTTTTCCATCATACTTGACTGCGCGCGAAGGCACTTAGCGATCGTCGGGAGTGAGTGGCGGAATGTTTTATGACACTTGACTTCGCGAGAAGTACTTGGCGATTGTCGGGAGTAGTAGCGGAATGTGAAGGCCGCATGGTGTGATGACAATGTGCGCATGGGTAACGTTGTACGCAGGTGTAGGACGCAACGTGCTGAAAGACACGAACATTGTTACACTTGTTTCGGGACGCACAGCCGTAGCTGGAGACGCATACATACATATGCACAGGTGACGGAAGGGATTTGTACCGCAGGAGCGCTGGAGGAAGGTGAGGTAGTATGGCAGGTTCGAACACGTACGCGTATCCTGCACACGCAAACACACAGGGGCACTGCTGCGCTACACATGTAGACTATGTACTACACAAAGAGAGCCCTGTGAATGTGTATTGGAAGCGTTGGTCTCCCCAGTCGTCAAGATACCGCTCTGAGGACGTTTCGTGCATGGTGAGTGCAGAGATTCCGCCGCAGCACGAGGAGGTGGTACGCCGTAAGGTTTGAAGAGGGCGAAGAACACGCAGCCGCAGAGAAAAAGGAGCCTAGAACGAGCGAAGAGGCTCATAGCAAACACCCACAGCACGCGGCGGAGATGAGCTGCGACAGCAGAACCAGCGACGGGAAGTATGCAGCAGCCGAACTGAAGGACGCAGGCGCCGCCGCACGCAGACAGACGCAGCAGACCACACGGGCAGGATCGAACAGCAGAGGCGCAAAAGTTCCAGCGCAACGCCGAGGAGCGCGGTGTATCCGACGAGGGATAGAAATAGAGGGTGTGCTGTGTGTGTTGGTGTGTGTTGGTGTGTGTTCGTGTGTGTGTTCGTGTGTGTTCGTGTGTGTTGGTGTTGTGTGCGTGTGTGTTGGCGTGTGTGTTGGTGTGTGTGCGTGTGTGTTGGTGTTTGTGTTGGTGTGTGTTGGTGTGTGTGCGTGTGTGTTGGTGTGTGTTGGTGTGTGCGTGTGTGTTGGTGTGTGTTGGTGTGTGTGTTGGTGTGTGTGTTGGTGTGTGTGTTGGTGTGTGTGTTGGTGTGTGTGTCGGTTTGTGTGTTGTGTGCTGGTGTGTGTGGGTGTGTGTTGGTGGGTGTGTTGGTGTGTGTTGGTGTATGTTGGTGTGTGTTGGTGTGTGTAGTACGTAGCGCCGTTTGATTTGAAGCGCGGCCGTTTGAATTTTATGGTTTTGTAAGGACGAGGCGGTATTTTTGGAAGGGGTTTTTATTTCCGCAGCCCTGGGCACAACCAAGTGAACTATTTTTGTTATGTGTGTTGTGTGTGTTGTGTGTTGTGTGTGCCGTTTGATTTGAAGCGCGGCCGTTTGAATTTGCACCACCAGCGCTCGGTTGGCAGGGCAGCCGAACGGTGCTTGGATGCTACTAGCAGTGTCGGGGGGGGGCACGCGCACCCCCCCGAACCCCCCCCCCCCCGAGACGCCCTTCAGTGTGCGTTGGCAGGGGCCCGACAGTGTGCCTTGGAAGGACCCCCACCAGTGTGCGTTGGAAAAAGTATATGGAAAAAGTATGTAATGGATTTTGAATAACAAGTTGGCCGCCCCGATCTTTGGGGCTGTAGACTGTTCGCGTTTGCGAAGCAAAAGCACATCCTGGTCGGATCGAGGTATGGGCGTAGACCCAACCCACCCCCTCACCCTAACCCTACCCCTATCCCTGACCTCAACCCGAACAAAAACCGGGCCAGAAATGGACGAGAAAACTGCCCAGTCGTAGCGACCCATGACGGAAGGACCGCAGCACCATCAACACCGTCTACTACAGCTATTGTAGGGAGAGCGTGCGGCAGTAGGAATGTCACAAGAATGCTGCCCCCTTGTGTGATGCAGCTGCTTGTGTTTGTTGCACTTTGGGCACAACACACCCCACCCCACCCCACTCCAACAGCCTTCCCTGTTTCTTGTGACCTATTCGGTACTAATGAGGCTGTTGATCGATAATAGTGTTTCCCTCTGAGAAGCTCCAATGGGATTGGCTTCTCCCCCTCCTCCTCATCCTCCTCTTCCCACCCCTCGTCCTCCTTTCCTCTTCGGCATGAGCATTGATTGATTGGTGGCGGGTTTGAGGGCGTCGACGGGGTGCACATCAGCGACGATGCTTACTTAGCTCGCCTTCTATAATAATAGGCATTTATTTTGAGAACCATCGCTACATATGGCGCGTGCTATTCATAACATAGGGGCAGCACATTTTTTCTGTCATGTCTGAGGGGCTCAGAAGGTGTAGACTATCCATCATCATGACAATATTATAAAAATGAAAGAGAACTCCAGCTATGAGATCGATTTCTTTGTCGAAACTCATCTTTGCAAGCTGCGTATGTGATACTCCGATCGCGCGTATGACGGGTTGTGTACCCTCATTAAGGATATAGGTCGGCGACTCCCCTTGCAACTACAGTGTAGCTATCAGGGTCAACAGGGTGATGTTAGGCAGTCTGTGCACGGAAACTGTAAATAAATCCCGTTTCTGAGGGGGACAAAATCTGACAGCTGTGGAAGAAAATGCATCAGTTTATCAAGTGAATCCTGTAAGTCGGATATCCGGTGAGGGGAGGGCGGAGTTTTTAAGGACGTGGGGGGCTGATTTTGATCAAAAGGGGGACGGGAGGGGGGAGGGGGGAGGGGACGGGTGGGGCAGGTTTATTTGTGCGTGGAAACTATAAATATTTCTTGTGGGGGAGGGGGGGCGGATGTGGCGGGGGGGAGCCGGGGGCGGGGGGGGGAGGGCTTTAGGTCGCATAGATGTAGGGGTTTGCTTTACGCGTGGTGACAATATATACAACAATGTACCATGCAACGTGTTGGAACATTTGTTTTTGTGAAAATGATACTTTTTTAATGGTGTGTGTCTTCGTTGTATCCTTGTACAGGCCGTCGGGTTATTCATCCGGTGTTGCGCTTTATCGTGTTTGTCAACGTCGGTGTAATAATGGGAATGTGCGGTAAACGTCTCAAAGGACGACAGCCTCAGCAAAAGCTTTTGCGCTCTTACTACTACTCGTGGCATGGGCCAGGCGAGATTCCCCCTCGTTTTTGCTTGGAATCATCCCCATTGTCCTGGTGAATTGAAAAATTCACTTCAGCTATGTGACATCGACCGGGGGAAGATTTTTTTTTATCAAAAATCAGCGTTGCAAGCTGCGTGTATGACATCATATATATTATATAATGTATACAAGAGCTCCGCATGGGCGCCGGCATCCGCCGGCGCCCATGCTTCGAGTAGGGCAGGGCAGCACTTCGACAACATAAGGTGTAGCTGTCCGATTTGGCATGCATTGAACTTTAAAGTAATGCCAAGAGTTTAATACGAACATGGGATTATAAAAGTCATGATTTGACAGAAAAAAAACGTAATACTCCGGAGTATTATACAACAAAGAAGGCAAGGATAGGCGAAACACACTATGTTAAATGCGCCGTCAAGTAAAAGTTGGCGTCTATCAAACAAAAAAATCGAAAAGAGTATTATTGAGAACCTGCGTCGCCTCTAGGCGAAACGAAAGAGGCCTTGGCATAATGAAGAGACTGCACTGCTGTCCCCGTGGCAATGGAGGTTTGAAGTCGACAGGATGCAAAGCCGGTTTGCATCAAACGTCGACATGGGGCCATGTCAGCCGGCGAGGTTTTGGAAGAAGATTGTTTTGTTTGTTACGTGAAGGCTGTCGCATTGATTGGTCTGCGTAGTTGCGGGCGAGGAGAAAAACGAAGAAAAGGAGGGCGATCTCTCGTTGCGTCGGCGTTGTCTAAGATACGTGCGGGGGTGGCTTTGCTCGTACGGGAGGTTGGCGTAGCGCTTCTTCTCTGTTTTTCCTCGAGAAGGCGGGATATGTGTGTCTGCTATCTTTGCTTCGTGGGTGCTTTCACGTTGTCGAAATCGGACGCGTCCCCTCAATACATAATATCCGGAGTGTCTCTACCATGACGACTGCTGATGGTGCCGTGCGTGTTTCCTAGAGACTGACATATTATTTACTGGTAGGAATAATCATATAATTGCCTTCCTTTGCAACATTTTTTTTTCTTCATCCCATTTATCATCCCCGCACCATTCTCACGCTCCCTCCCAGTAGTAACTCAGATCCGGGGTCACATAGCGGGCCCTCCTCCTCCCTCCCCACTTCGGCACGTGCCTTCATTTTTACCGCGAGGAGAGTCGAGCATTTGCTTCCCTCGTCGACTCGCGTCGAATTGTACCTAGCAGGCGCTCTCAGCAGTTGATCTCTTTTTTTGGTTGCATTTTTGCAAAAAAGTCAAATTTCATCGTGGTGGGTGTCGAACTCAAGGACAACCAAACGTTGGTAGTATTCGAGGGTAAAACCACTAGACCACCGGGGCGGCCGGCTGACAATTGATTAAAACAAAACAGGATCTTTGCATAGAGATTACATTCCCTCCCCCATATTGTATGATATTACGATGGTTGACGCGATATAGAATAAAGCGCCAAATACCTAAATATCAGCCTACGCGGAGTTTTAGATATTATCATGAACAACGAACGACCGCGACGGCAGAGCACGGCAAAGCATAGCGCTTCGCTCTGCTGAGCTAGCGCTGCGCTGCGGTGCGCTGCTGAGCTGAGCCGTAGGGCACTGCACGGCGCTTCGTTGCTGTGAGCTATAGCGCTGCGATGGGGTGCTGGGCGGTGTGGAGCTGATGAGCCAAGCCCAGATCTCAGCCGATGAAGCTTCGTCAACTACAAAACAAATGGTGGTAATCAAAGAAAAGCTAAAGCTGGACCGTTCCGCAACTAATGCACAGGCGGCTAATTAGCGGCAAATGGTAGGAAGTTCAACTTACTAGACAAAAAAAAAGAAAAAATCGCGAAAAGGTTCAAAATCGTGTTTGGCAGAAAAACCATTTTTTCAGGAAGCAGCTGAAAGGTCAACAAACAGGCAATATTTCAGTTGTTGTCGTCGTTCTCACATTAACTCGCACAATCCAGTCCGTGGTCACAGGACTGGTTCCAGTCACTCTGGAGCAGAGGAAATACCCTAGGGAAAAACACAAACAACCCAAGGTGGTACACGCATAAATCACGGCAGACGTAATTCATGCCTCCACCAGAAACATATAAAAGTGAAATCGGGAGTCAGTATACGATGTGCCAGGTCCATACCGGTGCATACGTCTCATTACTCGCTCCTGGGAAAACCGACTATACCGCTTGCCACCCAAGAAAGACTACTGCGAAAGCAACTGAGTTAAATCGACACACGACGCGTATGAAAATACGTGAAAGTGTGGTGAGCTAAAGCTTTATTTTTCCCCATCCGCCGGAGGACAAAGGGAAAAAAAAAAAAAAATACCACGTATATATCACACGTAGTATCTATCACTACGCATACGCACAACAGACGCAAGTCAATTGGAAAAAAGAAACAAAGAGCAAAGAAGAAAAAGGAAAGGAAATGGGTGCATGGGGCCAAGAAAAAGAATAGAAAAATAAATATTGGGGGGTCTACTGGCGAGGCTGCCACCAGAACGGGATGTCACATGTCACGTGGTCTATCGACGGTCTACAGCTGTAGTACTACGAACGACTTCCGATACACCCACCGAAGCACGGACTACCGGCGAATTACGCGATCGACAGATGGCCGTGGTTGTCACGTGTCTCTGTGTTGGGGGCCCCTGCCCTGCCTCTTGTTGGCTCTTGTTTGGGTAAAACATGCGGTGTGCTCGATGGTCTCCCGGCAGGAGCACACGAGAACGTCCGCTCGTACGACGTATCATTCTTACAGGAAATGTATTTTTTTCTTCTTCATCAATATGGGCATAAACGGTTGTTATATATTGGACAGAGTGATGCGTGTACGACTAAACTTGCCAACGGCACTCGCACTGCACTTTGAGCTATTTGCTGTAGTTCTGGTTGCTACTAGTTGCTGCATTATGTGCTAGAAGTTTCGCCCTTCGGCTACTGCTACTACACCTGCTGTTGTGTGCTTGCCAATGTCGTCAATTGGCGTTCGTGTTCGTCGTACATACTGCTGTTCTCACCGAGTACGTACGGGTTTCCTCCTACCTCAACCGTACGACGACGAGCTCAAAACAGAAGGGAGGTGACATGAAATGGCATGGACAATGGCCACATAGAAGCGAGCACAGCGGGATAGTTGGCTGCGAATCAACCGCATTCGTTCATGCCTACAGCAGAGGCTGCCTGGAGTGTCAGCGGCCGTGCTAAAGCCAGGGCCAAAGGCCGAAGAGACGGCTCTACCTGCTTGGTTTTGTCTCGAAATTCTGTTACGTGAAAGTATCATGATTTGGGAGTTATTTGGTCATGAAACGTCTTGCCGTCGGTAATTTGTGTCACGAAGTTGTTGGATATCGTCGGTAAGTTGTGTCACGTTTTAGGTGAACCCACACTAAAAAATTGAATTTCCAGCTGGCAAAACGAGCAGAAACAAAAGCAATAAAATGCCGAGCAAGAAACCAAACGAACTAGTAAAGAGGTATATATAGCAAAGAAACTAACGCTCGAGAGTATGCCAGCGTAAAATTCCCAACATTATCACGTACCGTTTGGAAATGATGCCAATTTTGTAAATCATTCAGGCGTTGCAGCCATTAAGATTCAACATTTTTTCCAAAATTCCTCCTCGACACTCGCTCGTCTCGCTCGGCGCCCGTCCGCGTTCACGTCGATGAGCGGAACGGAAACGGCAGGGCGAGGGGCGTTGGAGCCGCCCCCCGAAGGCGGCGCTCGAACCAAGCCATATTCGACCGAGAATTCCAGTTCCGCGAATCGCATACTTAAGCCGAGAGAAAAAACTCCTGACCAAAGTCCATGACACCAAGGAATGACTCTATATTCAAGGAATGATCTTATATATATTTATTCCAGTTCCGCGAATCGCATACTGAAGCCGAGAGAAAAAAACTCCTGGCCAAAGTCCATGACACCAAGGAACGACTCGGTATTCAAGGAATGATCTTATATATATTTATGAAGTATTATATTATTAGGCTCCTCACTGAAATAGCTATTTACCTCACCTAAAAACTGATTTAGATGCTGAAAAATAATGCAGCACCGGAACGAGTAAGCACGAAGAAAGGTATCCCAACGACATAAATAGGTAGGGTACCCTGGCAGTCATTTTACTGCAGGGACGGGGGGAGCCCGCGGTCACGGAGAGAGAAATATGTTGGACCCAGACTGCAATGAGGGAGTCACTTTTTTTCGGAGGCATTTTTTTTCGGCGGCTCGTCGGGGTCATTCGCGCGAGTAACCTCCCCTCCCTTTTTCCGTTTCGGTATTTTTATCTTTTTCGCGCACCGTTTATTTTTTGCGACATTCATTCATCCGGAACGTGACGGTGAGCTACGACGCGCCACAGCGAAATCCCCTCTCTGAAGTGCTTTAGTCAGTGAGATGCTGGATTACTCGTGCGAGTATGATAGCTCACACACGCCCGGTAGTGAATGAACGAAGGGGTATATCATAACATCATCATAACATCATCATAATAACCTCATCATAACATCATCATAACATCATCATACCATCATCATAACATCATCATGACATCATCATAACATCATCATAACATCATAACATCATCATAACATCATCATAACATCATCATAACATCATCATAATAACCTCATCATAACATCATCATAACATCATCATAACATCATCATAACATCATCATAACATCATCATAACATCATCATAATAACCTCATCATAACATCATCATAACATCATCATATAACATCATCATAACATCATCATAACATCATCATAACATCATCATAACATCACCATAACCGCATCATAACATCCCCCCTGTTGTACCAAGAGTCCCCCCGTAGCCTTGGTGTTTGGGCAAAAAGCGTTACTCCCTAAGCTACCGTGTAGCAGGCGCTACTCTAGAGAGTACTTCGATAGTTTTCTAGGTCATTGAGGTTGTTGATTTCGTGTTGGACTTTTGTTTTCGCCAGAGTTAGTTTTGTGTCGAGGTGAGTGTTTGCAGCATAGACCTCCTCAGGTGGGGGGCCTTAAGAGTCACTGGCGTGAAAGCTGTCGTGGATTATACAGGCTAAAGGTGCAACACCTTTACTATATATATATATATTCAAGTCTCCGAGGCTCAACGCTTGAGAAGGGCCTCTCACGCTCCAGCCACAACCTGCGTAATTTTAGATATTAAAAGAGAAACTGCAACCTGAGTTATTTTGGGTATTAAAGAGAAATGCAATCCGATGAAAACTCGCACCAGCGGTGTTTACGGCGGCTAATAATGTTGCAACACAAGAATGACATTGCGACGGATTTGTCATAACAACGCGTTTACAACTAGAAGCCCTTTTTTGGTGGGGACAAAATCACTTGGACTTAGTATCGAGAGGGGTTTGGGGGCCCACGGCACCTAGTAGGGGTTACGCTTTTGGGGTTAACCGTTTCTAGCCGTGTTGGAGGTCATGAAGAAGAAGTGAGGACCTCGAGTCTACCCCGGTCAGAGTCAAATACGTTTAAAGCCATCTTTGCATTTTTTTTAGGGCCAGAGAGCATAGTCTATAGACTATAGAAGGCGTTTTGATGGGGTTAGTGCGCGATCGAACGCATCCTTTGAAGTCATGTTTCGGGTGAGATATAGTCTATTGTTCAAACTAACTCATAGTAGGAGCTCAGCAACTTTCTTAGAACAGGTCTGCTGCACCCCCTTACCGTGGGATGACTCGGTTCAACATTACTACGTAAAAGCAGCCCGCCCAACATTCAAAAGCGAATACTTATTGCAACGAGGATCGTCTCAAAACCCCATTACGTTTTTGGACTGCTAGGTCTATATCATTTTACGGTAGTGTATTAGTATCTACTATAAAACCCGTTAAATTTCTTACGTATCTAGGCTCTGTTGCTTTCTTAATCGGGTATATAGAGCACTCACTCCCCATATCTACCAAGGACCCGTTTTGGGGGGTAAGTTATTGCATATGCCTCGTGAGCGCGAGTGAACCGCAGGGACTTTATTAGGGCGAGCCAACCCACCTGGGGTAGGGATGCACCAGACTCTTGACATTTCCTGGGCTCCTAACTTGAGTGGAGCTAGCTCAATATCCCACCCTCGAAGCCATGACCTCGTCGAAGGCCTTCGCTCGCGCAACCCGGACCAGAACATTTTTGTATGTGCTAAGTGCTAAGCAGTCGTAAAACAGGTAGACTACATACACTTGCTACATCATCAGACTGACCGAAAGTTTAGTTCGACACGTACGTGAGGAGCTCAACCGGCCATCTGGAAGGTCGGAAACGTCAGTCCCAAAAACGTGCAACCCCTGCTGTGGTGTGACTCAGACGCATACACCCCTCTCGCAGCATGCGTCCGCTCCTGCGGCCTTAGAAGACGGGTCCCCCCCAACGTCTCTCCCTTGTGGGCTTAACTCCTTCGCCGCTGGAAACTTTTTGGGGGCAAGATTACTTGGAATTTGTGTAGCGAGGGGTATTTGGGGCTCTAAAGGGGTTATGTGTAGGAAAAATCGCGCAGCCGATGCGAAATATGTCTAGTAGTACAGATGCGTGACTACGGTATCTACGTAGGGTTTTTTTCCTGTTTTATTTTTTTAATTCATCTCTGAAGGGGCTCCTTTAAAAGTACATGGAAAAACTATGTAATAGATTTTTCAAAACCCAAACTCGTCGGAGTGTCGTTTCTGTTGTTTGTTGGCGATATGAAAAGTACCGGTTCCCAGGCCATCTGGGCCTAATCATCGGGTCGCACTGTCAGTATACTCGAACCAAATGCTTTGGGGGGCGTAATGAGGGTGTACAGCACTAGAACTAGTGAGGTTTACAACTCCTTGGGCGCGGAGCCTCACAAACAAAATGGCGCACCGTTACCGTCTCAGCAAGTGTCTACGTCCAGTCGCGAAGCAGTCGGGCTGGGCTGACTGGGGTCGGGGGTGTACCCGGGGCTTAAAGCTGCAAACCCCATCGGTAGTGGGTGGGTACAAGACAGCTATCATGGCAAGAGAGGAGAGGAGGGGGAGACTCGCCCAACGCCACATACATGGCCCTTCGCGCTCGGTGCACGCGACACCTGCGCGTTAGGCGAACACCCAACATGCTCCGTCCCGGTAGTGAGGCGATGGCAGTGTCTATCCTCATACGACTACGGCCGAGCGCGATACGATATGAGTAGCCCCCTCGCGCCCCCCCTCTCGACCCCTCCACCTCTTCGATCCCCGACTCTGTCGCCAGAGATATTGGTATCTTGGTATTAATAATAATTTGAGAACTGCAGAAATCATCTCACGCTAACTCCAAGTACTTGTCCCCCCAGACCGTGGGTGCAGCGCTAGCCCTAATAGAACTGCAAACCAGCAAGTAAATTCCCGACAGTATGTGCTACACAACCTGGGTGTACTCCAAAAAGGGGCGACCCCCCCCTCCCCCCCGCCGCCGACGCCATCCCGATCCTGCTCGTCCTCCACTTGGGAACGATGAGCGGTGGCGACCCGGTTTGTGGTGATTTATCAGAGTTGTGATTATTTCGACTCTAAAAAGTTAAAGTCAATGAAATTAACCTCCGCGATGGTTTCTTAGTCCAAATACAGGCCCTCCTTCTCAGACCCCTCCTCTAGTACCCAAGTGTTCGGTGTCCTCATAGACGCCTGTCCTCTCCCTCCTCCTCCACCTCCTCCCCCTCTTGGACATGACGAGCGGTGGCGATGACCTGATCTGTGGTGGTCACCACTGGGGTCTGTTCCGGCAACGACGCCTACCTCTGCCCGTAGACCCAACCACTCTAGCCTCCTACCCCTTACCTACCCTATCAGACAGACAGCAGGCGTGTATTTGACCCCGACACCCCCGCCCTCCATATTCCAACCCCTCCGTCCTCAGGTCGACAACATTGGCAACTCCCCTCCTCATGCCCTTTTTGTTTCAACCGCCCTCTTCTTCCCCTCCCGAGTCCTGACCCTCCGCTGCGGCGAGGATGTGGTGGTCGTCGTCGGGGTCTGCCTCGGCGACGATGCCCAGTTCTTCCCTAAAATCTTGGTCCAGGGAGAGCTCTTCCAGGAGAGCGGCCACCTACAGTATACAAGCAAGAAAAAAACGAACGCGGCAAAAATAAGCGTGTATCTGGTATATAAACCCCTGTAAACGAACGAAAAAAACGATTACCGTAACGTAAAAATGTAAGCGGGAAATGTTGATGAGCGCTACGCGGTAGAGGAAGACCACCCGACTCTTATGAGGCCCCTTCTCGTTCAAAGAGCTTTACGCTTCATCCACAAAATCTGGATTTTTCTCGGGAAACAAAACCCAAAGCGCAACCTCATGGCGGTCCATCCGCCACGGTGAGAGGTGATGCGCTATTTTTTTGTTGCTCTGAGCTCCTCTCGCTTCAGCTAAGATCCTTACTTGAGGAGCTGAAGATACGTCCTCCTCAACCCAAAAAACTGATTTGAACAAGCACAATAGCTGCTACCGTCTGACAAATCCCATCGCAAAGGTATACAACGACAATCATGCCAACAAAAAAGGACCAATTGCCGACGATTTTGGGTTAAGGTGCTCCGTCATTCACAAAAAAAACACACACACACAAAAAAAGCGCTACCTATGCCTAGGTATGTTAAGGAGCTTCGTCATTCAGAAACATTTTCGCACGAAAAGAGCTACCTCAATCGTAGCACGCCTTTGGCCTAGGTATACAAGAAGTTGAAACTTTTTTCTAAAAGTATAACCAATGTTCAAAAAATAAAAACAGGAATTCCAACCCTGCTGGGTAGCCTCTTCGGTTGGGAAACCCCGTCAGTGTTAAATAGTGTGGCCAATAAAGCGCCAACTCTATCGTAGCACGTGTCTCTTGAGAAGCGTGACACAAGAGATCATGGGAAACCGTGCCCTCAGGTTTTCATCTGAGGGAGTTCTTCCAGGAGAGCGGCCACCGGGTAGTATCGTCACTACAAGAGCAGCCGAAGAAGCTATAACAAGCGGGTAGCTATACGAAAGCCGCCGTAGCTCTCGCTAGGAACCAAAAGTATCGCAATCGTGGATACTTGTAACTGTTGTCAACCCAAACCAACCCCAACCAACCCCATCCAACATAATAGCTGTGATGTCATTGGGCATGGGCGTATGTGCGTTCCAAACTGTTTTATCGCCAAAACTTTCACAGCAGCACAAACCCGAGCGTCAGACCTGGGCTGGACATCTGCTGGTTTGCGACATGCTCAGGGAGTATACCAAAAGCAAAAGATAAAAATTGCGATAGGTCGGGTGGCAGGCAGGCAGGCAGGCAGGCAGGCAGGCAGGCAGGCAGGCAGGTGTCGAACTTATAAGTAACTTGCCAAACAAGAAATAATGACACGGTTCTCTTCCCATCGATGACGGCAATGAAATTCCTGTCGAGCGCCAACATGGTATAGGTCGAGACCGCTTGGGAATCGTTTCTACCACGTCCGTAGTATGGTTAGCTTAATCAGTATAATCAGTATGATCAGTTATCACCAGTATGATCATATGACCAGTATGACGAGGTATTAATATAAGCAAGGCTACGGTCGGGGGGTCACTTCTGGAGCCAACAATTTCAGCGGCTGACGGGCCCTGTCGCGCCAGTGTCTACCCGACTACGTTCGCAAGTCACACTTCAGCAGCTCGTGCCTCTTGGCTTCGAATGCCTTGTTGTGTCGCCATATGTACCGCCATGAATTGTCATGCTCGCGCTTTGAAGTGTAGAGGCGGGGCCGTTCATGCAGCTCATGCTAAATCCAGAAATGAAAATGGGGCTATCCCCCTTACTGCACCTCGACCCCATGGTAGCATTCAGGGGAGTCGCCGGCTTTTTCTCCTTCAAATGGCATGAATCAAGAAAGAACGCGCGACCGACGTAAGATGGACAGCTTGCAAAGTCGAGTATCGACCTTTCGGAACAGCTAACAGCTCGCGCCGCATGTTTCACGCTTTACAAACACATGGTAAAAAAACGCGTTTTTGGGAAGGTCCGGCCGTCGGGTGGCACTTAAGAGCGCGCAAGAAAATCGAGCACGGAAGGCCGGAAATGGGGCCCTTATTACATGGCGCCATCGTAAATTCGAACGTCGCTTCGCTCGTAAAAGAAGAAAGAAAAACAGGACCCGCAACAAAAAATGAACGGGAAACCGCAACTACCAAAAAAACAGGGTGAAAAAATAAATGAATGTATCAATACTGACGTAATCTACCGCGAAGTTTCAATCTAATCTGTTCTACGGCTACTCACTCAAGTATCTCTATACGATTAATGCATTAATACTATACCTCACCAAACACCAAAGTTGATGAAAAAAAGAACGTGCGCAAGCCACTGGACAATCTCATCCACGGCCTAGGATTACAATGATAATAATACAGGTGGACAAGAACGACATTCCGACCGCATTTTCAGAAAACAGTTTTAGCCAAAAAAGGGTGTAGACCTCTATCGTAGGACGCGG
Organism: Undaria pinnatifida; assembly: GCA_012845835.1. Lineage (NCBI taxonomy): Eukaryota > Phaeophyceae > Laminariales > Alariaceae > Undaria > Undaria pinnatifida. The sequence continues at coordinate 4,678,237 of JABAKD010000013.1, forward strand.
CTAGTACTGGCCATAAAAACAACAGCTGGAGGAAAGCAATGAGCGTCCAACCGTACCGTGTAGATCAACAGAACACCGTACCATGTATACATCTGAACTGTGGAAACCACGAAAATACAACGCACGGAAAACTGTACGGAAAAAATCAAAGCTAGAAAACACCTGTTGTGATACCATGTATGAACGAGAGGCTACTGGATTGGGACGCGAGCGCAGGTTGCTGGAGGTCGAGTTGGCGACAGAAAAGCTTCATACCGGTTGCTTCTGAAAAGAAGAAAAAAAAAAAAAACAGCTGTAAGATACCAGGTAGAAGATTTCGTCGACACACATACTTGCAAAAATGCGCGTGATAGTTCCATCCCCCTTACTATGCTCCTCATGAAGGATATAAACCATGACAGATCGAGGTTTTGGCTGGGCATTCGACCCACAAAAATCAAATCACGTCCAGTACATTATCACATACACCCACCTCTCGCTCGTCTCCGCCGCCACCGTGAACCGCCTTCCCCCCCCCCGGTCCCCTCTTGACGGGTGCAGGAGCGCCCTCTTTCGGAACCCCGCTGCCCCCGCCCCCAGACGCGTGCATCGACCGGAGCTTGTAACGTTTCTTCTGCATGAGCGGGAAAATAAACACAAAACAGTCAATACGAGGTGAGTATAGATATGTGCGCCCTGCCATATGTACGTACCATACCATACCATGCCATATCATATCATACCATACCATACCACACCACACCACAGCACAGCACAGCACAGCACAGCACAGCACAGCACAGCACGGCACAGCACAACACAGCACAGCACACCACACCACACCACACCGCACCGCACCGCACCGCACCGCACCGCACCGCACCACACCACACCACACCACACCACACCACACCACACCACACCAAACCACACCAAGCCACACCATACCATACCGTACCATACCATACCATACCGTACCCTACCGTACCTTACCATACCATACCATATCTTACCATATCTTACCATACCATACCATACAGTACCATACCACAACATACCATACCATACCCTACCGTATCTTACCATTACCATACAATTACCATGCCATACAAAACCATACCATATCATATCATACCATACCGTACCATACCAGACCATACCATTACCATACCATTACCATACCATTACCATACCACATCACACCAGACCATACCCTGACACGCCCAACCTCACCCCACTTTACCCTAACGTGCCTTATCCTACTCTACTCGATCCTATCACGCCTGCAACTGAGCATTCTTCTGCGGAAGCACCGACTGAACGAGGACGACGTTCAGCAACTCTCCTGAGATCCCCTCCCACAGAAATACAATACCATACCGTACCACATAACACCACATGAGACCATACCAGCCCAAACGCTGCCCTAGCCGACAATGCCATACCCTAGCTCTCCCCTCCCCTCCCCTCCCCTACCCCACCCTAGGGTAATAGACCGTAGCATACCTTTGAGTGGGCGCTCTTGGGTGGGGGTGCCCTCTTGACGAGTACGATGTCCGGCAGCTCTCCTGACAGCCCCTTCAGCAGCGCTTCATTGAAGTTCTTGCCCCTGCACCACCGCAAAAATAACACCGACAGCAAAACCATTCCCACGACAAAATGCCATCAAAGTGTTTAGCACGATAAACGACATAAACACTCTCTACAGGCTGGTTCACGTAAAATATATAAATATATATATATATATATATATATATTCCGCGGCGAATGTCCACGCCGTCCTTTTCGATTCAGACAGTAAAATTTTGCACACGTCTTTTATGTGCCATTGTGAAGACCTCACCTGTCTTTTTTTCTTTTGTCTGAGTTGTTGTCAGCTAAGATATTTTGGAAAATGTGGCCCACCATAGACCATTTTTTTTCAGCAAAAAAAAAAAGAGAAACCAGGAGGTCAGGCTTCGGGATGGGCATGTAGAACGCGTGGGCAAAATTTCAGGGTCCATCTGTCAAACACGGCGGGGACATTTGGACACATTTATGCGTAAAAATGAGTAAGATACGATATTTCTTCTAAATTACTTGGTTTTAGTGTAGGATCCAGTTTTCTCGCTAGATTCTGCTTAATATTGAACGCAGGTAAGTCGAATCTCCGAACGTTTTCGCGAAAATTTCTACACATATGCCTTGGAGTACCTCCATTCAGTTGGTGAAAATGCTGCGCATTTTTTTTCTCGGCTCCGCTTGGAAAAAGCCTGAATATCATTGAAGAATATGAAGGCCTGTCATTGGTCGATACGAGTTTTGCTTCTAGCGACAGCCCGAGGCCGTGAAAAAAAAACGGCCATGTGACCCTCTTACATTGGTCATGGGGGTCAGAAAAATACCAAATATTCACCCTCTGACTGGATATTGCGAGCGACATTCGCCGGGGAGAGAATTTGGGTTATTTTACGTGAACCACCCAGTAGCTCTAACTCATGCTGACTATTTAGGCCTCTTAATATCCTTACACAGAGGTTCCAAGTTCTACCAGCCGATACATTTTTAACACCACAACAGAAAAAAAAAAAATGATAGCATAGCCTACTTAGGACCCGCTTCTCGTCACCTGAGATCGTAGCCTAGCAGCATGTCCCCTGCCTCCAGAGGGCGCCCCCCGGCCGACTTTCCAAGGTGAGTCGACACCGTAAAGGTGTCCTCTGCGCTCCCCATGTCGCTGGCGAGGGCCACCTGATACCAGCAGGAGTCGATCCAATATACTTCGAAGTATTAGATACCTGGTATATCGTTAACAATGTGTTGGCATTTCTAACCAGCTACATCTACCAGTTAACGAAAACCCAACAAATTTGTCAACCAAGCACCCAAGCAAGGAGCCAAAAATTGCACGCGAAGTACGCCCAACCAAACATTCGCCAGCCAAACCAGGGAACCAACCAAAGTGCAAAACCACCAACTGATCAAACGATCAATGATCCGGACAAGCCCAACCTTAACCCGAACGCAGTCCAGTTCAACCCAATCCAATCCAACCCAACCAAACCCAAGTCGTCAAACCAAACCGCACCAAAACAAGCCAAGCAAACACAAACTAAAAACAGACCAAACTAAGCAAAAAAAAACTTCAAACACCCCCCAAACCAAACCAAACTAAACCAAAATCAAAAGCTTGTCAAACCTCAACAGAACTTCCCGAACCAAACGAAACCGAAAAAAAAAACAAGAACAAAACAAACCAACCCAGACCACGCCATGACTTCCCACAGAGCAGCTTCACTTCTGGCTGGCCCCCGCTCCCGCATTGGAGCCACCGCCTGCCCCACGACTATAAACTTTCCGCCGCCAACACTATATTTTCAAGGCAATTTCACCTCTCTACGGATCAAACGAACAAAACTAATCAATCACTCAACCAACCAACCAACTCACCACCAATTAGTCCACCAATCAAGTGGCTACGGCACTAACAGATGGACCCCACCAACTAGTCAAACAACCAACGATTACCACCAACCTCGAATTGACAATTTATGTCATATAGACCATAAAGCGTTACTCAGTGTGTTTCATTAGGCATCCACTTTGGGCCAAAACTATGTGCATACGCTGTTTACAACCAATCCATTTAAACCAAATCGCTCACCACGACTTCCCACAAGGCGACCTGGCTTCCGGTCGCCCCCGTCCCCCCATGCTTGCCACCGCCTCCACCTCCCCCACCACCGGAAAACTCCGCAGGCTCGCAGTCCAACACCACAAACTCCACCAAGGAGTTCGTAGAGAGGAGGGGGTCTGGAGGTGATCGCCAGTAGCGGTCGGAGGTCAAGTCGGCCCTGAATAATCATACATCCGGCGGAAATAATCAGCAAAAAAAATCAACGCGAAACTACAATAATCAACGGAAAAAAAACATAAAAGCATCCACCAAGGAGTTTGTAGAGAGGGGGGCCGATCGCCAGCACCCCGGTGGGGGTCAAATCCGCCGTGACCAATCAGCCGTGAACACTCAAATCATCCATGTTGTGGAACCAATCATCGGAGAAGATCGGCAAGCAAAAAAGTGCGGGGGGGGGGGGGGGGGGGGACGGAGAAGGTAAAATCACCGGGAGGGGAGGGGGGAGTAAAGGGCAATCAAGAGGCTGAACGATTATGATAAATATAACAAATTCACGAAAGAATTAGTGGAGCAAAGTGAGTCGGGATGGGATCGCCAGTACCGGTCGGAGTCAACTCGGCCCTAACCAAGGAAGGAGAAGATATGAGGTGATGTTGCTTAGAAAGGCGGGGTGGGAGGTGCGGGGGGGGCGGAGAGGCGTAGTCATTTGTTGTTTGCTTTCGCCATTGACCACGTATCCCTTTCGAGACTAAGCAGGGCGGGGGGAGGGAGGTCTCACTTCATGCATCTTCGTAGCCGCATGACCATTGAGCAGGTCGGGTTTTCACCGGCTGGGGAGGGGGGGGGGGGGGGTGCTCATTTTGTGGCTTGCCTTAGTTATTTGACCATTGGCCACGCATCTCTTACGAGACAGAGTACCGTCGCTACTCCTAATAGAGACACCTCCAACATTTGGGAGCTCGCTACGCTTCTTCCATATATTACAAAGAAACTGCAGTTTGCTTATCATGTTTCGCCGTCTGTGGCCACCATCTATCTCCTACGATCGTGATCGATTCCTCGCTACTCCCTAGTCTACCAAACGCTTCCACGTCACAGTCGTCGAATGTCACCATCTCCTCCTTTAACGCACATCGTTCCTCCTTGAATACTTCACAGTCTCTTACTATGTGAGCCCTACTCTTTATTGTTGTGCCACACGGGCACGCATGGCTTGAGAGCGGGGGGGGGGGGCGATCGCCAGTTGCGGTCGAAGATCAGGTCGGCCCTAAAACCTCATCCACACAAAGGATCATTAGGAAAACCTACAAACATCAAATCCCAATCAGCGTGTGTCAGACATCATCTCACATGATACATGAAATGTAAACTAACACATGGAAGCAACAAACAACCCCCCCCCCCAAAAAAAGGCAACTGCAGAAACAGCAAAACCTTGTCAAAGACATCATCTCACCAACTTTTCCGCGAAAAGGGTCCGATACACTGCACGACCGACGCCACTTTCTACACGCTTTGCAGCCGATCGCCGGCGCCTTCAGGAAGAGCAACAACGACAAACTAAGCTCACTTTTTCGCAAAAGAACAAAGTAAAATACACGAAAATACACACAATAAAACACAAGCCACAAACACCAAAACGATGCGCCAAATGCCATTTCAAAAGTACAGTCGTAGTACCGCGTTAGTGCGGTGCCCTTTAGTGCGGCGACCCAGCTCAGTGCGGTGACCCTGTTTAGTGCGGTGATATGCTAAAAATCGCTCGTCACGACCTCGCTCGTCCTACAGAACTACTAATGCTGTGCAGCACCATCCCGGGATAGAATGGGGTCCTCGCTTTAGTGCGGGTACGGTGGTCGGGCAAGGCAGCGCACTAACCATGGACCACGACTGCTATGCACCGAAAATAAAACGGACATAAGGTAACAAAAGCTTGAAAAAAAAACAAAATAAACTTGAAAAAAAACAAAAAAAACAAGATAAACCAAAACACACACATCAAACCTGTGTCTGAGGTACGACATAATCACCCTTTGCAATGCGCGATCGAGGATACTTTGTGCACGGCGAAGAGTGTGCCTTGCAGTCGATTGCCATCGATCTCATGAAAAGAAAACAAGGGCAATGTCACACTGCACAAGAAAAAACATCCTTCGCATAATCTCTGAACAACTATAAATAACAGCCCCAAGCACCAAAACTGTGTCTTCAGGTGCAACATATTATCTCACATTTTCCCGGAGGAAGGACCGATGCACTGCACGACCGAGGTCACTTTCTGCACGACGCAGAGGGTGCCTTGTAATCGGTTGCCGGCGCTCTTAGGAAGGACCACAAGGTCGTCCCTGCACAGGTACGGAAGCTCCACCGCCATCGTCAGCTGGCTGTTTCGGATGTTGCTCTTCACGTCCGTCGAGATAAGCTGTTTCGAACGAAACGAAACGGAGCGAAACGAAACAAGACGAAGCGAAACTGTCAAAAAAAAAAAACACACACACACACAAAAACAAGGCGAAAACAAACACAAGACAAGGAGTAAAGCTAGAGAAACAAGCTCGTTCCTAAGACAGACACGCAAGTCCACCGCCAATATCAGCTGACTGTTCCGTATGTTGCTCTTCGCATCCGTCTAGATGAGCTGTTTCAAGTTTCGAAAGAAAGGAAACAAAACGAGACGAAGCGGCGTAATACAACACGGTTCAAAGGCCGTTAAAAAGAAAAACACAACGAACGAACGCGAGAAATAAAACCACCGAAACAAACATATTGCAAAAACCGAAACCAAACGGAGCGAAACGAAACGAAACTATAACACAAAAGCACACAAACAGAACCAAAACAAACCAAAACAAACCAAAACAAAAACCGCATAATACGAACGACCCCATCGCCTAGTCAACCAATACCAGCAGGCGTCAAGGAATGTACAAATATCCAGTATGGAATAACGTAGTTAACCACAAACCATATTCCAACCATTTCGAATACTTCTTCAATTCGCTTGAGGAACCCCGACTCCTCCGCGGAGAGGAGCCGTGAACAACCGCCACCACCACCACCACCACAAACAACAGCAACAGCAGAAACAACAGCAGCAACAGCAACAGCAACAGCAACAGCGACAGCAACAGCAGCACTAGCAACAACAACAACAACAACAACAACAACAACAACAACAACAACAACAACAACAACAACAACAACAACAACAACAACAACAACAACAATGACGAAATCGGTGGGGAAAAACGACCCCCCCCAGAAAAAAAAGAAATAATACATGAACCAAAACAGGACAAGGGATGCTTTCGTTCATGATGCCGGCCTTTCGCTGATTCTTTAGCAGCGGAGGGGAGCCACAGACCAAAAAAAAGTTGAACGTTTTTCTCGCATAAACACTACGGCAAAAACGAGCGAAACCAAAAAGCAGAATATCCATGTCCGTACGAGAACACATCGTCTCCCTCGAAAGCGGACACTAACGAAAGGAAAAAACCCCACACTAGTACTGACATAGTTGTACTTTTGTTTTCATTTTTTCTGGTGGCTTTTTTCCGTACATTGGAACGCTATGTTATTTTTTTTGCGTGTGCTTCTGTTTACACTTTACTTGGTTTACGGGGGTCGTTTCGTTTTTATTGACATTTTTAATGCTTGCCTTGGCCGACTCCTTGCAGCGGATGGGAGCCACGGACGACAAAAAGTTGACGAACTCGGTGGCGTCGTGCTTGGCCCCAAAGTACACGTCGATCCCACCTCGTACCGTCTGGACGGTGGAACGCACATAATGAACAAAAGGACAGACCAAACAGCAATAACGCGAAGGAGTAAATAGAAGGTTGATCAAAACAACGACTTGAACGTTACATCTCGCCCGTTAACATATACTACTACCACTACTACTACTGCTGCTACTGCTACTGCTACTACTGCTACAACTACTACTACTACTACTACTGCTGCTGCTGCTACTGCTACTACTACTACTACTGATGCTGTTACTACTGCTGCTACTACTACTACTGCTGCTGCTACTGCTACTGCGGCTACTGCTACTGCTACTACTGCTACAACTACTACTGCTACTACTGCTGCTGCTACAGTAGTAGTATGCTGCTGCTACTACTACCACTACTACTGATGCTGCTGCTACTGCTACTACTACTACTACTACTACTACTAACACTACTACTACTACTACTGATGCTGCTGCTACTACTATTACTACTACTACCACTACTACTACTACTACCGTTACTACTGCTACTACTACCTGTACTACTACTGCTGCTACTACTACTGCTACTACTACTGCTGCTACTGATACTGCTATAATACCTCATTAAAACCAACATTTGATGCTACAAACGGAAGCATGGAAACAACGCCAACAGGAGAATTACCCCCCCCCCCCCCGCCTCCGCGGTAAAACGCATTCACTCCCCGAGGATGTATGGTCTCAACACTACGGCCATGCACGAAACGCCCCCCCCCCCCCCTCTCTCTGCTGCTTAGCATTCACCAACATAGTGAGGAACTTGCCACGGGCGTCCGCCTTCAAAATACGTTGGCAGCGTAAACTAAACCTCTCCATTTGCTACTAAGAACACAGAGAACAACGGCCCAGGGGAGGAAATACCTCCCTCCCACTGGTCATACGACTACGCCCTTGCACACACTGAGCACACACACCCTCCCTCCCACTGCTGTTTTTGGAGTGGCCATACCGGAAATCAAAATTAACTCATTGACGCTGGCATCCATACGCAAGTCCGCCTCACAAGTGGTTCTTAGTAGGATGCCCTTCATGCGACTCGCCGAACACCTCACGGCGCCTCGCGGTTGGTGCAAGCAATGTCTGCCTGGTCGGTGAAAACCCGACGTGCTCCGTCCCCGCATTGTAGGATACGAAGGTCTATACCATATGGTCATACCACTACGCCCATGCAAGGATATCGAATACCCCCCCCCGGTGCGAAGGTCTATACCATATGGTCATACCACTACGGCCATGCATGAATATCGAATACCCTCCCCCCCCGGGTGTAGAACGTACACTGCCCCCAAACAATCGGGAACAACAAGGGCGGGAGAAAAGAAGCCCGCCCCGGCCGATAAAGTCCCCCCCCCCTCTGATCCGCTCACTTCCACGCGGAGGCACTTCCCATGGGCATACACCTTCGAGATGCGCTGCTAGTTTAAAGCTTTCATTTAAAAAATAACAGAAAATAAATGAGGGAAACAGGGCGGGTGAGAAAAATAAGCCCCCTCCGGGTGTAGAACGCATGCCCCCCCCCCCCCCCCCCCTGAACAAAACGGGCACAACGGCACAACGGGGATGAGAGAAAATACCCCCCCCCCCGGGGGGGGGGGGGGGCATATATTCATCCACCCCTCTCCTTTTCAGCTACCTCCACGCTGAGGCACTTCTGATGGGCGTTCGCTTTCAAAATGCGCTGACAGAGTAACTCTCTCGTCTTAACACGAAAACATGAAACGGGAACGGCAGGGATGGGAGAAACTACGCCCCCTCCCTCCCCCCCGGGGGGATGAAACGCACCCCCCCCCCGAGCCTCTTACAAATTAACATACCCCCCCCATCCCCATTTTTTCATTCACCTCGACGCTGAGGCACTTCCGATGGGCATCTGCCTTCAAGATGCGCTGCTCCAGCACAAGCATCGTCCGCTTGTGCGCTGTGTGCTGTCGGATCTGGAGATGTTCGTTCGTGGCGAATGGAAGGGGACAGTGTTCTAACGGGGCTTCAGACGGAAAATTGCCGCAAAAACAAAATGACCATGAACACGACATCTGGGCCACACGACGCAAACCAGGCTGCTCACCGGGGCAGGGGGTACGTCCGAAGCGCGCGATCAACATTGGGGCGCGGCGAAGACGCGCACACAGCATGGTGATATATATATATATATTGCTGCACGTGCTTCCTATACTCCTGACAATACGTCGCTGCCTCTTAGGTACCTGGTACAGCGTACCCGTCGCTGACTCTTGATGATAGCGCACCCGTCGCTGTGTTGATCGGTACCTCGGGTGTATCGTAGCGGTTATACCCCTCGTTGCTTCTTTTCTTATCTGTACTTCAGGCACATTATAATGGTGTATCATAACCAAGTCAAAAAGGGTTAAGGGCGGAGGTCTACCGCACCAGCCCTTTTTACAGAAACAATCTCCCAAATAAAAACTTGCAAACTCAACTTTAGGGGCGGGGGACGCTTGCTATAAACAAATTTGGGTGGAGAACTCGTCCTCAGAGGCAACGCTACACCAAAATCCGTGTCGTTCACAATAGCCTACTTGGAACAAGGTTGCACAAGACTGGCGTCACGACAAGAGGTTACAAGCCTTGCTTGCGCATAAACAGTTTTGGCTGGCGGGTCCGTGCTGCTAAACGACATATCACCACTTGCATAAATCCAACTCAGATAAACAAAAACAAAAAAACTGCCCCCCAGAGCACTTATCGCAACAAAAAAACGGTCGAAGACAGTGTTTTACGGGTCCAAGCTCTCACCTGCACAACAGCACGCCATACCATGTTGGTGAACTCCTTGTTGCATGTGTTGCACTGCTTGTTGTTCACCACGAACTGCACATGAAGAAACACAATAAAAGGGAAAAGACCAAGGAGAAGTGAGGTTTTCCAGGCAAGATGCGGAGAGGGGGGAAGGGGGGGGATGGCGGGCGGTGCAACCACCTGAGACAGGGGATGAGGAAGGTGAAACGCGGCTTGCCAAACAAAAGATGGGAACGGATGAGAGGGGGCGAGGGGGTTGGTGGCGTAGCAAGCAGACAAAGCGGGGGGGGCGGGTTATTTTCGAGGCTTAAGATCGGAAGGGTGTAACAGGTACAAAAACGGGAAAACATTGAAAGGTGATTTTCAAAACAAGATGCGAAGGAAAGCTGGAAGGGTGGCCGGGCGTAGCACTCCGATTCCACAAGAGCATTTCTATGCGCATTGAAAAACGAAACCAGCACGGAAAACCAAAACCTGACCTCAGGTAACCTTCGAAACTGCATTCACTTTCCAGTGGACAGCTTGCTTGCAAACATTTGCCGGACAACTTTCATAGTAGTGAAAGGGCTAACACGACTGCAAACGATTTCCCAGTCTACCAATGAACACAAACCACCCCTCCCCCACCCCCCGCTGCAAACACGCTTTCGCGAACACTATAGGCATGTCATCTTTTACAATATCCCGATCTACCCCTGAATCAAACACCGCACCTCCGCCACCCCCGCAACCCAAACGCCTCCGCCAACGTGATTGTTCTTGACATCTTCGGAACCAACATAGTCCCAGTCCTTTCCTGAACAAACACCGCCCCTCCCCGCCCAAAGTAGCAAGCGTGCCGTCCTGAACGATTGAGTTTACTTCACATCTATAACGGTTTCCTGTCCCGCGACCGTGTCAGTCTGGTACGTATTCAGAACCATTCGGCTGAAAAGCAAACAGGTACCCAGAATTATTTGAAAAAAAAAGAAGCAATCCCCATCGGAAGGAAATATGGCTGATCACCTCTACATCGGTTTCCTGCTGTAGCACGACCATGTTCAGCATTAACATGTTAAGGTGGAGCAGCACCCCCTGTCCCGCAGCAACAATGCCTCCTTAAACGACAGAGTATGCTCACCTCTACGACGGTTTCCTGCTGTAGCATGACCTTGTTCAGCACCTCCTTCCGGACCGTGATATGGACCTTCAGTCTCTTGCAGTGAGGTTCTAAGAATGTCAAAGGTTTGTTGTAAAAGAACGGAAAACAAAACAATGAAACAAACGAAACAGGCGATCGTTTAATGCAATAATCACCTTATCGTCTTCATCTTGGTAACTGCACAACACGAAAACACAACAAAAACGATCATACACGGTTTCCCGATGTAGCATGAGCTTGTTCAACGAAAAAAACGCAATAACACAAGTGATTACTAACAGGCACCTTGTGGCCATCATCTTGGTAAGAGTACTCAGAACAAAAAACGATCACAGCGATTTTTTGCTGTAGCATGAGCTTGCCCAACCATAAAAAGAACAAAACAAACTATTAATATCATAATTACTAGGCATTTTATCGCCATCATTTCGGTAAGAATGAAACACGAGCTATTAATATCATAATTACTAGGCATTTTATCGCCATCATATCGGTAAGAATGAAACACGAAAACACGTAACAAAACGATCAAAAACGGTTTCCTGCTGTACCATGATCTTGTTCAGCACCTCCTTGACGTGGTGTGGACCTTCGGCCGCTTGCAGGGGTGCTCTTTGCACGCCATCATAAAAGTGACGACCAGAAACATTCAAAAACGATCAAGTCGTGACGATGGAACACACAATGACAAGGTTGCGTCAACCTATTGATAAAATGGATAAACAATTTATCAAAAATAAGGGACGGGGCAGGGGGCATCTGCACACTAAGCATTGGCGCCGCTGCAGCCTCGATGGCAGCTGCAGTTAGGGTAGGGCAGGGTAGGGTAGGGCAGGGCAGGGTAGGGCAGGGTAGAGAATATTAGGGTAGGGTAGGGTAGGGTAGGGTAGGGTAGGGTAGGGTAGGGTAGGGTAGGGTAGGGTAGGGTAGGGTAGGGTAGGGTAGGGTAGGGTAGGGTAGGGTAGGCAGAGTAGGGCAGAGTAGGGCAGGGTAGGGCAGGGTAGGGCAGGGTAGGGCAGAGTACGGCAAGGCAGGGTAGGGTAGGGTAGGGTAGGGTAATGTGGGGTAGGGTAGGGTAGGGTAGGGTAGGGTAGGGTAGGGTAGGGTAGGGGAGGGTAGGGTAGGGTAGGGGAGGGGAGGGGAGGGGAGGGGAGGGGAGGGGAGGGGAGGGGAGGGGAGGGGAGGGGAGGGGAGGGGAGGGGAGGGGAGGGGAGGGGAGGGGAGGGGAGGGGAGGGGAGGGGAGGGGAGGGGAGGGGAGGGGAGGGGAGGGGAGGGGAGGGGAGGGGAGGGGAGGGGAGGACAGGGTACGGCAGGGCAGGGTAGGGGAGGGTAGGGTAGGGTAGGGTAGGGTAGGGTAGGGTAGGGTAGGGTAGGGTAGGGTAGGTAGGGAAGGGCAGGGTAGGGTGAGTAGGGAGGGTAGGGTAGGGTGGGGTGAGTAGGGAGGGTAGGGCAGGGTACGGTAGAGGGGGGTAGACAAGGTGGGGCAGGGTAGGGCAGGGTAGGGTAGGGCAAGGTGGGCTAGGGTGGGGTAGGGTAGGGTAGGGTAGGTTAGGGTAGGTTAGGGTAGGTTAGGGTAGGTTAGGGTAGGGTGGGGTAGGGTAGGGGGGGGTAGGGTAGGGTAGGGTAGGGTAGGGTGGGATGAGGAGGGCACGGTAGGGTAGGGTAAGGTGGGGTGACTAGGGCACGATAGGGTAGCGTAGTGTAGGGGTAGGGTAGGGTGGGGTGACGCAGAGCAGGGCAGGGTGGGGCAGGGTATGGTGGAGTAAGGCGAGGCCAGGTTGTGGCTGTGGTTGTGGCTTTCGTTGTCCTTGCTGTTGTTTTATGTTGCTGTTGATGTTGTTGCTGTTATTGTTGTTGTCTCTGTTGCGACCCCGTCGGGGATTCAGAGGGAAAAACGCCACAATTGCAGCACCCGCCGCTGCTACAACTTGCTGCGCCTTCACATTTCCCTAGAGGCAGCCAAGCGGATCAAACACCGTCGTTGTCTGCGGGTCCCAAAAACAAGGCGGTCTCCAGCACTGCTGGATGTGAATAAAAAATACAACCCAGGAAACACCGGAAACAAGACAAGCTCCAAAACTTCCGGACGGGGAAACACAACAAAAAACGGTTCCACGACTTTTGGCTAGGGAAACCGAAACAGAACCCCTTGGCAAGCCCAAAACAAGGCAGGCTCCCATAAATCTGGATGGGGAAAGAAAAAAAAAGCAAAAACCAAGACAGGCTTCATTGTAAAACCACTTGATGGGCAAACAAAAATAATAGTACACAACGAAACCCCCCTCGAGAGAATCCGATACATCTGAATGAGAAAACTGAAAAGAATGCAAAGGGAAAACAGCAATCACAAAAAATAAACAACGAAGAAAGTTCCCACGCTGTTGCCGTACCTGTCCAGATCCACTTGGCGTCGACTAGCTCGTGCTTGGAGAGGCCAGGGATTTTCTTGAGGACCAGTGCGAGGAACGGTGCCGATTCCAGCTCGAAGTGCGACCAGTGATCGTTCTTCGTTAACCATTTCAGGCAGCGCCGGCACTGCGGCGGATCGAACGAACGAGTGCAACCCGATGAGACGGATGGGACTGTCGAAATTGAACAGAATGAAATAGGACATGACAAAATAACATTCTAGTCGGATAGAATCGAACTAAATGGAACTAAGCTTGCCCTAGACCGAATTGAATTGAACGGAGCGGGTCAAACACCGAGTCGAATTGAACGGAAATCAATCGAAATGCATCAAGTTGAACATGCCCTAACCGAATTAAACTGAATACATGAAAATAAATAAATAAATAGTTTTTAGGCTCTTTCAGGCTCGGCACGTGGCAAGTTAGGGTCGCAAAAAACAACACTAACTTAACAAGTCCATTCGGCTCCTTCGGCTCTAATTTTGGAACATAGGGTGTTATCACAAGGAAATGGGTTTGCTGGCGGGAAGCCAGCCCAATCCGCGCCAATCGTTGCCACACCTACACCCGGAGCAGCAGGGGCTGGGGAACCGCTGCCGAGGGCACGACCATCCGCAGCAGCCGGCGCTGGGGAAGCACTGCTAACAGTAGTGTCGGGCACACGAAACGGTGCCACGATCAGGAGGATCCAACACCTTGCAATCGTTATCTTTCTACTCCTCTCCTCCTCCTCCCGCTTCCGCCGCCATTACCACCATCACCCCGCAAACAACACATACAACAAAATACGGCGCACGCACATCAGCGACACACCGCTGCTTCATCTCATGGTTGGTCAAAGGAGAGCCCCAAACACAACTTGTTCCAGCTTCCGCAAAACTAACTGAAATACCACCGCTACCACGGACACCTGGTGAGCACCCAAGCGTGGCTGGTCTGTACCTGGCACGATACTGCACCACCGCCACCAACACCGTCACCGCCAACACCGCCACCGCCTATCACCACCACCAATACCATAATCACCACTGTCACCTCAACCACTACTACGGGCGAATACAGTAATCAGCACCAAATATGGTTACAAGAAACAGCGGAAATGTGAGACGGTGGTCCCTTCGCAGGTTTCTCTTTCTGAGATGTAGGTGTTAGTGTTAGTGTTAGTGTTAGTGTTAGTGTTAGTGTTAGTGTTAGTGTTAGTGTTAGTGTTAGTGTTAGTGTTAGTGTTAGTGATAGTGTTAGTGTTAGTGCTAGTGTTAGTGCTAGTGTTAGTGTTAGTGTTAGTGTTAGTGTTAGTGTTAGTGTTAGTGCTAGTGTTAGTGTTAGTGTTAGTGTTAGTGCTAGTGTTAGTGTTAGTGTGGAGACACACCGAGGTGGGTTATGTGCGCAACCGCACGCTCGAGGGTCAACGATGAGGAAACACCTAGGCGTCTGCCTCGAGGAGCCAGGATGATCTTGAAGGATTATAGTGATAAGGAGGCGTTACAATCTACGGAATGGGGACTGGTATCCACAGAAAGAGATTGTTTTTGTGTATAGCATGGGTCCTCGTTACTGCTTGTGGTCCTCCGTAATGACTAACACCAACTAGCCGCCGCCACAACCGCAACCATCCCTACCACCACCAACTAGCACCACCACCGCCACCAACGCCAATGGGACCTGGCCAAGAACGATGCGTGACTGACCTGAATGATGACAAGGCCTTTCTTGGGTATGTCTTCGGTCACGTCGACTTGATCTTTCAAGCAAGCACCGCACATATTGGCCCCTAAAGAAAAAAAACGTCGCACGAGCAACGAACCGCAGGAGCAACAACATGGTCCATGTTTTGGGTACTGTTTCTGGTACGGTTTACGGGTTGAAAACGAAAACAGGGCGAAGTAATCCGAACGAACACGAAAACACAAAGTGTGACACTCCATCCGCCTTTCTTAAATTTCCTGCAAACCCACCGTTGCTGCGTAGCTGCACCCCATGCGATGCGCGCGTCACCGTTTGGTTGGATTGTGCCTTCCGCAGAGGCAGCACCAAAAAAGGTTGGCACACATCACAGACATACCTCCCGATATATCGGCAAGTAAATCGTCTTGGGGTCACTTGATAAACGGCCCTGCTTGGCTCTCAGCGTTCCCAGGAACACGCCTGCCTACACCCCCTTCTCGGCGAACCTTCCCGGCGGCTTTCTTCGCGTTCCTTGCTTTCTTCGCTTTCTTCGTGTTCTTCGGGACCGCCCCTAAACTAACTTGAAGACAAAATATCCTGCACTGCTTCAAGATAAATATCCCCACCATACCTCCAAAATAATGTTTCCACCCTAAAACCAAGCCAAGTTTTTTAAAAAGTCGAAAAAAAAACAAATAAATTGATGTTCAACACTCGAGTCAGAATAAGAAAAGCCCAAATTAAGCAAGATAGCCGTTCCCGCACTAAATTCAACATAACAGTGCCGATAACGAAAATCAAGCACACAAAGTTTGTCCGAAAACGTACTTGCACGTTTTTCTTCACGTCTCACATCATACGACACGTTGTTTGTAAACTACAGCACGCCACAGCAATCACGAATTTTGCAGTTAAAATTGTCTAGTTACACCACTCTATGGGCCTCTTATTTTTGTCCCCTTCACATTTTGTTGCAATCTTCATAGGGAGCCCCTCTAGAACATACAGTACCAGCGCACTCCAATAAACATTCATCCCAGTATCCGGCGGTCAAATCGCTTGGCTCGACTGGAGAACTGCATTACTAAAAATAGCCTGGATTGAATAAGGCGCCCCCCCCCCCCCCCCCAATAAGGCGGTCACATTGATCTGGAACACCGCCGCCTTACTGGGGGACCCCGATATAGTGCTGCCAGTAAAGCCTGAATGAAGTGTAGAAACCCTACACCTTAACCCCAAACCCATGAACCATGTCCGGGAAACAATCGGCAACTATTGTTCCTTACTGGGGGACCCCTACTGCTGCCAGTAACGCCGAAATGAAGAATACAAACCCTACACCTTAACCCCAACCCTCTGAAGTCTGTCCTGGAAAAATTCGGCAACTACTGTTTTCGACCCATTCTAGTACGACAAACACGTAGCTTTTGGGGCGCGAAGTGTACATGGCAAAACACCGTACCATCCGTCTCCCTCGGACGTGGCAACCAATCCACGTGAAGTGTTCTCTACAGTGCCGGTTGGGTAACGCTGGCTGCCCGCTACAATGCCTGCGCACTCGACTGGCACATGCGGGAAAATAAAGTAACGGCAGTATATGGAGTAGTGCCGGCTGCGGTTATAGTGCCGATATTTATCGGCACTATAACGGCAACCGGCACTACAGCAAGGCCACCAACGTACTTCACTCCCCGGAAGAGTATTTCGCTGTGCCCCTTCGAATTGTGGTTCAAGCTACATTACCAATACATGTCTCACCATTGGGTTGAATTGGCCTCCCGCACAGGCAGCAGAGGATCGTCGACAAACCCTTGCTCTTTCCCCTAACCCTGGCCCCCTTGTCGTTAGGTAACGCCTCCCCCGTCTCTGTTTTCGTACTGGAAACCCCCTTGCCTTCGCCTTCCGTAACGGCCGCATCACTAACTGGCACCGGGGCCTGCTGGTCTTGCTGGTCGCGAATCGCCTCCACCGCTTCCGAATCTCGATAGCCCGACATATCTGACTCCACCTGAATGCGGGACCGGCAGGCGATAAAACTCCCGTCAGTTTTTGGCTGAAATGGCAGAGGCCGGACTTAGGGTCGCCCGTTCGCGGTAAAAAGGAACATATTTCAAATACGCCAGCTGTGCGTTTGACCAGTTGAGAGGTCGGCAGTCATCGTTGGAAGCTGCGTGATACTCCCGATGCGCGTTTGTACACATGGATCCCGCTTGAAGGATGCTTCGAAGGATATACCCGTTGGCCAGGGGGCCCTGGATGCTGTCAGGGTCTACTTACTAAACTGTACAAGGAAAATTTTACCGACGGCGATATCGTTCCATAGTCAGGATGCGCATTGACACTCGAGAAAAAAAATAGCCACCGTAACACGTCGTGGAGCCACGCGACCGCCCCTGCCGGCCCCGACACCCCCTTGACGTTAGGGTACAGGTTAGTTTCGGGGGAGAGATTTAGGTCTGGGGTCGGGGTGGTCTGGGTGGACGTGAAATAAAATATTGAGAATGGCCGCTAACGACCGGCACGAAGCTTTTCATCCCGTGCTGCAACTAGGACGGCCAGACAAACTGGCAGCACAGGTAACCTGTTCATGCATGTAACCTTTTCGGGAAGTGAGTAGATATTTTTATTTGCTATGATAGATACGGCTGTGGGTTGACCTGGCTGACTGCCAGTTGACGCGGGATAATTTCACCCTCCACACTTCACAGACTGCAAGTATCATGCCTGTCCTGGTTCTCCACACTCCACAGACAATGCGTGCATGGAGGAGATATGGCACTGCTTTGGACATCGTGACCTGTTTTGGAAAAAGAAGGATCTTTGTTCTGTCTACGCAACTATTTAAGTTAGGACCGCTCAATGAGCTAACCAGGCGGGGGATACCTCGTGTCGCCGTCCTAAAAAGAGAACCAATCAGACGACACTTTCTCGTAGATAAAAGAATCCAGCTGACACAAGCAGCTTGCAGCTGTGGCATCTGCTGCTGCCATCGTTAATGCTGGCGCCGCATAAACAAAGGGTTTTGCTATATGTCTCTGTTATATAATTAGCGACCTAAGAGCCACATCGGCACGGTAAAAGTCATGGTAACTACATGCTGACACCTATCGATTGAAATCTTCTATCTTGCGATCCATTCACAATATCACACCACAAAGCAATAACACATTGCATAACGCACCTAAAAATTGTTTTGTATACGACACCTAACACCAAATCTGCAAGAATAACGAACAATACCAGGCAGGTGATAGAAGCTGATGCATTCCTTCTACAACCGTCCGATTTGTCCCCTTAAAGGATTTATAGCTTCCGCGCACATAATAAGGTGTCCCGCCCGCCATTCCCCCCCCCGATCCCTCTTGTTCAAACGCCCCACCTAAAATCAAAATATGCCAGAGTAAGAAACACTACCAGGCAGCTGATATCACCTCATTATTTTTCCAGCCATCCGTGCCGTAGCTCCAATTCATCCCGCCCCGCGCCCTGCACCCCCCCATCCCCCCCCTTTCCCCCCCGCTCCCTCTTGTTCAAACGCCCCACCTAAAATCAAAATATGCCAGAGAAATAAACACTACCAGGAAGATGATATCACCTCATCATATTTTTAGCCATCCATGCCGTAGCTCCAATTCCCTCCCTCCCCAAACGCCCCCTCCTTCCCCACCACCCGCACCATCACCTAGACCTAGCACCACGTGTATAGCACCTACATCTATGCGACCTAAAGCTGTTGGAGAGTCCCCCCCCCCTCCCCGCCCCCAACCCCCGCCCCCCACCCCTTCGAACACTCCGCCCTCTCCTCACTGGCTGTACGACTTGAAGGATACACTTGATAAACTGATGCATTTCCTTTCACAGTTGTCAGATTTTGCCCCCCTCAAAAACGGGTTGCGCACAGACTGGATAACATCACCCTGTTGACCCCGGTACAAGCTACAATTTAGTTCCAAGGGGAGTCGCCGACCTATATCTTTAATGAGGACACACACCCAGTAATACGCGCGATCGGAGTATCACACACAGCTTGCAAAGATGAGTTTCGACGAAATCTTCGACCTCACAGCTGGAGTGCATATTTTAATCTTTTTAATAAACAAGGGTTGTCGATAGCTCAGGTGACCCAATCGTAAATTCATCTAGACGAGGTTCAATTAATTCATACCAAGGTACATACAGAAAAATCTAGGATACAATAAGTACCATTGGAAGTATGAATGTTATCGGGAAGTAAAAAACTATTAATACAATTAAACGCGAAAACAAAACCAAGTATAGCTTGCTCCCATCCATCTCATAGATATTCTTTGAAATATTGGGCGTCTATCTGCATTTAGCATGCAGCTAGCATATTTGCTCCCATCCCCCTCCGTCCCCTTCCCCCTTAACAACCGCCCCCCCCCATTCCCCTCCCCCCCCCCCCCTCCTTCCTCCCTCCCCCTTCGCCCCACCAAAAATCAAAACCCGCCAGAGTCACAAACACTACTCGACAGGTGATACAATTTATTTACCCTTCGAGCCACCCATGCAGTAGCTCCAATTCATTTATATGATCTTCAATTTTCAATTGACCCCCCTCCCCGCCGCCCCCAACATCACCTACTAGCATTACGCGTGCGTGCAGTATGCTCCTATCATATTAATTTATGCGACCTATCCCCCCTATACCCGCCCCCCTCCCCTCACCGGTAATACTAAAACCAAGTAATTACAGGATATACCTACTAAATAATCAACTGGTGCATTCCACAGCTGTCAGATTTTTGTCTCCCTCAAGAACGGGTTTTATAGTCTCCGCGCAAAGAATGACTAACATCAATCGTCCTGTGACCCTCGTACAAGCTAGACCGCTGTGGTTCTAAGGGGAGTCACCAACCTATGATCATACGTCCTTAATGAGGACACACACCCAGTACGAAATACCCAGTAATACGCGCGATCGGATCATCACACAGCTTGCACTGTTGAATGAGTTTCGACGAAATCTAATCTTCGATTTAACACAGCTGGAGTATGTTTATTAAAAAAAAAAAAAAAACACTCCAGCTGTGAGATCGAATATTTTGTCGAAACGCAAATACTCCGATCGCGCGTATTACGGGTTGTGTGTCCTCATTAAGGATATCGGTCGGCGATTCCCCTTGCAACTACAGTGTAGCTATCAGGGTCAACAGGGTGATCTTGGTCAGTCTGTGCGCGGAAACTATAAAACCCGTTTCTGAGGGGGACAAAATCTGACAGCTGTGGAAGAAAATGCATCAGTTTATTGGGGCTTAGTTTGGGTAAGCTATTGGTTAACCTTTTGCAACTGGTCAAACGGACTAATACCCCACGAATGCCTCAACATTATCAAGTGAATCCTGTAAGTCGAATAACCGGTGAGGGGAGGGCGGAGTTTTTAAGGACGTGGGGGCCTGGTTTTGATCAAAAGGGAGCGGGGGGGGGGGGGGGGAGGGCAGGGGGATGGGTGGGGCAGCTCAATTTGTGCGTGGAAACTATAAATCCTTCAAGGGGATAAATCTGACGGGTTTGGAAAGAATGCACCAGTTCATCATGGGGGGGGGCGGGGGGCGGGACGGACGGGGCAGCTCAATCTGTGCGTAGAAGCTATACATCCTTTACGGGGATACATGTGACGGTTTTGGAAAGAATGCACCAGTTTACAACCAGTGAGTAGAGTGCGGAGTGCTCGAGGGGGTGGGGGTGGGGGGGTGGGGAGGTGGGGGGGGGGGGAGGTGGGGGGGGGGGGAGGTGGGGGGGGGGGCGAAAGGGCTTTAGGTCGCATAGATGTAGGGGTTTGCTATACGCGTGGTGCTAGGTCTAGGCGATGGTGCGGGTGGTATTTTTTACTGGAGTATAATAAAACGACCTGCTATGACACAGCAGCTGTCACCATACTGCTGCTGCTACTGCTGCTGTTGCTATATACGAATACCTTCTCTGGGCCAACTACTGCTGCTACGATACCTTTTCTAGGTCTCGCCACAGACTAGTCTACAGGTGGAGCGACGACACGCTTTGGTGGATTCAACGAACCAGCTTACTGCAGCTTCTGCTGTCGCTGCTTCTGTAGCTATTGCTGGGGCTACTGCTGTACTACCACTGCTGCTACTGCTACGTTGTGCTGTTACTGTATTGTTGCTTTCATACCGCCTCTGCTGCAATCAACGTACGACAAGGTACGTATAACGTGAGGTTGCTGTGAAGTAGCTTTTATTGGCCTCGGCAGACAAGTACTTCCAGTGGCGCTGCGACAAAAAACAAAACAAAAAACAGCTGGGTCACGAATCAATTTGATGCCGTTACCACTGGTGCTATTGCTGGTGCGGCTACTGCTACAACTACTGGACTACTGCTGTCGCGGTTGCTGCTGGTGCTACTAGTGCCGTTGCTGTTACCGCTGCTGCTGGAGCTATATACTACTGCTGCTGCCCATTCTATTAATATGATACCAAAAGACATCGGCACTCACTACCCCGTTGAGAATACGGCAGTACCTTTTCTGGGCCTCCGTACATTCAGCGAACATGCTGGATACTACAGCAGTGCTTGCTGCTACTGACACTACTACCACTGTTGATACTACTACCACTTCTGATACCGCAGCCCCTGCTGTCGCTACTACAGCTGGCAGCGCAGCTCTCATTGCAACCTCTCCCTCTGGTGGCATGACATCCTCCCACGGAGGAATTACTCTTATCTCTTCTACGACAACAGGCAGAGTGCACTTCAGAACACATACCCTGGGGGGAATTTCCAGCCCATTTTCTCCAAAGCCAAGGTGGCCAACCTCCTACCACGGTGGCAGCATTGGACATATATCGATGAGACCTTTCCATTAGCGCATCGCTCGGCCCCGGCACTCTCCCCATCGTGGGCAGCAGTACCGGCTTGAAAACTCGTTCGCAGGGGTGAGCTGTGTGCTGTCTACCCACGCCTTAGGCGAAATTTCACTTGGATTTAGTGTGTGGGTGTCGCTACGGTTTCTCAAGCACGTACGTATAGCCCTGTGAAATAAGGACCGTTTCGTAACCTTATTAATACAATAACGTCCTCTATAGCTCCGCCAGGAGTACCGTTCTATGGGCAACAATTTGACGATCGTATCGATATAAAAATACTAATTATATATAACTAATTAGTTCTTATACTTTCGCCCATTGCAGTACATTGCACACGTGCAGCTAGCCTGGCGAAAACTGAAGTTGAGGTTGAGCTTGATGGTCGTCGTACTCTCTCGCTCCACTTTCTCTAACGCACTCACCTCAACCTCAAAGGATTGGGCAGGGTTGAGGCTCCTTGGTGGCGCTATCACTAGCGCTAATGCCGGTTGGAGTTGAACTGATGTACCCTTGGGTCGGCTCGCAGCAGCTTTCGTCCTCTCTGTGGCGTGCACAGGTGCAACTCATGGCGGGGCAAAAAGGTATATTATGGGTGTCGGTTGTTCTAGAAGGTACCCGATATTCTAGAAGGTACACTCTGTGTAAAAGAAAGGTACTCTGTGCTGACAAGAGGGTACTGCTGCTCCTTAGAAGGTACCGCTGTACCTTAGAAGGTACCTGTACTGCTGTACCTTAGTACCAGGACGAGCAGTCGTGGAGTAATGCCAGCACAATTAATGATGTACCTGTGGTAAAATATCAACGGCAGAAGCAGCAGCAACACAACATCCTTACTAACACCTGCCTAATTGACTGCCCTGTAGTTTTTCTTTTTATAGATCGCTTTTACTCTCCAGCTCGTAAGGGGTTTTACCCTCAGCGACCTTCTGCACAAACGGTGACCTCACGGCAGGTGTCTTCCTTTCCTCCCGGCGGTGCAGACAAGTATGCCCTTTCATTATTATCGTGCATCGCTGCTGTAGCGTTCAGCATTTATTTGTTGAAAATGTTCGCACTTACTTGTGTAAAAGAAAGGTACTCTGTGCTGACAAGAGGGTACTGCTGCTCCTTAGAAGGTACCGCTGTACCTTAGAAGGTACCTGTACTGCTGTACCTTAGTACCAGGACGAGCAGTCGTGGAGTAATGCCAGCACAATGATGTACCTGTGGTAAAATATCAACGGCAGAAGCAGCAGCAACACAACATCCTTACTAACACCTGCCTAATTGACTGCCCTGTAGTTTTTCTTTTTATAGATCGCTTTTACTCTCCAGCTCGTAAGGGGTTTTACCCTCAGCGACCTTCTGAACAAACGGTGACCTCACGGCAGGTGTCTTCCTTTCCTCCCGGCGGTGCAGACAAGTATGCCCTTTCATTATTATCGTGCATCGCTGCTGTAGCGTTCAGCATTTATTTGTTGAAAATGTTCGCACTTACTTTTCAGCTTCTTTTAGGCTTTTCGATATCCATAGTTTTTTTTGTTACTATTAATATAGTCTACCACATTGACGTATAATTCACGCTCTCGCACCTTCCGCTCTCGTGATTTTTTTACGCAAGAAAAAGTATGCACTCGGGAGAATTCGAACCCACACTATTTACAGTATTTTTTAGCACAGGGAAGAGATTCACCTACTACACCGGGGACGCCATACCTGCATTGTCTGCTCTCTGTAGTACTGGTCCTCTGTGTAGTAGTATGCTTTCGGTGTTCGACTTGTGGTAATTTCTTCAGCGTTTTGCGAAGAAGGCACAGTCAAGCGAAACAGTTTGTCAGAGCCGGGGGCGGTGCGTTTCGTCTGGCCGCTCGTACTGTGCGGCAGGGAACCGTGTTTTTGTATTCCTTTTTTGTTGTTGTGTGTTTTCGTACCTATTAATAGAACACCGCAGTTGTTCGTGTTTTCATGATCTTATCTCCCTTTTTGGCAGCCGAAGGCGGTGTGTGGGGAAATGTTGCTGCTCATACAGGACCTTCTTGTCACCATGTTCTGCCTTCTCAGCCGTGCCCCCCCCCCCCCCCCGCTCCCCCGCGCGCGCGCCTCGCCGGGGTGTCGCGGTAGCTGTAGCAGGAGCGTTATTCCATTATTCTTCAAATGGTCGGGGGTTTAGTGGTGGGTATGCATTTCTTTTTCGTTCTACCCGAATAATACCCCCCCCACACCCCGCCCCGCTGCAGGGGTTGACGTCGGTTGGCATCGACGCTGCAAAACACGACCCTCACTCTTCTACGTGGTGAACAGCGCTGGATGAAACGGGTAACGTTTTTTTTTTCACCGTTTTTATTTTCTGGCGGAAACCGAGATGGTCGAGAGAGATTATAGTGTGTGCGGGGTGGACAAACTTAACCCCGCTCAAGGGGGGGATTGCATCTCACGAAATGTGCACCTGGTACCCTACGTAAGGTGCTCACGAGGCCGATACGTGGAATCCCCTTTGCTGTTTCTGGATGCGGCCACACCAGGAAACAAATAAATAATATCGGTCGAAACTGGGACCCATCAACATGCAACAAATTTCGCACGAGATGCAGAAACTCGCCTCACAAGCGTGGTTCTTTGGAGGATGCAGCGCCCCCTTCATGCGGCTCGCCGAACTCCTCACGGCAAATCAAGGCTGGTGCACGAGATGTCTTCCTGGTCTGTGAAAACCCGACGTCCTCCGTCCCGTCATTGTAGGGGTGCGAGGGTCAACTAGGTCTTAGCACAACGACTGTGCATTGAATAAGTACACCACCCCCCCGCTGGGTCTGTGGCGATATAGTGTATATGTCTTTCTGGGTTCACAGCAACCTTTTCGGCCACCACCCCCTCGCCGCCGGGGCTGTGCCCCGGTACTTTGAGTGTCTGTCTTACTAGGCTGCCGGTGGGTGTTTCGGCGCTCGCTCCAACCAATAAAAAAAAAAAAATGTATGTTTCCCTTACTACTTGACTGCTCGCCAAATCTTTCGGGACACCAGAGAGAGGAAAACATTGACGACCAATACTGACTATGTCGACATTCGCGAACGCTTGGTTGTGGCACTGCAAGTCAAATTTCCTAACTACAAACACAAGGGCCAAGCACGGCACGGGCGCAACCCGATCCTTAGCAGCTCTTGTGGCGCGCTCACACTAGACGGGGACGGTTCAGACACCAAACATGGTCTTGGGGTTGGCCCCTACTTCCACGCCTATGTTGCTATGCCAGGACGAGCTACGCCGTCGCCGACGCTCGCCGTGATTGGAGTTCCCGCAGTCCCGTTTGGCGCATGCTGCGCGGTAGGGAGGGGTGAACCTAGATTTATCGCGCTCTTCATTTGAGAGAGCCCCCCATTCTTCCGCGCCCATGAACATTATAGTACACGTGCATCTCAATGAACAATCCCATTGTCTCAATTATATAACAAAACACAGCCTAACACACAAAATATATGGTGTTGTAACGATATCCCTAAGTAGTTCCCTAGTTGAGTAGCGTCGTCGGGGAAGGGACAGTTGGCCAAAACGTGGTACCCCTATCGTAGCACGCCTCCCGTGGGATCCCGTAAGCCGGTTGGGGACAACGAAATTTGACCTCAGGATGGGACCCCACAAGCCGGCCGGGGATCCCGCAAGACACCATAGAACCGCGCAAGCCGAGTGGGACGCGCAAAAGCCGAACAGGATACCATGGCTACGGTAGGGGAAGAACATTCCCGCTGTCTAGTTTCGGCGGCTCAGAAACACTTGTGAGTGGCTCCTCTATTTTCTTGCGGGGGTGAAGCCGTTGTGTTTTGATATTTTTCGCGATCTACGTCGTTGTGCTTGAATAAGCTGCAGCAGCGCTATAGTGCGAAATTTCGTGTTTAATGTAGAGATGTACAGGATCGCTCGCGCAAGTTCCTTGCACCCGGTAGCGAGAGTGATACCCCCCCCCTACCGTAACTCTGGTCAGGACTCTCTAACTTAGAGAGGCGACACGTGCTACGTTAGGGGGTAGCGCGTTTAAGTCATTTTTGTCTCAGACAGACGGTATATCGGCTGAGGCTTGACGCAACAAGCCATGGCTGGGATAAAAATAGTACCCAAGATTCGCAAAGTACCTACGGTAAACCCCGGGACTGTTCATTAGGTTAAGCGACACACACGATATTTTTTTTTAAAGTCCGTTTGCAGGTTAAGTAAGGCGAAGAGCTCAAATGAGGGCCCACAGATATTTTACTGTGGTGCTCCTCCTATTGCGGCACGAGATCATCTCTTGACTCGCAACACAGCGTCCCTCAAGCGGGCGGTACCCACTGTCTCGTTGTCGCGATTGCAGGGTGCAAAACAAAGCAAACACGCTCCGCTTGCTATAACGACGCATGCGGCGAAAGGAATAGCAGTTTGGGCCCAAAACCTTTCAGCCCCGCGGGGCTTCTCAAGTTTACAACTGCGACGCGAGCTACGATGGATTTACCAGGTATCACTTTCTGGCCAGGCCATTGGCGACCGACGGGTCTCCCCAACTGAGGATCTACCCGTGTTGTTAGATTTGGCAATAGAGCAAGTCGCTGTATATGCCTAGGACACCGGATTGCTCATCGAGTTGCATATTTTGGTATATTTTTGCGGCCTGTTTTCGGGCTCGGCTTGGACCTCCTCCAATGAGGAGCCTAAGATTGTCAGAGTGCGCCACTGTCGCAGCACGCGTCCTGTCCAATACCAAAATAAGGTGAAACTCTTTTAAACCTTTTTAACTACGTTTGATCGTATACCTACAGGAGCTCATCGGGTTAAGCGTATCAAACGTAGGCTCATGGGGGTGCTCATCGGGTTAAGCGTATCCTTTTCTCGAAAGATAATCTTGGGTTGCACACAGAGCTCCGTAAACGAGGGGCCTCAGCAAAAGGCAAGTGCACCCATACCGTGTGGCGTTCATGTTTCGTTGCGGTTACTCTTCGGATTCGAGCTTCGCACGCCGTACAACTGAGCGTTCCGCAGCCCCCCTTGGGGCTACAAATGAAAAACAAATGACGAACCAAGCTGGCGATTACGGCGTCGTCCACACAAAATAACGACAGGACCGCCGGTGTAGAGGGTGCGTCCGGACTGCAGTATAATGATCTGGAAGTCGAGCGTGCAGCATGGCAACTCGTGCTGCTTCACGCTCTTCGCATACGCTTGATTTCATAGGTCTCATTGGTCTTTTTTTTCTCCTCGTATAGGTTCGAAAAGGCTTAAGCCAGCGGTGGGGGCATTGCCACACGTCTATAATACAAATCTCAAAAATCGATTATTCGTTGCTGATAGGAGACGACAAATCGATTATTCGATGCTGATACGATACCAACCGCTTCCTGGCCATGAGCAGTGTTGGGCCTACTGAAAGAAACCACAGACGAGGATTTACCTCCACGAATCCGCTTCTGGCGGAAAAAATCGCCGCACCTGCTAGGCGCAATAAAAACAGACGACTCTCAAAGTAGAAAAAAATGTCCGTAATGTGTTGAATACCCCTATCGTAGCTCGAAATCTACAACGTTAAATCCGACGATGCATTGTTTGCTGCCTACCGTATCCCCCTCCCGCATGCCAGCCAGTCTCTTCGGAATGGGTTGGTGTGAAGCCACCCTTGCAATGGTGTCGGCAGCCTTCCTCGAGGTACCAAGAAGCCTTGCCTCGAATGATGTGAATACGACAATACCATGTACCGCCTCCCGCCCCCCTCATAGCAGTCACACTATTAGAGATCGGCCTAGGCCCTATGATGCGGTATCTAGCCCCCCCCAAGGTACGGCACTCATGAGCGTTGCCCCCGCTTGCTGTAAATATGACAATAACACGTGCCTCACATGCTATCAGCTCGACCCCCCCACCCCCCCAACCCCCACCGCCCCCTCATGCCGGTCACTCTTCGAGATAGGCCCCTATCTGCCCGCGCCCTAGTCACGATGTATCCAGCTTGCGTCAGGCAACCGAGGAACGTTGCCTGGCTTTCTGATAATATTACAACGTAAATGCTTGTCTTGCATGCTGCCAGTTTCGCCGTTTGATGTGAATGCGACAATACTACTGTCTCGCTTGCTGCCTACCACTCCACACCCCCGCATGCCAACCTCTCTCTTCGAGATCGGCCTAGACCTGCTCTAGCAATACCGTACTCGGGGTTCCTTAAGGTGTTGATTGGCGCTCTAGTGCTTGCTCTAAGCCCAAAAAACGCACATGCTCGATCGCTACCAGCTGGTCTCTCTTTCTGTATGCCGCATGCGCTTTTCAGAGGGCGCTCGAATTGTCCTAGTGAGTAGCCGTCTTTGAGGCAGCGGTGAGGGTTGACACGCTTGTCTAAACGCAATCAGACACACCCACATAAGTCGCTTGATACCAGCTGCCTCTCTCTCCGGCTCTCCAATGACTCCTTCAAGATCGGTTGCTGCTCTAGCAAGGTTCTATCCAGCCTTCGTCAAGTTACCGTTCCGGGTCACCCCTCTTGCTGTATATTTCAACACCACGTTTTACTTGCTACAGGATAACCTCGTCCGCCGTAAATGTGAGGTGATGCTCCCCCGTTTCGCGCGCTACGAGCTACTTCCCTGCCCCGCATGCGACAACTACTTCGAGATCGGTCCACATCTGTCCAATATACCGATGATTTTCCCCCCCTGCTGTATATATACCTTCTTCCCTTGCTACCAACCGTCCCACTCCCGCATGCTAGAGAGGCTCTTGAAACCAGGCCTTGACCGATTCTTGTGCTGTTGAAGCCAGCCTTTCTCAAAGTACAGATGAGCGCTGCCGCGCTTATGGAAAATGGCATGAAGCACACACGTTTTCGCTTGATACTAACCACCTCCCCTCCCGTGATACCAAACACTCTCTTCGAAATCGACGTCCTCCTGCCCATCGTACTGCTCTTGAGGGACGAATTTTTCGCGTCTCGAATTACCTTGCCCACCCCAAATCGCCCAGTTATCCCCAAAAGGGTTTATCGAAGCGTGCCATCTCTATCGTAGCACTGGTCGATCGCACCTGATCGCTTGCTACCGACCGTTTTCACGACCCGGATGCCGGCCAATCTTCGTAAATGAGCGCACCTTATCTGCCGTTGCGGGCGGGCTTCTTCGTGCAATTTTTCGGCCTCCCCGCAAGCACCCAGTTGTTCCTAGCGAGGTTTTCAACCTACCACCGCTATCATAGCAGACACATGCGCGCTTTCTACCAACTACCTCCTCCTCTCGGATGGACATACATATTCACTTGCTACCAATGATTCCCCCTCGCAGATGACAATCGCTCTTCGGAGTCATCATCCTCCGGCCCTTGTGCGCAGACATCTTGGCATCTACGACAATAACTTGCCTCCCCGTGAGCGCGCAGGCGCCCCTAGAGTTTT
This sequence comes from Undaria pinnatifida, assembly GCA_012845835.1. Taxonomy (NCBI): domain Eukaryota; class Phaeophyceae; order Laminariales; family Alariaceae; genus Undaria; species Undaria pinnatifida. The sequence continues at coordinate 4,707,796 of JABAKD010000013.1, forward strand.
TCTCGGCGATTTTGCCTTTTCTTCTTCACCTCTTATCAAATGATTCCCCTGTCCGTGTGCCAAAATTCTTCAAAGTCGGCATTCTCTTGCCCTTGTCCATGCTTTGTCCCTGGCGGGCAGCATTCTTCGCACCATCCCGACTTCCTAACCCACCTCCGCAGTCGTCTAGGTGTTTCAAACGCTTGTTTCCCCCCCCCCCCCCTCCCCCGTCGTGTCGTAGTACGCGTCCTATACGCACGCTCTATTTCTATCAACGGCTGTCCTCTCCAGTACAGGTACCTCTTCGAAGTCGGAACCCGCACTGCCTTGATTTTATCTATGCTGACAGTCTTCGTTGCGTTGCCAACTGCAATTTCCCCCTGTGATGGGCCAGGTGTTCCAAACATGATTTTGCCAAAGCGATCTCTATCGCAGCGCGCGTCCAAAAAGTAACTTCTTGCTACCAACTGCTGCCCCCTCCAGGGTGCCAATCACTTTTCGAAGTTGGTGTCCTCCTGCCTTTGCTCCTGCCCTTGACCCAGGCTACGGTAGGGGGGTCCCCTTTTGGGCCTTTTATTTCAGTGGCTAGGGGTCACTCGCGCGAGTAACCCCTTTGTTCCTATGCAATCTTACGTTTTCTTTACGGTTTACATTGACGAAATCAATCCGCAATGCAAAGGTGATCTAAGCTGCGGCAAAACAAGTTCCTAAACCATCTTCATCCGTAGGGCACAGAGCTACTCGTGCGAGTGGCTCAAACACACCAGTGAAAATGGAGGTACCCCCCCTACCGTAGCCTTGGTCCCTTGCAGACCGTCCTCTTAGCATTTCCTACTGCCTTGGCCACCCGCGAACGATCAGGATCGGGAGATTTTCTCCGCGGTGCCCTCCCACGGGATTCACTGCGGGAAATACTCATGGGATGCTTCTGCGCAGGGTGGTCATGGTCTGTGCTGTTGGCAGTGACTTTTCCTTTGGTCGTACGGGGCTGGGACACAGCGGCAACAGGCATTCTCCCCGCGTTGCTGTTGGATTTCTGCGCTCGAATTCGTGTGGGCGTGGTAGGCATCATTGGTGAAATATTCGATATACTAGGTTGTAGTTATTTCCCGGAATGTTTATGAGCGATCGGTGTGTTGAAACGTATCCCGAATATTACTGGATGCCAACAATAGCAAGACCAACATTGTTAAAGAAATAGTAACACAGTAATTAATTGTGAAACGAGGCGCTGTAACGAGTTTTTGACAGTGAAATTCGGCCATGGGAATACTGTAACGACAGAAAGACGCTGCTAGTGATATTGATGGTGGTGGTGGGTTTGGTGGAGGTTCCGGTGTTGATGTTGGTGCTGGTACTAGTGTTGGTGTCGGCCTTGGTGGTGGTTCGTGGTGTTGATATTGTGATGGTGGAGGTGGTGTTAGTGTTGGTGTTGGTGGTGGAAGCGTACTAGAGTAGCACTCCTAGACAAAAGCAATTTCTGAATGACGGGGCTTCTTAACTCCAAATCGCCCGAATGTGCGTACTGTTTTGCAATATTATTTGTTTGTTTACCTAGACGAAGGGCTAGTTCATCTGAACAGGTTTTCAATCAACTCAAAAGTCTGTTTTGGGTGAGGCGTAGGGCTCCTCAGATGAGGAACCCCAGAAAATAGTTGGTGCACATCTACCGTAGCATATTTCGGGGGTAGTAGAGGTTCTATGTCTCCGGAAAAACGAGTTGAACCGCAAATATGAGGAGACGAATGTGCTACCTTATTCCTACTATGAGTCTCCACATGATCCTCCAAGATGAAGACTCCGCTATTGAACAATACCTTCGCTCACCTTAGCCTTTCCTTGGTTGGCCAAATACGCCTCAACTGATAGCCCCCCCCCCCCGCACGAGTCGTCATCTTCTCCGTCTTCCGCCCTATTCGGTGAACCCCTCGACCACAGTCCCGCCCCACTCTTCGTCGATGACGGGCTCTCCCTCCCTCGACGGCTTCCGGACGCCACCTCCATCGAAGGTTCGTTCTGCAGGAAACGGTGAGTGGGGCGCGGAACACTCACTGAAGTCACATAAGTGTCGTCATCTTGACGCATTCCATGGTAGGGGTAGCACCTGGAAACTTGCCTTGGACTCTCCACTTACAGAGCTCTACACCTCAGCCGTCCACACATTTTGAGAACCATTGTAAGCTCGGCCCGACACGCCCACATGGGCCAGTTTCTAACGAACTAGTTGGTACATTTCAGATAACGCATCGGATCTAGGTGTACCGTATTAGGTAGCTTCTCTGGTGTGATAGGGAGGTGTAGTTTTTGGATGTGATATGTGTTGTTTAGCCCTCTCGTTGAGGACCCTCGTCAGTGATAATGCGTGGTCTCCAAACCTGGAACCCTTACCATAGCACGGGCCCGTTCCACACGTTGATCGGGGTGCGAAGCACTCGCTAACCTGGAGCCTCGCTTCAACATCTCTTTCCGTTGGTGACCTCGACCGTCCATGCTCTCATCCCGCTGAGACCCCCTACGTGAAACGGTTGCCCTCCTCGCTCGTCGTCTCAGCCACGAGGGGGGGGTCCCGTTTGGTTCGGGAGAAGGGAGTGCAGCCTCCCTCAGCCGACCTTGTCGACGCAGCCAGGAGGGGGTCCCGTTATCACCAGAAGGAGGGGGGGAGCCCGCCACGAGCCTGTGCCGATGAAGCGACGAGGGGGACCCCCTGCTGTCTGGACTAGAAGGCGAAGCCGCTCTTAACCCTTCACGACGAGGAGAGGGGTTCCCTTTATTGCCGGAAGTAGGAGGGGATTCCGCGTCGAGTCTCTGTCGATGAAGCCGAGAAGGGGACTCCCTGCTGTCTGGAGGAGGGAGGGACACCGCCCCGTTCCGTCGCCGATGAAGCCATGAGGTAATGGGTGACCCCTTGGGTTCGGGAGCAGGGGGTGATGTGTCGCTGACGGGCCGGCTGCTACTTCTTGTTCTTCTCACAACCTCGTGTTGCTCTCGGGTAGCCACGACTTGCCCTTGAAGGGGGGCGACTTGTCCTCGAGGCGTGGCGACATTTCGTGGCTGGACAGAGCGTGACTGAGAAACAGATTCACGGGCCCGCTGGCGATCCCGCGATGTAGTTGGTTGGGGCGCTTGTCTGCCTGCTCGCGACGAGGGACTGCTAGGAGGTGGCTTGGTGGGAGCGGCCGTACGCCTCTGGGAATACCGGGTGTAGTAGGTGTGGTGTTCTGTGCCTGAAAACGGGGAGGTGGAGAGTACAATGCAGATAGGTTCAAGGCACCAATAGACCCAAGCTAGCGCACGGGTGGTGTCACCAACCCCATTACCGAGTTCAAGCCTCTCGGACAAGTGTCTCCGACGTAGCTCAACGACGCACTTCCAAATTGTTTGTACTCGTAGAGCGTAACAACCAACCACCAATTACGCGTCGGTGCATATCGCGAAACAGAGCCGAAAAACACGCTGTAGTTAAAAAATAAAAAAATGTCATTTGCTCGTTCGAGTGGCTCTGAGCCACGGACAGAACATTCCCTAGCAATACCCCCCTACCGTGGCCTTGGTCGGTGGTGCGATGTCCGGCAGGTTGTTTTTCTGTTGCCGGGATCGATCCAGACAGGTCCTCCTTGAAAGGGTTGAAAGAGTCCAAGTCAAACAGCGGGATTTTCTCCTCTTCCTCCTTCTCATTGTAGTCTTCTCCGCGTCCCCCACGGGCCACGGTGTGAGGTGGAGAACAAGACACAGATGGCGAGTAACCCTCGTGCGTGCTGTAGCGCCCTTCACGCCTGGGGCCGTGACCAGTAGATCCTGCGTCGGAGGGCTGCGGAGTGTCGCGTGTGGAGGCTTGCGGTTGGACAAGGCTAGCGTAGGAGCGAACATTGTTTGGACCACAACTAGGGGGTGTGAGGGCATTTGTAGGGCTATGCTCAGAACTTCTTGCCCGAGTGGCTACTCCAAATGTTTGCAATTTTCTAATCTATTTAGCTTCTAGGCTTCGCAATATGACAGGTGTGGAGAATTTCACTACTACGCCAACAAAACATGTTTAAGTACGTGTTCAAGAGAGACATAGAGCGAAAAACCCAAACTCAATGGTAGCGAGGGCTGCCAATGACTCTATTTGTAAAGGAAGTGCCACGAGGACGGAGGGATATCCATGTCGGTGCTGGGCAGTTCAGTTTTGCTGCTAAGTTAAGCACATGCTGTCTTCGGTATCTCCTTTGATAGCTTAAGCGTGAACAGAATAACGAAGGTATCATACTGCGTCGAGAGGAGGAGAGAGCTCGACGAAGATGTTAAAAGGCTTTGGCAGGACGTACTGGCAAACAAGATGCATTGTTTTGAAGGACATACTCGTACCTGTTTGCTGCTCCACCCTTCCATACGGTCGCGGCTCCGACGGATGCGCTTGCTGCTCCAAGGCGCTGCTCGTTCAAAATCACCCTCTCGGTCCTTGCGACGAAAAAAAAGGGAACGATCCGTGAATCAGTCTGACAGTGTTGGTAGCTTGTCTCTGGATAAAATGTACCTGGTAGCCATATATCGAAGTGTAGGTTGTCTACGTCTTGAGAACTTGTGCAGATTTCTACAGGTTAAGCAGGTTGGGCCCTAACAAATTGACGCTTGCTGCTGTGTATTTGCTGTTCTGCTGCTTTGGTGTGTGGTTGGTGTGAGCCGTAATTACGGTAGCCGTGATGCTTTTGCTTGCCGAAATAAATTGGAATGCATAGCACTAACTAATAAGATGGGCGAACTGGAAACGGGCGGACGGGCATATTTATGCTTTCCGCCACAGAGAACCCCAGCAACCGAGGATTTCGTCTCTTCAAATCAAATATGAAGCCCCGCGGGTCGAACACGTTGAAAACGAACTTTTTCTAAGAAGTTGGCTTATGTTGCCTGTTTCTTAATACTCCTCCGCCATGGGTAACGCGTCTGTAACCCTCTTACCGTGACATGACTCTGGTCGTCCCTGGAGGAGGAGATTTCATTATGCCTCTTCTGCGATTTGTCTGTTTCAGCGAAATATCCTAGATGATAGCCTCTGCCGGCAGCCAGTGCTTGTTGCGGTGGCCCTGCGTCCGACCCAACGTAAGGCCTCGGGCTCTGGTCCCTCCTGCCCAGGATTAATACATGTATTTGTTGGGATAACGTGATGTAGTTTGTCTCAAGAAGAGGCAGGTAGATACAACAGCGAGTGACTGTCAAGTATGGTTGCCTTCTTCAAGAGAATATAATACAAAATGTGAATTGGAATGTCGGTGCTTGTTGGTCGGAGCACTGAGAAGAGCGGTGTAATGGACAGTGGACTTAAGTGGGGCATGACCCAATCACTTAACCACACTGTCGAATACTCGGACAGAGTCTGCGCTCCGTTTACGTCGTGTGCTGCAATTTCGGGGGGGCTTCTCGTTATACGTGCGTCTTGATTGACGGGGTCTCCACAACCAAAGAACTACCCGGCATAGTCGATATATCAATTGTGTTTTCACGACAGAACTCGTTGAAATATATACGTAGGCCGTGCAGGTTTATAACAGGTTTAGGGTTTGGATGAAGGGCAGAGCCGCTCGAGTGAGGATCCTCATGAAAATTATTCATTACCTCTGCCGTAGCACGGGTCCTGATCCCGCCGGGTGCGCTCCATCTGATGATCCAGTGAGGTGCGTTCGGTGCGAGCCATCGCGAGCCAGCTCTTCACGCTCCCGCTTCCTCCGGATATCGACGGACGTTTGCAAGACTGCTGATCCTGATTCACCATCTGACCCAGAGAAGAGTCTCCGATGAGAGCCACTACTCCCAATCTCTTCACGCTCTTGCTCCTGGTTCCTGTGGTTGTCCGCAGATGCCCGTGCAACGACTGCCACTTCAGCTGCAAAATTGCGCTCTCGCCCTTCGCGGTCTCGTTCTCCGTGGTGATCATCTGCCGCTTTTATCGACTTGCGTTCCAGTAGGTCTTCGCATGCTTGTTCCCGTAGGCGATCGACAGAAACCTCTGCCGCCTTGCCTTTCAACTCATCACGACCTTGACCCCTAAGGCGCTTGGAAGAAACTGGTACAAGTGCTTCTCCTCGCTCTATCTCAGCGCGTTCTTCCTTGAGCCGGTCGTCGGTAGCTTGGGCTTGCGCAGCTGCTTCTGTTGGCGCGTGGCGGTTTCGCTGCTCGCGCTCTCGTTCTCTGTCTTTGAGACGGTCGGCGGATGCCTGTAACACTGCAGCTTCGCGCCGGAGCTGCAACACCTCCCGCCCCCTACGGCTATCCTCGGTAGCCTGTACGACCGCCGCCTCTGCTGCCACGGCCGCCTCCTTTCCCGCAGTAGCCGCCTGTTCGGCCGAGGTTGCCGCCGATTCTGCGGCGGCTGCCGCCGCCGCCGGTGCCTCCCTAGCCGCCGCTAAGGCCCTGGACGCAACTTCACCGACGACCGACATGTTATCATAGGCGTGCCGGAGGCTGCTTTTTATTGTCGCGAAGGCGTCGGGGATGGTTGTCTGGAGATGATTCAGCGCCTGGTGTCCAGTTGGTGCGGATATTAGAAGCGGAGATTTTGTGTGAAGGGCATCGAATTGAGCGTAATCAACGACGGGGAGAGGGGGAAGCGGTGGTGGTGGTGGCGAACGTAGGGGAGAGAGGGGCAGCAAGTAACGCCGGTGTGGCAGAGCCAGGTCTCCGGTGAAAGAACATCGTTGGAGATCGCTACTTTGGAGGAGGTTTGAGTCTTTTGGTGTGCAAATCAGAGTTCCTTCCGTGTAACGGATTAACGCGGATATTCATCCCGCGAGGATATTTGAAGTGGTCGATGGGGGGTGGGGGGGTGCGAGGGGGGGGGGGAGGGGGCGGCGCTGACGCGTTTCTTTTAGCGTGGCAGAGGTAGGTTGAAGGCTTTGTGGATGGTTGTCTCGAGAATCGTTGCGTATCTGACATCCAGTGTTTCACCCTGTGCCTATCGCCGCAATATGCTACCCCTGTGGTTGGACACGTCGTTCCATAAGTATACCATAATCACGCTCATTGGCTTAGGTGGCGCCTCGCTTGCGTCCACCCCGCGACCACTTGGCTGATGCAATTTATGACAGGCGTATAACCCAAATATTTGGGTGTCTTCACTCGAGAACCTGTGTATTAGACGCAGAATAAACTCGACCCGTTAGACAATTCCACGGGCGAGCCAAAATATCGAATGACATAATGTTACAGGCATCGGACCCCGACGATATTGGGTACCTCCTCAGTTGAGGTGCGCGGTCATCGTAAACTGTGTAGGGGTAAAAGCGAATCCCTTACGGAAGAACGATGCGGACTACCTTGTTGGAGGTCTCGTTTCCATCGTTGACCAAATGCCGAGTCCTCTGCTGCTCTTGTTGTAGGTCGCGAATAACCGCTAACGCCTGCACGACGAGTTACATTCATATTCGAAGTAGTCCTCCGCTGTTAGATCGAGGATAATGTCAAAGCTTTTCTCTGCACCACGGCCAGACGTTATGTTATATTTGCCTCGGTCCCGCCACCGAGCTGTTTTCTTCCGTGCTTACTCCCCCCTGCAAGTTTTCTGCTGCCCTTACTAGAGGTCACAAGCACGGGACGATGCGTTCCAATAGATTTGCAACACGGCCATGAGTTATCTTATCTTTTTCTCGGTGCCGCAGCCCTACTACGTCGTCATGGACGTTTTGGTCAACGCTCTACCCCTACCGCAGCACGCGTCCGTGAAACACATTCAAGTGCCTAGATGGGTCATCCGCAAACGTAGCCGATATCTACAGGCTACTGATGATGAAGTTTCATTTTTGCTCCAGAGGTAGAACGGTGCTCTACTATCAAGGTTAGCGATATCTGCCGTCCGGCAGTAGTCCCTACGCATACAGCAACCCAACGCTCACCTGCGCATGCTCTTTGGCCTGCTCGAAAACAGTGGCTCGTGTTTCGTCCACCACAATGCGCATATCAGACAGTTCGGACAGGACCTGTTGCGTGTGTCCTCGTAGGCAACCCCCCAACGGATCAACAATCAACAAACAAACAGGCAAATGCGCCAACAAGTAACGTACGAAGCTCGTACAATTAACAGTAGAGAAGCAACAACATCGGACGCGTGCCATGACGTGGGTAGCACCTTATTGACATGCTGTTTCTGACTGACGGGGCTCTTCCACTGAGAACCTGCCCGATGTCATTGACACCGGTCGTGCATTGCGACCTTTGTTCCCTCATCTAGCTTGTTGGATTGTTCGCCGCGTTCAGCGCATGTCGCTTATCAAAATGATATTTTGCGTTAGTTGTATGGCTCCTCAGCTGATGTGACACGGTTCAGCATTTTTAGGTCTTAGCCTCCACCGTAGCATGTGCCATCGGCGGAGCGTAGAGTGATATGCACAAACAGCGATATGCCTAATGTTTTCTCGGACAGGGGACGATCAATTGCAGCTGCAGCCCCCGTCGTCGAAATTGTGGTGACGAATTTGAAAGGGCTACCATCCAGTTCGACTATAGCAGCAATAGCGCAACATCAACAACGGCAACAATAACAACGACAACAAAAACAACAACAACAGCAGCAGCAGCAAGAACAACAGCAACAACAGCAGCAACAACAACACTGACCGGGGGTTCTGCGTAGCACTTACCTGAGCGCGAAACTTATCTGACAGGAGACGATCGAACGCCTCCGCTACCCCCGTCCCCGCTTCTGTGGCAACGCTTCCGCCTGGTGCTTTGGTTCGAAACGATCCCCGACCGAAGTCGTTTCCACCACTACCGCCATCTCGGAATGGAGGAATGGGGCGTCCTGCCTGCGATGTATCACATAACCCGGAGGCGTTTCGTCGAGCATACGAATATCGCTAAGGTACGGCGGGACGCATTCATGGCCTGTTCTTTTCGCGGCGCAGGGCCTATACAGCGAGTTTCTGTCTCTATTCGTTTCAATACGCCGCCATCAAGTCATTCGTTGCGCTGCTTGAAATCAAGATGGGGGTAACAACCCCCTAACGAGGCCTTGGAATAACAATAGCGCTCAGTACAACTGCAGTATAGGAACCTATCTAGTCAATGCCCTGTAGAGTGGGATGCTACATAAGCATAAGAAAAACTGTCAGCGATGTTTGCGCAATGTTACTGTGACGATGCCGCACCTTGGCTACAGACGCTGGCTCCATCCGAGACTCGTTTGCTTCCCTCCTGCCAGTGTCGTGCCTTTCCCCCTTCCCTTCAGTCGAACACGTGGAAATGCGCACATCACATAATTAGTCCACAAATCTCTGAGAAATGTTATTGGTGGCCTATGTCGAAGCGCATGCTGTCGATTGTTGAATGTCACAAATAGCATATTACAAGAAAAATGTTCGACCAGGTATTAGCAACGCCCAACTCAATAACTTAGGCACGATGGATGTTTTGGATGCAGAGATCGTGCTCACAGTGGGGGGAGGACACTCAATTCAACCCGGGCATGGAATATGATATGCTAGACGTTACTCGAGGTATATCTCAGAAACAATTTTTAGCCTCGTTCGTGTTCGACGTTTCTTGTTGGTGACCCTTCAGTGTATCTGAACGGTTCTGTTGGCACTCGGCGCGTAGTACGTGCCTTGACCCACCGTTTGAGGCACCTTGGGAGGCTTTTCCTGTCGAGGTCCGTCCACGAGTAGCCCCGCGACTGTTAGGTTGCACGTACGACGCCAGCAGGTCGGGGCTGGGCTGGGACATGCCGAATTGCTGTCCGTTGTCGCTCTGGCTCATCTATAGAATTCGGTTATAGTAAAACGGGCACCAAATAATTTATGGATGATCAGGGGGGTGGAGGGGTTGTGTCGGGCCTGAGGCACACCAAACGTTCGGTCCGGTAACACTGTCGCTGATTTTCTTCGATGTAGAAGGCATGGGAGCAGGCACCACAGGAGAGGTACGGGGGGGGGGGGGGGGGGGGCTTCTCTGAGACATACTGCATTGCTGTCCAGTGCCACTATGGCCTTCGGCGTGGTTTACAATTTCAAGGGGCGGGTAAATGCGGCAGAATAGAGTTATGGGCAAAACGGGGGAGGGAGGTTAGCTGTGACCTTGCCGACTGCTGTCTAGTATCACGTCGGCTTAGATGCGGTTTTGGATCGCACGAAAACGGGCACCGAAGACTGAAATTGGCGAGAATGTGTACTCAGTTCGGGCATAATGGTGTAATTGTATCACCATAGACGCTCGCACGCCCACACTGTCAGGTCGGAACAGTTCGGGTTTCCACCGATCATACAGGCATCGTGTGCACCGCGCGCGAAGCGCTGTGTTTTTTTTTTTCTGTGCGTCGCGTGAAGGGAGAACTCCAGCTTCCTAAGAACCACTTCTCAGGCGGACGACGGCAACTTGGGCGTACTATCTTGGACATGGACGAAAGCTTATTCTGGTCTTTTAGTTTGGCTACTTCCAGTGACAGCAATGGGGATACGATGTAACTTTCTCGTGGGTGCTTTATCATATACGCACTACGTGATACCAGCCCTTTGCGCAGGGTTCACGTTCTCCGCCTCGTACAACATCACCTAACTCGAATACCACCTTGGCTACCACCACGATATATATGCGAGAAATAAGACGGCACCCTGTTTATTGGGCTCGCGCAATGAGATAAGTGTTTGATGACGTCGTTGGAAACCTAAGCCAATTTTCGCAGCAGTACAGGGGTGGGTCAGTTCTGGACAGGGAACGGCGGGTTCTGAGCGATGGTCGACGAACGGGAGGGTGGCGAGCGGGAGGAGTTGGGGCGCGGGGGGTTGACGAAGGGGGGTCTGGACTTGCACATGCCAAGCTGCTATGCGATGTCACGCTTTCGTTGATTTAGGTTTTCGATCGGTTATATAGGAAGCCAGCGCCGCAGACGACCCACGGACGGCCGGGGCGTTAGATCTGGGCGTGAGACATGGCTAACGGCTTGTCCGGCGCCAGCCTGTCTCTACTTTGGTGTTTCGACGGTATGGAAGCTGTGACCGACCATACGTTTCGGGCGGGGGTGATCTGCGCTGGGGCATTCCTAAATTGCATTGCTGGGTAGTTTTTTATTTGAAACCAAACCCCGCCAGAGATAACGTATGGTCCTAAACTTCCCATGCCTGACTTTGCAAGGGCTCCTATAAACAGCTTTGTACCAAATGTGATGATCACTGAAAAGTGAGCATGTCTGTGGGTACCTGATGTCTTCCGAGGCTTGGAGTGCCTTGGCTAAGCGATAGCTGGCTCTGACTCGGGTACACATGGCTGTCCATCCCCTGACTGACCTGACTCAGACTTCCGGACTGGGACAGAGCCTCTGACGAATCTGAAAGCCAAGACAGGCAGAAATGAAAGCAATTAAATACTAGAGTCAACGCGCCAAATGTGTAGCCCCTCTATGTTCAGACAGAGGTGAAACGTGAAGAAATCGGTGGGCGATAATAGTGCCAGCCACAGTAAATGACCAGAGTTGCGGAGGAGGGGTGTGTGTCAGAACCACAACATATGGAGCTGTGCCACAGGCGGCAATAATAATTATACTAAGCGGATAGTGGGATCACATATTTTGCTTTTTGAGTCACAAAGGGTGGGTCCCGAAAAGGTGATAAATGTTGGCACAAACTAGCGCCTTTGAGACTTCAAGAGCAAGGGAAGCATGCGTCGACACACGTGATGATTACAGCGTTTGAAGCACGAAGCAGAGCGGGCTTCCGCGGCAGGGGATGTGCCGAGCCAAAGTTAAGGGGATCTTCGACACACGCGTAGCTCGGGACTAGTGGTATTGCAGCGCGCACACTGTTTGGAGGTGTTTGGCAAGGCCACCCATGGCTTATTCAAGGTAGCAACACAGGGGCACCATAAGAGTTAACAACATTGTTGAACGTGGGTGCAAGATTGACAGAAAGAGTATAGGGGTGCCCAATGGTCGATGTGTACCTATTTGACCGAGATCGGGTTTGATCAAGGTCGCCGTGGATAAACCGTGTGCTTAGTCAGGCATCAGTAAAGCTTAGAGATGAACGATATAAGCGTTTTTTACTGTTTTGTCGAAGCTGGATCAAGGCCTATACATCGCTCAATTCGAGCCCTCGACTTAAACTATCTGAAAAATATTGGTTACGAAAACTTCTGCGAGGATATTAGTTGATCAGTCAGCAACACTCACGGGTGGAGGTTGTGACGTGGCTGAATTGGTTGTTGTTGGGCGGCAATGCAAGACATATCAACTGACATTCCCCTTTCCGATACCAACCTATTACAAGCGGTTCACACAACAGGCCTTGTAAAACACCAAATTGACGCAAGGAATTCATTGCAATACGTAGCCAACAAGCAATCACACCACGACTAAGTTTCGTGTCCAACGCAAAGCCATGCTGACGGTATATCAGTAGGAACAGAACAATAACCTTACATTAGTATGTAGCAATTCAAGACCCTAGCAGGTCATACATTTTCTGGACTACATCGGACGCCGAACTTCTGCGCCAGCTGTGCCGCATCCAGACTTGGCCAAGGCTATGGTACGGGGGGTTTCCACGTTTTCACATCCGCGCGAGATGGTCGCGTACCTCACTCAAAAACTGAGGATGGAATACTTCGTGATCGCAGCGAAAACAACAACACAACGACGGCGTATGTAACAAAACCGAAAATCACAACGCTAATGACTTCAAAGATATACGAAAGCCACTCCACCAATCGCGCGAGTGGTTCTGAGCCGATGAAGTCATTGTGTCCTACACCTGTCCCCTTTAGCGTAGCATTAATCTCCCGCCCGTACCTCCAGGCTGCCCACCACCACACCCACCGCCACCCGCACCCCCCCCACCACCACTTCCAGCCCTGCTCGAAGAAAGCGTGAAAGAGCGTTGGTGCATCGCCAGCCCTAGGTTTAGCCTGAGCCCATGTCGATCATACCCTAGAATAGTATCGATGCGCTAATTTTGGTTCGAGATAAGGCGAAAGCGAGGGAGGGCAGGAAGGAGGCGGGGCGGACGGGAAGAAGGAAGAGCGGGCAGGAGAGAGGGAGCGAGTTGGGGGAGGAAGGGAGGGGGGGGGGGGGGTTGAGGGAGGGAAGGAGGGAGGGAGGGGGGGAGGAGGGGTGGGATTGAGGGAGGGAGGGAGGGAGGGAGGGAGGGAGGGAGGGAGGGAGGGAGGGAGGGAGGGAGGGAGGGAGGGAGGGAGGGAGGGAGGGAGGGAGGGAGGGAGGGAGGGAGGGAGGGAGGGAGGGAGGGAGGGAGGGAGGGAGGGAGGGAGAGACGGAGGGAGGGAGGGAGGGAGGGAGGGAGGGAGGGAGGGGGAGAGGGAGAGAGGGGAGGTAAATGGCGTGACTTAACAGGTAGAAAATTCTGGAGCGAATGTCGAAACCGGCGTTGGCCACACAAAGCAGCCTGGACTGCTGGGTTTGGCGTCAACTCTCTCATCGTAGGGAGATGCGCGACTTAAGCATCGGTCATAGCTTATTAGATATGGAGTGGTAAATTTAACGCTAAACATACTACAGTGCTACACTGGCGCAGTATGTAACACTACTCGTATCGACACAATCTGTAGACGGTTGACAAAGCATTTTTTTTTTTTTTTCCCGCTCGCTACGCTTATATCTCTGTTTTTCTGTGGAAACAACGCGTCGCCATGCGGTATGGGTTGAGTATTTGACTACCATAACAAGTCCCATCATTGTATCGGTATAGGCCGGCAGGAGATACCGGCATTGCTGCATCGGCAACCAGCGCTACACGGCATATTACTACTGCTGCTGGCCATTCCCATCAGTGTCGATCAATTTTACTGGTCATATATAGACTAGGCGGACAAACGCCACCACTCAACCGGCGCGATAGAACGATGAGTATGGTATACTTGGTACAGTTCCCATGGCGCGGAGCCTGGATGTTTCGATAGGCAGAATGCATCCATGTATCAATAACTGCCGGCGGGCATCCATCTCTCAGTCCGTGTGTTGTTGGAGATACACCTTACAGTGTACACTGAGCTTAATACTCAGCGCTGATTGCTTGCTCATTGTTTATGGCGCATGCCAAACAAAAGCGCCACGTGGGCTCGTTGTGAGAGATAACCAGACCCTAAAGTGGCTAGAGTTAACAAAACCCGAGGCCTGAAATCACCGATGGCTTTCACTTCACCATGAATTTTGCGTGTTATGGCAAACCTGGCTGGACAGAGGTCTAAGGCATCGCGAGCAATATATTCAAGGGCATATGCCTGAAGCTGTCGTCGTCAGGGGTCATGGCTATGTTTCAGAAATATGAAAGATCATGGCGGGGGCGCTCGACAATGGGTTCCTGTGTCTGTGCGGCTTTCACCTGTCGGGAGTGCAACTAAAGGTAGATGTTTTTTTGTAAATTTCTGCCATACTGAGGCTGTGGAACATATGCATAGCCGTCTTCTCCGTCCGTGCAAAGATAAAACAAACCACAGATGGTAAGAAGTGGTTTCAGCACGTGCTACTGCTCTGCGTATTCATATCGTACGTACTGGCAGTTTTGGACTGACGACGCTGTGTGAACTCTGACTCTGCCTTGGGATGGCCTGCCGCCTGCTGCTGCACTGGTGTGCTGCGATGTCTTGTGTTTATGTACCATTCTGGACGGAAATATAGCGCACGTTCGAGTTAACAAAACAAGTTTCGAACGGTATTTAAAAACAGGTCGCTAGTCATTAAACTATATCCCGAACGGTTTTTAAACACAGGTCGCTCTCTGTCTCTACCTTTTCTCCTCCTATAGTCTATAACTTTATCAGTAATGCTAAATACACCGCCGGTGGAGGGGCCGGTCCTAATATCTAGTACTGCTCTGTAACCACTGCCCTGTTGTCGCAGTCAGCGCTCACTGCTTGACCCAGGAGTAGTTGCGGTGTACGTATCTCGAATAACTAATTCCTAGCTTTCAGCGTCAAGTTCTCCGCATCCTCTTCATATGGTCGAGTTTATGGCTTGCCCCCCAAAACACGCTATATCGTTACCGTAGTATAGTTGGGGTAGCATCGACTTTTTTCTGGTGAGATTATTCAACTGAGGATCTCTCTATTATACCACTACAATCAAACTCGACTGAGTGAGGATGAAGATTACATCTACATACTGAGCCCGATACAGCACAGGACGCCTGCTAACAAGCAGGGCAACAAGAAAGACAGGCTGATATTTACAGGAATACAATAACCCAGGAAACGTTGTACTGAAGTTGTTGCAGAACGACCCCCCCCCACGTACGAAACCCAGCGACATCCAGCATTTCTGTTTCATGGCCGGTATCCTGTGCACTAGTCACAATCCCACCGGGGCTTTGTCGGTCAGAAATGTTTGGTTGCAAAGGAGCAACCCCTACCTACCGTAGCGCGAGCCTCACGTCGGCAAATTGTGACCATATCCCTCTCTAGCCCTAAGTCCTCTTAGTTATTGGGTACCCTCGGATCTCTTGCTTGACGCTCAGGCTCTCGGGTCTAGGGCCTCCTCAGAATAACCAAAGGCCAAGTGCTCCCGGAGATCTCTCTAAAATTTAAAATACCAACACCGAAAAAAGTTACACTGAAACCCACCGAAATGACAACGCCGAAAAATGTCACACTGAGGCCTATACTAAGGTCTATACCGCGAGTACAACAACAGTAGAATAACATAAAAATCAAACGACAAATAGAAGTACGTTTCGCCATGAGGCAGCAACACGCGGCGCCCTCAACTTGGCGAGTTAGTGCGAGCGAAGAGCCTGGCCTTACCCCAGGCTTGGCGACGTTCTTCCTCTTCCCGGAGGACGAGGTCCTCGAATTCCGATCCATCCGTGGATGTGGTGGCGTTGCTTCTTCTTCTGTGGCCTGTGACGTTCAATACCTCGCCACAGCCAGCTTCTTGCAAAACCCTGGTGCAATTCATATGAAGGAGGAAGGAGATCAGGTCCAAAGCCCCTCGAGGGTTCGTTTAGATATAGTGCCCCCGGCGCTGTTGTACAAGTCGACGGTAAACCAAGACGCGACGGTGGCAGTGTTTCACATCGTATCTGAAGAACTTCCGATAAATCAAACTCGTATCGGAAAAAAGGTTCCCTATAGCCGATAAGAACACCTTGGTATTAGTCTAATCGGAAATCGTATGATGATGTGAGTATCCGAAATAATCGTATCATGAGAAATTGTAAGTCCAGATACTGTACCTGATAAGAAACCCTTGCTACTAATGGAGCGGGAATTTCGCACTGACGACCCCTACCCCGCCTGTTGAGCGAGAGGGTCCATGGGGAACCTTTGTACCCGAGGTGTCGCAATAAAAAAAGAACACCGGTAGCAACTATTTACAGTCCATAGACCGCAGCTCTCAACTACGGTCCACACACGCTATTCAACTAAATTCCACTAACCCTATACTTCTGCACTTACTGAGAAGGAGCAGGGTACCAAATGGGATCCGGTCCGGGCGGGATAAGGGTAGAGGTGTTTGGCAATAGAAACGGAGGTGTGGTTTATTGGGCACCGTGTCTAAACCATTTCATTCAACGCTAGCACGAAAAAAAAAGGAGTAGAGGCGTGTGGACTGTAATTAAGTTTTCCGTGGTCCATAATAGGTTGTAAATAGGCGCCGTCAAAGAAAACCGGGTGCTCCCATGTGTTGATACATTTTTTTTCTGATAGGATGAATATCGGATTTTTATCGGATATCGTCTTTTTCGGCCCTTCCCAGGTCGAGGTCGCTTGTCGTTCCGATAAGAAACGTGAAACTGCCACAACGCCATCACCACCCGAGTGGAAACTTTTTTGAAAATCGTTTTTGGAGAGTGCCCAACCTCCACTCTCAGATAATTTTGTTGCTGAGGTCAGCAACTGCGCAAACGGCACTCCAACCACCGCCACCGAGCTCAGCACTTCCAGGAGAATGATCATTTTCGTGCAGCGCCTTTGCGACGCTCAAATCCATTTTTGCGCATCGGCGGGAGGAGGTGAGTCCGACTCGGCCACATTAGATTAGGTGATTTTTTCGATTTGTTTCTCCTGTAGAATTTAGGAGAGTGAAACTACGGCCAGCAACAACAGGGGGCAGAGTTTGAATCAGCTACAGGAAGCCATTGGTGGGGCTGGGGTAGGGAGCCTAGATAATAACGAATCTATCTAGATTGCAATGCAAGGTGTTAAATTCAAAAAGGACGCCTCACGATATTGCTGTGACGTTGCTGCTCACGCGCGCCCGGTAGGACCACACCACTTTCATTTGTTTCGTTTGTAGGCTACACCAGGTGTCTGGACCCCGAAAATATTTGAAGCAGTTGTGTGGTGGAGTTCGCGTGACCCTTTTGCTCACAAAAACCAACATATACTTCTTTGGATACGCAACCCCACACCAACGCTGATATACCTTGTAGCCAACGGAGACCCAGGCTAAGGTAGGGGGGTCCCTTTTTAGGCCTTTTATTTCAATGGCTAGGGGTCACTCGCGCGAGTGACCCCTTTGTTTCTATGCAATCTTGTGTTTTCTTCATGTTTTACATTGACGAAATCAATCCGCAATGCAAAGGTGATCTAAGCTGCGCCAAAACAAGTGCCTAAACCGTTTTCATCCGTGGGGTACAGCTTTTCTCGTGCGACTGGCTCAAACACATCAGTGAAAATGGGGGTACCCCCCCTACCGTAGCCTTGGTCCGGAGCACGATATGCATCACAGCTTCAGGTGTTTGTGCCGCTGCCCAGTGCTTCCCGGGCGGCGTGGGAGGTGTTCCACTTTGACGGTCGGCTGAGAAGGACACTGACACCTTGACAATTTGGACACAAACATGGTGTAAGACGAAATATCACACCAATTCCAAGTAACTTTTCCCGAAATCGTACGTGGGGTTCGATGGGAATTAAAATTAGTATTGCAGGGGTTAAACGGCAGCATCGGGAAGCCTCAGGTACGGAAGTCCTCGATATCTCCGATTCTATCCATCGGACAGATTGCGATCTAGATATTCTAGGATCGTTTCTTATTGACGTGTGAGTTGTTGTTGTGCAAGAGCCCTGACATTCAGATCCCACCCGGACAACCTATGAACAAGAGCCAGCTCATGCTGATTTTACCAGGCAAACGCAACCTAAATCGTGCAAATGGAGCTGTGTTTGTTCCAGGTATGTATCAAGAATGCGTTGACCTCGAATAGCTGTGCGACTAAAGGTCAATCAATTCTATCAAGTTAGAATCCTTCAGAACAACTTGACTTGCAGCAAGTGCCTAGCGTGTGTATGTATTAGAAATCGACGCGAGTCCCGATCAAGGACGAACTTGTTGAACTCTTTCGTGACCAATAGAAACGCGCGTACTTTGTTGAGTAGTGGGGGCAGCGCGGCCACTATGTGACCCTGGATCTGAGTCAAGAAATGGAGGGAGGCGAAAAAGTAGGACAAGGAAAATTGGTAGGGTGGACCAAGCTATGCCATAAAAAGACGAAACAGAGCGAAAGACCCAAAAAGATCCGACGAAAATACATACCAGGTATCCGTGGTTGTTTGTGAATTATGCACGAATTGGAAAACAGCAGTTTTTCCTCTCTTTATTTACTTGATTTTCCGTATAACCAATGTCTAGCTTAAACAGAAAATGCGGGGTGTCGACCATTTTCTTTGTCGGGCACTTGATGGACAAATACTTGAAAAGGGAGGGGGGGGGTAGGGGGCTATCGGATCGGAAAGATCTACAGCATTATTACATCATAAAGTGTAGATCTGATCTGTCCGATCGTCATTGGCGTGCTATTAACACAAACAGGAGAGGGTCGTTTCGCCAAACAAACGGAAGGTGCAGAGTTTTGTCTCGGGACTTGTGTCGCACCACGTCGCACATGTCTTGACGCTAGAGCTAACCGTTCTCCGCCAAAGGACTTCGGACTAACGGGGTCTATCAACCGCGGAATCGCACATTTTTATTGGACAGTCATTATTTGTCTTTTGTGCTTTATTGTTTCACTCGTTACGTACATACGTAAGCCGTGCGATTACTCATCGGGTTGATCTTGAGGTTTATCCCACATTCAGACTCTCGTTCCTAAATGGGATGTAGATGTCCTCAGGACAAGAGTTTCAGAAAAATCAGGTGCACCCCTACCGTCGCATGTGTCTCTTCTTGTCGGGAATCTCCGACTTAGCTTCTCTGCCTATGCTGCTGTGCACGTAGCTTGGGTGCGACCAGTATGTTACGTATTATCGTATGCTGTATCTAGAAACGAACCCTTTCGGCCTGCCCGAGTAGTTTCGACGTTCTTCTGAAGGAACCGACCATCCACATCAACCTCTTCACTCCCCGCATGCGTTCCATCATTGTCTACGACTTTTTTTTCTTTTTCTTTCTTTTCCTTTCTGCCAATTGCTCTTTCAGAGCTTTGCTTTCGTCACCTTCCCTAATAGTTTCCGCCTGCATGCCTGGTGTGCTGGCTTGTCAATGTCCGCTTTCATAATATTTGTTTTCAACCTCGCATTGCCAAATCCCTATACTTGTACTATGTCGCGTAGTTTGTAACCACAGAGCTTGTCTCGGCTTGGGATGAGGCTTTGGGACGGATAGATGTCAACATTGGCTAAAAACAGCAGCTGTTTAATGTGGGGAGCAAACGCACGTCATTCATTAAATCGTCTATTGTATACACCTGTGGTACAGGAGTGAAACGAGGAACTGATATGTCCGACGCGTGGACATTTCCTCAGCGACGTGCCATCCATACGTTTGGGACATAACGAACAGGAGAGTTGTGCTTCGCACGCGGGAGATATGAAGGCGGCCAAACAGTTTTTGACGGGCTGGTTGGCAAGTCGTCGTGAAGGTCGTGTGATGATTCAGGCCCGCTCATAACTCCGGCATGTCCAACTTCAGTGCTGTTATGCAGCTTGCACTTATACGATATGGGTGATTGCGTTATTCATGGCATATAGTAAAATCTACGACTTGGTTCCTACCAGTATTCTTTAATAAAAAATGTTTTTTCTTTGAGAGATTAGACTATATGTCAACATCAGCTCATCAAACATCAAAGCATCAAGGCCATAGCTCCTGTACTATTAGTGTCTCAGGTGGTTCCGATATAAGGAAAAACGGTATATAAAGGACCTCGAGTTTCTTCTTGGCTTTGGTTCCGCCAGAAGGGACGCGGGGCACTCAATGAGCAAAGCCACGCCCCTTAAAAGCGGCCCACAAGATTGTCTTTATCTAGCTTAAACGGCCCCACATGATATGCTAGAGAACGAAACGGGTATGGCGCTAGAGTGGGCATTTTTACGGTACTTTGTTGTACGAGGGTTTTTTCATCCCCGATGCACGAAGGTCTCATGGTAGGGGCCACCTGCCGTATTTATAGGACCAGGACTTAGATGGACATACAACCACTCTACATTTTTACCTGGTATTATGTGCGTGTTCCAGTTGGAATAACTGTTCTTGGACGTAGTCGGGGCTTTCTATCGTTTAATCTAAGCCCGATCGCATAAAAAGTTGTCGCTTCAATTTAGCGTGGTGCTGCTCCTGAGTGCGCAGATAGCAAATGGGGGGCTTCATCGAGAGGAAGCCGTCTGAGTTGAGCTTGTGACGCTCAACCATACTACAGCTTCAAGATGGAGAATTTAGTCCAAAATCATACTTGCGAGCTGTGTGTGTTTGATAATCCGATTGGTCATGTTTCGGCGCGGGAATGTTGCACTTTGTTCGCACGCATACCATGTTTCTGCATTTTTAGATATTATTACTGCAATGCTGGTCTCAATTATACATATATACATATTAATATTCTGAAATACTTCAGGAAGTCAAACAAGTGCGCACCTTTTTATTGCGGACAACTGCTTGGATTTTGAAAGATAATTTTTCTCTTGAGCGGTGAAACCTGTGCCATCACGTTTGGTATCAACGATACTAGATTAAGAATAGGGTCATTTCTTCACTCACTGAGTGGTGAAAACAACACTTTAATACGATGGGGTTGTGCTTGATTTGTAATTATCTGCAGATTCAAGTGCTGGCGTTCGTGCTACTGATTGCAAGTGGCACTTCAAATGCAACATGCATATATTTACACACGCGTATATCTTCCACTACGATAGCCAAACGTTTCAGAACGACGGGCCTCCCGAATTGAGAACTCAACAAATTTTGCGTACAGTGTAGTGGTTCCTATAATATAGTGTACCGATTGAGTTACTGGTTGTACGGTATAGCGCCTGTGAGTTTGCTTGGCATACGGGGAAAAGCTAATAACGGCGGAATGCGAACTGTTGCGGATTGCCGCGAAAGTGTCCGTGTGTCCAGCTGGAAACGGTTTGTGCTGGGCAGCTCGAGAATACCTGGAAACATATTTAACCTGAAATTGCTCCGACAGACAGCCTCCCCAAGCTTTTATGTCATCCGATCGGGGTTCGGGGGTGGGTCGAGATTGGATCCTATTGACGCAAAAGCTCCACGAAGTAGTAGGGTGAGAAAGGTGCTGGAACCAATGGTGTACTGCTGGGAAAGCCTGTTGAACCATGCTACGGTCGTGCACGTTTTAGCCCAAACATTTCTCAACCGAAGAGCCACACTAAAGCGTTCTTTTACACGAGGCATTTGGACCCTATGTGAAAGACAGTGAATGGGGAGATAAATTCTGAAAACAGAAATACGCTCCAGCTGCGAGATCAAAGATTTTGTTAAAACTCATCTTTGCAAGCTGTGTGTGATACTCCGATCGCGAGAATTATATATAAATCCTCGTGCGGGAAACTGGCCATGAGTTGCGTTACTTTAGTTGAACAGGCCTTGGCACGTGCCATGGGCAACGCCATGGCTTTACCTAGGCGATGCCAAGTATTGCCATGGCCTATTATGGGTAAGGCATGGTCTGTCCATGATATGCCATGGTCGTGCTCGTGCTATCTACGGCACAACCATGGCAAAGCCATGATATTGCCGTGATATATGTTATGGATCTTGTATGGGCCATGGGTCATGTGAGGGCATGGCAGTGGCCATGCCACTGCCATGGCACTGTCATGGACAATCACGATATGACATGGTCAATCATCGCACATTTGCCATGGCGTACGCCATGGTCCTTGTACGAGCCATGGGTCATGTGAGGTCATGGCAAAGGCCATGGCAAAGCAATAACACTGCCACGATCAAGTATTGACATGCCATATGGTCATCCATGGCACGTTCCCATGGCCAGGCCACGCATGACCATGCCGTGGTTAAAATGGTCACCCATGAGCATCCATGGCCATGCCATCGTCATTCATGGCAATGCCACGGTAATCCATTGCCATGCTATGGCCGCCCATGGCCATGCCATGGTCATCCATGGCCATGCCATGGTCATCCATGGCCATGCCATGGTCATCCATGGCCATGCCATGGTCATCCATGGCCATGCCATGGTCATCCATGGCCATGCCATGGTCATCCATGGCCATGCCATGGCCATCCGTGGTTGTCCATGTCAATTTCATGGTCATCTGTCGTCATCCCTGGTAATGCCATAGTCATGCCATGGCCGTCCATGGTTATGCCATGGTATTGCTATGGACAACCATGGGCTTGCATGATCATGTCATGGTACCATGACATGCCTTGGTAGAATATTATAATCATCATGGTCATCTATGGCATATGCCATTCAATGTCATGCCCTGGCAATGCATGGTGGTTATGAGCATGCCATGGCATGATAGTGGATGACCACGGACGACCGAGCCATAGTCACGGATGACCATAGCAGTAACCATACATCACCATGGCCGACCGACGCATGCTACGATACAGGTAGCACTTTCTTCTGAAATGGTGTCTGAATGGCTGGACTCCTTAACCCAAAGTCGTCGGAAATTGGCAATGTTTTTTGAATGTTTCTCGTTGTGCACCTAGGCCATATGGTTTTGCATCCCGTAGAAGGTTTAGGTTTGTTCAAAGCCAGTTTTTGGAAGAGGCTTAAGCTCCCAAACTGAGGAACCTCAGAAACAAATGGTGCACCTCTATCGTAGCACGCGTTGACTATGGCATTGCCATGGCATGGGTATGCGATGGCTATGGCGGACTATGGCATTGCCATGGATGGCCATGGCCTTGCCATGCGTGCCCATGGCCGTCCATGGCATAGCCATGGAGTGACCTATGGATGACCATGGCATTGCCATGCTATTGCCATGCGTGAAAACGAATGAAATTGGATGACCATGGCAATGTCATGACATACCCATAGCCGTCAATGACATTTTCCATGCCCATGACATGACCATGCGAGACCACTGCCACGCATGGCCATGGGCGACCGGGACATTGTCACGCATGACGATGGCAAATGGCATTCATTACCATGGCCGACTGTAGCATTGACATGGCATGATCGTACAGGCCCATGGACGTCAATGACATTGCCATGGTATGACCATGCGATTACTACGGCTGACCTAGCTTCGACATGGATTGCGATTGCATTGACATGCATGCCCACGGCCGTCCATGGCATTGCCAAGGCATGACCATGAATGATCATGGCCTTGCCATGGCATTACCATGGCATGCCCATCGCCGTCCATGGCATTCCCATGGCGTGGCATTGCCATGGGATGCCCATCGCCGTCCATCGCATTACCATGGCATGGCATTACGATGACTATGGCTGACCATGGCATCGCCATGCATGACCATGGCATTACCATGCATGCATGGCATTGCCATGCCATACCATACCCATCGCCGCCCATTGCGATTGCCATGGCATGGCCATGCGATGACTGCGACTGACCATGGCATCGACATGAATAACCATGGCACTTCCATTCATGCCCATGGCCGCCCATAGCATTTCCGTGCCAAGTCTATGGATGACCAACGATGGCCATGGCATTGCCACGGATGACAATGGCCGTTATATATCCCCATTGACGACCATGACATTACCTTGGTATGACCACGCAAGCCCATGACCGTGCAAGTCATTACCATGGCATTACCCCGGATATCCAACGCAATACCACGCATGACAACGACAGTGCCATGGATGATGATGGTACGGCCACGCGGGACCATGGCATCGCCATGGTAATGTTGCGGTATGCCCATAAAGATGATGATGGTACTGCAATGCGTGAACGTGGCATCTTCATAGCAATGCCGTGGCATTAAATAACCTTGGAATGACAATGGCATGGCCACGGCACGGCCATGAATCACTATGGACGACCATGGTATTACAATGCACGCCCACGGCACGACTATGGATAACGATGGCTGGTCTATGGTGCTTCCAAGGTATGCTATGGAACGTTGTTCGTTGAATGGCCCTTAAAAGTGCCAAAGCATGCCATGGCCTGCCATAGCAATGCCATCACATGTCTTTGTCGCAATGCCATGGCGACGCCATGTCGCATGGTTCATGGTTTTTGCCATGGCATGCAATGGAACCTGTTCTAAAAATGTCAGACGCTGCTTTGCGTGTACCAGCTATCAATTAGCCGAAAGGGTGACAGGGTTCAAGAGGAGGAAGCTCCGCGGCCGATGTTGAGAAAAGAAAGGTACCCGTTGCACAGTTCCTACAGTAGAACTGGGCAATAACATCCGCTGCTCTTGTACGCTTAGGCATCTGTGGAGAAGGTATTTGTCTTGGCAACCTTGGCATGTTTTCGAGAAACTCGTGAAGGAATAAACGATACAAATATGGTCGGAAATCGTTGTAGGGATTTGAGCTTTAGTGCTCTGGGCGGTTTCAAGGTTTGAGGACCGGTGGCTTGCTTGACTTGCAGCCGAGACTACCCCGCTCTCTACGACCTGATTCGCTATTGAGAGATACTTTGGTATGTATGGGTTTACACCGGATAGGAACTGAGGACGCGTGCCACGATAGAGGTCGAACCATTGGTTTATAGAATTTGTTAAACGGCGTGGATTCCAAACCAAAAATGGTCGTAAGGCCATTCTTGCTTTGGCATATGAATGTTTCCGATAAATAGAACTGTGCGCGACTGTTCATTGGGTTGCACCTTCATTTTCATCAAAATGGCATTTCGTGTGGGTTATAGCGCTCCGCATGTGAGAGACCTCAGAAAAAAAGGCGCACCTCTACCGCACAATGCGGCTGAGGTCTTCCTTTTCCAGCCGCCTCATTTCTCTTGTCGGCAAAAGCGAAGACATGATCGTATATTTCTTCCCGCTGCGTTGCCGTTGTTCTAGATTGATGCGTTAATGCCTCGTACTGCGTGTGGAGTTGCTATTTGTCTAGTTGTATTGTACTCAAGTAGTATATGGCGACTGTTCACCTTGGGAAGTGCGATCGCACTGGCCGTCTGTTAAGGGTGACTTCGAAGCATAATTAGCGACGTGTTAACGTTGCCATGTCACACATGTCCTTGCATAACAGTTTGAGGTTATCGTCAAGCTATAGTCAGTGCTTCGCGCCCTTGCCTGGCGGCCACGGCTCTTGTGTATGGCCGACACTGCTACTGTACTCGGCAGGGAGCCACCACCAACCCCCGTTGAACCCTCCAAACGATTACCTGTGATGTGTTTCACCCTTCAAAGTGATGTGCGGCGACATAGATCCAAACGGGCGGCTGTGTGGGATAAACAATGTATGTGGTGGTCATTTGCAGCGTTTGCAACAGCTACAACTTCGTGTGGGTGGTTAAGGAAAAGTGGGTTTCAACCAAGGTTACAGTAGGAGGAGGATTACTGTTTACCGTTTCTAAGTTGGGCTCACTTTAGTTCTATTTTACAATGCACAGTAACGTTCATTTCATTGTTGTGCGGCGCCACAATCGTTTTTTTGATGTAAAGAAATAATCGAGAGATAGGTCGATCGTTGACAGTGGTCTAGACCCGGTGTTGCAATGAGAGCACCGCCATGCTGTAGTCAAGCATATCGTTGTACACCCTTAATCTCTGCCACGTGTGGCATGCGTTGCGCGTTAGCTTAGGCGCGCTGGTACTTTGTCGCTGTAGTCGTGCTATAATGTTGCGGGGATGCTGTAAAATTAAGCGATTCGGTGCGGAATTGATAATTTCAGTGGGTGACATTGAATAGTGATCGATACCATCGGGATCTCTTGACGGTGCCATCGGACATAATTTGATGTTGAGTTCAGGAGGCTGCCATTGTTGATCTGCATTAATGTAGACTATGGCAATGGAAGCCTGTTACTCAATTTCGAAAACAAAGTTGCACGTGTACGTTTGCGTTAATTGACGCCTTTCAGCGGTGTTCCACTCTCGGGTTGATGCGAGCTACGAGGTCGGGGAGCTTACCGCGGGAGTAGGTGCATTAAGGTGCTAGGTTTCGTGCGTAGGTTCCATTGTATTGTCGCTCGAGTTTTATTCTCTCTGGAAACGTTTGTGAATGACCCACGTTGAACCCCATGCTTCTCATTATCGGATGCATTAAAAACTACAAACAGTTGCCATGCATTCGCAATCTGCATTGGTCGCAAGTGCTGTCGATGACGCATGTACGGAATGGTAGACAGTGTTCTTTTGCCTGTCGTAGGGCATTTCGAACCGTGCTACGGTGAAGGGTGCAATTTCTTCCTCAGCATTTCGGACCGGTTCGGCTCCCAGAGTGAGTCTCAACACAATTTTGTTACGTCCGACTTTTCGTTTGTCACAGTTGTCTGAAAGATACCCGGTACATATAATTTTTCGTTCCGTCTTACCTTGGGTTAATATTTATGGTAGGTAGTGTAGGTAGTTGGGCAAGGTATGGGGCTCCCCAGTGCAGGAGCCTCAGAAGACTTGGTGATATTGTATCCCTACCGTAGCATGCGTCTTTCGCACCAACCAGACAAGCGCGACGATGGTTTGGCTTAAGTCGATGACGAGGTGCAAAGGAATTCTAGCTGCGCATCCTTCGCATTGGGTAGAAACGTTACCGCGGGTGGTGTGTAAGGATTCATGAGAGAAGCGGTTTCAAGGGGAACTGTTCGCATCGGTCGAAAGTAAACGAAGCGATGTCATTCGGTCATGGGAATCGGGGTTACAGGATAGAAACGTCTAGCAGCTGCTGTGTTCTTGAATGTTCAGCGGGTGCACTAGAGGTAGTATTGCAGGTGGTTTGTGTTAGCTATACCTGCTAGATGTTAACAGCTTGACGGATACGCATGCGTCAGATCGTGGCGCAGACGTCGTGTCGTCAGACAGGCAGCGGTAAAGTGTAAGGGGGGCAGACCAAGAATAGGCGGAGGGAATGCCTCGTTTTTCACTACTGAGTTCGAGACACTCACACGAGTAGTTGCATACCTCACGGACGAACATGCTTCAAGCCATCGGCTTGTCGCAGCAGCGTATCTAACCATTCCATTACGAATTATACCGCAGACGTAAAACAGCACGAAAACTTAAGGCCACAAAGCAAAAGTGGGGTTAATCGCGGGACTCACCCCGAGCCACAGCAAACAGCGGCCTCAAAATTGATCCCCTTGCCGTAGCCTGGTCGACAGTGGCTGCCCGTCGTTCGCGGAGCTACGCTGTTGGTTGCGTGTTTGCGTTTAGATGCCAAGTAGCATGTTCTCGCTGCTCATTTGAGTACATCGGAGTAAAGCGCCGCGTTGTGTGTGTGGGTCATTTGGTGTCAACCCATTGAAAACTGTACACATGTTTTCCCGCAAACCTTACCCACTTAACAGTATCATGGAATTTCATCTGCGGCACGACAAAGCTTAATGGGTGACGATAGAGGTGGCATTGTTATGGTACATTTCTTTCATCTGTTGGTGGCGCTTCGGAACATGGTGCAGCGAATACATGAACTCAGGCGATTGCTTTCAGCGAGCACCATTTGCATCGCTTGGAAACGCATGCAACGGTGTTACGGGACATGGAGAGTCGGGATTAAGTGGTCGGGAGCTGGTTACGATTTGTTCCAACTATACATTGCATGCACACGTGGTGCAGCTTGTTCGAGTGTGCGGCATTCGCAGTAGCTGCCCATATCGTGTGATGGGGTATGCATCAATCACGACGTTGTGAAACAATATTGTGCAATGAGAGCGATACAATGTGTACTGGAGACGCGTGCTACAGTAAGGATACACTTATTTCACAAATCAAAACTGGCTGGGACTTCGCAATTAGAGAATTACCGCAACATGGTTGAATTGCAATAGGTGTGGTACGGTATGTTTTATGTTTATATGTAGACCACGGTTTTGGACATTGGGTAAGGATCCCGTTTTTCTCAGTGGTAGGGTTAGGGGATGGTCGAAAGAACGTTGAAAGGGCTTTGGACTGAAGTACACCGAAAGAAGCAGGTTCAAATTATGTCGAAATGTGATGGGTCAAAAGGAGGTCAGCAGGAAGGCAGTTTCGAGGAGGTTGAAAGGAAACGGGTCGAAACGAAGTGCGAACGAAAATATTGAGGACTCTGTTTCAGTGGCGGGGATGCAGACTGGGTTCGATTCCAGATTCCGACAGTAGGGATATAAGGTACAGGAAACATCGCGTATGCGGCATTTTACTAGCTTGTTTATTCGAGGGATTCGCCGATTATATGTTAGAGTGACGGAGTGAACAGGTGCGGCGACATCCTCCCCGATATTAACACCCCCGGAAAAGGTTTCTAACATTTTTCGCGATGTAAACCGAGATTTGCCGGAACTGGCAGCACGGCGGCTGCGTCTATGAAGGTATGGTTTTACCAATTCTTGGACGGAAACATTTACCCCGGCCTTTGCCACTACCTGAATTCACTATTCGTTTCGAGCATACACCGTTAACATCCACACTAAAATACGAAAGAAACCAGCATGCGCTTTAGATGACTTTCAAGACGGACTCCAAGAAAAACTAAGATTCAGCCCCCAGTTACCCGTCGAATGACATCTCGAATAAAGTGCACGAAGGCGTGTATGTAGAGAGTTCAGACATGCTCTCCTTGTTCTCTAAACTGTGTTCCAAAGCCTCCCCGTTCCTTGCACGCTATACTTCAACTGCTGCCCCTGCTAGGATAATGTTGGCGTATATCTCGTTTTATTCCGGTACACTTATGCACTGGTTGGAGGTGCTGCAATTACTCGATGGAGTGGCGTCTTCCTAAAGCTGAACCCGACGCTGGCGACCATATCATTGCCAGCCAACCCGGCATCGAATAGACATAGTTGAGGAGATTGGGTCCATTATGGTGCCCACGTTCATTGGCCGTGGTTGGCCAGTTGGCGGGGAGGCAGACAATTTGAAGCTGAATCGTGTGTCTGACGAATACCCCACCTTTCAACTTGTGCTCTCCGGCACCCACCATGCATCCGCACGATTCGTCAATAGCAATGCGCACCGTGCATGCCACGTAGTTCACGTTCGTAGAACTGCTTCCCTCGTCAGACCATCTGTTTACATGGGTGGGGTGCCTGGGCCATCGAGATTTCCGCAAACAGCCAGTTGTTTTTCGGAGCCTGTCAACACTAGCTGCAACAACTTATCTATGCCTTGTCTTGGCGTAACCTGCAACCACCCCCTACGACGTAATTGGGGAGAAGCCGCTACAGACGCCTTCGCTCATGGCGCTCACTAGCTCAAGCGCCAGAGTCTAGACGAGATGTAAGCATTGCATCTCAACATTGATGCGTGAATAGGCCGTCTTTACCGGTTTCTTCAAAACATCATGAAAGGTTAGTGACACGTTGGTTGGGCGATACGAACGCCGCAGCCTTAGTGAGAATGGGCGATTATTTATTGCTGTATTTGTATCCCTTTGAGGAGGCCTTGGTGTTTCTTTTCAGGTGACCCTGTTGTTTCGTTCGACATGTTTTGCGTTTGAATCCTCATGGCGAGAAGACATTGTCAAGACCAGGCAATAAACTACTCAGTACTTGTTATGTTTTTCCAAGCACGTGTCGGAGATGCAGGCGCTATCAGAGTCAACCCCAATTGTACCAGTACTCGGTGCCTAGGTTCATCCATACCGCGCCTCGTATTGTAGACATACCGAGCGCACGACAGGGAATACGGTGACGGGCTTTCCGCAAAAGCTGGCCGGTTGTTAACCGATCTAGGAGTTTTGCCACATGTCTCTATGTCGGCTTGATGCACTTTGCGTCGGAAAATAGAGTCTCGCCGCGTCGGGACACAGCGATATAGGTTCAACGTTCGCTTGCGATTGACAGCCGTGAATACGGCCGTTGCTTGCCAGCACCTTGTCGATTCAGCGGGCACGCGCCCAACGTTGAAAGACTACCGGCGAAAGCAACCGTCGTTACCTCCTCGTCGCCTCATGCCGTCTTCAGTATTCCGTGCCAGAATTTCCCGTGTTGTTGGCTTGGCTGTACCTGAGCTTGAATCCGACTATTGCTCTGTACATGACGCTCGTTACAAGATTGCAGCGGAAACCTTTCATTCATGAAGATGCGGGGCGATCGATTACCGTCATCGAAGCCTAGATAGGTCTCCATTTTCGAACGCCCTGGCCGGATATGCGAATGGCGCTAAACTTATCTCACATAAGTGGTCTTCGTTATCAATCCAACTGCTGTCATTCGCATGATTCTCGTCCAGGGGTAGAGCTGCAACGTTGTCACTCATTAACGTGCTTTTCGGTATAGTTGTTGCCGCAGACTGAGGTCCCATTCTGCGGAATAGGTGCCTTGGGACAAATAATATTTCCTCCCGCTATATAACGAGCATTTACTCCGGCACTTGAGCTGGTGTCGGATGGAACTTACGTTGCCTCACGTTGACACGTGCGAAGTCTATCTTTCCGGTAATCAGAAGATTGAGCCTTGAAAATGCGGCGACGAATAGCCGGTCCGGAGCCAGGAAGCCGCTCTGGTACATATCCCGCCAATTGGATTCGTAGCGGGTGCCTCATCCGTCTGTTAAATCACCGACGCTTGGTATATCCCCTCCCCCCGACCGTCCATTGGATGCAATCAGTTGCAAAAATTTATTTGAGGCGAAAAAACACCAGCAAAAAAAACGACGAGTGCGAAATAACCACGCAACTGGGAAACACGTGGACTAGTGCGGGCGTTGCTTTATTACGAATTGCTTTTAAACCACTTGCATTGCTTCCCCGATGGTGCAGTCGTAAGCTACATCATGTTGACGTCAAGGATATAGGTCCGAATCTCACAACGCATTCTTTCCAACAAATTGGCAGGGCGAAAGCGCGAGAATGTTAGTTGTCGACATTCGTTGGAAATAGACGAGCTTTGTAACATGCTCAACAGCGGGAAGGTTGAACCTTATGCACGCGAAAAACGAAGGGAAGCAGAGGGGGAAAAAGGAAAACACCTGTGAGCACGCGTTACCCAGAAAACATCTGACGGCAAAATCACATTCGAATTGAGCTGGAGAATATAACTGATGATTAGAAAAACAAAAATTCCACTCAGACATATCTCCAACTTGAGCATATAAGTGCTATATATATCAGTTTGGAAAGATCACCTACCCATCTTTAAACAAGGTTGCTGTAAGGAGCATGCCCTCTTTTTCACTGATGGAATTGAGTCACTCGCACAAGTGATTTTTTACGTCACTGGCGAAAACACTTTAGGTGATTAGCTTGGCGCAGCGTAGCTAACAATTTCGTTGCGGATTCATATCGCCAAAAAAATTAAACGAAATATAAGACCGCAAACGAACAGAAGGGTCACTCGCGCGATTGATTCCCAGCCACCGCAGCCCTCGCCAAAGTGACCCCTCTGCCGTAGCCTTGGTCACGCCCCCGATTAATCCTTGTCGACGATGTCGTATCCGTCATACATTTCGAATATTCCTGCATTTTAATCTCATAAGAAATTTGTTGACAGCATCTGTCAGTAGCTAGGCACGCTCCCAAGGTACAACATGTTTGGGAACCCATCGGAGCAGAACACTTCGCGCCCCAGCCTCCTTTTCCACCTTGCCCTCGCCCTTGGAGCACAAAGAAGGAGGAACCTCAGCTGCCGCTGTTCGTGCGCATATCCAAGGGCCAGTCTCAGTCGCCCTCCTGCGTGCCCAAGCCAGACCCAGCCGGCCGGCAACGGGTAACGCGTCGATGGAGAGTTTTGTGAAATACTATGGTTGCACGTGACACCGGCCGAAACCAACCGAGCATCGATTCCAGGTTCGGCAGGAAAATGGTGACACACGCTCTCGTATTTTATGGTTGATCCCACCGTAGCAACGTGCCTGTTCGAAACTCCAGGAAGGTGTGCGAAGAAATGGTTGCTACTCACATACGATCACCACGGAGCACCAGGTGTGTGGGTGCGCAGACGGGTTTTCTATTCACGTGCTGTTTACCCCCCCCGCAGACAAGCAATTGAGTCTGCAACGTGTTGACGAAATACCATGTGTGACTTGCCGATGAGTGGGCCAAATGAGGAGCTGCAGAAGGGTGTCTCCAGTCATATCGCGGCATGGGACGGGTGTGTACTGCGCTGCCCCTGCTGTCCTTGATGATCGAGTGGCAAGTCAGCGCGAGAATAGGCTTTATGTCCTCATCAACATTCGCTTGCTCACTTGAAATGATCACGCGACGAGTGGATTGTAGCGGAGTAGACACGATCAACTACAGCCGGCATTGCCGTCTCGCATACATGTGTCATGTAATCTCCCTCGGAGAAACGTTGTTGTACGTTCCCGTGATACGCCAAGGACCCATGCTACGGTAAGGGGGTCCCTTTTTGGGCCTTTTTTTTCAGTGGCTAGGGGCCACTCGCTTGAGTAACCCCTTTGTTTCTATGCGATATTACGTTTTCTTCATGTTTTACATTGACGAAATTAATCCGCAATGC
Organism: Undaria pinnatifida; assembly: GCA_012845835.1. Taxonomy (NCBI): domain Eukaryota; class Phaeophyceae; order Laminariales; family Alariaceae; genus Undaria; species Undaria pinnatifida. The sequence continues at coordinate 4,740,445 of JABAKD010000013.1, forward strand.
AAAGGTGATCTAAGCTGCGCCAAAACAGATGCCTAAACCATCTTCATCCGTAGGGTACAGAGCCACTCGTGCGAGTGGCTCAAACACATCAGTGAAAATGGGGGTACCCCCCCTACCGTAGCCTTGGTCCAAGGCGCATAAAGGCCGAAAGCAGCGATAATATAGACAAATCCGCCTAGACAGGTTTGGTGTGTGCAGGGTAGATGAGACCCCTAAATTTTATTTTGCACGCGGACAACTTTCCGACTTTATTGTAGGCGATTGCACTCGGCGGAGGTTTAATGTAGCACTACTTGCGCAAGCATATTTTTCCAACCTCATGATATCGTGATCAAACTCAGCCATGGAGCACGGACGGAGCAGCCAGCTTTCCCAACATAAATCCCTTGCCTTGCCGGAATCGACACACTAATATTAATATGCCTATGGCGCAGATGAGGTTCTTGCTATTATTAATGGTGTGCCTAATGACATTGGTGCTCAGATGACATAGTTTGGCCAAAGCACAAACAGTGTGATACTTTTGGCCCGTGGACATTATTTGCTCCACCGACACGGTTTACTTGTACTAACGTTCGACTGATTCTACGGTACCCCACAAAAAAAAGAGCCATGTTCTTTAATGAACGTTTCATGGCTTTTCGGCACGAGAATGGATGCCATGACAAAAAGATAATCAAGTATGTTCCTGTTGCGAAAAACTATCGAGTGATGCCATCGGGTTTCCAAATGGCACCATATTTCAAGAGATACGTCGAGGAGTTGGTTTCGGAACCAGCGATTTCATCAAGTAATATTTGGGGGGGGGGTACCGTAGAACGATTCGTTCATGTATTGGCCGCCTCCGATCTGTGGGAATCTCCACGCTTCGTCACTTAAACTAAACATCGTCGTACAGATTCACTGAACACCTGGTTTGACAGCTTTTCTGCGTGAGGGCATGCCACTAGATTCGAGCACAGGCTGGTCGTGCCACATTCCCGCCGGGTCCGGAGTAGCATCCACCCCAGGTCTTCGTTCTCATTGGGCGACATCGATCCAGACCATGGTGGACGCGAGGTGAACATCGGGTGCCGGCCAGCCATCAGAGTCAAAATACACACTGTAAAATGCTGCAATCGAGACGCGCCCTATGATAGAGTCAAGACGGTATTGCCAAATGATTTTCTCACGGTCGTGGATACGCCCCTTGGCATGTGAACTGCCCAGTATCGCTGGGGCCCAAAAACGATACTTTCGAAGCATACGAGATATATACTTATGTGGAATGATTGAGCATCAGATGAGTGGTTCTACGGTAGGTAGCCCCCTCAACGGTTCTTTAACATAACGACCGGTTTGAAAGCAGCTCCCGACCGCACCTCTTGAACTACGGTTCCCCCTTGACACCCCAACGTCGTCGTTCGGATTGCCTTTGAAACCAAGAGACTGTGTGCAGGTAAATTTTTCATACCATCCTCCATCATGTCGAGCAGCCACGAAACGTTCATTGCAGAAAGTAGCTGGGTTTGGGAGGGGGTATCACAGAAGCAGTCACATGGTGTCTAAATACGGTGATAACATCGCTCATAAGATGAGATATATGTGCCACTCAAGAGAAGAGCTTCGCAAAGGTTGGCTGCAGCTGCCACCTTTTACAAGGTTCTTACTTGAGGAATCGTGTGTCTCACCCGATACTGATACAACATGTCAATCGGCGTTAAGCTAGGTACAGAATCCCATGCACTGTACTGGCTGTGGAACGTATAACGAAAGAAATACATGCCACAGCCTAATGCATGTTTTAGCTCTTGCATAGAGGAGCTGTGGTAAACCGTTATCTTCGAAAGGACAACCTCTGCTGTAGCGCGGCTAATATGTCATCGTTTGATCGTGGTCTTATATGACAGCACATGGTGCTGAGCGCGTCAGGTCGGACACAATGCCTTCACATTGACTTGCAAGAGCAACACCTCAGAGGTTAGTTCTTGTTAATCGTTCAGACTACCCTTCGGGGGATAGGTCCGCAGCTGTAGTAGTCGCTGCTGCAGACGTTTGGCACGGTAACAGCGTGCAAAAACGTTTGTGACGGGTCGTCGTCACTTGAGTATCTCCATATCTTACCAAGAACTGTAGCTGTGCAAAAATGAACATATCGACCAGATCAATATTTCAATGGCGTAGGTGTCCAACGAGTATTATTGAGAAACTGAAACGGCAACGATACGGTGTGGCCTCGTCAACTTGGGAGCCTCGTCAACCAGGAATAGTATGTTCGACAAGCGCTTTTCATGCCGTAGCACGTGTCATTCCCTACCAAAATGAGCAAGTTGCCTCCCAACTAACGGTAAGAGATGCACCCACTTGCTGTAACGATTCACTCGTCTAGGTGAAGGGCATGGATATCCAAATATATGTTATCCCTACATCGCTACACTGGAAACACGATCGACAAAAACTAACGTACGGGGGGGTACGTATCGACCTTTTTTATTTCAGTGGCTCAAGAGCGCTCGTGCAATTGTCTGACTTATTTTGTTGCATGACCTAAGCATCCGTCCTAGTTCTGGTTCGCGATACTCACCGGCATGGAAGCACGTACTTCTGATGCGCTCGTCTTGTTTTTTTTTTCTTCTTTTCTTTTTATCCTCCGGCGGAAGGGGAAAAATATAGCTTTAGCCCACCACACTTCCACGTATTTTCATACGCGTCTTGTGTTGATTTAACTCAGTTGCTTTCGCAGCCCAACGCTAGCTGGCGCACCATTTGGGTCCCATTGTAGCTCGTCTTGTATTCGGCATAAAAACACGGTGTCACTAGTGACCATGCCCCCAAGATAATGAGAGGAGGAATACCCTGACCAAGGCTACGGAGAAGGCGACACCGTCACGTTCACTACCATGTAGAGGCCAGGCGCTTGAATAACTCTGTAACTTACTGAAAGACAGGTTCAATATTGCCTGTTTAGCGCACTGTATACAACTATTCCATGCCGGCGGCGACGCGTCGCATATCCTTAATCCGAAAAACAGAGACACAATTTAGACCAATACAGTAACCACCCGTGCGAAAACTTGAACGTGAATTTTCTTCACGGTAAATGGTCTTTCCTCCGCTCCCCGCCCCCCGCCCCTATTACTGCTCATGTCGCGCCGAGTCAAGCATTTGCGCTTTTTTTCAAACTGCTTTATACGGTCGTTCAGAACGCACCTCACCAGTGTCCTGTTTTAGACTACTCGGCGCGATCCTCCATCCGCAGGCAAGGAGAGGTGCGGGGGCCGCGGAAGACAAGAGGCGAGAAGGAGAGGTTCCTGAAAGCTCCGCTGACCAATCGCTGCGGATTCATCACGAGGCGATCGGCAAGACCGCCTGTGCTGGGCCGTGTCACCGTCAACACGAAGCGTTGTGATCGATGCGTAGTCCGTTTTATGGGGCAAGCCGGTCCAGGTGTATCGCTGGAATTTGTGATGTCACGGTAAAAAGGGTGTTATACACATACCAGGTATATATTTTCTTATGCCATGTAGTATTTATGTCGATTGTTTGGCTAGTTTAAAGGGGACGACGGAGGCAAAAATGCGGATGCTTTCCACCCTCGTGTGTCCACGAATACTCATCACGCTCGTGACAACGGATTTATCATTAAAGCGGGTTGAAAATGGTGTAATCATATCAATACCATAGACTATACGTTTAGGTTTCAGCGATTTCGGGTAGCACACGCACCAATGCATACCAAGAGCAAACCCTGATTTTGAATTGAGTTCCGTTGGGTTGGGGGGAGGTAAATTGTCCATTAGCACCAGAGCTACAGTGTCTTCGTGTAGGTGTGTACAATCGTCGTGTTAACATGCAGGCCATCCAGTCTAATCAACACGTCAGGTGAATTGAATCGGCGGCACCTGCCTCTGCCATTTGGTCTGCCGCTGGGATAAACCCGCCGGAAGTCTTTTAGAGGCCATCAGATCGTTATACAACCGTTACGCCATTGTCTCGTGTATCGCGCTCATTCGACACGATTCATCTACAGTGCAACGACGCTACGAGCTTGGGCCTTAAATCTTTCTGTTTGGTGGGGGTCCGCCACTCAAGAACTGTCCCAATATGGGTTGAACCCCGTCCAACACAACACGCCCATTAATATACTTACCGACCAGGTGGAATTGTTTTTCGGGTTAGGCGAACAACGATTCTCCCAAATTGGTTTACGGTGAGGCATAGAGATCCTCACTCAAGTACACTGGGAGGGTATATACCCTACCTTGAGTAGCATGAGTTTCCAAGTCGATGATTGGTGCGCTTGCGACAGGGCCGTTCCAATGTCTTGTCTAGATCAGACATTGTTGCGTTTCGTATATATATATATCGCACCTAGGACCATCACGAACCTCTGTGCATCTCACGGGCGAGTACGATTTTCTCATATCGGCATGAATACGGGTTCAGAGACGGTTGAAAATAACCGGGGCTAAGCGCCAACGATTATTCCTGGTTCAAAGCAGAAAATACCGGGAAAAACTCGACAACTGCAACGTTTATTGCACCCGGCGTGCGGCGCCGATTGTTGTAGGTATTGTCCCCGAGTTCCTTGACGAAGGAGCTACTTTAACATCCTACGGTGTAGGGGTGCCTCTAAATATGCTTAGGCTTCTCCCTTGAAAAGCGTTGCGTTTGACGAAGGCGCAGATTTTGCGAAAAGTTGAAAGTCCGCTCCGACGCTCAACCTAATCGCCTAGAAGTTTTGTGAGGGACTCATTATCTTGGTCAGACGACGATTGTTAAAAAAAGCTGCCAGTCCAAACTGTGGAACAACCCAGTGGCCGACACAGTTTTCTAGTAGTATTGCAAAACGAAATGACACTCCAGCGATATTGATTTGTAACAGTGCAACGGCGGAGAGCCGCACCGCCCCGAAAATTAGTGGTAGAAACGATGTATACCGTAACTGTTGCACGCGTCTCTAGCAGTAACATTAGACGGAAATACTGATAAAACAGTTTACACGAGTTTGAACGTACACGGAGGAGACTGCGATCTCGGCTTGTGGTATGTTGTTTATCCTTGATACATAAATATTTGCTTGGCTTTGTTACAACGTGTGAGGATAACTCTGCCAACAGGACTACAGTAGTACTGAAAACATCAAACACTGTGCAGATTGCGCTCCTCACGGAATCATGTATGTTATACATACGTTGTTGATACGCATATTTTCGCTGCAGATTTGAGACGTGCTACGACAAAGATACACTTTTTTTGGGATGAAATGGTTTCTGAATGACGCGGCTCCTAAACACAAAATCGTCGGTTGCAGGTCAGTTTTTTGCGTGATTCTAGTCGTTTACCTGGGCCACGGGATTAGTCATCCGATATCATGACAGTTTTATTTTTCTCCAAATCAGTTTTGCGGGCTGTGTCACGCTCCCAAATTGAGGATACCTTCGAAAAATGTGGAGCGTACCTCTATCATCGTAGCACGCGCCATTGTAGGCGGCTACCTCTGGAAACGGTGCACGCAATTCTTCTCATCTTGCCCGAAGCAGCGATAACGCTAGTGAGCTACGTAACTTGCGCCTAACGTCCGTGATGCCACACCACTTGTCGTCGTGCATACGTTCCAATATCCCCAGGTGATGCCTCGATGACAAATATGATAGTCAGTGCCCTTAATCGTTTTTTTAATGATATTTTCACGTTTTGGTACAAAGAAGGAGTCCTTACTGACACAATACAGTGTCTGCCAAGATGTATCCTTTTGACTTCTCGTTTTCATTCTGTGAATGAGCGTACGTCGGTCTTGTAGGGTAAACACCGAGCTTCTTCGTTCTATCTCACAAGCATACACCTTGGTATTTGCGTAATTCAGTTTAACGCTAAATTCCTGTGATCGGTGGAATTTTGTGCCCCCTAAACGGCGTGTCGGCGCGTGATATTCAGTTGTCCCTAACCCAAAGGTTTGACGATTGAAAATTTGCACCTTCGTCCATGCAAGCTTGAAGCCAGATGAACCACATCTGCATTTGACCAACACGCGCCACAATCCACACTTAGTTTGCACATCTCCACAGGACCAAATATCTACCAACCCCGAAAGGCTCCCGCTCCATGGGTTCTACACTTCGGGACTACATGTTTCGAAAGTCCTACAGTTTACCTACAGCTGATTATTCTCGTCCTTCCACCTTTTAGAATATTGACGGAAGAAATTGTAGCATGGTCATGCGTTCATGCTGCTTATGATAGGGGTACAACACTACTATTCCCGGTGTTGTTGTGGTCTCAAGGAGCATCCACACACACTAACAAACCTCACTGACGCAGACTCTTCCGAGCATCGTATCCGGTACCTCATATTCGACTCGTTTCTTCTACAACCAGGCCATGGTGCCATGCCCTGTTCACATGCACCCAACACCTAAGTCGTTGGACACGTACATAGAAAATTACTGGAAATACGGCATCGGTAGGTTTTTTTTCTCTCCTCACGGGGGTGACCTTGCCGCGATTACAGAAAACACTAGGTATTTAGAGCGGTAAATACCACCAAAATCAATGACCTACCCAAGACAATTATTCAACGAACAACATACAGGCTTTCTTCCAATCGCAGCGAGAAACCTGTCTGAAAGAGATGTTCGTCCGGAAGGCGACTCATAGATGTTCTGCTCAGTGTCCGGGTAAAAGTACCACAGTCGTACCACGATTCCCCCTACCATCTACGCCAACGCCACTTAATCATACATAAGTCGACAACACAAGAATGAGAGAAGTGCAACAGTACCAGGTAGCAATAATGACTCATAAAAGTGTGTACAGTGTCGATACAAATTGGAAGTCGACTTGAGCTTTGAATGCCATTCGCAGAAAACATGCCTCAAACCCCTCAAATGCCCGAACCCCCAACCACATAGTCCAACGGCATCACAGTACAGTTAAAATGTACCTATATATATGTAGGGGCAATGCTCACATCTGCGCCACGCGCTAACAATACTCGGCAGCAGGGTCTACGCCGTGGAAAATACCATTTTCTGAGGAAGAGGAAATGTGACTCGTTGGCATTTTGACCCCGTCAATAATACACAAACACGTGCGAGGCGCAATGACACAAACACAACAGCGGAGTAGCCGCCGAGAGAGACATTGGAATTACAGATACACCATAACAACGTCGCATAGCGACATATAGTCTCGACAATGCACAAACGGCATCGGGCATTTTGTGACGTGTTGCCCCGTCAACGCTACAAGGCTACGCTTGCGTAGCAACGTGACTGGGACACACATACACCAATGAACTGTGCAGCACCAGTCGAGAAAGACAGCTCTCATGGAATCCATATATATGTGGAGTTTCATCCATCAGCAGGTAGGGGTGAAGGCAGAGTCCGATTTTTTGTCAAAGCAAGCGCCATCGACGATCCTCAGTTTAGCGTTATCCAAGCCGGTGTTGCCCGACATAAGGGTTTCCGAGCTGTCCTGGAAGCGGATCTTGGTCGGGTCTTCGAAGGTGTTGTCGATGAACTGAGTACCGTCGGCCGACCCGAGCTTGATGCTCTCGGGGCCGCCGATGATGATGTTGTCCGATATAATGTTATCCTGCATCCGCCCGGAGTCCACCACCCACGGGTCGTCGGACCCCTCGTATGTGTACACGTTGTACCTGAAGACGCGAGATGAGCACGTCGACGGTCGAACACTTACTAAGCAAGTATCCATGGCATTGGTTTGGCCCGTGTTCGGCGAAAAACGGGTGGCGATATCGCATTCCTGCAGGCTACACCCAAAATTTGCAATGTGAATCGGTGAAGCGACGTCATCCGGTCTGTAGGTATATATAAGCTGGTTCAAGTAAAAACATACGAATTCCTTCCGCCACGAATGCCGCACGCAATAAATATCTATTCAAAGAGTGAAAATTCGGTATCAACAATACTGACCTCCATGACCAGTGGAATTGGGTGACATGACGGCCAATTTCATTTCTTTTATGCCTCGGGCTGTCTCTAGGAGCGAAACTGGTATCGACCACTGACAGGGCTTCGCTTTTTTTCAATAATAATTTGGCTTTCTTCAAGCAGCGGCGAAAAAAACAAATGCACCGCATGTTGCACGATCCGGTTGGACGTACTCGAAGGTATGTTTGTAGAACTTATCGCGCAAAAAATCGCAGATCTGACCCGCCCGTGTTCAACATAAATCAGATGTAGCTAGAAAACTGGATCCTACGCTAAAACAAAGTCATGCGAAGGAAATGACCTCTATTGCTCATTCTTACCCAAAAAAAAGCAAATTTCCTCGCCGGTTTTAAGAAATTGACCCTGAAATGTTTGGGCGCGTGTTTGACAGGCCCATCCCAACGTCTCATCTCGAGTTATTTTCCAATTTGTTTTCGCCGAAAAATATTCCACATCCCCGAAAACCCTTAACTGTCGAAAAATAAGGCAAAAAAAGGAACCACGCCCCCCGATATGTGAGGCCCTCGCAAACACATAGCATAGAAGACGTGCAAAATTCAAGGTCTGGATCGAGAAAACGCCGATGACACTCGCCGGGGAATAAATTTCAGTGTCTTAACGTGAACCAGGCTGTATATATGTTGACTTTCGCACATCCTCATGCCGCATGACGCGATTTAAAGAAGGAGGGAGAGGACATCACGGCAAAAATCCTGCCAAGTCTCTTCGGTTGTAGAACTGGTTAAAACTGCATACCTGGTCGAATCGACGATTAGGTTATCGGAGAAAACATTGTCGGCGCATCCCACGGACATCCGGAAGCCGTACTTGTTGTTCTCGAACGTGTTTCCGGACACGTCGGCGTTGAAGCTCTCCATCATTGCCAACCCCGCGTCGCCGTTGTCGTGAACGTAGTTGCCTAGAAGATACACACGCACGAAATAAGTCGCAGATTGCGTTAGGCGGGTGTGATCGGAGGTCATAACCATAGGTACGAAACATCTAAAATACGTCGACACAACCCCGAGTTCGCTAGTGCGCTAGGATATATGTCAGTTTGGTGTTCACTCGTTCATCACGATACCGCTGAAGCACGTATGGCCAGCCATTGACGTCATTGTTTTACACATACCCGGTACCTCGTATTATACTACAAGGTGAAGCATTGAACTCAATCACGTATACCTCGTGTCATATATGCTCCAACTTTAGAGCAGAATATTCTTCGTCACAGCAGTCGTTGCACTTGCAACCGAGGCAAATTGCGTCTCGACTAGCAGCGTGCTTGTTGGGACTATTACACCATGACACGTTCACCTCATGGATTTAATCATACGTGCACAGACCGCCTATTGTGCTTAGGTGTGTTGCTCAAGTACGTTCGTCTCTTGATGATTCCTCACCTTTGACTACCGCGTCGTCGCCGCTTCGGTGCAGGAAGATACCTACGGACTTCTCAGCACCCCCGTACACCTCGTTTCCCTGAACGAACATCGATCGGTGGCAAACAACAAACGGATTTTTGTTAGTTGCGTATTGTGCACACATAACCAAGGATGCGGAAGGGGGGAACGTATTGAAGATTTTTTTGCGGTGGCTCGGGGCCATTCGCGCGAATGACGCCCGTGTTCGTTGGCTGTCTTAAGGTTTCGTGTTGTGCTAAGTTTGAGATATGAATAGGCTATCATATGGAACATCAAGGCAGCTGCGCCAAACAAATGCCTAAATATCTTTTGTCGGCGAGGTAATAGTCACTGGTACGAGTGTTTCAAACCCGGTAGTGATAAACGACGTACCCCCCCCTTTCTTGTGGCTATTATCACAGAGAAACTGATTACAGAAGGTGGAAACCATGTCCACGCGGTGTTCTTGCTCCACAGCTCTGCACAAGACCTCCACTGTCGTGGTGGTGCCACGGTTGCAGGAGAAATTCCCCGCAAAATGACGTGCGAACTCATAAAAAGTCTACACGTTGTAGGCGTATTATACTACTCACAGACCATCGATAACGGAACCTAAAAAAAGCTGCCAGTACCACATCACGATGCACGGAGGTCAAGCTTTATGTATGCTTCTTATAAACCGAATACACACCTGAATAGACACTCCGTTGCAGCGTTTCGAGGCAATGATGCCATGGTTCACGTTGTTGTAGACCTCATTGTCGTGGATGGTCAGGAGGTCGCTGTCGTCGTGGGGGTCAAAGCCGTACGCCGAGTTGTCGTGCATCTTGTTCCTCCTCCAGTCTCCCTGCTGGTGTCCGTACGTGTACACCCCAAACCGGTTGTGGTGGATGTCGGAGTCATAGATGTTGCCATAGACGTTCACCTCGTCGAACACTTCAGGATTGCTCAGGTCTTTGCAGAAACCACGAACCTGATAGCAACGATCAAATGAGGGGCGTGTTAAGTATTTGGCGCACTTAAGTTAAGATGAAAGTAACATACCATACTGACTGAAGTGGTATTGGTTGACAGTAGCTACATTTTGTGGACATCCACCTTGCGCGTTGGAGAATTCGAGCACTGGCAGCTTGGTGCTGGTGAAGAATGAGGTTAAAAAAAACACCGGTACTTGAGTTTCTTGCCGCTGAACGTATGAGCAGGCGGTATTGCTTGCCGACGGCTGTGTTCGTAGTAAATCCTCATACAGGTGACCATTGTGTAACCGACCTCTGACGAACGTTACGGGCTACACGACGATGAGTTGTGGTGATGTATCCGCGTCGTCGTCAACCGATTCCTCCCTTTAGGGCGAGAATCGCGACATCTCGCTTTGCATTAATACATCACGTTTACAGTAATAATCGCGCATTCTGTGTGCACCTATCAGCGCTACCGTGTGTCACGTATCCTAAGCACACACAAGAAATTCATCAGTTTGTTAGAAGTGCCGAACATACATCTTGTTTATGCGCACATCCAAGCGTGATACCTAAAGAGAACTTCCAGCTCGGATCCACCCGACGTGTTCAAACGATATAGTAGAGTACCACTTTACCTTCCACGTCAACCCGTATGCCTCGCTGCCTTGGTATCCAAGGTAGCCCATTTCGCTGTCCTCGATGTCCATCCTTGCCTCTCCCATGTTTTTTTTAGCCCTGCCGTTGCAGTCCTCCTTGTCGTCTGTGATGATCTCCGATACGGCGCTGATGTATGACCGGCCATCGTCTTCGTCGTCGTCAACTTTGTTCTTTTTGGTATCCCAGGCGAACACCTGAGCAAGAGCCGAGGCGGCGGGGTTGTATTCGATAAACGACGCCAGTGGTACAGCGAGCGAGAAAATACCCAAACCTTGTTGTTGCCCTGATATTAATAGCATCTCATCACCCGTAGCTGTTTCGTCCATAGTTACTCAAAATGTCTAATTAGCGCAGTAACGGGTGAATCAGGACAGGTTAACAGCTTCTTGTATATATCAGACAGATGTGTTCCACGGTAAACAATGGCATCAAAGCTCATCCCTGACGCTAGTGTTGCTGACGTTAATGTTGTGCGGAAATAGCCTTTAAGCAATGTGAATAACACACACGCACACCCGACGGAATACCTCGTACGACAGGCCCATGAATTAGGGGACGACAAACTTGAATCTTGGTGAGAGCAAGCCGTGTGAAACATCGCGTCGAGGTTCATCATTCAGTGACACAGCGGCGAAATTTTGGGATGGGACCAAAGTTTTGTACTTTGAATCAAAACAACAATGTTAACCTACATCAAAAATAGATCCCCCACGAACGTTTTACCCCACAACAAGACGCGAAGGCACGCGAAGGCCGTAAAACACTGCACTCACCTTGGTGCTCAAGAAATCAAGACTTCCCCCATAAGCACGGAGGTTAATGACCATATCACTCGTGCTTAAGAGGCGCAGCTCGTCGGCATCGCCTCCTGCGGACGTACCATGCACCTATTAGTATCACCAACACATCAACAATCAACAGCGGGCGGGAGGAGGGGGTCAGAGCACTTAGGTTTGGCCCTCTTGATTCCTAATATTATTGAATTATTTGGAAGTAATTTTGGTCTACAGAACGGAACCACTGTTCTGGATGCTCTAGAAGGAAAGTCCTAATGAACACGGATAAGAGGTGTGGCTCGAGAGTATAAGCAACATTGAGTGGGTACACAGTTCCAGAGTGCGATTTTCTCAGGGTTAGCTTGTTCGGTCTATTACAGTAACATCGGCCTTGTCTTGTAATGCTGCGCATGACCACAACATGAATCATGGGTCTTCGTGTTCTCATTTCTTGTCGAAGGCTTGCGTGAGAACTGCGCGTATTAAGAGTCTTCCGACGCAGGCACTATTATAGTAGCGACCACACAGGTATACGTTGCTCGTCCTTCACATATCAATCACCAACACCTTCACCTGAAGAGTGATGCCGTCCTCGATCCAGAGGTGTTCCGTGAGAAGCCATGTTCCCGTCGTGGAGCTGCTGATATCGCCGTTGCTCGACTTTACGGCGTATAATGGGCCATCGCCGTCGAGCTGTTCCCATATTTCAGTGAGAGTGATGCAGCCACCTCGTGTGGAGCCGTCCGCCGACTCGACGTAAAGTCGTTCCGAAGATGAGGAATAGCGGAGCGACACTGAGCGACTTGAATCACAGGCTGGTTTGGGGATGGCGCTGTTCGGTGAAGCAGTATCCGCAGCGGCGGCTCGCTTGGCTGCGAGAAGGCTCATGATGGCAGCCGTTCGAAACATTGTCATCGTCATGTATGTATGTAGACCTGTAACAGCTTGCGCGTTGTCGTTTGCTCGCTGCAGATGAACTATAGACCTTGGCCCAAGGCGAGAGAAGGTGGGTGTGACGAGCGGTGAGGTTAGTGCAGGTTGGTGTGTGAGTAATTGTGGTGGGGTGGGGGGCAGCATAACTCGGGCAGATGATCCGAAGTGTGAATTCCACAAGTCTCTCATTATTATATGGATTATTGTCGGCGCAGGCGACTCGGTCTTGATGGAAATTTCATCAAATAAAATTGTTCGCGAATATATCTATGAAACACACGTACGACCACTTTAGTTATATTTTTTAAGGACAAGGAGTAAACATGTACCCGACGGCGTGTCGTCCGGTCTAGAGTCGAGACTGCTGTACCATTTCTGCGAGTATTTTTAGCTTGTTTTCTACCGAAAAAAATTCTTCCTCCGTTACTCTCCACTTCACAGCGTATTGACTCGGAGCCTTGGCGTCCACTTTCTTCTCGATGTTTTTGCCTGCACGGTTTAGACCGGAATGTCGAGAATTGGAGATTTGGGTAGCCAGGGCGTGACGCCAATGGCGCTCGCTTCACACCAAGCAGTGCTAGCTACGTACTGGTATGGCACAACGTAAGAAGAAAAACTCGGACTCTAATCCTAGATGTAGTCTAATGGTCTACGCCAGGTTCTTACCAACATTGTTGAAAGCGGCCAAAATCTACCGTCAAATATATAAGTAACCAGGCACATGAACCATTGTTTAGTTTCACTTCCAGCCCTCGCCCTAGCATACACTATTCCGTTTTAGTGTAGAGCACTATTGATAGTACCTGTGTAATATATTAATAATTGACGTTGGTGATACCTGGCACTTCACTATGTTTGATTTGTATTACTTCTTATCGGACCACGTGGAAATAAAAATATCGAACACATTCTGTCAAGACCTGCATATATGTCGGGCGATTCTGTTGTGTAGTGCAGTCACGAAGCCTCCACGAAAATGCGTACACCAAAGGACAGCTGCCGCCTACACGCACCTGCTTGGTACCAGGTATTGTGTGTAATGGTTCATTTATTTCGGCCGTCACGCTCCTTCTCCAGTCCATCCAGTAGTTAAATGTCTCTCCTGCGTACTTGAATAATTATTTCTTTTGTGCAGCAGATCCTCTTCAAGTGGCATTTTCCAAATTATTCTTGCCGCACTCCTTCTGTATTCCTTGTGTTACAGAATGTTGTATTCCAGGTACCAGGTAAACGATAACTTTTTTATGCAACCTACGTACAGGTTTTCCTTTTTTCTTGCATTCAGTAGCTACATCTTTTAGTGTTTGCCTTGTATTTTTTATGTTCTTGCTTGCCCGGTACGTCGTCGGATTTCGCAATTCTCTTGTTTGGCCTTCTATTCGTAGAAATACCCCGTGATTCCCGCGGTACCAAAAATGTTTTGGTGGGAGTTATCCATTAGACTATATTTGCGAATAATAGTTCCAGTTCCTATTTTTCAAACCCGGTGTTACGCGGTGAGGAGAGGATAGGCCATCAATCATTTTTATTCTGCATGATAATATATACTCAGTATATATGACATCGATCGTGTGACGTCGGAAATGATCGTCTGATGACGCGTCTGCCCACGAAGTTAACCAGCAGCGATGATATTAGTATGACGCTGCTCACGAGAGGCAGCTTAAGACATCCCGCCAGGAAAAATATTATCACATATATATTATAAAAAATGAAAATACACTCCAGCTGTGAGATAGAAGATTTTGTCGAAACGCATCTTTGCAAGCTGTGCATGATACTCCGATCGCGCGTATTACTGGTTGTGTGTCCTCATTCGTCTAATGATATAGGTCGATATATATAGTGGTGCATTTTTTAATTTTATTTGTATTTTTTTTTTTCTCTAAAACCGTCAGGTTTATCCCATCCTTTGAAAGGATTTATTGCTTACATGCACAAATTGCCCGCCCGTCCGCCCCCCCCCCCCCTTCCCCCCCCCCGCCCCTCTCCAACGCTGCTCGCTTTTGATCAAAACCAGGCCCTCACGTCCTTCAAAACTCCGCCCCCCCCCTCACCGGTTATTCGACTTACAGGATTCACTTGATAAAATGATACATTTCCCTCCACAGCTGTCAGATTTTGTCCCCCTCAGAAACGGGTTTTATAGTTTCCGCGCACAGACTGACTAAAATCACCCTGTTGACCCTGATAGCTACACTGTACTTGTAAGGGAAGTCGCCGACCTATATCCTTAATGAGGACACACAACTCGTTATACGCGCGATCGGAGTATCACACACAGCTTGCAAAGATGAGTTTCGACGAAATCTTCGATCTCACAGCTGGAGTGTATTTTCATTTTTTTTAATATAGTCTACAGTCTACAAGTAAGTGAAAAAATCGGCGCGCTTCGTGCGCCTTATTTAATATGTTTGGGCTGCGCCAACAAGCGAAGGTCGTAGATGGTATGTACATGTCCATGGGAGAGATTGCATTCGTCACGTTATCGCATATGATAATGTGGCTTGGTTCTCGAAATACCAGAAACACACCTCACAAAAGTGTTCAGCAATCAGCAGCAAGAAGCACAAAACAAGTAGGAAGTGAAACACACAACACTACAACACCAACACGAAGCCCGCGCGTCCAGTTGTCAGGTATTTTTCCAAAACAGCAGCAGCACCCCAGCAGAATAGACAGGCATAGCGACATCATGCCTTTCACACTTTATTACTGCTCCCCAACGAGTCTGGGAATAAAGCGGCGACCCCCATTCAGCAAGTAATATTGTCTGCATCCACTCGTCTATTAAACGTCCTCCATTGTATTTCCGTGCTATCCCGAATCGAAAACGCCAACCTATCATACGAAAAGGATCAAATATTTTCCATCGTATAAGATAATTCCATTCCAGGCTTTTCAAGGCCGTACATTAACACTAGCCCGTCCTGGTGGGCAGCAGGTATGCGCAGAAATGTGGGAGATCCGTGGAAACTCCGGTTCTACGAACTAGACCACGAGTCGAAGCGGGGCCACCTCAAAACCCACTATAAATAATGAGTATGAAACATGATAGTCCCTGAACATGCTGAACCGGTGCGGCGAGACTGGGGGGAAATCCACAAGGGAAACTGCCGCCGCGCGTCCCTCGCACCCTGATTGGCCGCGAAGGGTACCTTGGCCAATCAATGGGGTTTGGGCTCGAAAAACGCAGGGATGAAAGCCATAGTCTACGCCTCTTTTAATAAATGCATGACTCAGCAGCGTGCACCTTTTTTTTTCGCACACTTTTACTTTCATTTCCAGATGGACAAGCCGTGGTCACAGGGTGTCGTCCCTTCTCCCCCCCGGTGCTTGCCTTCGATTTTTCTCGCGCATAAGGTTCAGCAATCCCACTCCTCGTCGTTTTTTCGTCGAATGTTGCTAACTCACGCTCTCGCGCTTTCCGCGCAAGTGAATTTGTGCTCAAGAAGAAGCCCCAACGCATTTACACGAGTATGCACTCGGCGGGGCTCGAACTCACGAAACCGACCTATTGTACCAGGCTCGAGGATAACCTGATACGCACCTACTACCTGAGAACCCTTTCAGGACACCTAATAGTCTATAGTCTATGTACTTTGTGTACAGACAGATGTATGCTGTACCGACGAGACCATTAACAACGATGTTGGCCGCATCTCCTAAAGAACCAGCGTGAGGCCGCACAACAACCAAAGGTCACCGTGCCACGAGCAAGTCATACAGCTCCCTTCGGCACACAACTCGGACACACATCCATCAGGGCTTGTTCGTCTGGCCAAAGCTCTAATTGTCTGCTATACTCTACAATGTACTACCACTACTGTTATTACTGCTACTACTAACCTACTACTATTACTAATACTACTACTGCTTCTACGACTACTGCTACTACGGCTACTACTACTGCTCCTACTACTACTTCTACTTCTACTACTACTGCTACTGCTGCTACTACTACTACTACTACTACTACCACTACTACTACTACTACTACTACTACTACTACTACTACTACTACTACTACTACTACTACTACTACTACTACTACTACTACTACTACTACTACTACTACTACTACTACTACTACAACTACTACTACTACCACTACTACTACTACTACCACCACTCACTACTGCTACTGCTGCTGCTACTACTACTACTACTACTACTACTGCTACTACTACCACTACTACTACTACTGCTACTACTGCTACTACTACCACTACTACTACTACTGCTACTACTACTACTACTACTACTACTACTACTACTACTACTACTACTACTACTACTACTACTACTACTACTACTACTACTCCACTACTACTACTACAACCACTACTACTCCCACTACAGACACTTCTATTAGACTATAGACTGTAGACTTTACTACGATCTGTTTTTGGTATCCGGTACGCTGACATTTGCGTTTGCTGTTATATGTTCAAATGTGATCAAGATGGTAAACTCATGTATTCCTCTACATCCGTCAAAATTGGCCCCGTAAATGGGTCTATAGGTCCCGCGTAAAGGTTAGGCCCCCTCCTGCTCCCCCCTCTTGTTCGCCCGCGGCCCTCAGTTTTTGTTTTTTTCAACTGCTTCTTCCCCTTAATGGTCATACGACTCACTTCAGGATAATCTACAATCGTTTTACTGATGCACCTCCTGCCACATCTGTCAGATTGTGTCCCGCTCAGAAACGTGCTATATAGGTTCCGCGTCCAGATGGAGTAACATCACCCTGTAGACTCTGGTACCAGCTACACTGCTGTAGTTCCAAGGGCGGTCACCGGCCTATATCCTTAATGAGAACACCCCCCGTAATACGCGGATCGGACTATCACACACAGCTCGCAAAGATGAATTTCGACGAAATCTTCGATCTCAAATCTGCATGGCGTGTAATACAATTTTGATAATAATATGTATTTTTTGTTCTCTTCTGTGTGTTGTAGTTTGTAACCACAAAATTCTTGTTTGTTCGATATCACACCTAGGTCCTGAATGAAGTGTATTTTTTTTTTCTTGATATCTTGCACCCCAGGTAGGTACTGTACACCACGGAAGAAAGCACACTCCTCTCTCAGGAAGCACCCCCCCCCATACATGAGTACACCAAGTGATATATTGTTTGTTTCCCTTTTCGACCGTCACTCCATCACTGGGCGTACGTTGAATAGCATATCCCCTACGAGGCACTCCTGAACTTCGTACCAAACTCCAAAATTGTTGCACCGTGTCTGATGGATATCATTCATCCGCAATGGGCACTCGGCTTGGACACCAGCATGAAGGCGACAGCTGTGCCCCATGACAGTGATCCGAACGAGTGTAGGGCCCCAACCCCACCGGTACCTGCTGCTGCCGCGCCTCGAGCGACGATCACGTCGTTTTTTCCGGTATCAGCCCGCTTTCCGATACCGGTGCTGGTTTTTCCGACAACCCGTTCACACTCTTTAGCCGTCGCTAATAACGTTAGCGCACCCCCTCAATACCACACCCCCTCCTTCCCACACCCCCTTGCCGCGTGGTTACAGTGCATTACTTCTATCACCGGGGTGTGCTGTATTCCGTGTTATACGGTACCTCTCTAGAATGAAAAATCTTGATGAACACAAAGTGAGCGTATTATAGGTAAATAGGGTTTTACCAGTGAGGTTGTGCGAGAATGAACGATTTATGGTGAACACAACAACTTCCACACAATCAAACCCAGCATGGATATCAGCACCAAAACATAATGCAACACATAAATGATATCATTCGTGTTTGGGTTAAATATGTACCATAATACGCCTTTCTTATCACCCCATTTAATATGGGGTCGTCTTATTCATATATCTCTGCTTGATCGGCGTGATATTGTTATTATGTTTAGTTATTTTAGAGAGAGTGCGTCCTACACAAACATCATCATACCGGCTACCTATTGCCGGTCGCCCCGGTGGCGTATCAGGTTGTCCTCGAGCCTGGCATAGGTCAGTTTCATTAGTTCGAGTTCCCCAAAGTGCATACTCGTATAAATTCGTAGGGGCTTTTCCTTGTGCACAAATTGTCTTGCGTAAAAACGCGAGAGCGGGAGTTAGCAACACTCGATAAGAAGTCGACGAGCAGTGGGATGGCTGAACCCTATGCGTGATAAAATTAAAGGAAATAACCGGGGGGGAGGAGGGACGACACCTGTGACCACGGCTTGTCCAGGAGCTGGAAAGTAGATGTATGTGAAACCCGGACGGGAAAATAAGAGGACGCTCGTTGGTTGTGGGACACTTTGCCGCCGCTCACTCTTACATACTATGCCGCATCAACTTAACAATTTCGCCGGCTGTGTGCGTCTCACTTGTAACATATCGGCTGGAAAATACTTTTGGGGGTAAAGCTCCCAATATCGCGGAATCTCAGGTTAATTGCTATAAAATCATCTTTAGAAGTCCAGGGGTCTGACGGTTTGGACACACGCTTTAGTTTCTGCATCCTTTGGTAGTGTGTGAGATGGGCGTTCGACGAACTTCAAATAGGATCAAGTGTGCACCTGATGCAGAACGTAAGATCTCACTCGTCGGTCTCCATTTGATCAATACAGGTGTGTGCCTATGTATTACGTCAAGAACAGAGGATATGTCACTCCGGAACAGCAGCGATCGACGTCTACCGCATGTTCACTAGTGATTCGACAGCACTAACAATCCGAGCAACAAGCCTGGTCTGGACCACCGCTGGCCTGCGACATATACAGAAAGTACACAGGAACTTTCGTACGAACCCGGAAGTCTTAAGATCCAAGTAACCCACTACAAAAATTAAATCACAATATAGAACAAGTACAGTTTCATGCATACTAAATTCCACAGATGTCTGGTTTTGTCACCTTCAATGCGAGTTAAACAGTTGCGCAAAGCAAGGTGGAACGTATTAGTCCTGTTGGCGCTGGGATCAGCAGAGGAGTCACCGACCTGTATCCTTCACGAGGGTACACACACCCCGCAACACGCGCAATCCAAGAATCACACGCAGCTTGCAACGCTGAGTTTTGATCAAAAATCAATTTTGCTCAGTCTCACAGCTAAGGTGTACTTTTTTATTAAAATATAGAACAAAGTATGTTTACTTCGTAAGGTCGCGCAAGATCGCAGACACCTTTTCTTATGTCGCCACTATGGGTAGCGTATGCCTTGCTCTTTATTGCTAGGAGGATTAACCATTTAACCCCTTCGCCGTCCTGCGTCCGATTTTGCACATTACACATACATACGCGCTAGACTGTTGGCTATATAACACTGTACGCCCCGAGCTACTCAGTCACACGCCTCAGTGTTGTTTGATACACAAAATATGTGCTTTCGAGTTCGTCGATCGATTCTCGCCGATTTCGAACACAGGTGACCGCCGCGAACAACTGTGCAAATTTCTGCGTTTGGAGGTCCGTCCGCGGACATCGGGTTTCTTACGTTTTTGTTTTCATCATAGTCATAAAAACCATGGAGCTCACCCTAACTCCAACCCTAACACTGACCCATACGAAATACCAGTAGAGTTGTCCCCTAATGACATAACCTGCGTTGAATGGTTGGTAATGTCAAGAAATTTGTGCCACTGTCGGTGTCTTGCATTAGTTTTCTCTTCAAAAGTGTGGAACTAACCCTAGCCCTAACCCTGACTCATGCGGACTTCCGTGCTACAGCATTTTTTCTCGGAAAATGCCGTGGCAATTGCAGCGGAGTGGGCATGATTAGTTTGCCACTGATAGAACCGCTGCACGTGCTTGGCAATTCCTGCGGACATCGCGGATTTTCGGGGCAATCGCCGCGTATCGGACGATTCTCTTGGCAACGGCCACGGACTGCCGCGGAAGGCCGTGGAAATTGTTTCGGTTGGACGTCCGTGGAAACAGCCGTGGCAAGTGTCGCGGACTTCCGTGGAAATTGCCGTGTTGCCGTGGTAATGACCGCGGATATCTGTGGAAATTACCATGGCAGTTTCCGAAGAAACTTCCGTGGCCATTGCCGCGTACTTCCGTGCGTTGCCATGGTTGGTACGACGGTGTTTTCCACGGGCAGAACCGCGGCACGTGCCGCAGCCACAACCGTGAACTTTGCCGTGAACGTGCCATGAGCCGGGGCGCTTCCCGTGGAAACTCGCTGAATTCCACGGTAGTACGTAGTAACATTCACGGGAGTCCACGGAAATTGCACGGTCATGGCCGCGGACCTCCACCAAAAACTCATATAAGGTGCATATGTAGCGCGATGACTATACCATTCTGCCAGCGAGAGTCGTCCTTGTGGAATCGCAGCGAGCGCGTGGGGGTGGAACACCCTCACAGGCCACGGGAATGAACCGGAACTGCTTTAATATATAGGATCACTGATGCAGGCGGGGATCTACACTGTCTTTATTATCATAGCCTAGATACATACTGGGACTTCGCCAGAGTATTGTAGTTGTACGAGTAAGTTGTACGAGTAATGTCTAGCGTGCAATGGCTGTACCACGCTGACGCCGCTATAAAATCGTTGCGGGCGCGTGAGGGTGGAGTCGCCGTCACAGGTAACTTGACAGGACCGACGCTGCATTATGCCATAGAATCTCGAATGCTGGTGCGGATCTACTCTCCACCTGTTTAACTCAGATGCCAGACACACATTGGGATATCACCTACACTGTATAGTCCTACGAGTAATGCCTGCGCGCAATGGCTGTACGACGATGCCAGAGAGAACCGCCTCGGTGGAATCGGGGCGAGCACGTGGGAGTGGAGTCGCCCACACAAATCACTGGACAAAACGCGCACTGAAGTATGCCATAGGGTCGCCGATGCAGGTGGGGATCAATACTGTATCTACGTTTATAATACATATACCCACTGTGACATTTCCTACGAACTATATTCCTATGACGAGTAACGAATGCCGGGCGCGAAATGGCTACACCATTCCACCAGTGGGAGTCGGCGCTGTGGAGTCGCGGCGAGCGTATGACGGTGGAGTCGGCCTAGCTGGTCAGTTGACAGAACCAGTTTTGCGTCACACTATAGGGTCACTGATGCACCCAATTTCTGTGGTGACCCAGGCAAATGCTGCCACCTCGATGCACATGTCGTTCATTTATTTATCCCCTGCCTTCCCCCCCCTACCCCCTCTGTGTATTTTCATGGCGTTAGTCGCTTACATCTATGTGAGTTCACCGCTCTGCTCGTAACCGAGTGGAGCCAATCACGTGTGATGGGTGGGCTGGTGCATTTTCATTACCAGGCCTGGCGGTCCGACACGAACCCAACATAAATAGCGAGACAAAACTAGCCGAATGGCTCGTGATGTTACTAGCCGACCACCTTCCCGCGAATCGAGTTGTTTGTGGGGGGTGATACGCTTCCTTCGAGATTGAAACGAATACCTTCGGATGGCGGGAGGGCGTACGTGCCGCCAGATGATAGAATTCTGACAGGATAGCTCCCGATACAAGTAGTTATCTCAAGAGTAGGCGGTAGAAGTGCGGGGGGCACCACGCTATCACGCCGCGCCCTTATCCACCATACCACGTATACATTTTTCGTTGGTTAGTTTTCATCTTTTGGGCGTAGACTGCTAGATGCGGACGAGCACGCCGTCATTGGCGTTGCTTGACGTAGACGGGGAAGCGGGTGTGTACCCAGTGAACGTCACCGCTTGTGGAGTCACATCCTAAACGGTCGCGGTGGAGGCACAACTGACGTGTACGCTCGAGGGTGGAGTCTCCCGCCCGCCTTGGGTTTGGACGGCAGTCTATGGAACGAACGCTACAACGTACTAGACATACGTTCCCAAAGGCTCATAGTATAGTTACATACATCGTGGTGCCGTCCGATCTATGATGCGAATACAGTACGTACCTATTCATGACCGGATATGTGATGGCTGTACAGTGCCGCCAGCAACCAATCGTCGCATATGAATCGCAACCGGAGCTGCTGTAACCACGGACTGACGACGGACAGGGCCGCTCAAGGGTGGAGTCACCCTCGTTCTGCCTCGGACGTTCCCCCTTAAAGACAAAACACACAAAAAGGAGGCACATGTGCATGTTCCTCTTTAGCTCGTATGGGTCGGTCTTGTTGGGAGCATATATATCGACATAAGCACGAAAACGAGATTCCACAGACTAATGCAAGTATATCGTAAATCATCTTCACTGGTGCGAGACGGTTGCACCGTGCCGCCAGATAGCAGAACCTTCGACGGTTATGAAGGCAACAAGCATAGACCCCGCCCTGGAGTCGTGGGGGAATGCGTTCTCGAGGATCGATGAACTCTCCATTAATTTTTGATGTTGCTCCCACGAACAAGTTCTTTGTTGAGGGTCGGTTGAGGAAAATACACAGGAGGAAAATGTACAAGCGCACAGGCTCTACTCGTTTGCGTCTGAGGAACACAAATGATGCCCACCGCGGTGGCTGGAGGGGTTCCTCATCAGCAATTCACATTGTGTCGTTGTGCGGTCCATTTTCGAAGCAGAGCCACGCTGGTGTGTAGCAATGGCTTCACACTAAGGACAGCTTCTTTCTGCTCCCAATTTTGGAGCCGTTGCGATGTTCACGCTCCTGCCATCTCTACTATGGCGAAGAACACGGCTTACTTGGGTGCCCCTTGCAGCACATTTCTAAATAACAGTCACCCTGAGTCAGCCTATGACTAAGCGTCTGCCCTTAAACCTGAACAGTAGGAGTGTGTCAAAATTGGGAGAGAAAGCCAAAAAAGCAAGTAAACGCATCGACACGGGATAGCGTAGCCAAGGATATCGTACGCGGTGCCTTGTGGTTAAAATATCCTAGTAGTTCTCTTGTTTCCCGAACCAGTGTTATGCGAGGAGAGGTATTTTTCCTCCTCCGGGACACACCGTGTCGTGGGCTCATATGCCCTGTCTGAATAGATCCACACCCAACACGATAGCTGGTTGTACAAGTGGAGGCACGACGCTGCTACGTCTCTTCATCCGGTCTTACTCTTTGTTGTTTTCTTCCTTATGTTTCTAATTTGTCGCTCGTATGGAGAACACGTCACCATCAAGGGTACGGGGGCGCGGGGGAAGGGGGGGGCTATCACCCCCCCCCCCCCCCCCCCCTTTCTTCAACCTTGGAAACTAGTATTCACCCCACCAACTACCCTCCCCCCGTCTTATTCACTTAGGCATGAATCTATTCATGCGACGAGATGCCATCGGCAACAAGGATGGGTGGGATAGCACGGCCGGGAGGGGCTCGAGGACGACGACCGGTCGCGGGGGCAATGCGACTACCGAAGGGAAAGGGATACGGCAACCACGTGTGGCAATGGCGGTGGGCTCGCTACGAGAAGGGAAGCTCGTTCCTCTGACCTGTTCAAAGCGGGGTCGACGGGCAAGCGTGGTGGTTGTTATGCCTGGCAGGGGGTAGTCAGCGGCCGGTTCATGTAGAATGCCAAACTTTGAGACCTGCGAGTAAGAGGTGCGGCTCGAGCAGCGAACGAGGCAGATGGATGCCACGACTATTTCGCTAGTGAAGTTGATTGGGGGAATACACGAGCTTGGTCGCCAGTGTTGGAATGCATTTCGCAGGTTGGTGAGTTTACGGGCGTATTGAAGTTGGGCGACTCAAACGGTCGCAAGGCCTGGATTTTGATTACTTTTTACGTTAGATGTCGCACACGCCGAGTAGCCTGCGGAAGATGCGTTGGCATGCATCCCGGAAAGTAACTGCCGTTAAATATACTCATCGGAACGTGGGATTGGAGCCATCGGTCACGGTCTTTATGGTTCGGTGTGCGCTCCACATGTGTGGTCGTGTGGGGGGGAGGGGCGGGGGCGGCGTGCTACGTTTCAGGATATTCTGTTTCAATGACGGCGTTCTTAGACCCAGTGGCGTTCGAACGACATTAACATTTTACAACGCAATCGGTGCCTTACCTAGGTTACGGCATTGTTCATCGGGTTTCGCGTTCGTTCTTTGATGCTTGTTTCGCCATTTCTTGGGTCAGGCCAAGGCTACAGCACAGGGTATACCAAACTTTTTACTGCTTGGTTGAGCTGCTCATACGGGTGACTCTTCACTGCACTGACGAAATATTTAGGTGATTTGTTTCGTTCAGCGTACTTTACCATTCCTTTGCGAATTCTTATTACCAAAAACAACAGAAGGAAATCCTAAGACAGGCGAGTAGCCGGGGTTTCACTCGAGGGAGTGACCTTGAGCAACTGAAAAAATTGGTCACTAACGTGGCCTCTCTATTTTATCATGGGTCGTCGGTCGTATAGCTTCGCATGTGATGAGTACCAGAAAAACAAAATGGTGCACCCCCGCCGTAGCATGTGTTGGGCGGTCGTGGAAGTTAGGAGGTTTCCGTGTCTAGGACTGCACGTAACACGTGAACTTTGGAACTCCCCGCCATGTTTTTGTGCTGGTATTGCTCGATATGCCATTGGTGGGGGGGAACGTCATCCCCAAATGGGATCTGCAAGTGAGGATGTGGTGGCTGGGTTTCGTTCTGAGTTATTACATGATGGCAACGCCGGAGGAGAAGTTTTCGTAAACACGTGGGTGGCGCATCCAGTGAACGACAAGATGCGGACAGGGACGGCGTTTTCGCTTTCGCCTACAGCACCCAGTTGGAACACATTCCACGGCAACGGGCCGAGACGCTAGACGCCCGTTTCGAGGGACACAAGGAGACGAGATGGATAAAGGTTAAAATCGTACGTGCGCAAATGCGGTTCGCGGTTCACGGTCGTCCGCTAGGGCCACCGGTGATACCGTTCCCGGTATAGTGGAGTTGGTGCTATGTTTTCTGGTTTTCCCGACCTCGTACCTTCTTCCCATATGTAGCAAGTCTGAAATGGCGGTAGGGCACGGTCGTGCTCCTCAAGCAATTACGGAACTAGTAGTGAATTAAAGTCGTAATCACGACACGTTTACCCTGCTCTGGTCGCGCATCGGGGGAGCGGCCACGCTCGCAACCCGTGGACGTATATTGGACTATGCGGTCCAGAAAGATGGGCGGAAGAGACCCAACGCGAACAAGGCGTATACGCAAAATACCGATGAAGAAACCGTAAAGGGTGTCAGGTACGCTAGTTGTGGCAAGCCTATGGATGGGTTGACGCCTGTGGGAAACGTATATCCGGGGTTGAAAAAAAGACTAGTGTGCGGCAACAGCTGTCCCAGATTACCTCGCATTTGGAGGGGTCGAATGATACGTCACCAATTGGAGGCCTGGTCACTCGACACGACTGTGTAGGCGGTAGTTGTTAGCAACCCGACTGGCATCTTCTTAGGGAGAGAGCGACGATATAATGTTGGGTCGAGATTCGTAGGAG
Source organism: Undaria pinnatifida (assembly GCA_012845835.1). NCBI lineage: Eukaryota > Phaeophyceae > Laminariales > Alariaceae > Undaria > Undaria pinnatifida. The sequence goes on from JABAKD010000013.1 coordinate 4,766,442, forward strand.
ATTATAGGAGGCTACGATGGGTGTATCTTGGCGAGGAGAGACGTCACTCTTCGACAGCCCCAGGCAACGATAATGACAACGATATTCCAAAAAAAAACAATAGAGGGTAGCATGTCCTGCAACCGCAAGAAGTTAAAGTAGAAGATATTTCGATGTTTGATGTATTTTACAGAGAGAATGAAGCATGCCTGTGTGTGGGGAATCGGGGTCGTATTGAATTGAAGAATATGTAATCGAGCACCGTAGGATCAGTTCCAGGCGCAGCTCGCCACGTGCGGGCTACCAAGGACACGCTGAGCACAATCGAATTGGGGCTCTTAGTGATAACGTGAGCAGACAATGTGAAATAGTCCCTAAATTGGCCAGCCAAGCATTTGAGCCGAGAAGTCCCCACCCGCCCGCCCCTACCTCTTTTTATCGAATGGGGCGGGCGCGCGGCACGGGCAGCCAGGATTCCGTACATTTAGGTGATACTTTGTTAATTATTTATACTAGGTTTGAGTTCGATAGGAGCAGTCGAAAGGAACGGTACCATTCGGACGCTTGGTCACCCGAGACGACTGTGGGTAAAAATATTGAGAAACCCGGCTGGTATCATTTTAGGGAGAGAAATTTGGGGTGATTTTTGGCGAGGAACATAAGACATGGCTGGCTGGCGGCTGCGATGGTTGTATCTGGCCAAGGGGATACATGTCTTCCTCCGACGACCCGAAACCGACGACGACAAGAAAAACCTAAACATAAACAATAAATTCGATTCTCATGGACTTCATATTTATCCTACTCGAGGGTGCGCGCTGGAGATCGTATATGAATGGTTATGATTAATTCATGTTCTCTTTTTTGTCGATCATTCCTTCTATCATCTTCGCACTCTTCCTTTCCGCTTGTCCCTCCCTAGACGTAAGTCACATACGCGGGGTCACTAAGCAGGCTCTTCTCCCCCCTCCTCATTACGGTAGGTGCCCCCGTTTCACTCGCGAGAGGATTGCAGCTGTATTTCCCTCGTCGATTCGCATAGAATTGTGTTGCTTGGCGCTCTCAGCAGTTGACTCCCCTGCTATTTTTTAATTGAAAAAATAACCCTTGAAACATATCCACGTGGAAGTCGAACCCCAGAACCAACTCTATCTACTACGTTAGCTGCATTCGAGGGTAACCACAACACCACGTTGGCGACGGGTGTTGATAGTGTGCTCCCTAATACTACCTTAAATACTATATTCTGATACTAACTGTAGTACACGGCAAGGGGAGAGCCTCGGAGATCATTGGCATGAAGTCGGCGAAAATCAAACGGAATGTACTCGAAAAAACATATTTTGTTGATGACGTAGCACTACCCACTGGCTACCTGGCCAGGTTACTCAGTAGCTTGCTATGTATGTGTTCACATTAACCGAGACATATCCACATATATACATCTAGCACAACCAGTGTCCGCGCTGATGCGTCCTAGAGAGGCGAGCTATCATATGTCGTCACAACCCACAAGACAGAGAAACCGCAAGGTAGTTTGGCCATGCAATGGACTGCAGTGACCACTCGGGCATAAAATTGCGCAAGCCAGCACACCAGACTTCTGCAACAAAGGGCGACAACATTTGAAAACGACCTTAAGATAGACAAGTTAGAAAACGGGGAAACAAAACTTTTTAGGGTATATGTCAGGTAAGGTACGCACTTAGGTATGCCCGGGTAACTGCCCAGGCACGTACCCATACCCGACGTTTTAGGTGCGTCAGGTATGAACCCCGATGCCTTGCCAAAGTGATCGGTACGTTAGGTACGAACTTCGATACCTTACCTGGTGGCTGACAAAGACGACAAACCGGCAATGCCCTTGATATTTTGTTAGTGACTTTATTACGTTCGGCTGACAGGTGGAGCCCTTACCGACACAACACACTCGTACGAGGACCCCAATTTGGAATCTTGCAGGTCGTCGGACCGTTACTTATTATTTTCATTCTGTGAATCAACGTACGTCGGTCTTGTTGTGCAATATCCGAGTTTATTGTCAACGTCCAATCTCTCATACGTATCTATCAGGCTGGGTATTATTTGCGTGCTGGAGTTCAACGCTAAACTCCCTTGATCGGTGGCATTGATGCATCCTCAACGTCGTGTCGGCACTTGCTTATCACATGTTCCCAACCCAAGGGCGAACATCAGCATCCTAGTCCACACACACTTGAAACCAATCAAACTACAAGAGCATTCTTACAGAACGCGCCCCAATCCGCAATCCTTCTGTACGTTTCCACAGGATCCACAATATCCACGAAATCCCGAGAGGCTCCTATGGACTGTATCCTAGCTACATGTGCAAGCACTACAATATAATTACCTAAAGCTGACCATGTGTGTCTATCTACCTTATATATTATGGACAGGAGAACGGCCTTCATGGTCACGCCTTCCTGCTCCCTACGATGTAGTGATAATAGGAGAGCAACACTTTTCCGGTGTCGTTATGCTCTCAAGGAGCATCCACACATACGCACGAGTCTCAACAACACCGACTCTCCCCAGCTACGCCATTGGCACCAAATAATTCACTCGTATCAACTACAGCATTGGTGTGATACCATACGCTGCTTGCATTAAGGCCTAATCCGTTGAACACGTATACATAATTTTCCTGGGACTAGGCCATCGGTAAGGTGTCTTCACCCTGAACAGCGGCGTTCTTGGCACAAATAGAGACTGCGGTGGGTACGTCTACAGGAAATGCCAGCAAGATCAATGGCGTGATAATCCAGAGTATTCAACAAACAGTATGCAGGCTTTTCTTCCAATCGCAGCTAGCAACGTGTCTCACGAAGATGTTCGTCCGGAAGGCAGCTCATAGGTGTTCTGTTCGCTCTCCCCCCGTAAGAGTACAACCGTCGTGCCACGATACCCGCTATCGTACACCAACGCCATCCAATCATGCATAAGTCGACGACACCAGACAAGTAGAAGTACAAGAGTAGCAATACACGAATCAAGTTTGTACATCATCGAGCATACTTGGACGTCCACCTGATCTACGAAAGCTGCCGAGGAAACCATGGCTCGAACGCCTAACGTGTCGGAAATCCCTACCACATAATCGAACAGCATCTCAGTACAGTATCTATGTCGAGGCGCAATGCCCAAATTTAGGCGGTGCCTTACTAATACCCGGCAGCAGAGTCTACGGCATTGGAATATACCTAATCCTGGGCAGAAAAAATGAGACCCGTGCGCATTATAACCTAGTCAATACTACAGCGCAATCACGTGCAAGGCACGACAATACAAAGCGAACTGCGGAGTAGCCACCGAGAAATACAATAGAATTACAGAGAAATCATAAGAACGTCGCATAGCGTTCAATATTATCGACGAAACACAAGCAGCATCTAGCAATGCGTGACGTGTTGCCCAGGCAACACCACCAAGTCACGCTTGCCTAGCCACGTGACTGGGATACACAGACACTAAGGAACTTTTGAGTGCCAATCGAGAAAGGCGGCGCAAATATACGCCACACGCGAAGTTTCGGCCGTTAGCAGGTAGGGGTGAAGGCGGAGTCGGATTTGTCGTCAAAGCAAGCTCCATCGACGATCCTCAGCTTTACGTTGTCCAAGCCGGTGTTGCCAGACATGAGTGTTTCCGAGCTGTCCTGAAAGCGGATCTTTGTGGGGTCCTCGAACGTGTTGTCGATGAACCGAGTGCCGTCGGCTGCCCCAAGCTTGATGCTCTCGGGGCCGCCGATAATGGTGTTGTCAGATACAACGTTGTCCTGCATCCGCCCCGAATCAACCACCCATGGGTCGTCGGACCCCTCGTACGTGTACACGTTGTACCTGAGCAGGGGGGATGAGCACGTTGAGCGACGAAGAAAGAGATGCATGGCATTGGATCGGTCCGTGTTCGGCACAGGCGGGTGGCTGTCGCATTCCTGCAGGCTATACCCCAACGCTGAATCTTGAATCGATGATGCGATGTGATTCAATCTGTACGTATATATTATGCAAATAAAAATACACTCCAGCTGTGAAATCGAAAAATTTTGTCGAAGCTCATGTTTGCAGGCTGTGTGTGATACTCCGATCGCGCGTATCACACGTTGTGTGTCCTAATTAAGGATATAGGTCGGCGACTCCCCTTGCAACTACAGTGTAGCTATCAGGGTCAACTGGGTGATGTTAGTCAGTCTGTGCGCGGAAACTATAAAACCCGTTTCTGAGGGGGACAAATTCTGACAGCTGTGGAAGGAATTGCACCCGTTTATCAAGTGCATCATCCAAGTCGAATAACCGGTGAAGAGAGAGCGGCGTTTTGAAGGACGTCGTGGCCTGGTTTTGGTAAAGAGGGGTGGGGGTGGGTAGGGGGGGGGAGGGGGGGGGGGTACGGGCGGGGCAGCTCAACTTGTGCGTGGAAACTATAAATCCGTCAAGGGGATAAATATGACGGTTTCGGAAAGAATGAACCAATTTATCATTGGAGGGGGGGGCAGCTCGATCTGTGCGTGGAAGCTATACATTCTATTACGGGGATAAATGTGACGGTTTTGGATATAATGCACCAGTTTATAATGTATATCCTGTAAATCGTACAACCAGTGAGTAGAGGGCGGAGTGTACGAGGGGGTGGGGGTTGGCTGGCGGGGTGAGGGTGGGGGGTGGGGGAGAGGGGGGGGTGGGGGAGAGGGGGGGTAGGGGAGAGAGGTGGGAGGTCGAGGGGGGAGGCTTTCATTCGCATAGATGTAGGGGTGTGCTATACGCGTGGTTCTAGGTCTAGACGATGATGCGGGTGGTGGGGAAGGACGGGGCACTGGGGGCGGGGGGGGGGGTTGCGGGAATTGCAGCAGCGGCATGGTTGGCGCCAGAAAGGTAATGAGGTGATATCCAGTGCGTGGAAGTGTTTAATACTCTGGCGGATTTCGATATATATAGTGGGGCGTTTGAGCAAGAGAGAGTGAGAAAAAAAAAGAAGTATATGTATTGACGTTCGAGCTATCCCACGGTAAGGTTGCACAGCAGCATCAGCCCATGAGCTCCTCACATGAGGAACACAATATCTCACCGGATAAAATACTCGAGAAGAAGACATTCGTTCGCACAACCCGACCAAGCTTCCATGCCTTAGTCCAAAAATATACCGGAGTATTATATACTCGTGAAATTACTTCATTGTTGACGAGCAGTTCCTGACATCATGAACTCAATCGGCCAGGGACTTTTTGGGGCAGAACGTGGAACCCCTACCGTGGAATGTATCTTTCCCACGACATCATCTAGCACAAAGCGACTAAAAAGGGGGAGGGAGAGGGCGTCACGGTAAAGGAATTGTTTCTCTTCGATTGTAGAACTGGGTATAACTGCATACCTGGTAGAGTCGACGATGAGATTGTCGGAGAAAACATTGTCGGCGCATCCCACGGACATCCGAAAGCCGTATTTGTTTTTCTCGAAGGTGTTCTCGGACACGTCCGCGTTGAAGCTCTCCATCATTGCCAACCCCGCGTCGCCGTTGTCGTGGACGTAGTTGCCTAAAACAGACCCAAATATGACATAAGACGCAGGTTGCATTAGACGGGTGTTTTTGGGGGTCATAACAACAAACTATATATTTAGTATATCGTACTTATTTCTAGAATACCTTGGCGCAACCCTACGTTCGCTAGAACGCTTGAAACCCGTCAGTTTGGTGTTCACGCGTATATTGAACATGTCATATCTACAGCATGCATGACCAGTCATTATATTCCACAGTTCATATCTCGCATTAATGATCATACCTCGCATTATACACACATGGCGAAGTGCCGAAAACTAAGTATCGTATACCTCAGGTGCTATATACTATATACGCTCAAACTAAACAAGTAAAATATTGATACAGCATTCGTTGCACTTGCGACCGAGGTAAATATCTTCTCGACCAGCAACGTGCTTGTTGGAAATATTCCACTCACATACTGGCACTACAATGATATAGTAAAAAAAGTGCGGAGATCGCCTATTATTGCGCGTTAACGTGAAGTACGAGTACATTTGTCTCTTGGTGGTTCCTCACCTTTGACAACCGCGTCGTCGCCGCTTCGGTGCAGGAAGATGCCCACGGACTTTGCAGCACCCCCGTAAACCTCATTTCCCTGAACATCGATCGGTGCCAAACGACAACGGAATAATAAAACTTGCGTACAATTCACACAGAGAAACAGATAAATGTGGCGGAAAATCACGTCCAATCGGATTGTGGTGGCTCTACAGCCCTACACAGAAGGTCGACGGTCGCGGTGGTGCCGCATATGTAAGGCATGGTTTGGTCGAGGCCCATAAATATTTTCATGCGAATAATTGATCGAACGTCCGCATGTTGTCAGGGTAGTCTAGTTCTTTTGCTGCGCCAGACATTGTATGGGTGACGTAAGCTGAACCCAATCGAACTAGCTGATGCTGCCAACACCGCATAACAATGCAGGGAGGTGGAGCCCTAGGGGTGATTCATATCAACCCATACACACCTGGATGGACACTCCGTTGCAGCGTTTCGAGGCAATGATGCCATGGTTCACGTTGTTGTAGACCTCGTTGTCGTGGATGGTCAGGAAGTCGCTGTCATCGTGAGGGTCGAAGCCGTACGCCGAGTTGTCGTGCATCTTGTTCCTCCTCCAGTCTCCCTGTTGGTGCCCGTACGTGTACACCCCAAACCGGTTGTGGTGGATGTCGGAGTCGTAGATGTTGCCGTAGACATTCACATCGTCGAAGAGTTCGGGATTGCTTAGGTCTTTGCAGAACCCACGAACCTGATAGAAACGATCAATTAGGAGGGTGTTGAGTAATGATCGAAGTTCAGTGGTGAGATAAGTACCATGCATACTGATTAAAGTATTGGTCGACAGTGAGTGGCCTCATTTCGTCTGTATTGCGCGTTGGAGACTTCGCACACTCATGTCATAGCTTAGTGCTGGTTACGTTTGTTGTTCAAACTCCGACACTTTATGGTTCGCGCACGGACTTATGAGCAGATATGCTATTTGCGTGCCGATGGTAGTGTCATATTCTTGGTATACTTACATGCGGGTGACCAGTGTGTGACCAAGCTCATAGGAGCGGTATCGGTTACACGACGATCAATTATGGTGATGTATCGGCGTCGGTGTTAGACAATCTCCCCTTATAGGCGGGAGTCATGGCATCTCTTTTCCTGATATCGCTTTTACATATACATACGGCGAACTCTGGATGCACTATCTCGTGTCACGTATCTTAGGGACAAACAAGGAATGCATCGGTTTGTTTGAAGCATCTAACGCATCGTTTTCGCGCTTGCCATCAAGCACGCGGTACCTAGAAACCAACTTCCAGAGCAGAACCACACGACGTCTTTACACAGTACTACTTCACCTTCCATGTCAAGCCGTATGCCTCGCCGCCCTGGTACCCCAGGTAGCCCATTTCGCTGTCTTCGATGTCCATCCTTGCCTCTCCCATGTTGCTTTTAGCTCTGCCATCGCAATCCTCGTTGTCGTCGGTGATGATCTCCGAAACGGCGCTGATGTACGATCGGCCATCGTCTTCGTCATCATCAACTTTGTTGTTGCTTGTATCCCAGGAGAACACCTGAGCAAGAGTCGGGGTGGCGGGGTCGGGGTCGACAAGCAATGTCAGCGATACAACAAGCTAGGAACTACTCATACCAGGTTGTTTATCACGGGCCCCGTTTGTGCCTCATCAACAGTTGTATGTTTTGTCCGTAGTCACTTAACGGGCAAAATACGCGCACTGACGAGTGGATCAAGACACGCTAACAGTGCCCTATCAGACAGATGTGTGCAACGTTCGGCAACAACTCCGCTCGGACACTGGTCGTGTGATGATGTGCATCCATGGATGGGTTGAAATGTCTGTTTAACAGTTTCAAGAACACACACAGACACACACGACGTCAAACCTCGCTCGACAGGCCAATTATTCTATTGGGCGATACAAACGATTTTAGAGGGAGTATGTTGTGGTGAAAGTCGGGTCGAGTTTCATCAATCAGTGACACAGCAGCAAAGCATCGAGGCGAGACAAAAAAGTTTCACTCCACGGACCAGAGCAACGCTTTTGCCTAGATATAATGTTGGCGCGCCGCCAATATACTACCGCACAAGATGGGGGCACAAGGTCGCCTACACCGATCTAACCTTCGTGCTCAAGAAATCAAGGCTTCCTCCGTAAGCGCGGAGGTTGATGAACTTCTCCCTCGTGCTCAATAGACGAAGCTCGTCAGCATCGCCTCCCGCGGACGTACCGTGCACCTAGTAGTGTCATCAACATCAACAATCAACAGGCGCGGGGCGGTGGGGGTGGACAGGGTATTTGGGATTTTCATTCGAGGTCCAACAACACTGAAACATTGGAAAAAATACAATTTCAAAGAACGAAACCGCCACTGCTCTAGATACTCCACAGGGAAAGTGGTAAGCAACACGCGAGGGAGACGTGTGACTTTGAGAATATACAACATTAAAATACTATTTATATGAGTTTGGAGGGAATATTTGTGCAGAGCATGGCAACAATATTGACCATGTCTCGTCATCCTGTGCATGGCCACAACCTTGAGGATTTATGATATCCTCGTTTGTAGGCGCTTGCGTAAGAACCGCGAATATTGCAGGCTTGCAGCAACCACACGGGTATTCAGCGCTTGTCCGTCACAGATCGATCACCCTAACCCTCACCTGGAGAGTGATGCCGTCTTCAATCCAGAGGTGTTCCGTGAGAAGCCACGTTCCCGTCGCGGAGCTGCTGATGTCGCCGTTGCTCGACTTCACGGCGTATAGTGGGCCATCCCCGTCCAGCTGCTCCCAAATTTCTGTGAGGGTGATGCAGCCACCTCGCGTGGAGCCGTTCGCCGACTCGACGTATAGTCTTTCCGAAGAATGGGAATAGCGGAGCGACACCGAGAGGCTCGGGTCGCAGGTTGGTTTGGGGATGGCGCTGTTCGGTGAAGCGGTATTCTTCGCGGCGGCTCGCGTGCCTGCGAGAAGGCCCATGATAGCAGCCACTCGAAACGTTGTCATCGTCATATAGACCTGTAACAAGGTGCGCTTTACCGTTTGCTCGCGGCCGGTGAACCTCAGCCCTTGATGCAAGGTGAAAAGGTGGGTATGATGAGCGGTGATGTTGGTGGGTTGGTGTGTGTGAGTGTGGCGTGTTGGGGGGCAGCATCATGTCAGACCTCGAATTCTACAGTCTCTCTCCAGCTGGATTGCTGTCGGCGCAGGCGACGCGGATTTCGAAGAAAGCGTAAAAAAAAACCACTCCCGGACAAAGCGATGGACCACACACGAACACGACGAAACTACAGTATGTCGCGTAGTTTTTGACCAGTGTGAACATCTACCCGTGTAGTCTGTGGATTCCGACAATAACTGCCACATCTACGAGTATTTTTTCTTGTTTGCTATGATCTTGCTTTTTCTCCGACTGTCATTTTCCACGCAATCGTTTGTTTGATCCAACCTCGGCGTCCACTGCTTTCCATTTTAGCTCACACGACTAAGACAGCTACGTCACGAATTTGGGCATTTTGTGGCCAGCGCGTGACGCCGATGATACAAGGGCCACACGAAGCCGTTATAGCAGTGCACCAGGTATGGTTTCGTATTTAACAATAAAACTTAGAATCCGATCCTAAACAATTATGTAAAGCCCATGTCACACTGAATCATTTGAAAGAGGCCAATCTACAGGTAATGCCAGGCATATTGAACATGAACGTACATCATAATACATTTTTCAGTTTTGATGTAAGGTACTGCTGTAGTGTATCATGATAATAGTTCACGTTGATGATACTTTTGTGTTTTCTTATTTTTTTTGCGGACCATGAGGAAATTAGACTATCGAACAAAATGCATTAACAAGACGTGAATATTTCAGGTGAGTTCTATGCCACGTATTTATTTTTTATTTTTTATTTTTTATTTTTTTTATCCTCCGGCGGATGGGGAAAAATAAAACTTTAGCTCACCACACTTCCGCGTATTTTCATACGCGTCGTGTGTCGATTTAACTCAGTTGCTTTCGCAGCCCAACGCTAGCTGGCGCACCCTTCGAGTCCCACTGTAGGTATAGCGTAAGCTGTCCCTATCAGTGGTCTTCGTTACAACCCCGGCAGCGCAAGCTGCCGTTGTATACGGGTGCGTGTGTATGTCAACCCGGCCTGTCCCCTGAGGGTCAGTTTCGGTGGAGATAGCCACCCGGAATGTCATCTTTCCGGGTAGTGTGGGACTTGCGCAAGCTCACCCACTAACAAAACCCCTGGCCATGGGAGATGGCCTTCCGCCGGACTTGGTCCAGTTACGGTCCACCCCACGTAATCTCGCTGGATGATTGCAGCAAAGAAGAGCTGTCAATCATGTATTTAATGTGCAATCGTTTCGGTCTTCAGTTTTCCCCCTCTTCTTCTAATTTTAACCACTACCTGGTACTAGTCTATTAATAGACTTGTTATATATCTCTCTCTCCGAGGATTTCTTCGTTGGTTTGTACATCAGCTCCTCTTCAAGTGGAACTTTTTATTTCTCTTATATCATACATCATTATATTCTCCTAGTCTAGTCTATATTTATACTTCTGTAGAAATCGTTGTGGTGCATTAAGACTGCTGTAGTATCCTGGTAAACGTTTCACCTGATTAACGGTTTCTTGTTAAGTCTATATTCCACGTGCTTGTTTGGCCTACGAAAGTACTTATGTTCTTTTTTTTTTGTAAGTTTAGCTTGTTGCTTTTGTTATGTACCTAAACTGACGTACTTACCCGGTAGGCCGTCGAAGTTCGCAATTCTTTTGTTTGCTCGTTTTCGGTGCCAATACGCCGTAGTCCCGCGGGTAGGATGCCGAACACGTTTACGGGGGGAAATGCATGATATATTCGAAAGTAGTCTCAGTTCTATTTTTCTTAAGATAATCCGGTGTTGTGCGATGCAGAGGATGGCCAGCAATCATTCTTATAATGCGTACCAGGTGTCATACGTGCATTACATGACGTCGGAAACGGTCGGCTGCCATCTCGTCTACCAACGATGTTATGGGTAGCGATAGCAATTACGCTGCTGACGAGAGGAATCTCTACAGTCCCGCCACGAAATTTGCATTTATATGTCTGTCAAAGCAGCATGTGGACCTATTTTATGCCTTTATCCGCAGACTTCTAAAGGTTTTGTGCTCGTGTCAAGCTTAGGGGAGCTTGGGGGAACAAAACCGAGGGTCACCGTCCTGCGAGCATGTCGTTCGGACAATACCTTGCAACATTGGTTGCTGCCCGGGGTAGTTGGTTGTGCCGAAGCTCTAATCAAATAGTCAAACGGTTTCGCCTGGTTGCTCCCTCTCGAGCCCGGAAACGTTCTATGTGCGAGCAGAGCAATCAAACACAAATTTTCCGATGCTACAGGCCAATGCATACTACAAGTGTTCCGCTTTGGTGTCGGCATTTGCCGGGACCTATTTTTAAAATAGGGCAGGGCAGCACTTCAAATTTTCCGATTGAGTACTCGGTAGAGTAAAAAAGGTCAGTTGCCACAAACATAACCTACGCGTACAGTACATTATCCCTAACTCAAACGCCCCACCAAATATCGAAATCCGCCACATTAATAAACACTTCACGCACAGGATATCACCTCATTATCTTTCGAGAGCCATCCATGCCGCTGTGTCCCCCCCCCCCCCCCCCCCCCTCTCCCCCTCAAACGCCCCCTCTTTCCCGACCACCTGCACGATCGCGTAGACCTAGCACCACGCGTGTAACAAGCTGATACATATCTTTGATCTCACAGCCGAAGTGTATTTGAATATTATTTGTGACCTAAACCTCCTAAAAATCCCCCCCCCCCCCCCCCTCTTGCTCTCCCTTACTCAAACGCCCCACCAAATATCGAAATCCGCCACATTAATAAACACTTCACGCACAGGATATCACCTCATTATCTTTCGAGAGCCATCCATGCCGCTGTGTCCCCCCCCCCCTCCCTCGAACGCCCCCTTCTTCCCCATCACCCGAACCTTCGCCTAGACCTAGCACCACACGTATAACAAACCCCTCACCTAAAGCCCTTCCCCCCCCCCCCCCCCCCCCCCCGCCCCCACCCACCCCCCTCCCCCCCCAACCCATCCCAACCCCACCCCCTCGAACACTCCACCCTCTCTTTACTCACTGATTGTACGACTTACCCCAGGATATACATGATAAACTGATGTATTATTTTCAACAATGTCACATTTATTCCCTCAAAATAATGTATAGTTTCCAGGCACATATTGAGCTGCCCCCCCCCCCCCCCCCGCCCCCAATAATATACTGGTGCCAAAACCGTCAGATTTATCCCCTCGAAAGGATTTATAGCTTACATGCACAAATTGGCCCTCCCCCCCCCCCCCCCCCCGCCCCCCTCCAAACCCGCTCGCTTTTGATCAAAACCAGGCCCCCTTTTCCCTTCACAGCTGTCAGATTTTGTCCCCCTCAGAAACGGGTTTTATAGTTTCCGCGCACAGACTGACTAAAATCATCCTGTTGACCCTGATAGCTACACTGTAGTTGTAAGGGGAGTCGCCGACCTATATCCTTAATGAGGACACACAACTCGTAATGCGCGCGATCGGAGTATCACACACAGCTTGCAAAGATGAGTTTCGACGAAATCTTCGATCTCACAGCTGGAGTGTATTTTAATTTTTATAATAATAAGGCCATGCCAAGAGTTCGAAACAGACTAACACACAAAAAAACGCACACCTATTAATAGCTATCGTTTTTAAGGTGAATCCGATTCCGAGCTTCATTCATCATATTTCGATCGGATAATCCGAACACATGCCGACTGACCCTTTAGTCTGGCGACGAAACGTGTTGAGTGCGTTTCCTATGATATTTTAAGTCAATCAAGCATCCGGGGCCAGTAACGTGACTGACCATGTCCGCTGCGTGTTTTTTTCGTAGCCACTGAGAGGCGCGCACTGAGCCAGCTTCGGAAATATACAATGCATTATAAAATGTTATCATCTTGATCCGAGCCTCCCAGATCGACTCTCTGTGTGTTGTCTGATCGTGGAGAGACGTGTTGACGTTGTCCCAGACGCGAAACACGGTGGTATGGCTGCCTTCGTTATCCAACTGCTCGAATGCTATTGCAATGCTGCTGCTTGTTGCTTGCTGTATAGATCGCTCACTTCTTGATGATACAGTACGCGACTACAGCGATCACGATTTTGACAGCTAAGAACTTCAGACTCGAGTTTTTACAGACGAAAAATAAACATGTCATTGTTGTCTGATCGCTCATTGGCCATTGTTCATACATAAAGTAGGCGTCACCCAGGCACGATAGGGTCACATGCCGGAATCGGAATCCATCCTCATATCTACGACATCGACAGCCCGGGGACGAACCCGGATATCATCCGGGTTGATACCTCCCTGCACGGTGTGGAAATACCCAACCCCACCGGCCGATTATCTGATTGGCCATGGTTCGTATGTTGAGCCAGCTCCACCTCGGGAGGATATAGGGTCCCATCCCCGGTCCAGAGGTCGCTCCATATCTCTAAAGCTTCCATCAACCGGGGAAGCAAACCGAGCTTTCACGGGTCGACACCACCCTGCACGGCGAGAAAACCCCAATCCCGTTGGCTAATCGCTAATTGGTTCGAGCTCCACAGCGCCGTCCTTGGCCGATAGAGGCCCATTATTGGGGGGCAATTCCGTCGCACACGGGGAAGGTAGGGTGACATCCCCGATTCATGAATCCCCCGAATTTCTACAGCTCCAAAAACGCGAGAACATCAACGATGACCTCCCGGGTCGATATCACTTTGCACGACGTGGAACCGCAACCATATTCGCGTACCGCTGATTGGCTGTGGGTTGGACAAAAGGGCAACGCCACCATGGGAGGACATAGAGTCTTGGGCCCGTTTCACAAATCCTGACAAACCGAGGACGATAACCGATTTTTCCCGCGGGCCGACACAGCCCCGCACGGATCTTCTTTTATTCACATTGGCTTATCGTTGAGTGGCTGCGCTGCTCGTAGAGCCAGGGACACCCGGGGAGAAGATAGACCACAGCGAACGAGCGGGGGGGCGTTCCGACGCACCCGATGAGAATAGGGCTGCACCGCCAGTCCAGAAACCATTCCATACCCCATCAACTCCAACAAACCGGGGACGAAAACTTACTTTTTCCGGGTCGACACCACACCGCACGGTGTCGAAGCCTTAGCTAGCTGAGGTTTGTATACAACGCCAGCACCACAGAACAGGGTCCAACCCTGGTTCAGAAATCCTTCAAGGTATCTACCACTAAAAAAGAATCAGGGCAACTCGCGCTACTACTGCTGAGTTTGTATTTGTATACCCCAACCCCGCGGTACGCGGACATTTCATTCGACCCCCTGCCTCGATACTACCCCGCTCAGTGTAACCCAACCTTCGATTGATCGGCTCGCCCGGGGTTCGTGGATTGAGGAAACCACCACCCACGAAGAAGTTCGGCAAGTTCAATGACTATCATCTCATACTGGGCGGCGATGAGAGAAGTTGTCCATGGGCCAATTGTACAATATACAGCAGTCGGTGCAACTTGCTTGGGTATCGTATTGTTACAGCAGCATTAATGCACTTTACTTCTCCTTTTCTTCCCATCCCGTTTACTATGATGCTCGCATTACTCTCACCCTACCAGTAATTTAGCCCAGATCCGGGTAAATAGCGGGCTCCCCTCTCCCCTCCCCACTACGGTACATTATGCCCTCATATTTATCGCGGGAAGAATTCAGCATTTATATTTTTCTTCCCTCGTCGACTCGCGTCGAACTGTACCTACCCACGCTGCTAGGGGATTTCAGCAGTTAGTTGGTCCATTTTTTCTCATTTATTTCTGCAAATCTATAAACCCAACAAAGCCCACAACGCGATGGTTATTTAACTCAAGGACCAGGAATATTAATAATAGTTTAACCCCACTAGACCACCGGGGCGACCGGCTCTACATTACTCACTGTGCCCGTGGCGTATCAGGTTATCGACGAGCCTGGGATCCCTCAATTTCGTGAGTTCGAATCCCCCCGCGTGCGTACTTGTGTAAATTTTTGTGGGGCTTTTTTATGCATTAATTGACTTGCGGAAAGCGCGAAAGCGTGAGTTAGCAACACTCTCGATGAGAAATCGACCATCAATGGGTCTTAAGCCCTATCTATGCGCAAAAAAAGAAGGCAATAACCGGGGGGGGGGGGAAGGGACGGCACCTGTGATCACGGATAGTATGTCCAGAAGCTGGAAAGTAGAAGTGCGCAAAAAAAAAAAAAAAAATCGCTAGAAAAGATGATCAATCAGCAATCAGCAGCGAGGAGAACGTTAAGTACGAAGCAACACAAACTTATTTGTCATGTACGTACCAACACGACCGCTTGCACTTGACCAGCAAACGACCACAGCAACGGAGTCAGGAACCACAGTAACAACAAAGCACACGGCCTATATTTCTCCAAAGAGTCTTCTCGGGGGGAAAAAGCACCAAACGATGCGATAACGGGACGAGTGCACGTCACTCACTGGTTTCTTCCGTGGATACTGTCTACTTACTGCGACATTCGCGTGGCGCAGCTTAACAACAGGAGGAGCGATTGTTTTCCCCCTTATTTGTTGTGTCGACAATGTATTCCCTGATTTTTGGTACACTCTCGCTCCAAGCCATCAGAATACGTCACAGACTAAAGCATGTTGTGTGTAATAGATAATCGCCGTGTGTGGTCTTACTCGTACGTATCTATACACTTGCACGAGAGTACAAACCATGAAAATTTTCCCGAACACCACCAAATCCCCCCCCCCTTCCCCGCCCCCACCCCCCACCTTCCCACTCCCCCACCCCCTCGAACACTACGCCCTCTACTCACTGATTGTGCGACTTACCCCAGGATATACGTGATAAACTCATGCACTCTTTCCAAAACCGTCACATTTATCCTCTTGAAAAAATGTATAGTTTCCACGCACAGATTGAGATGCCCCACCCGCCCCACCCCCGCCCCAACCCCCCCCCATGATAAACTGGTTCTTTTCTTTTTTGTTTTTCTTCCAAAAACCATCAGATTTATCCCCTTGAAGGATTTATAACTTCCACGCACAAATTGCACGCCCGTCCGCCCCCCCTTCCCGTTCCCCCCCCCCCTCCAACCCCGCCCCTTTCGATGAAAACCAGCCCCCCACGTCCTTCAAAACGCCGCTCTCTCCTCACCGCATATTCGACTTACAGAATTCACTTGATAAACGGATGCATTTACTTCCACAGCCGTCAGATTTTGCCCCCCTCAGAAACGGGTATTATAGTTTGCGCGCACAGACTGACTAACATCACCCTGTTGACCCTGATAGCTACACTGTAGTTGTAAGGGGAGTCGCCGACCTATATCCTTAATGAGCACACACAACCCGTGATACGCGCGATCGGATTATTACACACAGCTTGCGAAGATGAGTTTCGACAAAATATTCGATCTCACAGATGGAGTGTATATTGATTTTTTATAATATATATATATATATATCTACTTCTCCACTCTTCCCCACCCGATGGTTCTTCAGATATCGTGACTTCTGTCTCCGTGAATCAGCCAGCCATGCGTCTACCGCCCGTGCACGTGTACGGTCAAACACTTGCCCCCGATAAATGTCATTCATAGCGCGTAAACTGACTTTGAAGCGTGCATTTCGACGGTTTACCAGATGAGTGACCCCATATGCTACCTACCATGGGGTGCAGGTAAAAAGAGCAGCACTCCAAATTTTGTTGCCTGGAATTCCAACGATCCTAGGCACTCCCTCAGCAGTTAACTGTTGTAGGGCGACTCCGGCCAGAATCGGTAGAGCCATCGCCTGCGGTTAAGCGTAATGTTGCCGCGGGTGTCCGAAGGTTTCCAGGAACATCGCGATGGGTCCGAAGCTTCCCTTTCGAAGCAGGGAGCACTTTCCAACTGGCTTGTGCTCTCCGCTAAGGAGAGCAGCAAAGTCGGTCTTCGTCTCGCGCCCTTCCGGTTTCTTTGATAAACGTGTCTAGTTGCGTGGGAACGGCTGAAGAAAGCCCAACGCCGCTCGTTGACTAACAGAACTCTACTCCGTCCACCCTTGTTGTGCGTCAGAGTTATACGGTAGCGATACTCTGAAATTGGTCTGAGGCTCCATTCTTGAAGACCTCCATGGCTCGGCCTGTCAATAAATTGACGCGTGAAGAAATCCACCCATGAAAGGTAGATGTCCTCTAACTAGTCAACAAGTTTATGCACAGTACCGTTTATGGCGTGGATCATGGCGTTAGGCATTGCTTGCTTTGCGTATGACAGAGGGTGCACACTTGGGGCGCGATATTCTACTATACCAAAAACCGTATTGATTGTGATTACGTGTTTAACATTGGAGTGGTGACTGGGGTCACGTGGATGCGATTGACCTGGGTGACGTAACTAATAAGGCCACGGGAGAACCAAGCGTCCCCTGGTCCCCGGTCTTCCGGTAACTCTAACATCTTGATGTTTTATCCGAACTGTAAAACACATGGCTAGGTTAACACGCTGCGTTTGGAGCTTTGGTTGGTTCGTAAAGCACAGACCCTGAAACCCATGAAAAAAGGGCTAAACCCACCGATGTTGTGAGGCGCTTCAGAACGGCATCCCTCTGGTTCTCAGCAAAGGTCTACACCTCGACTTTGAGGCACTGCAGTGAGTGGGCAAAAATTGGGGTACACAAAACGAGACAAAAAACGACCCTAAACAAAACGTATGCACTTCACTAGCGGGCAGCTCCTGCCAAGCATACACGGCCCGCGAAATAGAGAGACGCTCTTGGTGGGGTGCTGACGACGTGGAGTGCGCCAGCCAGCAATCTGAAGAATGAATGCAGAAGCGACTCACGATAAGTTTTCGTGAGTTCGACCTTGCGAGCAGCAACACCAAAAGATACCGAAATCGCGGGAATATTTCAATTCACGCGCGGGAGCCTAATACAATGGGTACATCACCGACGACAAAACAGTTTTCAAAAACTGCTTGCTGCTCACCAGGCGGATGATATATCTCTGTAACATATGGGATTTAAGGGCTTAAAAGAAAAGGAGAGGGACGAACGAAAAAGGGGTGGCTAGTCGTGGAGTCCAAAAAAAAACAAAACGAACCCAAAAAAGCACTTAAATAACCTGAAAAGCTCTGTATTGTTGGATGGCTCCTGCATTTTTTTTATAAATTTCGATATAGTAAAGATCTTGTTTGCAGATGCCACACAGTATTTTTGAATGGTATGCAAGTATTTACCGTAAGAAGGAGGTGAAGGAGAAAAAGGAGTGCTTGCGCACCAGGTTCACTCTTCTCACAAATATCTGAACTCTTTGCAGGTCATTAGACCGTAAGCTTTGAGCTGACCGAACGAGAGCCAGTTACATTCAATCCATCTACGTAAAAAAAATCGCAGTGCCTTTCAAGCTCGTATCGCCACCACACAACTCTGTGTTTACCCCGGAAGACCCTCATCGTTCAGCCATCTAGGTTTGGCATCACCACATTCTCAGACGGGGCTTGTCGTAGTTACCCTGGTATACAGCAAGGAGTACGAATTGGGGAGGATGTAATCCAGGGTCATACTGCTCGAGTAGTCACGACCTTGGCGTCGTACTGCTGTTCGCCTTTAAAGCTGGTTGAAGCGTTGTTATACATACAGCTGCCCAATGAGAAATGCATCAATATCGCCGTAGAACAGAGGGTCATGTTACCATCGCTTTTATTTATACCATTTTTCCGTTCCGGGTCAGCCGTGAGCCGTGTCATCTATGTATATAACACGATTATATGTTCGCTATGTCACTCTAGAGTCACAATCAAACCACAAAATCGCTTCGACCTCCCCCGCCACTGACGGATGGTATCGCGTCAATTTATCGCAAGGCGTCACCCGACAAGATGTTCGAAGATAGTGGTAGAAGCATTTTTTTTTTTTTTTTTTTTTTATCCTCTGGCGGATGGGGAAAAATAAAGCTTAGCTCACCACACTTCCACGTATTTTCATACGCGTCGTGTGTCGATTTAACTCAGTTGCTTTTGCAGCCCAACGCTAGCTGGCGCACCCTCCGGGTCCCATTGTAGGTATAGCGTAAGCTGTCCCTATCAGTGGTCTTCGTTACAACCCCGGCAGCGCAAGCTGCCGTTGTATACGGGTGCGTGTGTATGTCGACCCGGCCTAGAAGCAAAATTATTTTTCACCGTTTGGTTTTGCCGTTGTTGCTGATATTGCAATGTTTGGCACTACGGTCCGCAACAATAGTTCATTACCATGTAAGGCGGCGAAAAAACGAATAATCGCGTTGTTATTGAAAATTCCGTGTTCCAACAAGCGTTCTTATCATGATACGAGCATGCAGCAAATGGCGGCATTGCAAGCTATGCGCGTGTCTTACAGGTACTTGCATTGAAGTTCGGCAGTAAAATCGTTGTCACCTTCTTATCTAACAAGCGCTGCCCGGTAGGATGCGGAGAGCAGCCGGGTGGATGCTGAAATTCTCAGCTTTTGGCTTTACTCGTGAATTTATCTCTGAACCCCCCCCCCAAAAAAAATAGTTGAATACGTCTCCATACGTGATACGCTAACACGATGCTCAGATGACAGCATTAATTAAGCGTTGATTTGCACACTAACTATTAGTTATAGTTATGGAGGCTTATGGTCAGATTGAAAATACGCCAACAGGGCTGCTGCAGCGGCTAGATGTAGAATAAGTGTTGGCATCGCCTTTTTCTTGGTGTGGCGTACCGGAGTCGTCAGCCGTCAACCCTACTACGTGCATAAATAGGGTATCAATTGTGTGCTTCTTTATTGAAGAAAAACAAAATTCACTCCAGCTGTGAGATCGAATATTTTGTCGAAACTCATCTTTGCAAGCTGTGTGTGATACTTGTAACACCACGCCCGAACACCCAAACAAATAACGCTCCGACCGACCTTTCCAATGTCCCATGATTATGGAATCGTGTTATCATAGCATTTTTTTGAGCGTCAGCGAGAATAATATGGACATTTAGTCTATACATGCATAATAGATCATTCGTTTTTGAGGGAATTCGATGGTCAGGGTTTTTTTACGTCTCGGACTCAGTATTCGATTCTCGAGACTGGAATTCTCGGTCAAATAGCTTCGTTCGAGCGCCCTCTTAGGGGGGAGGCTCAAACGCCCCTCACCCTGCCGTATCCGTTCCGCACCTGGCCAGGATCGGGTACGTGAGCTGATCGAGACAAGCGAGAACTGCGTAAACGTTTGTGTTTTGGGCCGTATACGCCCGAGCTATTCTTGGATCTTGGCATATGCAGAGCTTGAACGAAAAAAACATATGGAAAAACATGCATTTCCAAGTTGGCATTACTTCCAAATTGGCTTCTTCTTATTTCGTCCCCACCATACTTCTTTCATGGTCACACCTCGAAGGGTTTGGCCTATTGTCGTACAACTTCTGCGTCGTTGCTTTTTGATTATCGGGTTTCACGGTTAAATACCTTTGTTTGAGCGTTTGACGTTTTCAAGGGGAGATTTGTTATATGTGTGGTGCTAGGTCTAGATGATGGTGCGGGTGGTGGGGATGGAGGGGGCGTTCGGGGCGGGGGGTGCGGGGTTGGCGGCAGGGGGGGGGGGGGAAGCAGCGGCATGGATGGCCCTAGAAAGATAATGAGGTGATATCCAGTGCGTGAAGTGTTTATTAATCCGGCGGATTTCGATTTCAGGTGGAGAGCGAGAAGGGGGGGGGGGGGAGGGGGGGAGGATTGTTTAGGAGGTTTAGGTCACATATAATATTCAAATACACTCCGGCTGTGAGATCAAAGATATGTAGGGGCTTTTTATACGCGTGGTGCTAGGTCTAGGCGATCGTGCGGGTGGTGGGATAAGCGCGGGCGTTGGAGGAGGAGGGTGAGGGGGACAAGATATATATATATATATATATAAAATGAAAATACACCCCAGCAGCTGTGAGATCGAATATTTTGTCAAAACTCATCTTTGCAAGCTGCGTGTGATACTCCGATCGCGCGTATCACGGGTTGTGTGTCCTCATTAAGGATATAGGTCGGCGACTTCCCTTGCAACTACAGTGTAGATATCAGGGTCAACAGGGTGATGTTAGGCAGTCTGTGCGCGGAAACTATAAAACCCGTTTCTGAGGGGGACAAAATCTGACAGCTGTGGAAGGAAATGCATCTGTGTATCAAGTGAATCCTGTGAGTCGAATATCCGGTGAGGGGAGGGCGGAGTTTCTAAGGACGTGGGGGCCTGATTTTTATCAAAAGGGGGGCGGGAGGAGGGGGAGGGGGGAAAGGGGACGGGTGGGGCAGGTGGATTTTTGCGTGGAAACAATAAATATTTTTTGTGGAGGAGGGGGGGGGTTAATTTGGGGGCGGGGGCGGGGGGGCAGCGCTTCAGGTTGCATAGATGTAGGGGGTTACTATGCGCGTGGTGCTAGGTCTAGGCGATGGTGCGGGTGATGGGGAAGGAGGGGGCGTTGGGAGCGGGGGTGGGTGGGAATTGCAGCAGCGGCATGGACGGCTCTGAAACGATAACGAGGCGATATCCAGGGTGTGGGAGTGTTTATTACCCTGGCGGATTTCGATAGTAGATGGGGCGTTTTAGAGAGAGGAAGCAAGGAAAAAAATAAAAAAGGTGGGCTATATACTTAATTACGGAAAAGAAGGAAGTTCCATTCAGGGGCTTTTCCCAATCACACACGTGGTGACCCGAATCATGGGATGAGAGACCACCTAGTTGTTTTTCTTCTATCTCTTCGGGAAACCATAGGTTCCCCCTCATTTCTGAAGATGCCACCATCACATACAATTTAGTAAATTAGACTTGTGTACGGGCATCGACCAACGTTCCCCCTGCCTGGGCCTCACCTAAACGTTGGCCGCCCGGGCCTTTGGGGCGGTGGGCTATTCGCGTTTGCGGTGGGCTATTCGCGTTTGCGACCAGAATGCACTTCCTGGTCGCGTAAAGGTACGGACGTACACTCAATCCAGCCCTTGACCCTAGCCCTAACCTAACCCTAACCCTCACCACAACTCTGGCCCCAACCTGGACCCAAAACGGGCTAGAAATATGCGAGTAACGCGGCTGCGCCGCTTTTTTATATTTTTATATATTCCGATCTGCGGACCACCACATAGCCCTCGGCCAATGAGAGAGCGTGAAAACACTACCCTCCAAGATCCGGGCGGCCACATTGTTAGGGTTTGTGCCTGCCTGTGTGAACGTAATTATTACGCTCATCCAATGCGCACTATCCGTGTTGGTGTATCCCTGTGTACAAGTCTGATTTACTATATGGTATTATTATTCTGGGGTGTATGTGATGGTAGGATCTGCGAAGATGCGGGGAAACCTAGGGATTACCGAACGGATGTAATAATATATCTAAGCGGTCCCTACTCCCATGATTGAGGTCACCACGTGTTTGCGTGGGAAAAGCCCTTGAGTGGCACTCCTTTCTGCACTTCCTTCCTTTCATTATTTCGATATGAATTTTCACTTCTCTCTTCCCCGCCCGGAGGCTCTCCGGATTTCGATACTTCTGTCTTTGTGATTACGACCGGGTCTACCACTCGAAGTGTACGTGGATGGTCGAACATGCTAGTGTTTTCAAAGTACTAGTATGTTCGACCATCTACGTACACGGGTGGTAGATGCATGGCTGGCTCATTCACGGAGACAGAAGTCACGATATCCGGGGAGCCATCGGGCGGCGAATAGAGATGAAGTAGGATAGATTATTCAAGTATTGAAATGAAGAAAGTACAGAAGAAAGAGCCACTCAAGGGCTTTTCCAACGCACATACGTGGTGACCTGAATCATGGGAGTAGGGACCACTCATATATTTTAATATACTCGCTCGGCAAACCCTAGGTTCCCCCGCATCTCCGAAGATGCTACCATCACATACACAAAATACCATAGAGTAAATCAGACTTGTGCACAGACATAAACCACCCCCCTCTCTGCCTTTGTGAAACTCAAGATAACGATAAACTCGAACATATCGAAAATTAGAACCGCCAAACATATCAATAGTTCTGCTTTACCATCTCCGTAGATTCAATGCAGCCATACGCATAATACATTAGACTTGTGCACAGGCATAAACCAACAGGAAGCAAACAGGAAAGGTTGGTGAACTCCTACCGTAGTTTGAGGCGAGTAGCACCGCCAATATGTGACGTTCGACTCGCGCGAAAGAGTGTAAGATTAATTCGCCCCCCTCGTCGAATGTCTTGCCCGCTGTTGTTGATCATGGGTATTGGTGGTAAACATTTGTGGGGGGGGGTTGTGTAAACAGTCGGGCTATGATGCTTCATTGCGGTCGTCGTCTCCGGAGAGATGTCCGTCGCAGTTTGATTTTGGGACATGACCACTAGGAGACTTTTGGCTGAAATTGCGAGAGCTCAGGTGACGAACTTTTATGACCTGTCGACGAGCGGTAGGAAGGCCGAATTTAACGCGCGATACAGATGAGAAGGGATGGCGGACAACAGAACGGGTGATGCCCGGGCTCATGATTTTGTCGTCACTAAGGTCATTGATTGTCAACCCTTCCACAAGGTGACCAAGAACTCGAAAGTGACGACTTAAAGCATTTCAAGCAAAGCCCATTACAGCAGCAACACTCTTTGTCGGTGGCACACGTCGCGGGCTTGATCCTCAGCCGGTGCGTGGCGGTGACGGATTGTTACGCGGCTACACCCTGGCCGACCAGCTTAGAGACCCTGTAACTGATGCATGCGACTAGAGCGTGCGAGCGCAGTTTGATGAAGCCGCTTCCGACACAGAGAACGTCTCATCTGCGCAAGAAACGGCCCAACAATGCCGTCGTGTTTGCAGTGTCTTTGTGTCTTCTACTTGGGCCAGTTCCATCCCTAGATCGTTGGTTTGTTCATGCGGTTCCCTTTTTAGGTACCAGGTGTGATCGGAATTTACTATTGGGTGCGGTAAAAATCTCATCGAGGGAGAATCCTCCCAGCACATAATCGCACCCATATCCTAGCATGTGCATCACCCTTTATCCTCTACAACCGAGGGGCTCGCGTGTTCGACGGGAACAACATGCACAGCGGCAATCAGCCTTGTTTCCCCCCTAAATTTGTATCGCCGGATATCTGGGCGTTTGATGCAGCCCTCGTGTTGTCCCCAAGAGTTTCTCTTCTTATTGCTTAGCATCCAGCTGAAATCCGGCTCTTACCCGTTTATTAGACATTGCGAAGGGGGGTGGTTCGAAGAAGGCGTGTGGCATTGAGGCATTCGAATGATGTTTAAACAAACCCAAGGGCGGAAAAAACAACATTTCGACTGGTTTAATTGTTGGGTTCGACGATAGCAGATTGTTCCGATGCATCAGCCGCTGTGTCTGAAGCAAGCTCTAATGCCGTGTAAGTCCCCCACTCGATTCCAGCACCCCAACCCTGTGGCTAGTGTGGATAGGGCGAATACGTTCGAGTTTTTTTTTAGAGCTCGAATCAACAGGTGTATCGCGACTTTTTTGCCGTCAGCAAGCTGCACACGCCGACCCCTCGCCTACATAATACCTATGGCAACAGGAACTAGAGGGAACGCTCAAAAGTTTGAACGTTAAACGAATGTGCTAGTCGTGCAAGGGTAACAGTTGTCCAAATGTTTGTGACATGTACTTGTCACGCGCGATGCCATAAACGTAAAGGGTTTGGCCTAAAAAATTGTATTGATGGCCGACGAAGGTCCCCAAGTGAGGAGGCTACCGAATGTTGTTGGAAGGCCTTGTGTTTCTTAACAAGGCCGTGGCAACCTTGTTGAAGGTAGGCGGAATTCTTTCCGAGGTCACTGGATGGATGACGTGGAGAAGTCCTATATAAGGAGACCCGGATGTTTTGAGTGGTTCACCTATTGTAGCATGACACGTTGGTGAAGATCTCCAAGGTTTATGTGAATGGTCCACACAAACGATTTTGTGTCTTGCCTCGATAAGTGCTGGCGAATATCGCACTACAGAAATGCAGGCGCACACCTTTACCAACGTGGATAAACGCTCGCACGCCGTCTACGTGAAATGTTGCTGTTGTAATACGCACTGGATAGCTAACGTTGACGAAGGACAGAGGCCCAACACCAACGATAGAGCCACACCCCCCCGGCGTATGTATGCTGACGGCTGTAAAAACTCCTTCTGCACTTCAAGTTTTTGTCGAAATATCAAGTAAATGTGGTGGTCAACAGCGCACATGCCAATATGTACCAACGATCTGTCCGCAATATTAGCAAACCCTAACCTATGATGCATTGAGAGGATATCCATTTTCCCGTGGATAGGCAGCACCATGATTCCGACCGTTTCTATCAATACCTCCTAGAAAAGAGGGACACCGTGCTGTCCATCTGGACTAATTTGCGGCAGCATTACACTCGTAGAAAAACCGAGATAATCCTCATTCCGTGCTACATAACCTGTAGACGCCTTAACATGTGTCAGGTGTGCATCACTTGGCTGGTTTCTGCCGTGCGTATGCTTTTCTTGTTACGGAGTTTATCTTCATCGTCATGTAAATAATCACAAGCTTCCATGACGGGGGGCCGGCAAACATCCAGATATAGGTTACTCGTTCACTCACCCAAGGAAAGCTTGACAACATTTTAACGGGTCTAGCGAAACGCTCCGCCGCAACCTACTCTGCTGCCACGGAGTTGCCACCGGAAAAAAACCCACTATGAAAGGGCCCCCAACGATTATATCCTTAACTACACCTACATCGTTATTGAGCAGCCTATGTGGAACCTGTTTTCGCCCTACACAACACGGGCCAACGCACTCATTTTCTGCATTACTCATTGTGCGATCCAAATGCCCAGCTTGTTACAACAGGTGTGGTAAATATTGTGATCGCTCTTCTTTCCACCAATTGGACAGCACCGCAAAAAGTTCCACCCCGAACTGGGCTTCTCCGCCCTCATGTCCCTGGCATCAAACACATCGATGTTGCTATGTCCCACCGTCGGAACACTGCACTCATCATGTGTGATTGGTGGCCTTTTCTCAAATACAAAGCTGTGGATGAATCGCAACCATCAGCAACATCCGGATGTTAGCCGGCCCAGCAATCATTCTAGGATAAACAATAGCCGCACCACCGATTCTTACGCGTCGCAACAGACGAGAAAACGAGTCTGGCAGGAGATTTCCCTCCTCAATCGGTCGTGCGAAAAGCAAAATTGTCGATGTCGCGTCGTGGCTCTACCGGCGGCGATAACGCCATCCGATCGCATAGGGTACATACTTGGACAGCTAAAAATATTGTGCCGACACCCCCCTTCGAGTATGGGTGCATCTTGCTGGGCCAATGCCGCCCGAATTCATGCATACATATACATGTCACAACTGGTACTGACCATCAAATGGATGACCGCGGCTGAATTCGTATACTACTGAGTATAGTACCACGAGCGACTAGTGTTCAAGAAGACGCTAGCAGCACAGGAGCATAGGTCCTACCATAAAAAAGATGAACAAAAAAATATGGCAGTACAAGACCGTAGACAATACCGAGCCACAGTTTTTTCGAAATGAGTACCTACTCGTACTGTATTCTAAGGGACTTGAAAGTGGAACACGTTCCAAACACCAACAACCTACTCGCACACTAGGTTTATAGTCAATTGCAGCATGTACAACCTGTCGCGCTGCCGCCGTACGCTATCCGTATGCCAGACTCGAACAAGATACTCGATACATCAGAAATATAATAGGGATCGAACTCGCTCGCCACGGAAGTCAATTACACCCCTATAGTGGTTAGCTGACAAAGAGGAGTGTAGGCACCGTCGGTACCCTCGGCGAAACACGATCCGTACGTGACCCTTAGTTTCACATTGTCCAAGCCGGTGTTTCCCGAAATAAGGGTTTCGTAGCTGTTATCGAAGCGGATCTTCGTGGGGTCGTCGAACGTGTTGTCGATGAGCTGGGTGCCGTTGGCCGCTTTGAGTTTGACGCTCTCTTTGCCTCCGCCAATGATCATGTTGTCCATAACGATGTTGTCCTTCACCCTCCCGGAATCCACAACAAATGGCGAGTCAGATCCCTCATAGGTGTAAACGTTGTATCTGGGGACAGCGACAAATCATAGGGCCTGGGTTAGGCCAAACTAGAGACATTGTGCGAGTTGGGTGCACACGGTTCCTGCTAAAGCTCGGCCGTATCGGGGGCGGGGTAGCACCTGCTAGCCACAGACCCGACTCCTCAAACGATAGAGGCACTGCCGTATTTTACCGCGTTTGCCCTCTACTGGACAATGTGTACCGGATCAAAGGAACGACGCACGCTACCCTAGGGTAGCACCGAGAACTTGTAGCGCTCGTCACGTCAGGGGCTCTACTGTCCGTACTTCATCTAACAGCTGACGTTTAAAACGTTGCAAACCGAAGCCCCATTAACACTTCCAAGGTCTAGGTAAATATAATCGCCCACTACAAAACGCATCGGGGCAGTTGCTTGTTTGACGAGCAGTTTCAGCTGCCTGAGTGAGTTGGACAAACCCTGCTACATCCTTCGCAGCGCGCGTCGGATGAAGCAAGACAGGGGTTCAATACAGGGCACGTGCCTGATCTCTGTGTTGTTTCGTTAACAGGTCTGTTTGTAGTTTAGCGGTACCCACTTTGTCGAGCCGTTGATGAGATTTCCCGAAAACACGTTGTCGGCACACCCCACAGAAAGCCTCACGCCGTACTTGTTGCTCTCAAAGGTGTTTCCAGACACCTCGGCGTTGAATGACTCCATCAGCGCAATGCCAGCGTCGCCGTTGTCGTGGACGTAGTTCCCTTGAAGGGCAATCGAGAAATAGACAAAGGTCATTGTCGACGGACATCGTTCGGCGACTGTGGAAGCCGTCACGCCATATAACTAGACCCTTTATGCAGGAAGCGCCTAAGCGCGCAATAATCAAAGCCTATTGGCCTCGTTTATCGTGCGCGTTTTGACCGGTTAACGTGTCATTACTGCTCAACTGCACTTTGAACTATATTTCTTGGCACTCCTCTAAATCACGGTGGGAATCCCCGCGCTCATAGATTACAGTATGTGTAAAATATAGTAGCGGATCTAGTCAGCACAACCCGAGGAGTGTCATCTCCGTTCCATTTAGTTATCTACAGCATCGGAGGACCCGCGTCGGAAAAACCTGGTAAAGGCGTTAACCAATAAACCCCAAAATCTCGATTTGAGAGCTTCAGGGTATGGGTACAATAGGCTAGTTTGGTTTGTGGTTCTCCGTTCCGAGACATATATACGCACTATCCGCATCGCAATCAGCACACGTATCGATCTCTGAAAAGACCACAATGACCACTATCTTTCATGGGGAGTAGACCTCGTTTTTCTCGAGATCTTCATTTCAAGAGCTCCATTCCTCACGTCAAACGCCACGCTAAATAACAATTTTTACTCCATATTGACGGACATTACCATGGGCCGGGTCTACAACTAAACAATAAGAAGCAAAAATGCGTCTCCAGGTGTATTTCGTAGTTCCTAGAAGATACGAAGCCCGTGACACATAACCCACATGGCCTTGAACAACTACCTATACCGAAGGATGCATCACAGTCACCTAGAAAAAACTGTTCCTCACCTTTGACGATGGCGTCGTCACCGCTCCTGTGCAGGAAGATTCCAGCGGATTTTTCTCCGCCGCCGTACACCTCATTTCCCTGAGCAGTAAACGGCACAGACCGCAACATCAAATCAACTATGGTGCAGTAGGGGACGGTTAGAACAACAAGGATCTGCTGTATATGTTGGAGGGCTTGGCGCCAACGCCAACACGCAGGTGTACCCTAGGGCACTAAGAGATGCCCTGCACGATGTCTTAGCAAAGGCATCTCAACAGAGGAACCTGCTTGCTCAGGGGGAAGGGATCGAACAAAGCTTCCAACCCTGAGCTCCAAACTTCAATTGGTTGCCTGTACCACTACAAAAGCGAACGCTGACGCGCCGCCAATGTGTAGCATGGCAGGGCCCGCTATCTCCACGAACCAGGAGTGATTTCGTGACGATGCAGGACGAAAAGAAGAAGTGTCCCACGATCAATCTATAAGCAAGCAGATATGTATTATACCTCGTACGAGTAAGAGAGAAACAGGTGTGACAAGCAGCCTCTAAACAGAGGTGCTACCACAAACATGTCTGAAACCGCGGTTGCGCTCCCTAATTGATTACTCCTTTACCTGGCCCGTGAAAATGTCAATCGACGAAATTTTAACAAGGTTTGTTATTTTTTTTAGGTTACAGGTGACACATGGACTCCAACCTGACTCGAGGAACTCCATAAAGTTGAGGTTTACTACCACCGAATCACGCGCCCGAATAGGCAGACTTTACTCGTGCATATGTCTTTCGGAGGGATACGTTAATCACCCTAAATGTGCCCCCCCAAAGTGGCCTTGGTCTTCAAAGCTCAATTGGCGGACTTTACTCGTGCATGTCTTTCGGAGGAGTACATCAATCACCCTAACTGTGTCCCCCCAAAGTGGCCTTGATCTCCAAAGCTCCGACGTTTTTGAAGAAGGAATAATTGCATATGTCTCACATGCCGAACGATTCAAACGCAATCCTTTTAGAAAGTTCTTGATCTTGCTGGTGGTATCCGCGGAACGACTGCGGATGACATCACAACCTCAGTCAGAACCGAAACGACCATGGTGCCGAGAATTCAACAATACTTTGGAACTCAAGCTCCCGATTTTGGTTTAAATTGTACGTACCTGGATGGACACTCCGTTGCAGCGCTTGGAGGCGATGATACCGTGCTTGACGTTGTTGTATACCTCGTTGTCGTGTATCGTCAGGAAGTCGCTGTCGTCGTGGGGGTCAAAGCCGTACGCCGAGTTGTCGTGCATCTTGTTCCTCCTCCAGTCGCCTTGCTGGTGCCCGTACGTATACATGCCGAAGTGGTTGTGGTGGATGTCGGAGTCGTACATATTGCCGTATACATTGACGGCGTCGAACACCTCCGGGTTGCTTTTGTACTTGCAGAACCCGCGAACCTGATTGAGGTGTGATTTTTTGGGGGGTTTTCGTAAGCGCTCATCACAAAGAAGATAGGACGGCCAAACACCATGTCACACTTTTGGGGTGATTTCTCGAAGAAATTCCTTTTAAAAGTTCGATATTCTCGACGTATCAACGCCGACTGGCACGATGTAGATGCGGACGGGTTCATTGGGACCTTTCTTGTAACGTGTATATTTTCAAAACCCACTTGCCAAGGGAGTCCATTCCGCGTAAGAAACAATCCAAGGCGACAAGGGCATACTCACGGGCATCATTGTTACGACATCATATACACTGGTAAGGCGAAACCGTGGCGGTTCTAACCTCCATGACGTCTGGGTACGTCGATCGCCATGTTCGATTTTTTTTTCAACATCTTAAAACGAAAGTAACATAGATACACACCATTCACCGCAGTAAGTTCTCTGAACAGAAAGCGCGGCCCCCTCCCATGTCTGCATAGTGAACGACTCACCCCGGTGCATTACCCATGAAATGAGCTAAACAGTTACAGACATGCACTTCGAACACGATTCGACATCCTTCGGCAAATCTAGTCGTCGCCCACCTTCCATGTGAGGCCGTAGCTCTCGCCGTCGTAGAATCCAAGGTAGCCCATTTCGCTGTCCTCGATGTCCATTCTGGCCTCTCCCATGGTTTTTTTGGCTCTACCATCGCAGTCCTCTTCTTCGTCGGTAACGATCTCCGACACGGCGCTGATGTACGAGCGGCCATCGTCTTCATTTTCATCGGGGGCGTTGATCGAAGTGTCCCACGAAAAAACCTGGCGAACGGCGTTGGAGGCATTGTGCCCCACGAACAAGTTAGTCTGCAAGACCTTTCAAGCACGCGTGGAAGGCGTTTCAAGTATTGGCATTTGGTAGGCAAACAGTGCGTCCATGTTTTTTGTTGCTTTTCGAAAGAGGGTTGGGGGAATCCTTGAACCAAGAAAATATTTACAGGAAGCTCTGTCGTTTGACCTCCTTCTCATCTACGAACTCGGACTCAGACGGTTCTGCCATCGGCCGTGGTGCGCAAACACCTGAAACACCTGACAGGCTAACAACGCAGCATTCGTAATCATCTCCAGGTTAGTTAGGGTGGCAATTGTGACAGATCGCCTTCATCGGTAGTACATCTGGATATATATGCCGGTAGACTAATTCTCCCAACCACCTCCGTTGCCTCGCCGCCGCCCCCGCCCCCCCACACCAAAACACACCCCTCCTCCTTGACAACACGTAAAAATCAAAGCTGCCAGGAAAATAATCACTTCCCGACAGTCGATATCATATCTTTCACCTTTCGAGCCATCTGTGCGGTTGCTCTCATTGATTTGTTAGATGATATTCAATTTCAACATTACGTTCCCCCCCGCCCCCTCCTTGCCCGCCACCCCGACCATCGCCGAGACCTATTAATAGCAACAAACGACGCATGCTATGGTGGAGGTATCACTTTTCGCCTGAAAATATTTTTGAATGACGGGGCTCTAACCCCAAATCGTCAAAAGTTCGCCATATTTTTGTATGATTCTCGCCGTGTACCTAGTCCATGGGATTCTGCATCCGGCATATGTTTTGTTTTTGTCTAATTAATTTATTTTTTGGGAGAGGTCTAAAGATTACAAATTAAGGAATCTCGGAAAAAAGTGCTGCACCCCTATATCGTAGCACGCGTCTCACGTACAGTAAGCTCCTGCACATTTATGCAAACTGAAACTATTGGAACAACCCCCCCCCCCCCAACCCGCCACGAAAACGTTCGTCCTCCCCTCACCGGTTATACAACATAAAGGACATACAGATGCATTCCTTCCACAGTCAGCCGTCAGATTCCCCCCCCCTCAAGAACTGGGATACATAGTATCTGCGCATGTACTGATTAACATCACCCATTTGAACTTGATACAAGCTACACGGTAGTTCTAAGAGGAGTCGCCGAACTATACCATCTGTGATGAGGACACGCACCCAGCAGGCGCGGTCTGCGTATCACGACCGGTCGCCCCGGTGGCGTATCAGGTTATCCTCGAGCATGGTATAGGTCAGTTTCGTGACTTCGCGCCCCGGCGAGTGCATACTCGTATAAATTCGTTGGGACTCTTTCTTGTGCACAAATTGACATGCGGAAAGCGCGAGAGGGTGAGTTAGCAACATTCGATGAAAAATCGATGAGCAGTGATTGCTGAACCCCATGCGCGACAAAACTTGAAGGCAAGAACCGGGGGGAAGAGGGGGCGATATATGTGACCACGGCTTGTCCAGGAGCTGGAAAGTAGTAAGTGTGAGTGAAAAACATAAAAAAATATCACATACAGCTTGCGAATACGTAGGAGGTTTGATGAAATCTTCGATCTCAGAGCTGGGAGTGCGTATATTTTTATTTGATATGATATGATATATTTATATCACAGCTAAGTGTTTTTTTCATAAAATTTTCATTTCTATTTTATTTTTTCCAATGCAGTATTATTTTTCTTATATCCATATGATTATCACATAAATCGCCAGGCATGGTTGTTCGAGTGTGCCTTGATACGGCGGGTGTGTCCAAAGGACCAAGGTACCCAAAGGTTGTTTTATGGCTCAGGTGACACCATCGTTTTTCACCTATTTTTTGAGGGCGTCAAACAACTTCATACCTGGGCATATTGTAAAGGGTATATATAGCACCCCACAATAATCACCTGTCGGTAGCGAATAGTAGCTCGTGAATAGTACTCTATATAATTGTATTATGCATGTACTGTAGGGAAAATCATAAAGCAACAAAAATAGCATAGTTATTAACGTAAGCTCGTCATATAAAAACAATCTCACTCCGTTCCACCACGTAGTTTATCTTCAAAGTATTGGGCACCTACATTCAACACGCAGGTAGAGTACTTCGCTCGCATACAGCTCCAGTCTCCCCCCGCCCGCCCTCCCCACACCACCACCACCACATACTCCCCCCCTCCCCCGCCGCCGCACCATAAACATCGTCACCCTCAAACACGCCCCCCCCCCCCCCCCCCTCCCTCCCCCACGGCCCCACCAAAAAATCACAATCTGCCTGAATAATACACACCACCCGACAGGTGATACAACCTCTACATCTTGAAGCCATTAATGCGGTAGCTCCAAATATTATATTTCATGGTCTTCAACGTCAAATCAACCTCCTCTCCGCGCCCTACCCCCACCATCGCCGTCTAGGCCTAGCACCACACGTAAAGTAATTTCCTACATATTTGTACGACCTAACCGTTGGAATGCCCCCCCCCGAAAAAAAAAAACGCTGTCCCCTCACTGGTTTTTCGAATTATAGGATATACATGATAAATTGATGGCGCAAGTTAGTCCATGCTAATAACTTGGATCTACCTCCGAAAAGGTGTCGTTTCTTTCTTCCCCCCGGATTCTTGCCTTTTATTTTCATCGAGCAAAGGATTCAGCAATCCCACTGCTCGTCGATTTTTCATCGATTTTGCATCGAGTGTTGTTGCTAATTCACGCTCTCGCGTTTTCCGCAAGTCAATTTGTGCACATTTAAAAGTCCCCACGAACATATTCGACTAGACTATGCACTCGGGGAGATTTCAACTCTCGAAACTGACTTACCAGGCTCGAAGATAACATGAAACACCACCGGGGAAACCGGCTTTTTGGTATATATAGTGTGTTGATAGTGCGCCTTTGCATTACATCAAGAGCAGAAGAGACGCCACTTCGGAGCGATAGCGATCGACGTACACCGCATGTTCCATAATGACTCGACAGCACCAAAACCTGAGCATCAGGCCTGAGCTGGATCTCCGCTGGCCTGCCACATACACAGGCCGCTGCCCTGCCACATACACAGGGAGTACACAGGAACTTGCGCACAAACCCGGCAGACCCAAGTAGCCCACTTCAAACGCAAACTCACGTTGTAACACCTTTTAGATAGATTCGGAAAATAAATCTAAAACAAAGTAAAAATGGCCATCTTGATAGCCAGCGTCTGTTGCTCATAGTCGGGGCATGCTTCCATGATTTTTAATTTGAAAATATGAAAAACAACATATGCTCAGAGGGCTCTTCGCCGTGCTCTACAGTCTACAGAGAACTCAAAACGGAACACCTGCGCTTGATACGCAACAAGCTTTGACCTTTTTGCCGGGTCTACCGCACACGGTGCTCCACCATTGTTCGCCACGACCTGCTCCCGCCGCCTCTCGAACCCAATGTCATAATGGCCAGGTGTCGTTGCCCTCCTTCTTGCCGTCACCTAGCTCGGGGTTGCGTTGCTTGCTTAGTCTAGCTATTTGCGTTGCGGCGCGTTGGAAACACGACAACAGCATCTGCTTCCCCTTTTCTCATAATGCACTGTAGCCTGCCTAGATTAAACCTGCCGTGCTGCTTTCGCCGTCACAGCAGTATCACCAAACGACAACTAACTGGTTGGAAGAGCTGACAGGCTCTGATACTTTAAGCTTTGGAAGCAAGTGGGCGTCCACCCCGGCAATCTTCCTCGCTGTGACACAGCTTGAGAGGCTGCTTGTCATAACCTGTTTCCCTCCTACTCGTACGAGGTCTAGAAAATATCTGCCTACTGGGATTGATCGTGGGACATTGCTACTGTTTTCCTCCCCACAGCGCCACGAAATCCCTCCTGGTTTGAGGAGATGGAAGGCCCCGCCATGCTACACATTGACGGCGAGTCAGCGTTCGTTGTTTTAGTGGTGCAGGCAACCTAATACCGTGTGTTTTCTGTTCCTCGAAATAACCGATTGCAATTTGTTGCTCGGGGTTGGGAGCTATTTTTGAATCCTCCCCGCTGAGCAAAAAGGTTGCTCAGGTGGGTGTTGTTTTAGTCGTCAACGTCTTTTATGCGGCTAAACTTGGACAAACCCTGACCAACGCCACCGCTGACCATTTATTTTCTTCACTTTTTCGTTTTCCGAAACCCACTATTGTTTCATGCATACTGCTGTCCACAGATGTCTGGTTTCGTCCCCTTCAATGCGCGTTATACATTTTCCGCGCGCAGAACCAAGATGAACGTCTTATTCCTGTTGACCGGGCATTAGCAAGGAACGGAGTCACCGACCTGTACCCTTCACGAGGATACACACGCCATAACACGCGCGATCGAAGTATCAAACGCAGCTTGCAAAGCTGAGTCATCAATGATCGAATAATCTTTTCGGTCGATCTCACAGCTCAAGAGTATTTTTCACTATTTTAATATAGACTATAGTCTAGTCTATATATATATCTGACATGCACTAGATGCGAGTTAGAGGTGCCTAGGCCCCGTCCTAACGAACCGGCTCGAACGTGACAAAACACATATAAATTTTTACCCCCAACTCAACCTTTCAATACCAGGCCGTTGACGTACCTTGGTGCTCACGAAATCCAAGCTTCCGCCATAGCCACGCAAGTTTATGTAAGTATCAGCCGTGCTCAGTAGACGCAGCTCGTCGGCATCTCCCCCGACGGAGGTACCATGAACCTGATATATTTGTAGCGGATATTGCGTCAAGCATAGAGGAAGTTTCGGAAGGGCTTTGGTGGCAGTTTCCAAAACAGCAGTGTCACCGGATGAAGTGCTGCTCTCGAACCCGCAGCGACTGCTGCTGCAGGAGTTTTAGTTCTTAGAAGCAGTGGTATCGATTAACCAGGTGAAAACGCTGACTGTGTGTATAAAATTACACTAAAACACGAGGTAACACAGCGGAGCAGCAGCAGCGGGAGTAAGTACAACAAATATGATACCATGTGGCGCCCGGGGCAAATACTACAGCAGAGCAGCAGTCACGACGATTGAAATATATAGGATATCACTTCGGGCACGGGCGCAGTACTTGCATTGATGTTCGGGCACCAAGCATGACCCGCGGTACGCAAGGCGTAGCAGGGTTTGCCGGAGAGTATGTTTGACTGACAAGGATCCTCGAATGAGAACGCCGACGAAGGCTGTGGTAGCGAGGGTCACCTTTGGGGCCTGTTTTGGCAGTGTCTTTGGGTCACTTTGCAGAAGTTTTCCTCTTCGTGATGTTTTTTTCAGTGTTGCTCCACGTATAATAAAGTAAATATGCGCCCCTTCCTCCCGCCAGTTATACGACTTACAGGATACGCTTGATAAACTCATGCATTTCCTGCCACAGCAGTCGGGTTTTGTCCCCCTCAAAAACGGGTTGTACAGTTTCCGAGCACAGACTGACTTACATCACCCTGTTGACCTGATAGCTACACAGCCCACGAGGGGAGTCGCCGAGACCTATATCCTTAATGAGGACACACAACCCGTAATACGCGCGTGATCGGAGTATCACACACAGCTTGCAAAGATGAGTTTCGACAAAACCTTCGATCTCACAGCTGGAATGAGCGATTTTGTTTTCAAATAATATGAATCCCCGATGATGCCGTAACCTACACAGGACGTCGACGGAAATCGCCTACCAGTAAATAGGAAAAAAAGCTCAAATATAACTTCAGTGTCCTTGCATATAAAGGACATAGTCTTCAAATCCGAGTCGGTAGCAAAATTTGGCTAACACCCTCCACCGTCCCTAGCCTTGGTCACCTACGTTCGAAGTAACAACTAGCTAGTACCAACCCAACGCACAACGTACTCTGTGGAATCTTAGTTACCTGCCTATTGTTCCATTCTAAAGTGCCCCCGATCCTCCCACGCGATGTCGTGATAGATGGGGCGAAAGGTGGGTGTTTCAGGTTCTATACCTAGTGGAATATAAATGGCCTCGACCTCTTGACCTCTTTATAGCCCCCGAACCCCTCCCCACACTAAATCCGAGTATTTTTGTCCCCAAAAAACGGGTTTCCAGTTGTAAAGGGGTTAAGCTTTCTTCGGAGTCGTCAGCATGTAGATGAATTGTAAGCTTTCTTCGATTTCCCCTTCATTTTGTTTGTTTCATTTTTTGTTTTATTTTTTATCTTTGTTTTTATTTGTTTTCTTATTTTGTTTTCTTATTTTGTTTTTGTTTTTTGTTTTTGTTTTTGTTTTTGTTTATTTCGTATTTCTCTCTTCCAATGTATTTCTGTTGCTGACGTATGTATGTTGTGCCTGTCGTACCCAGTACTAGGGCATGACATTGCGTTGTCGAATGCATTACGATGCATTATTATCTCTGTGTCGTAGCTTGTGACCACAGAGCTGATCTTTCTAGGGTGAAGAATCAGTACGGACACTGGGTGTGCTGGATGTCGACGAGTAGAAGAACGGTTTAATGTGAAGAACACACACACACAGATGAATTACAGGGCGAGGTGGATTCCTGTTAGTGTGTGTGTGTGTTCTTCACATTAAACCGTTCTTCTACTCGTCGACATCCAGCACACCCAGTGTCCGTACTGATTCTTCACCCTAGAAAGATCAGCTCTGTGGTCACAAGCCACGACACAGAGATAATGCATCGTAATGCATTCGACAACGAAATGTCATGCCCTAGTACTGGGTACGACAGGCACAACATACATACGTCAGCAACAGAAATACATTGGAAGAGAGAAATACGAAATAAACAAAAACAAAAACAAAAACAAAAACAAAAACAAAAACAAAAAACAAAAAACAAAATAAGAAAACAAATAAAAACAAAGATAAAAATAAAACAAAAAATGAAACAAACAAAATGAAGGGGAAATCGAAGAAACAACCCCAACCGCAAAGGAGAGCCAAAGCTCGGAAAAGAAACATAATAAAATGAAATAAAATATAGTAAAGTAAAACCAAAATAAGATAATCCGAACACGAGCCAAAAACCTGGACACGCAAGGAGGGAACAAATGTTAGTACTATTAATGGGAACAGCAGAATAATTAGGTACAAGTAAGCCTCTTCTTTTTATTTTTTATTTTATTTTTTCTGTCGCACGCTTTTACTTTCCAGCTTCTTGATAAACAAGCCGTGGTCACACGCGTCTTCTGTTCTCCCGCCCGGGTCTTGCCTTCGATGTTTATCGCGCATGGGGTTCAGCAGTCCCACTTCTCGTCGATTTTTCATCGGGCGTCGCAAACTCACGCTCTCGCGCTTTCCGCAAGCCAATTTGTGCACGAAAGCAACCTCTATCGTAGCGCCCCCCCCCCCCCCCCCCGAACGAAGGATTAACCAATATCCTGCGACTTCAGAGGGGAAATATGCCGACGAAGATTTACGATTACGCGTCATCGGTTTCGCTGCTGGTCGGTGATGACAAAGTTGGTGTCGGAACGATAGCTATTCAAGGAGTTGCACGGGACCGGCGCAGCATCACCTTACACCTACTGCTGCGCGCGGACGCTACTGGTCAAGGCATCGCAATGATTGTCCATTTGCGATTGTGTGGTTTCGATACACACGGGCCCCGAAAGGTTCGTTTTGTACGACTACGTGCGTTCTTCTTTTAAAGGCAATACTACCTCTTGTTCCAAGTAAAAAAACCTAAGCAAGAAGAGGTGCGTGCGCCCATAATCACCGAAGGGAAACTCATCATGTTGAGCTGTATACTTACAACATAACTAAGTAAGGGGACCCACACCTAAATAATCCACCCCCTATTATTCGAACCCCCCCCCTCACCGGCAGCAGGCGCGATCGGGGACGCTCAGCAAGCAGCTTGCAAGTATCCTTGTCGATGAGATTGTCGATGTCATAGCTGAGGTGGCCTTCTGTTTTTAACGTAATTTAAAGATGAGCGTGTATCTTCTGCGATCAATGTGAAAAAAACGTTGATTGGTTGTTTCCGCAAAAACGGTTGCCGCACATATATCCCAGCATATATATATGAGAATATCCGCGGTTTTCGGCACAATTTTTGGTATCATTGATAGCACTTTGTTGCATTTTTTTCTGTTTTCGAATGGAAAGTATTTGCAGTCCAATACACGCGCTAGATCATCGTCTACACCTGCTTGCGTTCAGCGACATGGAGTGGTAACACATCCAGACTCACCTGGAGAGTAATGCCGTCCTCAACCCACAAGCTCTGGGTCAGAAGCCAAGTTCCTGTCGCCGTATCGCTCACGTCGCCGCTGACCGGATCCACAGCATACAACGGCGCCTTGCCACTCCGATTTTCCCAAATACCTTTGAGGGTCATGCAGCCACCTCTCGTGGAGCCGTCCCCCGACTCGAGGTACAGCCGTTGCGATGACGAAGCGTATCGGACCGACACTGAGAGGCTGGCGTCGCAGTCTGGTTTGGCGATAACGGTGTTGGGTGAAGGCGTATCTACCGCATCGGTTAGGTCGCTGGCTGCCAGCAAGCTCATGGCGGCAGCCGTTCGAAGCATTTTCGTTGCTGTCATTTTGATCGGATGCAACTTTCCTAGAATCAGAGGCAACGTCTCGATAAAATTCAATCTTTGGTTTTGTGCGAGATTAAACGTGCGGTGTGGGGGAGGTGGATGGGTGTGCCAGGTGCGGGGAGAGGGTGTGTCAGAGGAGCCGGGAGTGAGGGCTGGAGGTTTATCGGTTGGGGGGGCAGAGG
Organism: Undaria pinnatifida; assembly: GCA_012845835.1. Lineage (NCBI taxonomy): Eukaryota > Phaeophyceae > Laminariales > Alariaceae > Undaria > Undaria pinnatifida. Next base: position 4,806,023 of record JABAKD010000013.1, read on the forward strand.
GGCGGCGCATAGAAAGCCAGTGTTTATTGGTCTTCTTCCGAAGTGAGATTCTGGTGGGTGTTGCTCCGACGGAACGTTGTGGACGAAGATCGGTTAGCGTATCAAATTTTCAAACTACGTATGCCCGCCGCCGAATTGAATGCAACACACGCGCAAAAGATGAAAACGCCCTTCAAAAAACATTGAGAAAGTGGGGGTGTTCTATTATAGGAATGCCGGGTACTACGCCACGTTTTTCACGTCATGCGTGAACATCATTTCATTTCTGATTGTCGACATTATTAGTCTCGCTGTCCCCGATTCCAACCTTTACCGAACGCACTTGGTTGCTGTAGTTCTCTATACGTACGTTGTTTTATTTTTCTTTTGGGGGAGACAGAAAATACCCTGGGAAATACAGCAGCAACACGACTCCAACAACCCGCACATGGAACAACACCCTTGGAGAAAAACGCAGTACGCATTTTGACATCAACTTTCAGAGCTTGGGATAAGTTAGTCAGTGTTCGGAGCATGGAATTGCTCCCCTGCTCACTCGTTCGAAGTAGAGATGGTGCCGGGGGTGGGTTTCATATTTAATACGTATGTACCTCCGATTATGCGTTGATGGCGACAGACACTCTTGTATAAATTTGATATATTATGCTCCTGACTCGTGCTTTGGATGACAGGTGACAGTCCCGTCTACGCACACAGTCCTACCGACGCGAAAACCACATAAGAGCCGTGGAACAGAAACCACGAACCACACAAGAACACCTTGTCTCAGCTTCTCATACGACCTACATTTTGGGGCGCGTCAGAAGCGACATCACGTGGCATCCAAAAAAAAGGCTTGGTCCAGATGCGACCTTGATGTGATGCTGGGTATCGTATGATTTGCATCGTATCGGACGAGAACAAACAGCGGGCCTCTCAGAAACCACACACAGCAGTTACTAGTCGTGCCTCTGAATGTCGTTTCAGTAGTGCTGGTTTCCCGTTACTGTGCCTGTTATTTCGCTTGGAACAGATTCGAACATCCAGTAGTCATGGTAGCACTGCGTGGCATCAATAGGAGTGGTACCGGTTGCTGCTGTTGTGCCGGTAATTCCGGCTGGCGCAAAGCAGTTGGTCTATTCAGCTCGATTAGTTTGTGGTATAGATGGGTGCGTTTGCCCCATTGCATGGTCAAACAAGAAAAGCGAAATTTTTCCAAACAACACCGCCGTCGACTCTCTAGTACGTGTGACATCTTTACTGGTTCTTGTTGTAAGAACCGACTTCAGGGCGTACGCCAGGCATGCACTTGTGGTGTGTGTTGTACGTAGGATGAGGATTACATGATCGCACAGCAGTTGGGTTTGTTGCGAAAAGTCGGGCGGCGGGCGAAATGCCGTGACCCTAGAACGCGTCGGGGTTGATGTTTGTAACACAATGCAAGCTCTGGCTTGGACGATCCTCGAGATTTCATACTCGTCCGATATTCCCTCTACTACCATTGAAATTTTGCAAATATTAGGGCTCCTATCATAGGTTTCGGCAGCAGCGTTGCTGAGCCTGCAGTGCTTTTTGTTGCCAGAAGTTATAATTTACGTAATGCGCAGACTGATTTTATGGTAGCCCCTCCAAAGCCGGCTATTTTCTTCAACGAACGTTTCATCATCAATCATGGCTACTAGACACGAGGAAGGACGACATGAAAAAAGCATCCCCAAACATTGTTATGTTTGCAACGGCCTATCGAACAATGACGTCGGGGCGGCAAGGGGCACTGTAGCCCAGCAGATACGGCCGAGAGCTGGTTTCAAAACCGGCGATTTCGTTTAAGAAAAGTTGGATGGGCTACCGTCGAACGACTCCGCGTTGTTGTCGTCGAGAAAATATGGGGGAAAACATTGTCATGTTTTGTTTAGTCGTCAACGGTCACTAATAAATCGTGTACATATACTAACAACATCCGATAAGTGATGTCGTCCCTGACACTGGCCGTCACGGTGGCCACGGCGTGGCCAAACGATAAAAACTTCGATCGTATACTGTGACTTGGTAATTCCACCTTGGCCACCTTTTTTTTCTAAACCAAGTTCTTTGTGGTATCCGTACGCAACCCGTAAGCTATTTTTACTCTCGGCGACCATCTGGACTAAAGCCGTGGCCAAAGGCGCCTTCCGTTTTTCCTCCCGTCGAGAAGTGCGTTCAACTACATCGCAGGTAGGGTTCAATATTCCCACTTTTTTTTTCTAAGCTCGACCGTGGCGACGACAGAGGGGTCCTTTAACGTCCCTCATTTTGCTGCGGGCCGGAGTTCACTCGCACGATTGACCCTCCCATTCCTTCGCGGCCTCAAGCTTACGTGCTGGTTTGAGTTTCCTACATGCAACCGCCATAGTGCATGGTTACCTGCGCCGAGCCAAACGAAATCGTTTCAACTTGTATTGGAGTCACTCGGGCAAGTGGCTCGAACGCAGCAGCAGTTAGTTGTGAAAAACGGGGTACCCCCCCCTCTACCGCGGCCATGGTCAAAACGGGGTACCCCCCCTCTACCGCGGCCATGGTCGACGGTACGTTTTTTCATCTAGTTTTGCTATCTGACGACCTCGCGCTTTCCGCTGGTGGTCCGGTAGTCAACGTTTTTCGCAAGAGAAGCACCACCACCAATGGTATGAACGCGGGGTGGTTTCAACCGGCCTCTTTGACCGTGATTGGAGACGAAAATAACATACCATTCCACTGGGGACGCTTGCTCCATTATCGTGCAATGTATCCCATAACCGAAGTGAAGGCAATGTCACAACTAGGAAGTTATGAGCTAGCTCCTAGGCGGAGCAGAAGGCCCTGTAGAGCCGTGGAGCTTGCAGGCATTTATCGCGCGGTGCGCGGACAACTGTTTGCTGTACGTGTGACAACGCCTGGGCACCCTATATCCTATCTGGTACATGGTAAACGGTATCATACCCGTATCATACCTGTCGCACTTGGTACCATATGGTACCACAAGGGTACCACCATGACGTTGTTTTCGTGGCCTTGCGGCCGAAGTTGCAGCACACTCTTTGCTCGCACAGGCGAATCTTGGCACTCTAGCAGCAGCACAATCTTCCCGCAGCTACGGCTATCGAACACTACGAGTCGTTCCTTTGTGTGTATTAAAGTTGCTGCTGGGGGAACTTGGATGATGAATTTCGACTTGGCATCTGTTCATGGTTAGCCCCTCTTACACCGGTACTGTACAGCACGCCACCTGTACTATATATCCGTAGCACTCGATTATCTCAGGACCAACCATTGACGGCGCCTGATGACATTGGCACTCCGTCTGCGCTATCTGCGTTTGTACATGTCCTGCACGCCATTGTCGCCACCCTCGAAAAACTATCATAAGAACGAAAGATGTGACGCGATGTTTCGCTGTTTGCCTTGATTTGAGGATATGCCTCTTCGGAATGGCTCACACACTGGTCCTACGAAAAAAAGGTGGGGGAAAGGGGAGAATATTGGGAGGCTTCTTTTCTCTTTTCAGCCTCTCGAGAAGAGGCGGGGTAGTGAGATGTTTTCTACCCCAATCCCCCGCCCCCCTCGACTCCCTCGACACTCTCTCGAAACATCCGGAAAGTTACGATCGCGGCTCTCGTGATGTTTTTCGTGCCGGTCGTTGGTCTCGTTGTGCCGTCCTGCTGCCGTTCTCCATGACAGCTTTATCGCCTTTGCCCACTCTTCCCGCTCCATCGCACATGCTCTCGTTAGCCGTCAACTACAGTGGGTCGCCCTTCTCCTCCGTCCCAAATCACCAAACTTCCCCTCGCAGCGTGCGGTGCTGATCTAAATAGCAAGATGTCTTGTCCAGGGAGATTTCAACCCGTCTTTTCCCAGGCCATTGACTCTCAGCCACCCCCATCCGCCGTCGTCGATCCATCCTGCTGGCAGCGCAGGTTTCTCTAAGAATTTCTCTAAGAAAACTAGACTGCGCTGTCGATGGCTCGTGTTAGAGCCTGACATCGCGCCCGAGCATCCCGATTGTGCGTTGCTGCTTCGCCTTTTCTTCCTACAAATCCCAGAAACCTACTAACGCGCGAATCATAGTTGACCATGCCTGACGCACCACGTACGCCCCAACCAACTCTATCGCCACGCCCAAGCCTTGCGGCAACACGCAGTCGAAAAAGGACCTTACACCCGTCAGAAAGACCCCCCCACAACTCGCTACAAGCCTGGTTGGTCATGCTTCGCAGCATGCCTTGCCAAGGCGGCGGGGGGAACGGAGGTATATATACACACACCCCTTGTATGTGCGCCATGCACTCCTACCCAAAAAATCGTTGTTTATGAACATATCCTAATCCCACGCCCCATGATATTCGGGGAAGGTTAGGGGTAGGGGTCTGGTGGGGTTGCGACCTGATATCAGGAAAGTCCGTACATACTATCTTAAGAGTTATATGATGTGTGGCGGTGCACGCGTACGTACACGGGTGCATGTATATTTGGTCTGACAAATTTCCCCCGAGGGAGATAGTGCAGGCGAGTGTTAAGATACGGCCTCGAAAGGCCTGTAATTATCCGAATTTGACATGATTTGGATGGGTTTCGTGTGATAAGGTTGGCGTTTTATATTCGGGAAAGTAAGGAAATAGATCGGAGGCGCGTGCTTCCGATCTCAGAAGCTACCCGGGGCTCTAGTGGAATCGGATAAAGCTGCGTCTCTACGAAGGAATAGAAAGTGAGTACTCTCCGAGGACCTGCTCAATTGGCAGGCCTGCAGGGGGTACTCTGTGTCCCCACCTATAGCCTTACAAATGGCGTCGTCTAAAGCTTGTCTTTGCCATTGTAGCAGGGTTCCTTCAATCTTTCCGATGTTATTTTCTGTAGCGATTTTGCTTTCGCTTTCCATTGAGCCCACAACCCCTGTTCCTTCTCGGGTGGCTTCTCAATGGAGGGAGCGCCCTTGCTCCTACAACGGCGTCCACAACACAGTGGAATGGCATGGGCCCCTCGTGTTGGTCGCCGGACACGTACCACACAGACGACACCTTCGAAGTACGTGCGGACGACACTGCTGTTCGTAGCACACTCCTCGTCTCGGCTTTTGGTCCCTCTTGTTGGTCGCCGGGCACCGACCACACGGACGACACCTTCGGAGTACGTGCGGACGACACTGCTCTTTGGAGCACACTCCTCGTCTCGAGTTTTGGTCGCATCAGTTCCCCGCCAGCTGGCAATATAGACCACTCCGCAGTGGAACTGCCCAAGCCCGAACAATCAGACTTGTTTGCTCCGCGGTCTGCCAGCATGTTGCACAGCACATCTCCGCGAGTTGCCAGCACTAGCCACAAGATCGGCCGTCGACCTGTGTTTTTTTTTGCGCTTGGGGCTGGGGCATATGCACAACACGCCACGGACCAGCATACTGGAATCAACCCTTCGAATGACCATCGACGGGGACTTCGCTTGATGGGAGAGCCCATCGGCCAGCATACACGTTTGCTGTCGGAGCCAGACCGCCCTTCGCGGGACCCCCTTGGACTACGGGCACCGTGCTCAATGAGCTCATGCCGGGGCTCCTTCCTTGTGATCCTCCCTGGGAAGGAACAGGCGGTGCTCGTAGAATGTTTGGGCTTCTTCGTTTAACGAATTTTTCCAGTACACGCGTTATCGTATGGGTTTCAGTACATACGTCGATCCGTCATGCGCGTCGCACAAATTGTTGCTCCCTTTCGGCTGAAAATAGTACAGCTGCTAATTTGACGCAACTCGGACCTCTCCCCAATCTTTATCGATCAACAGCGTTCCACAACTCTGCGTCACGTAGCTTCAACTACCATCATGTTCGCAGAGGTACCAACTACAGCGCAGCAAAATTGGTTCGCTGTCAATGCATGCCATATACCGCCGGATCCTCCGCTGTAGAAATCACAGCACAGCAGCCAAGCCGCCCACTTTGCTCCTACCTATCCATCACATAGCTCGACCCTTCACTGCCCCAGCGTCCACAGTTACAGCACCGCATATCTGACACCCTCCGCTGCTGGGTGTAAGTGCTCCTTGCATATTAGATTCGAGAGGTTTTTTTCGTCTTGCCCCCCCCGTGACTAGAACTTGAATTTTGTGAACGCTGAAACTCTGTGCTGGCTTTTTTTCGGGCAAGGCTGTCGGCGTGTGCGATGCCTTATATTCCATCATTAATGGGCACGCGAAGACTAATACCAATTTCTGTGTGAGCACACCTGCAACAGTGCGGCACTCTGCACTGCTGTAGACGTAACTGTCCCTTTATAGTGCGGTCGGAGTTGGTACGGGATTTGATTTTTCAGCTATCTAGGCGTTAGGCCGTCTTCCTCCTACCGGTAGATGTGCTGCCCTTCCACAATGCTGCTAGGATAAATGCTGCAATTTTTATTTTTTGCAGCTGTCACGACTGATACTGTCCGTCGCAGTGCGGTTTACAGTTGGCGGAGACGCTGAGCACTATACTGTAGGCGCAAACGCTGCCTTTCTGCTGCTGTTGATACATATCTGCCGTTCACGATACTGCTAGGGTCTATGCTGGCTTTTTTTTTTCCTTATCTGCGCACGTTCGGACAGCTACCGCTCGTTACAGAGTGTTTACTACAGTTCGCGGAGATACTGCGTTTTACAGCTTTATTAGTGCAAGTAGGGATCAACCCGTTTGATGCGGTACCTTTGGGGGCGAACAGCCTTTCTATTCGGCTGTGGGCGTACACACCTTTTCTACAGCTGGTCTTGGTACCATACAACCATTTTTCAGGTTGTTGGTGTTGGTGTCACCCGTAGTCAAAGGAGCTACTTGCAGCAATCAACACTACTGCAAGCTTGACCGTCCTTCTATAGTGCGGACGGTGGGGGAACTGCCTTGTTCGGACGCTATACTACTCATCTTGGTACGGTTGGAATTGCCGTTACCTGTTAACGCAGCAGCGATACTACTGCAATAAGCACTACTGTAGGCTCGATCGTCCCTCTATAGTGCGGACCGTGGGTAAACTACCTCGTTCGGGGGTTATACTGCCCATTTTCGTGCGGTTGGTACCCATAGGCACAGCAACGCTAATGCAGCGAGCAGAACTACTGTAGGCGCGACCACACCCTTATAGTTCGGCCGGGGGAAACTACCTTGTTCGAGGGGCTATACTGGCCATCTTGGTGCTGTTGGTATTGGCGGTACCTATGGGCACAGCAGCGAGCAGCACTACTGTATAAGCGCGACCATCCCCCTTTAGTGGGGAAACTACTTTGTTCATGCTTTGTGCAGACCTTGTCCTCTGATTGGCACATGTACGATCCTCTACCGTGCTAATCCCCCTACACTGCTGCTGGGGCAGATGCTGCCCGTTTTTTTATACGGTTGGTGCGCGAACCTCTACTGTGCAACCCCCCTACACTCTACTGTTGGGGCAGATGGGCAGATGCTGCCCGTTTTTTTTTAGGTTGTCGGCGCGATCCTCTACTGTGCTACCCCCCCCTACACTACTGTAGGGGCAGATGCTGCCCGTTTTTTTATACGGTTGGTGCGCGAACCTCTACTGCGCTACCCCCCCCTACACTCTACTGTTGGGGCAGATGCTGTCCGTTTTTTATACGGTCGGCGCGTTGGGCGACCCTTCACTGTGCTACCCCCCTACACTACACCTAGGTTAAAAGCTGCCTGTTTTGGTGCGACGAGTGTCGGCGTGTTTGGCGACCCTTGACTGTTCTCCCCCCCTAGGTTCAATGCTGCCTGTTTTGGTGCGACGATTGTCGGCGTGTTGGGCGAACTTTTACTGTGCTACCCCTCTACGCCAGACCTAGGGTAAATGCTGTCTGGTTTTGTGGGATGAACGTCGGCGTGTTGGGCGAACCTATATTGTGCTACCCCCTACGCTGCACCTAGGGTAGATGCTGCCTGTTTTGGTGCGATGAGCGTGTGTGTTTTGGGCGGCGCTTTTCTGTGATACCGCTGCCGCCTAGGTTAAATGATTCTTGTTTAAGTGCGACGGGTGCAGACTTGCCTTTACTGTGTTGCACCCCCTGCACTGCGGTTAGGGTCAGTGCTGCCCGTTTTTGGCTGCTTTTACTGCGGTTCGTGCAGGCGTTACCCGTATACCTTACGGTCAGACTCGGTGCTGCTCTTATGTTGCGGCTTTGGTGGATAGTACCCCTCTAACCGCTGTCCTCCTTTTATACGGCTAGTTGGCGTGGCTGCTACCATTACTGACGCTGGACGGATTCGAGGCCCAATATGTTGCTGTTTGCTGAAACACAGATTTACCGCTACTTGCAGCAGGGACACCACAACAATATATCTTACTCCATAGCTTCTTTACGCGTCGTTCCCATCACGCCACCTTCCCTCACACCCCCTCCTTCCGCATACAACAATCAACATATCTACCAGTGAGGACGCGGGCTACTCGGGGCAGGCTGAGGTCTTCCACGCACCCCAACCTGGATGGCCGCGAGACAGGGAGAGCTTGCTCGAGATTCCGTGACTCGAGACGGGGGGAACCACCGGAGACGGGTTCCGGTGACGAGACAAAAGACGGACCACCGTACCTCCACCCGGACCCACCAACCAAGAGGGTCCACTCGCCGGTTCAAGCAGAGAAGAAGACGGACCAACCTCCACCGTACGCGGGGGCGTCTCGACGCCAGCTCTCGCAAGCCGCGGGGAAGCGCCACCAGCTGCTCCCCCCTCGCGCTCGACAGGGCACCACCGACGCCACCTGGGCTATCCGCGCTTGACAGAGCACCACCCCTATAGCTCCCGGGACCGGGGCGCCCATGTCGCCCCTTTGGACTTGGCAAATGCGGCGGTGCGGGCCAAGCGCGCGCTCGACGACGCCAACCAGACGATTGCACGCCGAAGTCTGTTGGACAAAGATATCGAACAGGCGAAGACCACTGCGCCGAAGGCGTCCCTGGAAGCGAAGAAGGCGCAACACGCCCTGGCCCAATCAGTTGCGTCGGCTGCGGCCGGAGCTACCACGACCCCCTCGCCTTCGTCGCCTACGCAGGGTATCGCATCCCAGCGACCACGACCCGGGAACGACGCCTTCTAAAAGGGTATAGTTGGGTGCATGGCGTCCTTACCAAGGGTAGACGTCTCCTCAGCGTTGGCAACTGCAACGGTAGAAACGGCCTGCGCCTTTCTCTCGTCAGAGAGACCGGCGTCGCGGCAAGCTGACGTCCTTTCAGTGGAAGCGGCCTGTACTCGAGGGGATTGTACGCCCTTTGCTGGACAGACGAGAGTCGCCCCGACCCTTGCCCTCGTCAAGGCTCTGCTGATAGACCACGACGAGGACCCCGACCCTGTCGTTTGGCCGAACCCCGGAAGAAGAGTTGGCAGAAGGAAAATGGGGGAAACAGCGACGCAGCGACAGTCGCGACCGCGGGGACCGCAACCGTGAGGGTGGCGGCCAAAATGGTGGGGGTGACGACCACCACCACCGCCGCGGGGGTGACGGCGGTGGTGGAGGCGGAGGAGGCACATCGGGTCCTGGTGTGGCTGAGCGCGCTGCCGAGGGGGCAACGTTGGTCCAACAACGTGGGCAGTTGGCCGCAGCTCTGGCGGAGGCAACGGAGGGCGCAGGAATGGCGCGAGAGGACGTTCAGCATGGGAGGGCTCGTCAACCTCCTTCCGCTCGTCTTCGTGGTTGAGCACGGAACACAGCGAGGTGGCCATGGTAGCAGGCAAGGGGTTTAAAAAGCCATGGCAGGAGGAGCATCAGGGCCTGAGGCTTTCACCCTCCTGTTGCGTCTGCTGATCACGCACTTCGACGGGGTTGACACCGAGGAGGGCTACTCAAAGTTGCATACTTTTGGAATGTATAACGGCATGCCGTTTTTGATTTCAGTCTGAAGTTTTGCGTACTTTTGCCGACCGCTACGGGGAGTGAGCGTGTTTTGTCTCCGGGGACGGATGTGGTGTTGGACGTGGCCCGGGTGGCGGCGAATGAGCAATCGCCGGCTCTCCTGCCTGCGTTGTACCCTGGTTCGGAGGCAACGGACCCGCGGCCATACGCCTCGTTGGATGCTATGTGGCGGGCGTTTAGGGACAAAGCGCATGATAAGACACCAGCCGTCAAAAGCGAAACATTTTTTTTCTATCCCTGTTTCTTCGACGGGAGCGCAGTCATCCGCCCCGTGGGGCCCCCGGCCCGCCGATCATGGGCGCGGTCAGGGCCGAGTGCCGTCCCAGTCGCTTTCGTGGCAGACGGGATCGAGCCATTATTCAACTGTCATTCCCATCGATGATTCATCGGACCCTTAGCTTGACCACACATCGAATTGCTTGCCACTCAAAGAGCAACATTGTGCAGAAGGTTTCGCCGTTATCGCCTCGTTTAAGACAGACGACCCTCTCCTTTGAAGCGGCCTCCTTTCACCTCGCGCTGATGCCCTCCGAGAAAACCGGGGGCTTTGCCTCAACTGCCACGAAGACAGCTATTCCTTTAAGCATTGTAGGCATCCTTTTATTAATGCGAGTGGTTGTTTGAACCCTGAACTTGGCCAACTTGTCGACGATGACGCACACAGACGCTGGCAAATACGCGTGGTCTACTACCGCCGAGACGACCAATCGTCTCGCCCGAACAGCCACAAGAAAACTCGTCGCTATTTTTCAGGTCAATTGCGAGGGTACCACCAGGATCAAGGCCAGGTAAACTGTCACAACGACACCACATGCACGTGGGATTACCATGGTGGTATCCTACGCTCGTCCACCTATTCTGTCCCCGCTCCTGCTCCTCGAATGCGCTTCGGAACCGCCCACAAATCGAGCGAAAATACACTCGTGCGCCAACCTGGCACATTCCGTGACGGCAATCGACAGCTCGACGGCGGTACAGCATCGTCGACAACACCGTCGGGGGGCACCTATTTTGGTTTCAGAAGATGCTCGTGTTCTGTTGCTAGCCTGTCCAGCAACGCAGCACAGATTGCCTCTGTCAAGAGCCCACGGCCTCCTACGCCGTCTGCGGACGATTCTTACATCGCAGTACCTGCGGAAGTAGCGCTGCAATCGTGGTTTGCTCCAGCCAGGTAATAATTTTTCTTTCTTTTTGTTTCGACGGTGAGAACGCGCGCTTCCAGCGACGTTCCCCTCAGTCATGGTCTGAGTTGGGCGACGGGAACCGCGCCTCCTGCGCTGTCTCCCTCAGCCGCGGCATAAAGTCAGCAATGGGGATATGCGCTCCAAACGCCGCCCCCGTCAACCATGGCACGGGAGCCTGTGCTTTGCGCGCTCCCCCCCCAGGCACGCGTCGCGTAACAATGTAGCTGCGGTGACGGCGCGTCGTCTTTTTACGCGTACGTGTTCATCCCCCCATCTCCCTGACCAGGCGGTGGCGGTCGGTTTGAGGTGTGGGACGTTCAACCTTCGAAACACTTTTTCTGCCCTCGAGGGGGCGGTCGATTTGAGGTGTGGGAAGGCTAACACTAAAACACGGAGATCTTTTGCTTGGCTCGATCGCGATAACAGCGGGTGCTCTGTTATTGTTTTTGTCAAGGAGGAGTTGACAAGATTGGCTACCTCGCCTCCCTTCTCCAAGAGGCATAACGGTAAAGAGCCCCTCGGGTAAAAACAATATTTCCACGTCCCCGAGCCCCGCTCCAGAAGACGCCCATAGGGTCTAAGAACCCTGCTTCGCCTTTTCACAAGCTAACCCACGTGTTTCAGGCAATGCCTGCCCCAGTAGCACATGAAAAATATCCGACTCTGCACAACGGGTCAGTGGTGCCGGCACGGCCTTCAGCCTGATTGATCAGCTGGACGCTATTCCCGTAAATTTACGAATTAATCGCGCCTCTCGTCCAGCAGAAACAGCACAGAGCCCCTGCCCCTTCGTGCGCAGTTAGAGCAGTTTTCTAGCGATTATAGGCCAAAGAGCGAAGAGGCCACAGCGTGAGAAACCGTGGGTTCGGACTCGCGTCGTGCTCCAGAGACCTGGTGTTTCTGACGGGGACACTACAGGCCCGAAGAGCAGAGGACTGGTGTTCCCAGAGGGGGACATTGCAGACCCAAATGTCCAACAAGGCTACCGACGGGTCGGCACCGTCGGTGTTGGACTATTTTTGGGGTGCAGCGAAAGCGCCTTTTTTCGAGTTTTCGCCAACGAGTGACGAGGATCCGAGGCGAGAAAAAGGAGGTTCGAACTCGCATCTTGCTCTCGAGGCCTGGTGCTCCCGCAAGGGGACACTACAGGCACGAAGAGCCGAGGACTGGTGTTTCCAGAAGGGGACATTTAAGACCCACACATGTCCAACGATGCTACCAACGGCTTGGCACCGTAGGTGTTTGATATTTTTCGGGCGCAGTTAGATCGGATTCTCGCGCTATTCCGCCAACGAGCGAAGAAATACCCGAGGCTAGATACCACGGGTTCGGATTCGCGTCGTGCTCCCGAGGCCTGGTGTTCCCGGACGGGGACAATGCAGGCCCAATTTCCAACACGGCTTTTGGCCATTCTCTTGAAACCTCCACAGGCAAAGTGGTGTTATTCTGGCAGCCCCCATTTTTTTTGCGACGTGGATCCCTTCGTCGTTTGCCGTGGACGACGTGCCATACTCTTGCGCGGAGCAATACATGATGGACGAAGACCAAGCATTTCAAAGATCGAGCAGTGGGGCTCATTATGTCGTCGCCTGTTCCAAGCACACGCAAACGCATCCGTCCAGGCGTGCGTAATTCGACTCCGGCCTTGGAGACAAGTAGAAGCAAAACGCCGTGTTATCTGGCACCTACACCGAATTCACGCATAATCCAGCCATAAAGAAATCACTGTTTGAGCTCTGACAACAAGCTTTGGGCTGAATCCAGCCCTCTGGACCCAGTGTGGGGCATTGGTCTCCGGGCGGATGGTTCCAGGGCCAACAACCCATGCCACGGGAGAGGAAAAACTTGCTCATTGAGGCTCATTCTGCCTTTCGCGAAGCTATTCGCGAAAGTGATACCGGGTCAGCGCACCCCGCCTCCCTTAGTCGGTTCCGCACCTGCACTGCCAATGCAAGAACCAAGAAATCTTGTCCGCGCCCCGATCGGGTCGTTAAAGGCAGCCAGCGCTGGCAAAATTTTCCCTTCGGCGTTTCAGACCTTTTTCTCAGCGGCGTTGGCCAATTAAACGCCGTGGAGTTTTGTAAATAGCTTCTGGCGTCGGCCCTGACTTTGCGCTGTCAGAACACGGCCCCTGTTTCGTCGAGGGTACTGTGACGCTGGACGACGTTTCGTTCACTATGAAAATCGCGTAAATCAGTCGAGCAATGCTCGACTCGGAGAGGCGCTGGACTCCTCTAGATTTGGGGACCGGAAGCATTGTTTGGGCTCCCAAACTCCTCCGAGGGTACTGTGGAGAACAATGTTTCGCATATCCTCCGGCCACAAGACACAGAAGAGCACTGGTAAAGTGGGGACCCTCAATGCAGGTGTCCAGCGGTAGCTTGAGTTGTCACCGCGTTTGATTGCACACTCGAGTACCCCAAAGGCAGCGCCAACTGCATCGCCGATTTTTCTGGCCCGTTTTCCAGAGCCTGGTACAGAGTACGACCGCAGTGGCTTGACAAACTTCAACCCCGAGAGGTTGACAAGCGCCAACCCCGTTGAAGGAAGCAGTGTGTAACTCCTACGGACCAGCGGGCTGCGCGCTCCCTCCTCGCCAATCTGAGGGGTCGGTTTGGGTGGACTCGCGCCCCTCGCCAAAAGCACTGTCTTGGGTGCGCTCGTGCCCCACACCGAAATAACTGCTTTGGGTGGACTCGAACCCCTCGCCGAAAGCACTGTCTTGAGTGGGCTCGTGCCCCGCACTGAACATGCTGCCTTGGGTGGGTTCCTTCTCACCTTTACCGCATTCAACGAATTTCGCACACACGAGCCACGTAAAAGGATTGACGGCCTTTCTGCTTCCCCGGGGAGATTCGTCGCTCGTGTTCCTGCCTTCGTCGCCACTACCGAAGGTTTTACCGGCCACGGGTCGATTTCGCCTGCCGCTGACACCGTTTTCGCTTCGGTTTCTGCCATACCCATCGAGGGCGCACGGGCTCCGTAGAAGCCCTGGCTGCATTGACGCCCATCGCACAGCCGACTTATATATCCTGGAGGTCTACGCAGTAGACGGCCCCCGCCACGACCACCGGTTCGACTGTGTCCGTCTCCGCCTTACTTAGCAATCCAGCCCCCCCGTCGTCGACGATGCGCCGCCAAACAGCGACAGCAACGGGTAATGCACCCCGCTGTAGATTATGGATTCAGGCCCGGCGGGGCCTCTCGGCCATGTTCCAGACGAGGTACAACCCCGCCGCGAGACCCACGGCCGCGACCCCTGCTCTTGCCGACTTGCCGGTCCACACGGTGCCACTACCGTCCGACCGAAACCATGCAGAGCCTATATGGGAACTTCGCTCCGACGGCTCACGCCTTCTCCTGGTGACACGCCGACTGCACATACAAGGTCGGACGTCCTCGGCTACGCTGCTGAATTCTGATTCAGTCGCGCGCTAATCGCATGACGATTGGAAGCGAGAGCAGCACGCTGCGACGACGGGCCACTCCATGATGCGTTACGTCTCTATCGGTCGGCCATCGGTCCTGCCGCCCGACGTTTTATCGTGCTATCTCTCGCAAAAGGGTCCATCCCTCTCAGACACGAAGGAGCTGACGGGTAAGGGTCGACTACATACAACCGACGACGACATCGTCCTACTCATCCGTAACCCGACACTGCCTCAAACAAGGTCTGACAAACCCAACTCTGTGAGGCGAGCTGCTCGCTTGCTAAATGACGAGCCAGTTCGCACCTACGTTCCCCTGCTCATGCGCCCTTGGATCATGCAAGCGTGTCACTCTACGGCCTCTTGTCACCTTGGCACCACGCGCACGTTGCGCATGCTGGAGCAGTTTTATTGGTGGATTGCCATGAATGTTTGCACCCGGAAGTGGCTTCGCCACTGCTTGAAGTGCCAAGCGCGGAAAACTCCACGGCTGACTGTCTGCTGGCCCATCATCACAATGTTTCCGCCGAAAGGCCCAGGTGTCGTTGTCAGTGTTGACTACTTCGGCCCCTTTCCGGTCACACCACGAGGCAACGCCTACGTCCTACTGTTCACCGATTGCTTCAGTCGTCGGGCCGACATGTTCCCCGTCAATGCCGCTGAGTTCACCGCGGAGAGTACAGCCAATATTTTAGTGAATCAATACATTCCCTTGTGGGGGTGCCCGCGCACCGTACTCTCGGACAACGGACTGCATTGCTGCGCTAAGCTTTCACAAGCTGAATGTCAGCTGTTGGGTGCACACAAGTGCTACAAGCTCCTATCATCCGACCTGTAACGGGGGCGTTGAGCGGGGAAATCACACTATGGCCCAAGTGCTGGCTATGGTCGTCAACGAGCGACAAGACGATTGGGACTTGCATCTGCCCCACATAGAATTCGCTTACAACAATTCCGTCAGCGTGGCGACGGGTCTCGCACCAAACGAGGTCATATGCAGGCGCCCACGGCTCCACCGAATGGTTTTCGATCGCACTGGTGTCGTGGGACACCAGCGACTGGCCCCAGATCACCTGGCGTATTGCGACTTGGCCATCGACCGGCAAAAGCGCGCGATCGACCTTGTCCGCGCACCTCACGCCGTCACCGCTTCCCGTGTTAACCACATAAACTCCGCCCTCGCCGACGCGCTGCGTCCAGCACCTAACTTCGCTATGGTGGATGGGCATGGGTACAAAATTGTGGCTCTACCATCCGCTAGGGTGTGAAGGCGAACACCGACGTCAAGGTACTCAAGGCCAAACTCGCGCTTAACTGAACGGGCCCGTACAAGGTCCTGGCCGTCGGTCTCTGGTCCGCCGCCGAGACCCCGGACGGTTCGCCGCTCGGGAAGAACCTCTTCTATTGTGATCTCCCTTCTGACCTGCCCGGTTCAGACGCTCGTCGGCGTGTGGTCAACGAGCGCTGCAAACCCTGTGCCAACCCCCACGACAGCGGGGACATCCCCAAATACCCACCGGCGGGGCTGACGCAGTACGTGCTCAACAATTTTTCCAAGAAGTCCCCGCCGTACCACGTCACTCAGGACGACGTACTCCCCTCCAACGGCTGAAGGTGGAGCAGATCACTCGGCATCAGTCGGTACGGGGGGGAGGAGGCGCCATCGCGGTGCTACACAAGCCGCATTGGGCGAGACTCTCCGAATCTTCTTGGGAGCAGGAAATGGACCTCCACCTCTCCCGCTCCCATATCTTGCGTTACTGGGCTGGAACGCCGGACCAGCACCGCCAATGCAACCGCCTGTACCGCCGAATGCGGATCGGGGCGGCACAGCGTGAGCTCTCCCGCAACAACGGGAAACGTTTCCTAGCACCGGGCTACGCCTGTGTTCCCCGCGCCGATTGGCGCCGTCGCTACCACGACGCAGTACTCCCTTAAGGAGCCCACGTTTGGTACAAGGGAGACGATGGGTTATGGTGGCTCGGGTAATTCAGCGCGAGCACAAGCGAGGACACGGTATACCGGGTGCGCTTTCTGGACGACCCGGGACCAATGAAACTTCCTCTTCCCCCAGCGCGCTCCACGCCTTCGACTGAAACCGTACGAGGCTCTTGGTGCTTGCAAGTTCACATCGCCAGCGCGTTTCCTCGGCGAACCCAACGTAACATAGACGAATCTCGATGTGCAGCCGTGGCCAGACGACTTCCAAGCCGCCACCGCTCTTCCACAGTTCTTCAAATTTTGGGGTTATGAGTGTTAAATCTTTGTCGTTCGGCTGTTCGTAGTGTCCTGAGGGTCTTCGTCGGGTTTTGGGGCGGTTCTTCCATTAATTTTTAGTTCTGTCCTGCCGAACCCCCTGCTCAGTGCCGGGTCTAAGCTCGATAAAACGCCGCTATCTGGGGCTTTCGCCTTTTCGTCATTGTTCAACTTCGCCCTGCCGACGCCCCCCTCAGCCTAGAGTCGGAAGGGCAACCAGGGTACTCTGTTCGCGCGTCACGTGGTACAGGGCTATGTACGGATCTGTGTGTCATATTTGATCTTTTGTGTATTTTATTCGTTCTACTTTGTTCTTTTCGACTAAACACTTCCCCCCCTAGCGAGGCTGTAGGTGTTGCCACCTTTCATCCTGGGCATTTGTATTTACCTCGTCTAACCCCCCGCCTTGCCGATGGCCCGCGAGAGGTTTTCCGCATGACTTCTCCCTTGTGTTAGCGCCTGTGTTCCCCTCCATATCGACGAGGGCTCGCCTCGTCATAACACCTTTTCTGTGGTTGGTTTGCCGTAGAACCTTTCTTCATCCCCCCCCGCCACACCGGCAGAAAGCGGCATGCTTTTTATGGGTGACTTTTGCCTTGTTGTAGGGTCTGCGTTGCTTTCAACTGCTTTTCCTCGCGTATTCCTGGCTCCATAGCCAGACCGTTAGAGGTGTGGGAGTGGGTTTTGAGGGGCCGCATGTTCGACTCATGGTCTAGTTCGTAACACCCGAGTATCCCCGAATCTCCCATATTTCTGCATATGCGACTCATCAGGGTGGGCTAGTGTTAATATACGGCCTCGAAAGGCCTGTAATTATCCGAATTTGAGATCATTTAGATGGGTTTTGTATGATAAGGTTAGTGTTTTATATTCGGAAAAAGTTAGGAAATAGATTGGAGGCACGTGCCTCCGATCTCAGAAGCTATCCGGAGCTCGGGTGGAATAGAAGATAGCTTCGTCTCTACGAAGGAAAAGAAAGAGCGTACTCTCCGAGGACCTGCTCAATTGGCAGACCTGCAGGGGGCACTCTGCACTCTGTGTCCCAACCTACAACCTTACACGATCCAAACAACAAAAATATGAAGAAAACAATAACTCAAGATAGTCGCAGTAAGAAAGAGGTAGACACGGCCTTCCAGGTACTGCACAACCGACCAAGGTGTCTGGTTGCATCCGACAGCCGGGAGCTAACGGCGTGAACACGTGGCCGCGAGCAAACCGAGCCGTCGATGTCGAAAGAGAAGGCACAATTATGTCGTTCGACTTTCAGTTTTAGTTTGAGCTTCTCTCCATTAAGAGCACAAGCGACACCGGGCGTGTTGTGCACGGCGTGTGACTGTGCCGCGGCGGTTCTGCTATTGGAGACGGGTCGACGTGTAATGCCGCCTTGGCTCGAGAGCACAAGCGTTCCAAGGCACACCAACGGCAAAAGGCGGCGCTACAGGGGTGATCAAATTCTACAGCAGCACTGCTGGCTGCCGCATGACAATAATTGTGTTTCGATGTGGCCGGCATGGCCGAAACAAATATGACATACTATAAAGCTCGCGCCTGACCTGGAACACGTAGCACAAACCACGATGAGCTGACTTGCAGAAAATACCACGAGACTGTTCAGACCCGAATAATGGGGACTGCCTGCACGTTTCTATTCTACCCGACCTGTCATAATACATAGGGGCGAAGTGATATGCTCTTATTTTTCGGATATGTTGGAAGTCTCGCAAAGGCTGATTTCTGTAATTTCAAATTCGTACACAAGCTCGTAGACAAGTATCGGTATATATTATGTGTAACCTGCAAGAGGATCTAGAATGACGATCAATCCCTACCATATGTTTTAATGGTTCGTATCGAGGCTCCAACTCTGTAATAAGAGCTGCAGGAGTCGCACCGACGTGTCTGTGAAGGCCGTTAAAAAACAATGTTATTGATAATTATAAATCAAGAAAACTTTGGGAGTGGCGCTCATGAGGCCGAAAGGTGAACTTCAAAGTAGAACGTAGAAGGCAAGAGAAGGAAAACGAAGGAAGAATATAGAGACGTACGGATATGTAAGGATATGTACGGAGTGGTCTAGGTGGGGCTAACCCCCACCCTATCGATACGTCACAACCCCCATGCTACCTGCGGATAAAAACTCTGTGTACTGTTGTACTTACTGACATTCGGCCCCGCAGTAAAGGGTTTCGTAACATTTCCTGAAACGTCAACGTATACATATAGTGGAAAGGCAGCTACTAGCTGATTGTCCAAGGGCATGTCGTAGGCTGAACGTGCAAGCCGGCCCACGCCGCGCCGATCGTAAAATCGTCATGGGCCGGAACTGGTCGGCCCGAGAAGTTTGAAAAGGTGATGGGCCGGGCGGACCGGGAGTGTGGAAACGTGATGGGCCAGGCCGGGTCGGCTCGAGGTTTACAAATCTAATGGGCCGGCCGGGCCAGGTTGACAATTTTCAAGATGTATTCGGCCGGGCCGGGCTGCGGCCCATCATCTGAAAGTTCAATGGGTCGGGCCGGGTCGTGTCCCATCATCTGAGAATTGATGCGCCGGGCTAAGTCGAGGTCCACGATTGGAAATTACGATAGGCCGAGCCGTGTCGCGGCCCATCGACCTGAGACTTGATGGGGCGGGTCGGGCCGTGGCCTATGAGATCTCAGCTATATATAGAGCGCTTTGCCCAGCTAATGGCGTTGCCCACGTTGTTTCACGGCCCGGCCCGGGCCACGGCTCATGATGAGGAGTGCACTGGTTATACGACGATGACGACATCCACGCGGCCCACGAGACGGCCAACGAAATCCTTTTCTATTTACATCGCGGGGAAACACATGATCGGGCCCATCGACCAGCCTTTTAAATCCCAAGGCCGACCCAATACGGTGGCGGGCAGTCCCATATTAGGTTTGCATCTCATGGGCCTCCTTGCAAAGGTCATTGGCCGGGCCGGACCGTGCCGAAAGCTATAAAAATGTAATCGGCCGGGCCGGGCCGGGCCAGGAGTTTATGGAACTCAATGGGTCGGGCCGTGCTGCGGCCCATCGTCTAAACATTATTGGACCTGGTCGGCCCACGGCCCACGACATGAAAAATCGATTGGCCGGGCTACCAGCGCCAACCCATGACATGCCCTGGAATATACAACTCACCGACGGGAAGAAACACCCCGACATTCCCCGCATGTTGTATTTCTCCGCGTCTTGAATAAAATACTAGACGTACTCCGGGTAGTGCCTACAAACGAAATAGATACTAATGGACTGCAGAGTCAAATTTCCAATACGCCCCCTATGTGATTAAACATCCGTAGCCACAGGAAGTTGATGCTCACGAGAATAAACACAAATGGCACGCCATGTTCAGCCCTCTGTGTGTGCACAGCAGAAATGTGGATGTAACCATGTCACTGAGGCAATCAATACACGAATGGAACAACATGTTCAGATCTGGTATATGAACATCTGTACTATGGATGGAATCATATTACAAAATACTACATGCTGTGTTATTACAAGTGGGAAATCCTCTAGATTTAAAGCGCAAGCCGGTCTGCTGGGTGCTAAACGCGTCCTATGAATTCAGGCTTAAGTACTACACGAAACCTTTGAAGAATGGAAAATGTGGACACTGGTCCACTACAGCAAAAGTGCGTACAGTTCAGTTTTGTGTATCTTGTGTAGAAAGAAAACCTACCAATACATAGAGTATGGTAACAGACTATGGGAGTAGTCGTATCACAAAATATTTAGCCGTGTCGTTCTGTTGATCAGCGGGTTATATGCTCTAGAAAAAAAACGCGTCAGAAAGTGTCTCATGTACGGTTGCTACGGTCCCCTAGTCTAATTTGGAACAAATATCAAATTGAAGAAAGTCTAAATTGTAGACTTTGTCATTTGTTCTGCGCTATACTGCACTGCTTTGCATGTACCACTTGAAGCCTGTGAAAATGTGCTCGTAATGCTCCGGAATATTACGTTTAAGTACATTAGTACAGCATAGCTCCTGCTGCTATCGTGGACTAAAGACTACACGACATAAGGTCGTACTAGAGATTTCCCACGGTAGGGGTTTGCAAGTTGCGCAAACGGTTTCTGACCGGTTGAGCTCCAGAAGTGCGGGACTATCGGCTAGTGTGCTAGTCTTGCCAGTACATTTGTGTTAGGAATAGCGCAACGAAACGTTGGTCGGGTTGCGCAAGCGATTGTCTTCGAAGCGATGTTTCAGGTGAGATATTGAGCTCCTCATTTTCGGAGCTCAGAAAAATTGGCCGCACCCCTAACGTGGGACATCTCACTACTACTACGTTCTGACCTACTTAGAATGAAATATGCAATCGTCAAGACTTAACCGTGTTTCCAAGTTATAGATACTGTCAACACTCCGACAAGGAAGATACCTTGAAGCCAAAGAATGATCTCGAAAGTTGAAAAGTCAACTAGCGCATAGAAACGTTAGTCGGGTTCGTTTGAATACGCTTGCTGTATAACGTGTCCTGTGTAACCACGCGGCGTGCCGCTACGGCGTAGATCGAGGAGAGAAGATAAAATACTCGTACACCGGATACCAAATACACACCAGGTGGGTCAATACCCTTCTGTCAGAGACCGCACCATATAAACGACACACAGGAGGTAAGCCGCACCTGATTGTCACCGGCTGCACCACTCACATATATACGGGCAGTATCGTTATCATCAAAGGCCGGGTCGTATCATTAACATCATCGACTGCCCCGCGGGGGGGCAGCTCCACACTCCGAGGCATATACCGAATAATGCCTCGACACATAATACGAAACCCCAGAATATACGAAACCGCCAAATATCCGCGGACCCGTATCGAACAACCGCATACCACAAACAGCCCCCCTATTCGGCGCTCGATACGATAGGTCTCGAACAACTTACCACCAATTGCCAGGTAAAACGGCAAATCCCAAATTCCATAATAAATCATTGCCAAGGTAAAACGGCAAGCCCAATTCCGTCATGAAGAATTGCCAAGGTAAAACGGCAATCCCTATACCAAATCTCTCAATCTTCATTCCAGCATTGATCTCCCAATCTAACGCGAGACAGTAACTATACGGGAAGGGGAAAATCCAACAAACAAGAGTATGCCGGTAAAATCCTCAACCAAAACCAATAACACCGTCTTCACTAAAAATAGCATTCCGCCCGATAACAACGGCCCCCCTGTTGTACAAAAATATCACACCGCCCGATAACATCCGGCCCCCCTGTTGCGTACTCTGGGCGAGTAGGACAACAGAACGTGTCTGATATAGGGCATCTCAAATCGAACTATAACAGCCCCCCTGCTATTAATAGGTGCTCACCACGGGAGTATGCAAAAGGCAATGATTGCATCTGAATTTATAAGTACTAAGGATACTAGTAATTTTGGGTCCCCTGTACGTTGTGCATACTTAACCAATAGCCAACGTGTACGGCACGATTCATCAAGACCATCGGCATATCTTACTGGCGTGTTAACCTTACTCGACGCATGAGTACATCCCAATACTTTCTCCAATTCCCTAAAAATAACTTCTCCGTTCCACTCACCCAATACCCCAAAACCCGAAAAAATAAATAAATGCAAGAAATCACCACAAATTCATCACAAAGTTGCGGTGAAAACGAAACGCCTCCGTGTGCAAAGGCTTGGTGAGAAAATCAGCATGCTGCAGTGTCGACGCTACGTGGACAACCTCGAACACCCCGTTAGCAACACGTTCCCGAAGGAAGTGATGACGGACATCAATGTGCTTACTGTTGGGAGTGGTCACAGGGTTTTTCGCCAAATGTATCGCCCCCTGGTTATCTTCCTTCACCGTGGTACACCCAACATCGCGGTCCGGGAAAATAAAACTCCAGAGATACCGCATGAAAATCGTCTCGCGAAAACCCGTGGCCATCGCCACATACTCTGCCTCCGTAGACGAAAGCGTAACGGATTTCTGCGTCCTACAGTAGAACGATACACAGGCACCAGCACACATGATAACTCCACCAGAGACAGACCTTCGGTCATTGGCCTCGTGCGCATAGTCCGCGTCCACGTACAACCCCAGCTGAACTCCATCACTCAGACCCCTCTGAAAAGTAATACCGTAAGTACTCGTCGATTTGATGTACATCACGATGTGCAGCGCTGCCTGCCAATGCAATAACTTTGGCGCTGCAGAGTACCTTGCCACCGCTCGAACCGCGTTAAGGATGTCCGGGCGGGTCTGGTTCGCCAGCCACATCAAATGCCCTACCAACGACCGAAAAGGCTCATCAACGTCTGGTTCATCGTGGTCAAACACCTCAAGATTTAGGTCAACCACCGCAGGGATGCTCTTGCCGCGAGTGACACCAAACTTCGATACGGTACTTTCAGCGAAAACCTGCTGTGATATCGTCAACTTCCCTGCATCCCAGTCTCGAGAATATCGGCAACCTGCGTACCACCGCAAGTCCCCCAGGTTGTTGATAGGAACGAACTGGTTCAGGCCCTCACAAAACTTGTCACACCTACTCTTAAGCCGCATCGCAAATACGTCATCCACATGCACTACTACTACGATAGAAACGGCCCCCGCTTCCACCAAACGCATAACACACGCATCAGCCTCACACTGCTCAAAACCAAGACCCCTCATGCCGCGTACCAAGTGATGGTGCCATTGCCGCGACGCCTGCTTCAAACCATACAGGCTGCGGCACAACTTAATCACCTTACCGGACATCGACCCGCACCCCTTGGGGAGGCGCATGTAGACATCCTCACTTAGCTCTGACTGGACAAACGCCTGCTCGGCATCAAAATGGCATAAATCCAATTCCAACTCGCACGCTATGGCAGCCAGCAAACGAATACTCGCAACTGATGGGCACGGGGAATAAGTCTCGAAATAATCAACGCCTGCACGCTGCCCAAAGCCCCGCGCTACCAGCCTGGCCTTTGCCCGCACTACTCTACCAAATTCGTTGACCTTCCAAGAATAAACCCACTTAGCAGAGATTACGTTGATGCCGTTTCGTTGCTAAGTGTCACCACATCTCTTGTCCACCACAGCGCCGAACGTCCCCGCGCGGTACAGACCGTCGAATTCATTGTCCATGGCATCGAACCACACATCTCCGTGTTCATCCTCGCACGCTTCGCGATACGAGTCGGGCGTTACTAACTCACTCGCAGGGCATGAAGGCAGTTCAGGAGCGGGCATGTGCGGAGGAGACTGGTCGGCAATGATCATAGCGATATTCTCCCGCGCGGCTAGCATCGAAACGAAGCCATGCCGCGGGCCCAGGCCCCCCCGTTGTTGCGCCGCCGACCGCGTCACCGCCGGCGATACCCGCGGTTGCTGCTGCTGCTGCACCGGCACCTCCACAGAGGGTGGAGGCGCGGGCGAGGATTCCGACGGTGCAACGGTCGCGGGCGGCGCAGGGGGAATGAACACGGGCAAGGACTCCGGTGAGGCAACGGTCGCTGACGTCGGCTTCTGCTGCTGTGGTACGGACGACGCAGCAGGCAGGGGCGTGGGCGAAGACTCCGGCGTTACACCAGTCGATGGCGTCGACGGCTGGTACCACACCTCGAAGCCCCGCGACGCTTGCGATTGCTGGGCTGGGTCACTGACAGCCCCCCCCTTAGCCGGCGACGGGGACCCGGCAATCGCGGTCCCTCCACCGAACGGCGCGCGCCGATAGCCCCACGTCACATCGGTCGAGTAGCTCGCGATGCCTGATGTCGACAGCATGATCTTGCTGCAATCCGACGCGTGGTCGTTGCCGGAGTTCAGGTAGAAGCAGGGTTCCCCCTTCGGCTCTGACTTAGCCGCCCGCTTGACCTTGTGGCGTTCCGGCATCATGTATGGAAGTACGGGGCCCCTGTAAGGCCTCCCGTGGAACTTCTCGAACGAGCACATCATGCCGGCCTTTTCATCCACCCGCGCCATGAGGTTGAGCGCGTCGCACATCCACGTCCATGCTTCCGGCCACGTGCGTTCATAGTTGAGCGCCTTGGCCGGAAACTCCACACCATCGAACATGGTCTGGAACTCCAAGAACGCAGCGTGACCCCCCTCGGCAACAAGAGCTAGCTTCCGCTCCACCCGCCCGTTGCGTTTCGGGCCGTCGACGGACGTGAACTCACGGCGGATGTTGTTGTCGACCATCAGCCTTTGGAACTTGGCGTTAGTGAATTCGGAGGCGTTGTCAGTGCGAAGGCATTCCGGCTGCCCGTATTTACGGCTGCCAGGAAAGTGCGGAAACCGAGGGTGACGGTGGCCGCGCTCTTGTCCGGCAGAAATACCGGCCAGCCCATGTTGGTGGCGTCGTCGACCATCATCAAACAGTACCGAGCGCCGCCTGTTGACGTCGGCATAGGTCCTGCGAGGTCGGCGTACAGGCGCTGCATCCGCTTCTCAGCACGGCACGACGTGGACTTAGCGACGGCTTTGCGGATCCCCTTCCCCCCCGCGCACCCGTCGCAATACCCCAAACGTCCCGTCACGTTGATTCCCATTTGACGAGCAGTCTCACGTAAAACGGTATCGTGGGCGTGGCCAAGGGAACAGTGCAAGTCGGTGATGTCTATCCATCTCTGCCTACCAGGCCTTAACACTGCAGCAGTAAGTGCAGGGGGTTTCTCGTGTCTCGCTACTCGAGTGGCCTCAACGTAGTTGCCGAACTTTTCCTTGCGGAAAAACACGCGTCCATCGAGCATGTGCGCCCCTTCTTGGGCAAGGGTAATGACGTGCTCCTCTTGGATCACGTTGAATGAGCAGAGGTCGAAAGGTACGCCAGGCACAAACGCCACATTCCTCAAGGTCACTGCTACGTCTTCAGCACAATGCATCACTACATCAACGCAACCAAAAAACTCTACCTCCATCTTCTTTCCGTCACCAATGCTCAAATACTTCTCGTCGGAGGCAGGGGGTCGCTTGTTGTAAAAGAGAGCAGAATCACCAGTACAATGGATGGAAGGAGCACAATCTCCAATCAGAATCTTACTCCCAGGCCTTGTAGGCCACCCCCAACAGAAAGAGCATGCCACTTGCCTAAAGACGTTAAGTGCGCGACGAAGAGGGTGGGCCACTCGACCTGCTGTTCGCTGCTGGCCGGCGCCTGGCTGTCGATAGTCGAGGAAAGCGGCCCGCCCTCGTAGGCTCCCCCGGCTCCTCCACTTCTCGGCTTTGGCTGACCATCGTCGCCCACACCGCCCCCGTCCCAGTGTGGTTCGCCTCCGCCCGCACCGCCCCCGTCCCATTGTTGTGCGCCTCCCCCCACACCGCCCCCGTCCCATTGTTGTGCGCCTCCGCCCACACCGCCCCCGTCCCATTGTTGTGCGCCTCCGCCCACACCGCCCCCGTCCCAATGTTGTGCGCCTCCGCCCACACCGCCCCCGTCCCATTGTTGTGCGCGTCCGCCCACACCGCCCCCGTCCCATTGCTGTACGCCTCCGCCCATACCGCCCCCGTCCAATGCGTCGCCGTGAATTACGAAGCCAGTTTGGTGCTGAGGCCAAGCTCCCGGTGGTGGTGGTGGTGGTGTGCTGCTGTAGTGCTCCTGGGGGGGCGGAGGGCCGTGCGGAGGGGCCGCGACAATGTTTGCATGCATGCGGGTGGGTGGAGCAGTGCGGCATTGCCTGGCCATGTGACCGTAAGCTCCACAAGTGCTGCAGACCCCCGAAAAAGCGCTCGGCGCTCGACAAATGTGGGACTTGTGCCCGAGGGCACCACACCGACCGCACTTGTACACTTCCCCCATGGACGCTCCTGGAGGCGGAGGAGACTCCGGCTGGTACCACCCACTTCCGGTGTTACCTGCCCCACCATTGCCCCCCGGCCTCAGCTGGTGCTGGGGCTGCTGCTGCGGCTGGGGTGGGTGCTGCTTGTGCTGGTGCTGGTGCTGGTAATTATGGTCTGCACCCCTACGCTGCTGCTGTTGCCCTCCCCCCAACAGCTGCTGCTGTTGCTGCCCATACGGCCGCTGCTGCTGCTGCTGTTGCTGCCCAAACGGCCGCTGCTGCTGCTTCTGTTGCTGCCCATACGGCCGCTGCTGCTGCTGCTGTTGCTGCCCATACGGCCGCTGCTGCTGCTGCTGTTGCTGCCCAAACGGCCGCTGCTGCTGCTGCTGTTGCTGCCCATACGGCCGCTGCTGCTGCTGCTGTTGCTGCCCAAACGTCCGCTGCTGCTGCTGCTGTTGCTGCCCATACGGCCGCTGTTGTTGCTGCTGTTGCTGCCCATACGGCCGCTGCTGCTGCTGCTGTTGCTGTCCATACGGCCGCTGTTGCTGCTGCTGTTGCTGCCCGTACGGCCGCTGTTGCTGCTGCTGTTGCTGTCCATACGACCGCTGCTGCTGCTGCTGCTGCTGCTGCTGCTGCCCGGCGCCTAACCTGCCCTGAAAACCCCCACCGACGGCGAGGGCGTGGGGATCCGCCAACGGCGCAGCAGCCATTGACACGACCGCCGCTAACTTCCGCTCCTCCAACTCCTTCGTCTTGCTGTTAGCGTGGGAGGTGCGGACGATTCCCTCCATCTCCGATCGCGTGAGGCCGGGTCGAAGCAAGCTAGTGCGGTGCTCCACGTCGTAAACCTCGGACGGGAGACGACGTGTTAGTATGCGAACCACGTCGCGATCCGACTTGCGGATACCCAATGTGGACAGCACATTGAGCTTCCCCTCAGCACGGGCAAAGAACAGCTTGGGGTCCTTATCCCCCTGCATCTCTATGTTCTTGAAGTCTTTCTCGAGGTGATCTCGTTCGGCACCACCCTGCGGCTGATACCAGGCCATCACAGCCTTCCATGCTCCCTCCACCGACCCAGCGGCATGCATCCGTTCCTCCACAGGCTGTCCTTGCATGGCTTCCATGAGAAATTCCCATGCCTTCTCGCACTTCTCGACTCTCTGCTGCCCATGAAGATAGATGGATCGGTTGCGCTCCTCCATCCCTCCTAAGCCCCCGGCTATCCGAATAGGGTCGCTCGTGGGCTCAAGCGCCCCGATCAGACCCCGCGCCGTCAAGAAAGCTTGGAACCTGTGTGACCACAGGTGCAGCTGACTCCGCCCATCAAACTTGGGCACCCGCATGCTGTTTTGCGACGACAAGATGAGCGCCGGGGGGGTCTGGTGGTGACGGTTATCTGGCTCCGGCGCAGGCTGCCCAGCACTTGCCTGCTGCATGGGCCGCCCGCTCCCCCCACCGGTACCCGACTGAACCGCTGCCTCGGCGGACATCCTCAACGCTCTCTCCGCTGACAACGCCGCGTCTCGCTCAGCCACCGTCGTGTCTCTCTCAGCCAACGTCGCGTCTCGCTGAGCCAAATTAATCGACACTTCCTCCAGCTGCTTCCGAAGCAGCTCGGCCTCCTCGGCCATACCAACAACCCTTCAGCAAGCTCCGGGCCCGGAAACCCACGATTATCGTGTTTTTATACGCTTGCTGTATAACGTGTCCTGTGTAACCACGCGGCGTGCCGCTACGGCGTAGATCGAGGAGAGAAGATAAAATACTCGTACACCGGATACCAAATACACACCAGGTGGGTCAATACCCTTCTGTCAGAGACCGCACCATATTTACCACACACAGGAGGTAAGCCGCACCTGATTGTCACCGGCTGCACCACTCACATATATACGGGCAGTATCGTTATCATCAAAGGCCGGGTCGTATCATTAACATCATCGACTGCCCCGCCGGGGGGCAGCTCCACACTCCGAGGCATATACCGAAAAATGCCTCGAGATATAATACGAAACCCCAGAATATACGAAACCGCCAAATATCCGCGGACCCGTATCGAACAACCGCATACCACAAACAGGGTTGCGCAAGCGATTGTGGTCGGGTTGCGCAAGTGATTGTCGTCGAAGCGATGTTTCAGGTGAGATATTGAGCTCCTCATGTTCGGAGCTCGGAAAAAATTGCCGCAGACCTAACGTGGGACGTCTCGCTACTGCTACGTTCTCACCGACATATAATGAAATAAGCAGTCGTCCAAATTTAACACTGTTTCCAAGTGAATAAGACTGTCAATACTCCGACAAGAAAGATACCTTGAAGCCAAGAATGATCTCCAAAGTTGAAAAGTCGAGTCCAGCACGCAAATGTCATGTTTGTATGGGCTTGAATGAAAAATCTCACTTGTACGATAATGCGTGATGAAACTGGCAAACCAAGCGAAACGACTCTCAAATCATGCCGACGCTAGTGGAGTACAGCAAAGATGCGTACTGCTGTATTGGATTTTTACAGAGTTTGTCGTAGGATGTAACAGGTACATGTGTCCTACAGCAGTTGTAGAATAGAGTTCTTATACGGTAGCTCCCCCAATTTTTCTTTCACGAAATCGCCGGTTTTGCTCCCCCGTATCTCCTGGAATATTGTGCCCCTTGCCACCCCGACGTCATCGCTCGATAGTCTTTTAAAAAGAAAAAATATACACGAGGATAGCTTTTTCAAAGCATCCTTCCTCGAATCGAGCAGCCAGGAACCATTCGTTAAAGAAAATCGCTGGTTTGAGAGGGGCTATCGTATAGACTACTCAGTCAATGGTACAAGCAGTGATACCCGAACGAATGCAAATCGCTACATACTGCAAAGCAACAAAAACAAGATTGCCATAAGGAAGAATAGACAGCTTCTCTCCTACATGAAAACAAAGTTGAGCAAAGGGCAAACCTAGGTCACGCTCGCGTCGCCTTTGACGCTGCAGCTGGCGAAGGAAAATCTACGTGATCCTCGTAGCGTTTGAACAGTAGAAGACTTCTCGTTGACGGCGACGTTGCTGCCGTAGATGTGAGTGCAATATTTTGTTGATGATGATCGTGCTATCGATTATCGACCGTCCTCTCGTGATGGTCGCGCCTTTGAAATGTTTTTGGAGGGCTGATTGCCGGCTTGCTGTTGTTGTTGCTGATGTTTGATGTACCAGCGATAAAAAGCGCGTTGCAATTAAGGTGTTTCGTTTCCCTAGTCAAACGTCTGATCTCGGGTCGCCCTCATGTTGTTTTCAGCGTTGACGACAAATTGGTTGAACGCATTCGGTTTTTAGCTCGCGAATCTAGTAGATGGTGCAAAACGGGTTTATGATCCTAGCAGCCGTGTCCTGAATGATAGTCTTGGTGAGGATTTCGTCAAGCTGGGGCTGCGTTGATATGTTGTAGTTGGCGACGTTATGCTGTATCAATCTTGAACACGGGCAATACTTCCCGAGCAATCGCTGGTTGGGTAGTCTCGGTGGGATGCCTTTCATCTGAACGCTAAGCGTACTGGCCATTGGTGCGTCCCTGTCAGGACAGGGAGGACTGTCTTACGGTGGAAAGTTGGTTGGTGTGGTCTTTAGGGTGGTAGCTTCTATGGATGACGTTTATCTTATTGTGGCAGGTACTGGTGCTGTACAGGCAGTCGCTTATCATGCCTGGCAGCTGATGAAACTGATCAGTGATCTGTGACTAGTGTTGGTAAACAAACGGTGGGCGATGAGAAAAAAACTCATCACGATGCGTTCTCGATGTGATGTAGTGGTGGTCGAACGGGAAGCAGTTTGTGACATGTTATCGATGATTGGAACGTGCTGGCTTAAGCATTGTTATTTTGCCGAATCGACCGTGTTGTAGGCCAAGACCAGGACGACGGCGGTTGACGCGTTTCATCTCCCGCCAATCTATCTACGTGTTGTTGCCGTGTTTATCAAATTAGTGCAGGTCGCATTGCCCACTGTTTGAGCGGATCATACCTGCTATGCGTACATTGACACGCGCCTTCCCTATGAGTAAACAAGCTTTACGAAGGTTGGAATTTGGAGCACTTTTTCCGTGGCAATGGCCGTGTATTTCGCGGCTTTCGTGGTAGCAGCAGTATAGACGGTGCTGTACGCATGTCACCGAGATAGCAACTACGCATACCTCCACGTGTGGAAACGTGACACAACGTTGCGTGGAAAAGTAATTCTCCATTTTTCCGAGTCCGACGCGTACTCCTATCATGGAAGCGTCAAAACTGATGCTTGGGAGTTTCACTGAGTCTGACACGTACTTCTAGCGTGGAAACACCAATACAGGTGCTGAAGAAGAGGGATGCCCCGTTTGGGCTGAGGGCGATGCCACCGTCGTTAGGTCGTGTAGACGATATGCCGGCCTTGACGCATGTTGTTGTTTGTTTTCTCGTCTTACCATGACAAACTCCCGACGATAAATACTTGTGTGTTCTAAGTACTATTTGGTAGCGCCAAGACATTGTTATCTATTGACAACCTCGCTAGTATAATGATAGTGCGAAACCGGCCCTGTAAAAGCCTTCTTATCTACGTCTCGGGTAAAGCGTCAAAGCACTCTCTTTCCTCTCTCGAATGTTCCTTTTGTACCTGGCGCACTCGTATAATGCCGCTCCCGTGTCGAGGCTGATCTTGCTTCATGATGAATTTTGCAAGAGTCGTTTGTATCTGAGGCAATGCAGAGCTTTTTTCGAACGTCTCGGAAACGCCATGCGAACTCAGCGGAACGCTACTCTTTGGTGTCAGGAGATCATAACGTGAGTCTATTAACACTTTACCAGGACGCGTATCGAGTTCTAAAGCTTTGATAAGAGCCGCAGGAGTGGCACCGAAATGTCTGTGAATTTAACTTGTGACGGACAAGAAGATGAGGTAGTTGAGAAAGTGGCGCTTATGTGAACAAAAAGGGAACTTCAAGGTAGATTGTAGGGGATGAGAAGTAAAAGGAAAGCGAAGTAAATATATGTAAGGAGATATAAGGCGATGTCAGCAGCGATCGAGGTGGCGATGGCCATCATCCACTCGGTACGGCACAACTCCCACGCTACGGGCAGGTGCACTCGACGTGCTGTTGCCCAACTGCAATGTTACCTCTCGAGACCATTTTCGACTATTGTTCAACCTACGGAATGAGTCTTTTGTACCAATGTGTTATGTCTGTTTTTCATGTTGCCCGTGAACGTAAAGCTTTGCCCAACTGCAATGTTACCTCTCGATACCGTTCTCGACTATCGTTTAACCTACGGAATGAATCCTTTGTGCCAATGCGATATGTCTGTTCTTTGTTTTTCCCTCCTAATGGTCTTCTAGCAAATTCGTAAGGCATCGGTGCTAAACAAACACACTTGACAGCACTTCCACAATGCCTTGCTTGACTGGCCTGCGCGTGTGCGGGGACTGACAACCCCTTCGGAAGAGGTGCCGATAGGCGCTCTAGGCACCGACCAAGCCGATTACGTTTCGCACAGTTGCAGATCAGTAAACCGTTTGCACGGTCTCTTGCACTACTTGTTTTTTACGCGGAGGTGCATGAAAGCTTCCGTGGAAGCTTTCACGGCTTCCATGGAAGCTTCCACAGCTTCCATGAAAGCTTTCATGGAAGATATGGAGTCTTCCATGGACAAACAAATCCAGAAGATTCCATTGAAGCATTTGCGAAACGCTTCAATGGAAGCTTCCACGGAAAGAGTGGAAGATGCCTCGGACGTCACCTCCATGGAAGCTTCCACAACTTCCACGAAAAATTCCACGGAAGCTTCCACGAACGCTTCCACGGGAGCTCCTACCAAAGTGTCCACGAAAGCATTTCCACGGAATTTGAAGTTCCACTTCCATGGACATTTCCGCATCTACCACGGAAGCTCAGCGGCTTCCACGAAAGCTGCCAGGAAATATTTGATGAAATCTTTCGAAGAAAGATTTTGGTGAAAACATTGAAAGCACGATTTTGGTGAATCCTTTGGAAGTAGCTTCCACGAAATATTTGAAGCTACTTACCACGGAAGTTTAGGTTATACTTCCATGGAATCTTTCGCACCGTCCAGGGAAGCTCGGCGGCTTCCACGACAGCTCCCACGGAACCCCACTCCCATGGTTTCATCAATGTTCACTTTTAAGAAGTAATTCATCCATGAGAGAGGATTACATTTTACTTACATGTCAAATTGTCATGGAAGCAAAACGTATACTTCCGTAGAAGTGGCGTCCACGAAAGCTTCCATGAACTCTTACGTGAAAGCTGCTTTCATGGAAGCTGTCGCTTTTATTCCACGAAAGACTTCATCAGCATTTTGACGGCGGCTGGCATGAAACCTTCTTTCCAAGTTACCTCCTTGGAGGTTTGGACGGACGCTCGTGGAAACATTTTTTTCACGGAAGCTATTTTCATGGAAGATACGTTCATGAGCGTTTGGATGAGGTCTTTCATAAACAATTTCATGAAGTTCAAGCGGAAACAGCTTCCCGCCTTCGTATTCCTCCGTCGAATCTGCCGTTCAAACTGCCGCACATTCGGCGAAATGGGACCCGATCTTCTTTTCGCGGAAGCTTCCATGATAGCAGCTTCCATGATAGCAGCTTCCATGGTAGCAGCTTCCATGGACGCCTCCGTGGAAGTCGTAGTTATGGTACCGCATCACCATGGCCATTCCTACGGGAGGAAGGTCCTTCAACCGAAGCTTTCGGAATCCACCATCGTTGGCCTACGCCCGTGAAGGAGGTACGAGGAATTTCACGATAGACCTTCCGTGTTACCAAGTACCAAACACGCCCTCACGGCCCGACGCGCACGTCCTTCCAAGGAAACTTTGATATCGCTTGTATTTCACGCTCTGCAGCCTAAACCGACCAAGCGAGGTAAGACGGCGCCGTCCTTGTAGTCCCCGCAGCTATGGTCCCTGGGAAAGGCAGTAAACGTTTCGCTTAACGCGACGTATACAAAAAGAAGGGCACCACATTTAATCGCAGCATATAACGTAATTTCTAAAATATTCCCCTTCGGAGGAACAGTCACGTAAGAGGTTGGTGCTTTTGCACTTTGCACCCCCTTGCGTTCGCTCGTATCCTAACGGTAGAGTATGCACATATACTGCAATTCAATTTATTCGGGTGTATCGGAAGTGAAGGTACTGCTGTGTACGGCCAGCCCTGATAAAATATGCCGATTCTGCGGTAGTAGCTTACCTGGTACTACTACTGTTCTGCGCACATACGTTCACCGAGGCTATGGAGTAGCTGCGACTTTTATGTACCCGGTGTATAATAGGCTTTCGGGTGTAGCTTTAAACTGCTGTTTGTTGTTGTGCTGAGCACATTTGATGCGCATACAACAGTCAACCACAAACTACCACCAACATGCTGTGCTGTAACCAACCAAAGACATCTACCGCCACGGACACCAAGCAGTCAACAGCAGCAGCATTATCCTGCGCACTCCTGGTGGTGTGTGGGATTGATAACAGGCACGAGAGTAGAAACGTATTCACGGCGGTGATGTCCGTCGGAGATGGGTTCAATCCTTTGAAGTTCCTCTGCGTGGCGATCGCCCTCTGTTTTTATTGACATGTGTAATAGAAAAAAATGAAAACCGATCACTTTGAATCCACATTGTTTGGGAAGTACGATGACCGATAGGTAGCTGCCCATGCGCAATAATTTGCTGGTAAATTTTGATGTGCGAAGAGCCGTTTTGATACATTCGAAGCTGCAACTTTATCGAGTGACCCAGGTCATCGTCTTGGCGAGCCGACACCTCGCGCGGCCGCAACAACTCGAGAGGCGCAAACCCCGACCGCATTACAATACAGAATAATATCACAGTACTTTGTATTGGAAACCCTCCCGCGGCCACCGTATTATGTATTCTGGACAACCTACATCATCAGCGTTTTGCTTTCGCAGCACTTTTCGTTTTGTAAGCAACAACAAACGTATCGGAACAACAAACTATGCGACTTCGCGCGATGAAAAAACAGCAGAGCTGTAACAGACACAACCCAAGCACTTTACGCAGAGGCAGCTGGGGCAGCAGAACGAGCCACGGGCACATGTGGTTCATCCTCGGAGGAGCTTCGCCCCGACGAGTACTGTTAGTGTCGGCCAAGGTAAGATTTTGCCCGAGGGCACAATTCTACCAGTCAGTAGTGCACTGACAGAGCGCCGGCTGCTGCGATGCATCTGGCACGAGTGAGGTCTACACGCCAACACAAATCGAACCGCATTCCAGCATCGGCACAACCAGAGAAACATACAGACCGACCATGGGTGGCAGTGCTCCACACACGGGCATTCAGGTGATGCCACAAGAGGGGTCGGAGTAGTATTGTATTGAAAGTGTTTTTCTGCACGCTGCACTGTGCTCTCCCTGCAGGCTGTCGCAGAGGTTCGTTGCAGACAGAGTCACTTGCGGGTGGTCACGCAAAAGGTCAAGGTTCGTAGGTCTGACACATACTTGATAATAATATGCAAGATGCACCTTGTCCATCTTAATCTAAAATTTTGACTGTTACACAAAAGGACAGTAGCTGTGCCCCAACCTGCAACGAAACACCAGCTGCGACGTCGAATACTATGCGAAAAGCCCACAAGCACGCATAGAAGTCATATGGATCAGCGACGAAAACATGAAACGCCCTTCAGCAAGTAACAACATTATTTAAGGCCCGCCAGCAAGCACGGAAGCGTTACCGGCCAGCTGCATCGAGTAAATACTATATTCTGTCTTATATGATGAGGTATTTGGTATATGTCGTGTTTAATGTGCCCGCTCGTGTGCTGTATGTTGAGCTCCGAGCCCCAACTCGTGTGTAAGTGCGGATACTGCGCGGATGAAACCCCATGTTCCTCAGCGTCGATTTCGGCGTAATATGATGCCTCCAACCTGACGCCCCCCCGCCCGCCACCGACACCACCAGATCAAAATCGAGATCGTACTACCGGTGACAATGGAAACGCGATACTGCTAAGTTTCTTTTCCAAAATCTTCAAAGAAGATATCTGTGGAAGATACCTTCGTGCCGCTCTTGTCGTGAAAACGGAACGGAAGGACATTTTTCCGCCTATTTTCCACACATCGCCCAAACGTGTGTTTCTATCAGACGCCTGGCTCGCGCCAGCCTCACATCACGGCCGCGTTGTAAATGCTGTGACGAGAGTGTGAGTCAGAGCGCATCAACGGCGCGCCCCGTTGACATTCCATGGCGCGATATTGCTCGTTTCGTCCATCGGTGTTTGTCGTAGACGAGAATTCTCGCCGTCTCGAACTATCATTTAACTGGTAATTCGTGCGGCCGATTAGGACCAACATGTACCCAAGGTGTTTTTGTTCGCTTTTTTTATTTAAGTTTGGAACTTGTTTGTTGAACATCAGCGGTCATGTGTGAACCTCGTCCTCGCTCTGTTGATGGCTCAGGCTCCGCTGGGAAGTAACGTTTGACGTGGTTACGCCGCGCCGGATGCTATGCAAACATACCCTAACCTAGGTTGTACACGTTACCGGCGAAGGTATGGGCGTTCCGAGCGCTAAAACCTCCCCGGTACAAGCGGCTCGTGTGCCTCACTCCTGAACGACCCCCGTTGTGCGACCTGTCGACGGCGAGTGGTGGGTCCGTGTGTACGACACCGCTAACGGGAGACGAGACCGGACATCGAATACTACCCATTTAGGTCACAGATGCTACAATTTGTTCACCGCGAAGCACGCCACACCCAGAGAGTAAAATTAAACCCTTGTCCGCTCGTCCGCCCTTCCACACGCCCCACCCCACTCTCCAACCCTCCTCCCGCCCTCTCCCCGAGAATCATCAACGTACCGCTTCCTGATCATAACACTCGCCAGCTCCCTACGATCAATGTTACTTGGGCCCCCACCCCGCCCCCACACTCGGAGGAAGAAGTTTTCCGCCTCCAATGCCTAATAGTGGAAGTTTGATTTTTGTCAAGCACGGTCCTAGCCAAGAGACACTCGTTTCTCACCCAAACGCACTGGTAAAGGAAGAACTCCGCCAGCACTCGAGGCATCTGCTTAACAATATGCCGGAACCCTGACAAAAGTGAGTAACAAGCACGGCGCAGATTACGGCGTCGTCATCTTGACAAACATTTTGCAATCGCCTGTTAACTCCTTCGGGTAATAAGGTCGCGTCTGTGTCACTAAAACGGTGGAGGCGTATGGCCATGTCGTTGCACGTCGCATATCACCGCCGTCGGCGAGGTACCTACTGAGGATCGCGAATCTACAGTAGGAACAAGGAGCCATGTTGTTCAGTCTGCTGTTCTCCCAACGAAACTCTAGCCTTCGTGCAGACGTGATCAAGACGTATTGCGGAACGTTCGGAGCCTATGTCGACCGACTTCGCGCCTTTAACGACTGAAGCGACCTCTTTGTCAAGAGTAAAAAATGAGGCATTGCGTGGAGCAGGCATACCGTAGATCCACGAATTGCTGCTTTTCGCCATGGAACTCTTCCACAACAAGAATTCGTTGCCGCCATCGTCAACCCTCCATAGCGTCGGATCATCCCGCTCCTCGGGAGAGCGAAAAACGGCGCAGTCCGCCTTCGAATGCCCCCAGAAAAGGAACCTGAATTGTGGCGTGTTTTCCGCCAAGGTGCAAGAGACGCACGCGTCGCGGAATGTTAGGCTCCGGGTCGAATTCACGTTTGTAGAAGCCGTTAAATGTGGGTATACCTTGCCCTTTATAGGCGTCTCATTCTCGCTGACCGGTGAATGCTTGTGTTGAGGACGCCAACGGATATGCCCACTTCGAGTCCGTCAATAACTGACCTCACGTCGAAGCCAACCGACATCGTGGGTAATGTGGGGGCGAAGAGCTATGTCGAGACGATGTTCGTCGTCACGACGCACGTCGGACCCATTCCCAACCTTTGTATCGCAAGTGATGAAGACCATATTTACCTACAACGAAGGGCTTGGCTAGGTCGGGGTATAACGATGTTGCCTGTCGACGAATTGACGAGTTCCCAGCCAGGAGTCGTATGGATGATTGATAACGTAGCGCCGTAGAGCACAGACCTTGTCGTAGAAGATCGATTCCGACCGGCTGGCGGCGTCGTCCCAGATTGAGTCCAGAAAACCGGCCACGACCTCCATTCCCTCGTGTTCCCACAACGGATACAACCCGTCGATGATGCCGCAGTTCAGAGTCGATATGAAGTGACCGTGCGTGTGATAGGTCGAAAACAGAAGCCGGAGTTGTCGTTCTTCGTCGGGATTGGCTCCGCGTGAGATGACGGCATTTCCAGCATCACCGTCGGCTGGGTAAGTGACCACGACCTGTGATGCAGCGCCGGCAAGGGCACGGAAGAGGACGTGTCAGTAGTGCAAACAATACGTACAAGAGAGAGGAACGCTCGCATGGTGCGATCGACAATTGGTGACTCGAATGGCACGCGACAATAGCTACATTGCTGGACTTCAACGGCTACTCGGGCGCTGAAGTTGGCGTATTTTGCTTGACGGTAGGTACGGATGGCATGACGTCGAACCTGCGCCTGCGCAAATATGATGAAATATATGGTTAAATGTACGTGACATTTTCTTCCTTACGATACCGCGACGAGGCCTTTGTTATTCTGTTTCGACGCATGAAGGTCGACAAACGTTTCTTGTGAACACAAAATGTCGTGGGTCGTGAGATGAAGTTTGTAGGCGTGGGATGTGTGGGTAGCGTTGTTATCGTCGTGCGTGTTGACCATTCTATGGTCGTGCAGCTTCCGTTGTATCATTGACCTAGGTTTCTGTTTCGCAATATGTTGCACGTCATGGACAGGTCTACTTCGCGGGTGGCAGATGCACCATTCCCGGCAAAGAACACGCGCGCCCGTGACCCTAATCCCGAGATATGAAAGTGTGGCCAAAGAACGTCGTGGTGGGTAAGTGGTCGTTGGGATGGTCTTCATTTGCAATCATAGCTATAATCGTACCAACTTACCCCGTTTTGGCAACGAGCTCTGGCGAGTGGACCATTTCAACCGCAAAAACCACCCGTGCCACGTTGGCTTCCTCGAGGCCTCCTTCGTGGTCGTACCTCGGTCACTGTTGTTTTGCGTTGCCTAAACACATATTAGGAACTGTCAGTGCATTTTGGCAGAAGGAACTATGATGTAGCATGCCGGTACCGGTGCCATGAAATGAGATGGGCACACTACCAATTACGCACACACGTCGGGCGAACGATGCCCAGGTGTACACCGTGAAAAGCGTGGACCACGCCCTGTCTGTGGCTCGTTGCTGTGTAGCACTACCAAAAACAGCGGCAGGAGCCGGAACGGGGACTGTTCGACAGTTAGGCGGGGCTTTCACGTTGACAGTCCACAACTAGGACCGTACAACCTCGTCACGTCTTGTAGTGGAAAATATTATATTGCCTGGCGCGAAACGAAAAACCATCGAGGTTGAGGTCGTCATGGTGTTCGAATGATCTCACGTTTATAGGGGGCGTGCCAACCTTCCATCCGGAGTCGTTTCAATTTCAATTCGTCACAAGTTCAGTGGGTGCGGCAGGCTTCAGAGCATTAAATGTTATGATTGAAACCGTCTTGAAAAGCGGGTGGAGGTTGGGCTGGCTGCATGCACCGCACGAAGTACTTACCCTTCGTAATGAATGTTTTTCGACGTTGACCTGAAGCCTGACTACGGGCTTGATAGCTGGGGGTTATCGAAAAAGAAACGAGTGCGATGGAGCTAGCGGACCGTTAGATAGGCCGGTACGGACGCGTATGGTTTGGAGAGAACAACAACAAGTATTTTTAGAAAATTCGACGACCTCCAAAGCACGCAAAGAAGCACAAAAAAGCGCTGGAAAGAGAAGATGGGCGTCTCTTCCTAGCATGGCTCACGCCGACCACCATGAAGAGGGGCAAACGCCCATTCGTTCGCTACCACATAGTCTTGTAAGGCTCCTTGTAAGGCCCGTGGTTCCTTCAATTTCCTTGAGATAACTCGGAGCCTACTCGATTTTTGAAGACGCCAAAATTCGATCCCACGGTTAGCCTTCATCACGAAGTAGACCTGGTAGCTGGTTTTTCGTTCTCGACCACCATGTTATGCCTAATCGAAACTGTCATTGCCAATCTGTGGGGCGCGAGACGTGCTCGAGAGGGATGCCAGCGGCGTAAGTGTGTTCGACCCAAAGTAGCAGTCGACAAGCCGGGGCGCAAACAATTTTGTGGCTACTCGGACAGAACTTGCCAAGTAAGTATCCGACACTGTGGAGGGCACGAAGCCGAAGCCAAGCAGAAGTCTAGCACGACCAAACACATGAACGTTCATAGCAGGCACCCACAGCTGTAGCAGACACCCACATTAGGAGCCTGAGAGGAGCACGACAGCAACGAGGCAGCAGACGGGCAAACTCCGAGAAAGACGCTACGAGGATGGAGGTGTCTCCCACGGGACACAGGCATAGTGAGGGTTTGGTGTAGGCGGTGTGGGTGGGTGGGTGTGCGCTGAAGGCTTGAGGATGAAAGTCAGTTTTTCGTGGCAATTTGAAAGTTAAGGTTTCTTGGAGAAAGCGGTGTTTTTCATAAGGGTATTTCTTTTCGAAGCCCAGGTAAAAAATATGTGCGATATGCTTCGTAAAACGTAGGCGAGGACAATCTAAAGCATGGCACGACCTAACATACGAGGGTTCAACCAAACACCCACGGAAGTCGCAAGAGGGGAGCGGCGACAGCAGCGAGGCAGCAGCCGCAGGAGAATGAGGTGTGCGCCGTGTGACAAAGAAGTGGGAGGACACCGTCTAAAGCGCTAAGTAGAGTCTGCTGTACACGAGTGCCGCTGCAGCAGAGACAGCAGCCAATATGATAATGTGTTGGAATTACATGTGTGCAGCGGACGCACTGCAGAAGGCGAACGGAGGCACGGATGGAGGTTATTGGGTGCACGAGCGCAACATCAAAGCCTCGTACAGCAGTGCGGCAGTAGGACCGAAGGCGGGGTTCTGTGGGGTGTAGTCAAGAAACGGAGACCTATTCCCCCCAACCGCAGCGGTGTAGTAAGTTAGGTGGGCAGAGCAGCCGAACAGTGCTAGGATGCAAATAGCAGTGTACGGGGCGGACGACGCGACCCCCCTCCCCCCCCCGCCCCCCACCCCCCACGACGGACGTTTACGTGTCACGGGCCTCTTGTCTGAGGTGCCTCTCGCCGCGGAGGATACCGACGCCCCCGATGATGATGTGGACGACGACGATGCACCCATGCAGGGATTCCGGCGTTGCCTGCAGGCAATTACAAGCGGTAAAACCGCACGGAAGCTTAGGCATTGGATGACGGTATACTATGTGCTTAAAGTCTCGCGTAAGGAGGGGAACAGGAAGGGAATGGCCAGACCCCTAAACGGAAAGCTGGTACAAATAATTCCGCCGATCGTGCCTGGGTTCCCGATGCCTGGGTTCCCGATGCCCACGACGACCAGGTACGACTTCGAGGTTCCCCTCCATCGCTTCACAGCACTCACGAGAAGAGCAACATGTTCGACTTTTGTACTTGGTTGGCGTAGTTGGCGAGCGTCAGCTGCTGCGAGGTAGGGTAGATACGAAGGGGTTACTTACCGATGACTTTTAGTGGCAAGGTAACGAGGTTGGGGTAACTTCATTGTCAACAACCTGGTGAAAGGTAACCAGGTAAACGAACGCACGGACGATTACTTTTGAAACATATAAATTGCTCCAACATCGATCCTGGCAGGGCAACGGTTGCACCACAAGACACACCACATAGTCGTGTGCGTGGAAGTGGCCATGATGCTTAAAAGGTCCCCTATCCCTTTCCCCGGCTCGCCTTGGGAGTGGGAATTTGTTCGTAACAAGGGAGGGGGGGGGGCGGGCAAGGGCTATCCCGATTCGCGCATGCTCTAACCACGTCGACCATGATTAAAATCGTGACGGACGCTTTCTCACGAACTATGCTTTCGTCGTCCACGTCTTGCCCGGTGTGATACCGCTTTTCAGGTGGCGTCAAATGTTAAAAGACTTGGACGCGTGCCACCGCGAAGACCGTTGCAAGGGGTCTAACCCCGTGTAGGCCGCGGCCACGAAACAACGCAGCCTCCTGTTGCAAAACGGCGGAAGGGATTGACTGTTGATGGGGAGGCCTCCACGCTTACCGCACGCTATAATTGTTCGCATTGCCTTGGGCCGGTCGCCCCGATCGTCTAGTGGTTACCCAAGAGTATTACTAGCGTTAGTCCTTGAGTCCGATTCCCACTGTGGTGACATTTTTGCTTTGTAAACCAACAAAAATAGAAGGATCAACTGGTGAGAGCACCGATTAATATAAACGTGGGTAGGTACAATTCGACCCGAGTCGACGACGGAAGAAAATTCTTAATTCTTCTTACGATAAAAGTGAAGGCACGTACCGCAGTGAGGAGGGGGAGGAAGGCCCTCTACGTGACCTCTGATCTGAGTTACAAGTGGGAGGGAGTGCGAGAGTAATGCGAGGACAATAACTAGGATGAAGATCAACAACAAACGCACCAAAAGCCTCGTGCTGCTCTTGTGTGGTCAACCGACAGAGAGTGCTGGGTGTATGAGTTTGGCCGTGTTATGGGGAACCCTGTGATTCTGTTGGTGGGAGATCGACCGTTCAGCACTCTTTGCGCGTACGTCGCAATGGGGATGGAGACAGAGAGTTGCGGGGCGTGTCAGGTGTACAAAGCGCAGGGATTGGAATGGGGGCGACGCGAAGAAGTCTTCGTCATGAGCGCGTGGAGTTACCTGGAATGGAAAATGTCCTGTGGTTGCTGCTTTGATGTAATGAAAAATGACGGGCTGGTCATATTATGCCTATTCGCCGTCGCCCAGGTGTCGTGGTGGAGGCGGGTTGGGGGGGGCAGTGGAGGGGGAGGGGGAGAGAGGGAGGGCTTCTTGAGCCAATATTCATGGGCGTGTGGGTTTCGCTGGAACAAGTACCGTCCGCTTTTTGCTGCCCGTTGTCAAAGAAAGGAAAATAACCGACGGGTGCTGCGATTGTATTGTTCATTCGCCGACACCCTCGTGTCGCGGTGGTGGTGGGTTGGGCCGCTGGGGCGGGTGGTTACTTCCCTTGTAAGCGAAGTCGCCCACATCGATTAAGGACGTTTCGGGGTACATAGTAATACGGAGTATGTGGCTATGCGTGGTTGTGGACAGCAAATACTTGGGTAAGCTGCGGGTGGCGTTAAGGGCTTCATGCCTCTTCACCCCGTACTCTGCGCTGGCGTCTGTTGCTTGTATGCGTTGACTTCGTCGCCGACTGTTGATAGACATCGGAGGTGGTAAAGGTTGGCGAGGTTTTGTATTGTTTGCCTCAATGCCGTTCCCTGCTGCCGGATCTGACTGTTGCTTAGGCGGCTGCGGTGCGGCGTTACTGGTTACGGTCATGAAGTATGTCGTGGACCCTAGGGTTAGCGTCATGGCATTGTCGCGTCCGACCTGTAGCCTCTACTAGGTCCGTGCAACCTTCCGCTTGTTCGTTGAGAACTGCATGATGTA
Source organism: Undaria pinnatifida (assembly GCA_012845835.1). Lineage (NCBI taxonomy): Eukaryota > Phaeophyceae > Laminariales > Alariaceae > Undaria > Undaria pinnatifida. The sequence continues at coordinate 4,849,009 of JABAKD010000013.1, forward strand.
GTCCGATGTTGATGTTTCCCGGCCTCGCCTGCACCAGCGCTAGTATATATAGGGTGTATCGTGATGTCGGGGGAGGGGGGGCGTACGGACTCGTGCACGGTGGGAACGGGTGTCGTTGTGCCTCCGCATCCCACATCGGTTAGTGTTGGTGAGGAAGGGTTTGCTCGTTAAGTTGAATTTTCTCGCGGTGGATGCATGCTATTGGCCTACTCAGACGTTCTCCCACGTAGGAAGCCTCCATGGAATTTGAAGGTATACAGTGTACAGAGCACAGAGGACCGAAGACCAGGAGGACCGGGGGTCGGCCTTTCTCTGTCCTTCGCCGATATCAGCGACGAACCTATCGACAGCTACCACTTACACCCAACTATAAGGAACTACAAGCCCATCATGGTATAGGCCGACTACCGCCGGAAAGAGGCTACGGGATAGCTGCGTGAATATTGTTAACGTTCTTACACTTCCTTTTTGGCGGCGTCCACCACGATTTTGTTATTCACCCTAGCATACACGAATTCTTGCGAACATCACGAAAAAAGTTGATTCCAGATCAGGTCACGTACGTAATCGATTACATGACAATACGTCAGCCACTCCCAGCTTGAGCCCAAGTTCTCACTGCTCAGTGCTTACGTAGTTTAATCAACCGCAATTTTCAACACATATGTACGTGGTGTACGCTTTGCCGGACCTCCGGCCTGCTTGATCATTTTGGTGATGGAAGTCCATGCAAAATTCCGCGGGATATTCCGCGCCTTACCTGTGAGCTTGACAATTGTACGGGTTCCCTTTGACCCGTTGAACCTTCCTTGCCCTTCGTGTGAAGTGCCGGAGGGATATGTTGTAATATCTCTAACGGTTTGCACACGGACATGCCAGCAGCTTCCATGGAGTCGTTCTTGGTGGGTACACGTACTAGTGTTCTGTGGAAGCTCCCATCCCTTCGCCGCGAGCTTCGGGGAGTAGTTGTCATGGAAAATCCACGGAACGTCCACTTAACGTTTCCTTGGATATGGTTGAAGTAGTATCGATGGAAGCTTTCACGGAAGCTTTCGTGGAAGTGAATCCCATTCAAGGATGATATGACGGAAGCTTTCGTGGAGTAATTTGCTTTCACGGAACCTTTCGCGGAATATTCCACGGGATTTTGTTTCGAAAGCCTGCGTGGAAGTATATTATTATAAATTATTAATCATTTATTACTCCGGAGTATTTACTTCCACGAATGCTACCGTGAAAGATTCCGTGGAATCAATTTTTTTCAACAAAGCTTCCGTGGAAGTCACTTCCGTGGAAGCTTTCATGGAACTAACTGGAAGTTATTTCCACGAAAGCTTCCACGGAAGCTTCCTCGCCTCCATGAAAGCTTCCACCGCTTCCATGAAAGCTTTCATTAAAACGATGGAAACTTTTTAAATCTTCCACCAGACATGCAGATAGTGCAGGTGGTCCCGTTTGCAACATTTCCTCAAACTTCTTGCCCAACAGATTGAGCGCCTCCCGTACGTTGTAGGGGGTTTATTTGCAACGGCACCACCCGGGTCGCATCGATTCGTGGACAAGCCGTCGAAAAGAACATTATGGTGCTGGACGTTGATCGGGATGGCTCACTTTTCCAGTGCGAGACTCGAAGTCTGTGCACAGAGATAGCTTACACATTCTCCAAAACTTATGATAAAACTAGACCCGATCATGAGCGTTGTTGAGTTGACATAGTAGTGTAGTATGAAAGAGTTTTGATCCACACAGGAAGTACTGTGGAGAACATAGGGCTCGGGGATGGTGGGTTCACGACCTCTCCTGTCTTGCGACTGGTTTCCCATACCACGGATCTATTTCTCTGCACGCTTACTTAATCTACACTTAGGATGCGAGTAGGACACCCAAGGAAGTACCCGCATCCTTTGCCGCTGATATGATTCAGTGCCCGGTCTAAAAATGGAGGTGGTAGAACTGCTGCAGCACGTTGGGGAAAAAATCCAGGTCGTCAATGTTCGCCCTGTCTGCCTTCTTCGTACATGAATGCACACCCACGTGTAGTGTTTGTTGGGTTGGGTGGGGTGTATTTACGTCGACCTCTCTAACGATCACGCGTCTGCCCATCTCTTGTTATGAACAGTCTTAACTCCGTTGTTCGCGTGAGTGAAAATGTTGGAGGATACTCCACAGGCATTACAGAAAAGTGGCACCTGCGGCTTTTGTAGTATGGGTGGTGTGGGGTGCTGCATGACGTGGTGGGTACATGTGCACCCGAAGAAGAAATTACGGCTAAGGTGCTCTTAGCGTGTCCGTTCCACGAGGGAACGAGCAAAACCCCGTGATCACGCTAAGCCTCAAAGCGGCGTCGAAGGTAGCACGCACACGCCGTGCACCAAGTACCTACTTCGCAGGGATGACCCTTGGGTATGGACATCTTCAATATGGCCACCGTGCGGACGAAACACGTCGTGGTGGCCACCTTGAGATTCAAGGAACTCGCTGTTTTGTTATTGCGAACAGAGGACGACGTGATCGAGTCAGTAAAGGTAGCCGTGATGAAGAGGATGCGTATATTATGTCACGATTTAACCCACCCAAACCAGCCGGCATGAAGGCTCAAAAACGCAAGAGATCTGGTGGATGGGTAGGAAAGGGACGACAGCAAGCAAACGGCGCTTCCAACAACATCGATGGGTCTGACGAAGCGGAAGAGGCGGAGGAGAAAAATGGAGGACGACGGAGACGAACATTTAGAAGAGAATGATGACGATGAAGAAGATATATAGATTCAGAGGAGAAGGAGGACGACAAAAAACGAATAAAATCAGAAGTCGAGGAAGGGGAGGGAAATGACGAGAAGGACAGGAAGGGAATAAACACGGCAGTTTAGCCGTGGAGTCAGTTAGATTGATTTGAGCACGTCGATTAGTCTTGAGCAGTTTTGCTCCGTGGATTGTGCACGATCGTGGGATACTACAGTGTCGTACTGGAGAATTATCGCTGGCATCATTGGGCGTGTTCCAGTATCTGTCTGACGTGGAGCAACATAGAGGTATTGGCTTGGTGTCAAATTCAACTTTTTCGAAAACCCCTGGAAACGTTTCCATTTCTTGAGACCAAAGGAGTAGTCTATGCCTATACGCCAGATTTATACAAGTAGTTATAGTAGCGTCGGCAGATGTAGACAACACATAAAAAAAATATATATATCATTGTTTGTTTTGGATTTTTATTGTAGCGGGGGGGGGGGAGGGGGGGGGTGGTTAGAGTGATGTGGGTGATTCCGATGTGCGTGGACCGTCGTATCAGTTGCATTTCTCTTCTGTGTTTGCATGCGTGCAGCATTCACATACTCACAGACCAGCATGACTGTTACGCGACCGACTCGTTGTATGGGCGCCTCGGACCGGGGTGTGTGGTTTGTGCCCCTCATCCCAAATTACAGGCGTGGCGCACACCGTCGGAGGCCTCGTGGAGCCCCTTGAATGGTCGCCGAAAGGCCCTGCGTACGGATCGCAGAGGTGAACCTCTGAAAGACATCAGATACACGAGAAAGGAGTTGACTTTAGTTTGTATTTTTTGCTTCCCGTATCCTTCACTAATAATTGTGATTTTTTTGTGTCGAGCAGCATGGCAACACCAACGTCTCACAGTTGTTGGTCTTCATCCAAAAATACACCCAACCATCCCCCCCTGCGCCAAACCCGACTCAATACACATTTTTCGCCGCTGGCCGCAAATTACCCGTAGAGGTAACGGCCTGATATGCGGAGTGAATGCCCGTATGCGAGACAATATGCTGCTAACCGAGTATATATTTTTGTGGATGGTGTGCTGCGCTCAATTCGGAGATATTGGTCGACCACCGAAATGTTTCACCAAGCGGTTTCAACTGTACTGCAGACTCCAAACAGCACATTGTTCTCGGTGGCGAGTGATGGCATTAAGCCGTTTTTCGATGAACGGGATTGCCTGTGGTTCAAGGGATCATTGTCGTATGACGTGACGAGAGTAAGGGCACGAAGTAAATCGATATAGCGAAGAGATATAGACTAGGGTTTGTTCGATGTCAAGCAATATTTGACAAAGCCTTTCTGGGACATCAAGAACCCATGGCAGGGACCAACGGGCGACAACCTTCCAGGCGTATACACCGTTTTTCGTGTTGGTGGTTGCCAGCAGTGTTGTGGCAGATCCCATTGCAAGAGATCGCATTCCACGATATTCCGTGGCAGCCCACGCTATTTTCCATGGCAAAGTTCGGCACAACTACCACGGCAAGAACCATGGCAATCACTATATCAACGCCACGGTAGTAACCACGGCGAGCCACGGCAAGGTCCACAAAAAAATCCATGGCAACAGCGCCGATAGTTACGACCTTAATTCCGAGGGCAAACCCCACAGTATTATCCACGGCAATATCCACGGCAATCCTCCCCCAGTACCGGCTCTGCGTGTCTCACGGTATTGTTCACGGCAAGTCTCACAGAAATATCCACGCACACGATCCACGGGGTTGCCCACCACATTGATCCCGGTTGAATCCAAAGCAGTCTCCCGGCAGTCCAACGCAAACATCCACGACAAAACCAAAGTAAATGACTAACCTGTTGGTAGTGTGTAAAGTATCGCCTAAGTCCAAACGTTAGGGTGTCATTTGTTGACTCATTTTATTGGTCTCAGCTAGATGGTGCAATCGAACGTCGGTGTACACCTCGTACGGAGGGCAATGTTTATCTTGAAGATTCGAAAACCGCAAATAACATATGAGCATTCGTTCTGTTGGATTAAATCGGTTATGCGAAGAATAATGTGCTCCCAGCAGCCCAGTCTCAGGGCGCGAGCTTCACTGCAACACACAGTGTGAAGAAGATGGTATATAGATGTCTTTATTAGCTGGTCCCGGATGCTGATAAGAGGGAAAGAGATGGAGTGAGGCGAGTGGGCGAAGCCATCTCGCTCCACACCAGGCAATATTCTCAACGCCCCAAATTCCCAAATACTACAGGTGCTACATTCTCATATTTCCACGTGTTCCTAGATTGGTTCCAGGAACAGTCTACAAGGACCTTCGGGACTATTCCACGTGTCCTTCCCATGCTATAATATTCCGCGCACCGTCGGGTAATCCGACAATACCCCGTCGGACGATCCTTCGTGACCATCGTTGTTCCTACTTTGTTCGTTGAGACAAGCTATATCGAACACCCTCCCTGGCGCTGGATCAACTAACAAGCCTCCAACAACACTGGCAACTCCCAAAAGCAATTTACGACGGAAAACTTATATCCCCAACAAAAAGTCACGGTGTTTCTCAAAACTCTCACGAGCAATCGCCTTGGTGAGAATGTCCGCATGTTGATCCTCCGTCCTTAAGTACTTGACGCATAAATCTCCTTTTCCCACCAACTCGCAGGAAGTGGTACCTCACATCGATGTGCTTGCTGTTTGACGAACTCAGTGGGTTTTTGGCCAAGTCAATCGCCTCTTTGTTGTCTTCAAACACTCCAATGCTCGGCGATCCAAGACTAGGCATCAAGAAAACCAAGACTCCTCGCACGTACAGGGCCTCCTTCACCCCGTCGGCCATCGCTACGTACTCGGCCTCAGTGGTGGAGAGCGTAACGCAATTCTGCGTCCTAGAAAACCAAGATACGAGCGTTCCTCCGCAGCAAACAGCTACACCAGATACCGAACGCCTGTCCTCGGCCTTGTGGGCGTAGTCTGCGTCTACGTACGTCTCTAGGTCGTATTCCAACTGTACATCCCCCAACTTACTCTCTTTCCTGAAAGTCAAGCCCAAGTGGGCTGTAGCGCTCAAGTACTCGAGAACCTTCCTAGCAGCCTTCACGTGTACTTCCTTAGGATCGTGCGAGAACCGCGCAATCGCTCGCACTGCGTTTGAGATGTCAGGTCTCGTCTGGTTCGCAATCCACATCAAACTCCCCACAATTTCACGGAAATTCGCGTCCACCACAGGTTCCTCATCACTCACGTACCTGAGGTCCAACGACGGTGAAGCGGGGATGGGGCTGGTCTTAGTGATACCGAAACGGTCGACAACGTTTCGGATGAACTGAGTCTGTGAAATCTCCAAGGTTCCCTTCTCACGATCCCTCCTGTACTCGCTACCCATGTACCACGTAACCTCGCCCAGATGTTTTGTAGGGAATCTCTTATTGAGATCAGCTACTACCGAATCCGTCACCCCCTTGGTCGCTGCGATCTTGATGTCGTCCACGTGGACCACCAGCATCGCCACAACCGCGTCATTCAACATTAGTCGAAACACGCACGGGTCTACCAAGCACTGCTCAAACCCACACTCTACTAGGGTTGACGACAGTAGCTTGTACCATGAGCGGCCACTCTGCTTTAGCCCGTAAAGGGCTTTGTTGAGTAGGACTACCTTACCGGACATCTCGCCACAACCGCGAGGAAGTCTCAAGAAAATCTCGGTATCCAACTCTGCCTGAATAAAGGCCTGGTCAACGTCCAAGTGTCTCAAGTCCCAATCAAGCTTGCACGCCATTGCTGCAATGAGTCTGTTAGACGTGGTCGAGGCAGTGGGGGCAAAAGTCTCGAAGTAGTCAACTCCCTCTACCTGACTATAGCCCTTAGCTACCAACCGTGCCTTAGCTCTATCAATCATGCCGTGCGCGTCGCTCTTCCACTTCAAGAGCCACTTTGACTCTACGATATTGTTACTGGCGGGAAGTTCAGAAACCTCCACAAACGTTCCAGCAGCTTCGAGTCCATCAAACTCCGATCTCATCGCGTCCATCCAAACGTCCGAATGCTTCGACTTACGAGCTGCGGTGTATGACGTTGGTTCCGGTTCAGCCTCTTTGACAAGGCAATCCGGCAACTTCGTCTTCTCACACTCCGCTTCATTCGCCGCCAGTAGCGCCTGGAACACACGGCCTCCTTCACAGGGCCCGATCGCACTAATCAGTCCTGCTGCCGCTTCCCGATTGAGCGCCCTGGTCTGCGCTCTCGTACGTCCCTCCCGAATCTCTTCACCATCGCCCGGTCCTGACATGTGCGCTCCAAGTTGGCGTGCAGCAGTCCGGACCGCCGTGGGGGTTGGAGCTTCATCGTCAGAGGCCGACGCGTCGCTTCCATCCTGAGACGAAGAGTCGCTGTCAGATAATTCGCTGCTGACCGCTGATGTATCGTTCGGCTCCACATCTTCGGCGCGAAACTCGTCGCCAGCTTGCGGTATCGGAGACACCGCTGGCGTCATCGGGGACACCGCACGGAGTTGGTGTGGAATTCCCCTCCCCAAAACCGGCAGTGGAGTCGTCGGGGCGGAGACAAAGTCCTCCGTCCCTCCCAGCTCTGGCGCATCTTCTAGCCCCTGCGTCCCTCCCTGTTCCGGTACCTCCGGCAGCTGGGATAGTACCGCTCCCACATCAAGCGTTGCCTCCCAGGTCACATCTCGAGTCTCCACCACCCTGTTCCCCCGCGTGAGCATCCGCAAAGAGTCACTTGGGTGGTCGATGCCCGGCCCGAGGTAAAAGCAGCTCTCGGCCCGGGGTGACGACTTGGACGGGCGGTTCCAGCGGCAGTACGCTGGGCGAAGGAACGGGTGTGGCGAGGCAGGTGCGGCAGCTCCATGCCACATCTCATGCGGAGACTTGTTGCCGGGGTTAGCAGTGGTTGCGGTGTGGTTCAAGGCGTCACAAGACCAGTGCACCGCTTCCGCCCACAGGGATTCAGTCGGCGGTAGTTGAACGAGCGGGAAAATGATAGGGGCTTGGATGCACGCAGCAAGCGCTGCGTTCTGAATGATGCCTAGCGCTCTCTCGACAACACCGTTCTGCTTTGGGATGTCCGCGTTGGTGAATTCCTGCTTGATGCAAAACTGTTTGCACACCTCTCCAAACTCCCCACCAAAGAATTCCCCACCGTTGTCAGACCTTACAATCTCAACCTTCGAGGGGACACCGTCGGCGCGCACATCAGCCAAAAACTTCCTAAACGCGTCTGCTGCATCCGATTTGTGCTTCAGAAAATATACCCAGGCGTAGCGAGAGAAGTCATCCTTCACTAGCATGACATACCTCTTACCCAACAGAGAAGGGGTTCTCTTAGGGCCACTTAGATCAACAAAGACCCGTCCCAACTTCTCTGGCGCGCGCGACTTAGTACTGCTGGGGATTGGTTTGCGGTAACCTTTCGCCATAGAACAGCCAGTACAGGGTCTTAGCGTCCCTAACAGTTCTACACCAAGTGCCTTTGCGGTCTCTCTCAGCAGTAGTTCGTTAGAGTGGCCATGCACGCAGTGGAAGATGTTGATATCTACAGCAGTCTCAGCAGAAGCAGCGCTACCGGGGGCAAGCACGGGAAACGATAGGGGAAAATCGCAACCAGTCTCCTCTCGGTTCTCAGCGGGGTCGGGTGTCAATAGGGGAAACGGCACATAGCCGTTGTCTGGCTCTATCCTGCAAGCGAAGTTGGAGTAACTAGATCCATCACCCTCGAATCTCAACCGTCCATCGAAAAGAGAAATGCACAAGCCCTCATCCTCGGTCATGAATCCTACTCCCTGCTTATGCGCGGCCATTAGCGAAAACAAATTGAACGCCAAGTCCGGCATGTATGCCACATCTAACAGTTTAACAGTTAGATCTCCGGGGAAGACTACAGTCAGCGTGCCATACCCCACGACGTCGATCAGGTGGTTGTCACCGATCCTAACCTTGTCGTCGCACAGTCGTACGTCACTCAACAGGTCAGCCGAATGAGTCATGTGAAATGAAGCACCACTGTCTGCTATCCATTTCTCAGCTAAGCTCTCTGTTATGCTCTCACTACGTTCCTCAGTACACGAGTCATCACTACGGCTAAACATAGCATTCGCAAGACAGCACACAGTCTCACCACTGTTGTTCTGTTCCTGTGCACCTTCGCCAGACGTCCTCTCCGAAGCCGGGGTGACACGAGCCTTGCACTGGTACCACATGTGCCCGGGTTCCAAGCAACGGATACACTTACCCTTCACCTTATCATACTCTGATTGGGGGATGGTCTGCTTGGGGGTGGGGGGGCTGCCTCTACCTTCGCTACCCTGGCTAGCATCAGCATTCGCTGATTCCTTGTTTCGCGACCTAACATTGTTACGGTTGGATCCGCGACCACCTCCACGGTTACCTCCACGCCCACCTCCGCGGCCACCTCGGGCAGCACCATTCGAAAACAGTGCCTGACCCACGTTCTTTCCTTTTGGCACGGGAAGTCTCAGGTGCCTCTGCCTGACAATGCTCTCTATTTCAGCTCGGGTGATTTCATCGCGGTACAAGAGCGTGCGTTGTTCTATCTCGTAGTCAGCTGTAAGAACTCGTACCAGTTTGCGGTTCACCTCTCCTTCTGATTTCGGCACACCAAGCGAAGCAAGAGTACCAACAATCTTGTCTACGCGACTGAAGAATTTCATGGGCTCCTCACCCTTCTCCATTTTCACTGCATCAAACGCGTCCGACCATTTGACCTGTGTGGCAACTGATTTCGGAAGAAAACAATCCCGAAGCATTCTCCAAGCACCGCTTGGCGATTGCCTGGCAAACACTCTGTCTAATAGGTCAGTATCAGTCATGCTCTCAGTCAGACATATCCATGCAACCCGCGCATTCTTGATGTGTGGACGGCTCAAACCTTGCGAAATAAAGTATTGCGTGTCTTTGGTTGTGTCACCTACAGCTACCTCTATGTCTGTAAGCATAGAACCCAAACACCCACTCATCGATACGAACGCTTCGAACCGCTTACTCCATACGGGGAATTCCTCAGGTTTACCGCTGAATTTGGGGACTGCCTGCTTTATACTACTGAATTCACGAGGGCCTACATTTACACCTGAACTCTCAACGGATTCGTCATACCTAATCTCGTCTACGTGTACACCACCACCAGGGGCTTGCAAGTTCCCACCGGTTATGACTCCATCTTGGCGTTCCCTGCCAGGGTTGGACTGGGCCTCTCCACGGCCCCGGTCGCTGGCCATCCGCTCTTCCAGTCGATCTTGTCGGAATACCAATGATCTCAGCAAGACCATCATTTCTTCTTGTGAGCCGGCCTCCTCTTGGTCATGCTCACTTCCAGGCATTGTTCCGATTCAAACGTATAAAGCACGTTAACGTGTTGGATTAAATCGGTTATGCGAAGAATAATGTGCTCCCAGCAGCCCAGTCTCAGGGCGCGAGCTTCACTGCAACACACAGTGTGAAGAAGATGGTATATAGATGTCTTTATTAGCTGGTCCCGGATGCTGATAAGAGGGAAAGAGATGGAGTGAGGCGAGTGGGCGAAGCCATCTCGCTCCACACCAGGCAATATTCTCAACGCCCCAAATTCCCAAATACTACAGGTGCTACATTCTCATATTTCCACGTGTTCCTAGATTGGTTCCAGGAACAGTCTACAAGGACCTTCGGGACTATTCCACGTGTCCTTCCCATGCTATAATATTCCGCAATACACCGTCGGGTAATCCGACAATACCCCGTCGGACGATCCTTCGTGACCATCGTTGTTCCTACTTTGTTCGTTGAGACAAGCTATATCGAACACGTTCGTGTACCCTTTATGTGGCTAAGGTGTACGATGTGGCTAGCTGTCCATGGCACCAGTATGTACAACATAAGTCCTGGAGCTTTTGTGTGGTATATAATTACACGTTTCCAGAAGTGAGCACTATTTAGTATGGGGTATCGTTGTACCCGTAATTTTGTTTGGCGGTAATTACCTGTGCTGTGTGTATATGCTTTTGTTTCCTTGTACCACAGTGATGTCTATGGGTACCAAGAAAAATGTATTGTCGCCATCTCCACATCTCCACAACCAAACGCTGTGATTCACAGTGCGTACTCCATAACCGTCGGGCTGTGTCTTCCCGATTTCGCTCGAACCACGTATTTCCTACATGCAGCCCAACAAAACCCCGTGATGCACAGTATGCGTTTAACAATCTTTGGGCTGTGTCTTTTCGATTTCGGTCGAACCACATGGGTTTTCCGATAAGCAGCAACAGGCATAATTCTTGAGAAACCAGGTATACGGTAAGATACGGCTCGCCCATTTTTTACCGAGGGTTCTCATGAAAATAACTCTATATACGTCGCCCAAACACTGACCTCTGTTAACCAATGTGGACCCGATCAATATGTCCGTTGCCTAGGTGTACTTGATAATGGTTTTGCAAAAGAAGAACATCATTCTTCCGACTCGTCGGTTAAAGAATCCCGTAATTCAGAAACAAAAATGGTGGTGGTAGACGAAATAAACTCCCTTTATCGCAGCATGCACGCGTCGTACATCGTGCACCAACAATATTAGTACTCTACCCTGCCCTACGCAGAGACGGTCGTCATGTCAACGTGAATCCGCCAAGCACCTCGTCAGGTCGATTACAGCACAGAAACACTAGCGTATCTTTGCATGAGTCTGCTCCCGAAGAGTAGGATTCCATATGCGCTTTTGAGGTGAATTCCCATGGGGCTCACCGTGAACATTGCCATGGGCCTCACTGTGACTGGGTCTTGCCGTGGGCTTGTCACGTTTTTCTATGCATCGACTGGCACCAATGAACGATGCTGTGTTGAGTTTAGGACGCCCTTTCATGATACTGGGGAACGAATGTCCACGATCGCAAGTGTCGAGGAAGTGCTGTAAAAGTCATGAGCATCTTCGATCCAGAGGTATGCCATTGACGTCGAGTTTATTTGAGATATTCCAGGGAGGACGCCGCTTGTACACCTAGCGAGCGACAGAACCAGGTGGGGACGCCGCTGCCGCTGTTAGGTGCAAGACAATGGTAAGGAGCTCGGGGTCACTTAATCACACACACGATAATGTTTTTAAACGAGGCTCAACTTACCTAGACCGAAGCGCGTCCAAGTGTATTGGTCCTCGTGCCATTTCTAGAACCTAACCGACCTGTGCAATGCTGGCGTGTACGAGTCCACTGCTCTCCCGCCTGGCATCGGAGAAGCAGCCTCCAACTAAGACGGGGCATTCCCATCGAGCAACTTGATTCACGCTCTTACGTGGGCAGCACGTATTGACATACGGAGGAACTACTCGCAACATAATCATTCGTCACGGCCCGTCTGTCATAATGGAAGGGAGTAGTTACGTGTGCACTTTCGGATACCAGTAGTGACCTGCTCGCAGTGAAACCAGCCCGGTCGTCGATTTCAGAGTTGGTTTGAACATATGAAATCAGTGAAACATCACCTTTCCTTCCACGCAGCCACTCGTTGGCCAACCGTCAAGTCACCGAGTCAACACGACAACATTCCGTACATGGTTCAACGGCGGGAGAACGAAAACGGCAGCCGCCGGCACCGGGATAATGGTCAACACAGCAGGAAGAAAGACGTCATGGCAAGCTTTTTGAAGTAGATACCACCATCGACCGACGACGCGTGATCACGTTTGGCGGATGTACACGAAACATCTTTATCCGTGCCATCGGCTACACCCACTCTACTGCAGCAGCTACATGGCATAATCGTGCAACTTCGAGCTCTTCACCTACACCTGTTGACGACAACGTCTTCTACTTCAACGTGGCGCCGCCTACGACTTCTGCTGTGACCGTTTAAGGTGCTTGGAGTTTGTTACTACCACGACTACAAACGCCACTTAAACACGTCCACAGAATCATCGGTGTATCGCTACTACCAGCGCCGTCTGACAACCTCGCCATCATTGTCATGGATTCGCCATTGACTGCGGATAGTGGAACTTCCATTGCTTCCTCTACATAATTTCATAAACATCGAAGGGGCCAATTTAGGGACAAATACAGTGCACCAGCCAGCCCCCGGCCCGTGTTTGTGTTTGGACCATGGTGACTACAACGTGAGACTCCGAAAGGACCTCCAGTGCTGTGATTGTACACTGGTTCAACTGGGGTTGACCATAAGGCGCCAAAGACCAACCACCACAGGAAGCATTTCCAACCCCATTCGTTAGAGTCAACCGCGGCATACCCGACAGGCTCGACCACGACCTGTGGAAACGCACATCCAAATGTGTTGTAAGCATGCTTTTTCCCGATATTGTGGAGAGGGGAGTATTCGCGTCACATTCGAATACAATTAGCAGTACTCGTCCGAATATCTTCAGCTGGCGCGTCGGGTTTAAAATTGTACTCAGCCCATCAAGGTGGCAACAGCTCTTGCCTGCTAGGAACATCCACGTACCCCAACCAATGGCACCCTGAACACGGAGTCAATACGCCGCCTGTATCATCGCAATCTTCGGATAGCGTCGCAGCTACATCAACAACAACTACAGGAGATTTTCTACAGCAATACGGCTGCAACTGGACCAAGTATCACACGGTAACACAACGTTGATCCAGCCAACATACAAGGGTTAGACGCTGACGTGGGGGCGTTTCGACAATCGAAATACGCCTGGTATTCTATCAACAGGCGTCAACAGAGAGGGTCGAAACAGAGAGTTTCGGACTCAGTTCGCATACCTCTCCCTTCTGCTTCAACCCAACCAGAGGCAGCAACAACGTTAACGTTGAAAGAGCAAACCGATGTGTACACCGAAATAGAAGAAGCCACTTCAGCAGATCAACCGGCGAACATACCTCCGGCCCTCATTCTCAATAAAATAAGTGTACAAATTAAGAGGGGTGTGCTCGGCATGTTGGGCTGGAAACTGTGTACGATATTTTAGGCGGCGTTTAAACCAACCATAGCAGCCAAAGGACCTCATCGATCAAAAATGCAGCAATACAATTGCCCCCTTAGATTTCAATCATTAACTCCAGAAGAACGAAGCCCAATGCATCTCCGGTCACTCCTACACGGACGGTGAGCTCAGCGACACCCTCACCTAATCATTGACCAAACGGCCAGATGCACGCGGTTCCACGTAAACCTGGAACAGCTACCCTCTTAGAAAGACTTCCAACAACAGGTATAACCAGCTTTCTCGCCGTCTCAGCCATGCAGCCCAATTCTTCACCCTTTGGAGGCATCAGATTTGATATTCTTCGACCTTTTTTTATACTTTTTAATTTCCAATTTTAAAGAAAAATCTAATTGCACGGCAGTTGTATCAGCGGGTTCGGAGAGTCGTCTATGCATGGGCATGAGGAACGGAGTCACAGCTGCGGGGCAGCACATCGAGCCCAACAGGCGGCTGCCATCGCTGAACGATGGCAAGGTGGAAGGACCAGGGCCCGATCGAGAAGACATATGCACGTTAGCGATGATCAGGTCTACATCGACAATCGTCGTTATCATGACCACGTCTCAGCCATATATCCATCTATCTGTACATATTTGTGTATACTTATCCTACCGTGAGTGTATTCCTTCATCATCCCCACCGTTCATCAGAGCAGAAGCACGAAGATTACAAGATGAATCAACAACGACGCAGCAACTCACCAAAGAGATGGAGACGACATTTTTAAATGAGAGCTAGGTCGTCGCCACAGGCTTTCCGTACTGTGCTGTTCCGGCGGAAGGTAGGACGTCGTTTCTACTCCTTAGCGCATGTTTTGTAGAAAGTACTGCTGTGCAATCGTACACAAACCTGAGTGGTGCATACTGTGCTCCATCTGATTCAATTTTAGAGGTTTTCGACAAGACCTGGTTGTTTTCGTGGTAGCGTTTGCTCAAATACCTCACATTTACAGATAGATGCACAAAATATACTGTGACGACCATTTCGCTATAGTATTGGAATACATGCGTCAACACGTCTACAGTTTCGAGTAAAGAATATGGATAAATAACAAATTTGGGTCCAATCGAAGGAGTGCAGCGAACCTGCAGAAGTTATCTCGTCAGGCCTTTTTCTAGTGGATGAAGCAAACACCACGAGTAGCATTTGTGATTCGACTGCACCCACCTGAGTCTATTTCAGTATCGTATCTGCTCATAGGTTTACTTCAAGTGCGTAGGCAAAAAACACGCATTCTGTTGTTATGGACAATCATCATTTGTTAGTGTTCAGATGAACACGCCTTTATGCATCAACGTCGTGTTGCACACACCACAGGGGGGTGTTCTCTTGGTTTATAGACCAATCCCGCTAAAATTTACGCAACGAGGTATTTATGGCATAAACACGCCCATTTTCCGCTGCATATGCGTATCTAGATATGCTGTTGTTTTAGTAATTTCCTTCTGTGACTGGCATGCCGTCCATATTGCCGTAGTCATCCACGGGAGGGGTTAGAATTATTCGCAAAACTAGAATTTTTTATTTCAGCATGAGGTTCCCCTTGCTATTGACTTATCACCAAGGGGGCGTCTTGGGAAATGGACGTTGATATCCACATATAACTACAGTAGTTCGCGTGGAACTATTACCGAAGTGTACACAAGGGGCTTCTTTTTCCGTCTATCGGACAAATGCAGTATGCGTCAAGGCTCAACGTTGAAACTCCTCGCTATCAGGTACATGGTACACTATCACCTTTGCTCTCTCAGGACGTTGGTGCTAATTGCGGAGCATCCATTAACAGCACACCATGCCGATGACTATAGGGGTTGTTGCCGCAGGATTGACCATCGGCCTGTACAGCCCGTACAGTAGACATGCCCACACCGAGGTCAGTGTATCATGATGATCAGGTGATAACCACGCCCAATCCTATTACGCGTTGACGTCATCTCCCACTTGGCCTTCCATTTTCTTATTTATCCACAAGACGTCTTTCCACAGTACTGTAAATCTCCACCATCCCAATTGCTCTTCACAGCCACTCGGTGCCACCTCTTGACCGTTATCCCAGAGTCAGAGCCCGGACACGCGTCATTGCTTCGGTTCGGCTCTACACGTTTCGTAGATCTAGTTGTTCTGTCTTTGGCAACCGGTTGACAAATGCCACTGTCGCAATGGTTAAAAAAAATGTGTTTGTTCAGGGTTGATCAAGCACGCACATGCGCTTCGATTGTGATGGACCTTAACCAACCGTTTATACCTCCGGTATGCGTCGGCAAAATAAAACTACTCCCGTGCTGCCCTTCAGCTAAGAACATACGTTTCGTGATGCACCAAATAGGCCGAAAATGTGTATGCCGTCCTGCTTCACATGTAGTGCTGTGTGTTCTCCATCGGTTAGGCCTAAGGTCTCTCACTGCTTGTAGGCCTATATCTCCTTACTAGATCAAGCAGGGTTGTAAATGTACTGATATATGTACAGCACTCACCATGTCACCAACGTGAAGCTAAAGTCAGACATGTGTGGCAAAATTTAGCGCCATTAACTGCTGCATACATGCATATCCTCCTGAAGTTTGACTACATCTTGGCCAGCCACCATGTCGACTAGTTGTAAGCAATTCCCGGCCGGTCTGTTCACAGATAAACAATATCGTATACAAGTCGTCGACGCTATCTGCCACTGGTGCCCACACACAAACCCCAGAGTGCAAACCCTGGATGCCTTTCGCCTTCATCAACCATGGCAAGAGGTAAAATAATTGTAAAATCCAACATGCTCATTTACGAACGCAATGCCAACATGATATCATACAGTATTCCCGAGATAATTGGTTCCCGGTACGTACAAACCATCCCCAGAGCACCTCTCTGAGCAAGAATGCGACAGGCCTGTCCAAATGCGACGACCCCAGCAGTCAGCTCCTCCTGGCAATCTACTGGTTTGGGATACCCGAAGCTTTAATCCAATATCAAAAGCGCCATCGGCGGCAGAAATAACCGCCGAGTGCATAACCCTCATGGAACATGAGGTGGTTTGGTTGCGAATGCAAACGATTGACCAACGTCACGGACACAATAGTATTCACTAAACACGACACGGCGAGGTCGTGACGCCCAGTAGCTATGAAAGACGACCATGCGCGTAACATTCCCTCACACGACTGTCCGGAAAAGCTAGTCTACAGAGTGACTCCAGGAGAACACATTCGGGCCACGAATTTACCCCCGTTTAAGTGCAGGGCGCAATACTTGCAACGACCTATACAGACTACGGAGATCAAAGGAGGTGAGACACGATCGTCACCAAGTCGGTGATACCTTGATATGGCTTGTTAAATGCCTCCCCCCGAAGGGCGCCCTGTGTCGACTGTGAAAACAATTGGCGGGAGTCTCCCCCAAAATGTCTCAAACAGTAGCGGAAACATATGAGTTTGTCAGCCATAAATTCTCGGACCCTGTGCGTCAAATTGTAAGTCACTTAAATACATACACCAAGGCGTGCAAGTTTCTATACAAATCGTCGGTGTTTTGGTTACAGCTCGCAACCAATGATTAGTTCGGGCCCTGTCAATACACGACCGTGTGGCCCCTGGTGTACGAACTTATCCAAACGAAGAAACTAGTGCAACTGTTCCCGGCATGACTCGTGTGGAGGAACACGCGGGTTTTCGAGCATAATCGTAACCATCAACCCACTGGTTATCGTGCGGGAGGCCCATTTACGGCCAAATATTGGAATCAATGGCCGTCAGTTGTTGGTGCCCTTCTAATGACAGCCATGGGACATTGCATCCTCTAAACAAAAAACGTTGCTTTGGATTTCAACAGGTAGGGGTATAGTCAGAGTCCGAATCGTCATCGAAACAAGATCCGCCTGTGACCTTAAGCTCGACATCGTCGAGGCCAGTGTTGCCTGACATAAGAGTATCCTCGCAGTCATGGAAGCGGATCGTGTCTGCATCTTCGAACGCGTTATCAATGAACTTCGTGCCGTCGGCTTCCTTTAGTTTGATGCTCTCGTCGCCGCCAATTATCGTGTTGTCCGAGAAGACGTTGTCCTGAGACCGCCCGGAATCCACCACCCACGGATCATCGGATCCTTCGTATGTGAAAACGTTGTATCTGACGATACGGGGACGGCATGGGGTTCGGGATAAACTAATGCTGTGACTCGGAATAGGCGAGTTATGTGTCATTGACTGGTTGTATCTCAGGTTGAGTAAAATTTCCGGAGAGTGAGCGGAGCGTACTGTAGCAACCCTAAAGGTTAAACATACACCACTTCACCGAAACAACAGCGAATGGACCGAAGGACTCCACGGAACTGTTACCTGGCCCTAATATTCCGTTCAATGCATTCCGTCACTCACTTGGAAGATCCACTGATGACGTTGTCGGAGAATACGTTGTCAGCGCACCCCACGGATAGTCTGATGCCGTACTTATTATCTTCGAAGATGTTACCGGACACGTCGGCATCGAACGTTTCCAGTAACGCCATTCCAGCGTCGCCGTTATCGTGGACGTAGTTGTCTTGAATGCGGAGAATTTGAAACCAAAGCGGTAGGCGTATTAGATGGGCAACTTCGGCGGCGGCCTCGCTGCTGCTCGGCTCCTCCCTGTCGTAACACTGCGCTCATATCCCGAGCTGAAAACAACTGTGACACCAATCGGACTCAGGTGATCAAACCTCAGTAGGTTGGCGTTTACGACCCGTCATGAAGGGGTGCATGTGTGGTGCGCCCATCAAAGCCCTGAACGACACGAACAACAGGCACGGTACTATTGTGCTTCAACGGCTAGGTCGCCATTTTGTGCCGTATTCACGCCACCCCCAAATGGGTTTCCTGCCGTGAATTCTGTGGTAAAAAATGGTACAGCACCCTCACGGTAATGGTTCAACACCGCGTTGGCGTACTTTCAATCCTCCAGGTGCTGCAGCCCATGTAGGAGCGAGATAAGGAGAGCATATACAAATCAAGGAAAGGTCCACACGCCTTGAGCATGTCTGTGTTGCGCAAGAAAGGCAGTTGAAGGCTGAGCTTCAACCCTATTTCTCACCTTTGACCACGGCATCGTCGCTGCTTCGGTGAAGGAATATGCCAGCTGAGCTATCACCACCGCCGTACACCTCGTTCCCCTAAGGATCGCGACAAACAGGAACCGGGCTTCTTATTATCCCATTTGTGCGACGTGACAACCCCACGTGAACAAAATGTCCTCTACGGCGATAAAGAACGCTCAACTATGCTTGATATTTGCTTAGCGTATACGTTCTTCGCCATTCCCCTAAGAGTCGACGGAAAGCGTTTTACATTATGCTGTCATGTCATCGCTGCCGTAAGAGATCAGAGATTCCTTGATGGAGGTAGGCGTGCACAGCATATTTCCTGAGTGCCCTGGATCGAGAAATTATGTACTGGCTTCGGTAATGTACCAAACTGCATCCCGATGAACAATCGTGTTCTATGCAGGCTTACGTCTAAAACATGATGAATCTATGACGGGCCACCGTTACTGTAGCGTTTCCAGTGGAATATAAACCGGGTAAAACCCAACTAGCGATGAGTAACCGGACAACACCAACTGGGCATTGCAACAAGGAAAGGCAGAAGGTGCGTGCTCTTGCAAAACGTACCTGGATTGATACTCCGTTGCAGCGCTTGGAGGCGATGATGCCGTGGTTCACGTTGTTGTAGACCTCGTTGTCGTGGATGGTCAAGTAGTCACTGTCGTCATGGGGATCGAAGCCGTACGCCGTGTTGTCGTGCATCTTGTTCCTCCTCCAGTCTCCCTGCTGGTGACCGTACGTGTAGACTCCGAAATGGTTGTGGTGGATGTCCGAGTCGTAGATGTTGCCGTAAACATTAACCTCGTCGAAAACTTCGGGATTGCTGCCGTCGGTGCAGTACCCTCGAACCTGGCCATACGATGCGATATTGCGGTTGGTGAGGGTGTTGTCTATATGCCTTGTAATGTTTTAACGTTGCCGCTGTTCCAGTGTTGTCCGGCTTCGTGTTTTTGGAGCCAGCTGTTTGGAGACCACAAAACTGAGGAGTAAAGATTTCCGAACCATCGTTAGACATCCAAGTGTGCCAGGGTTGGGCCGCCTGGTGCGCGTACAAACTTCTCTCGTAGGCTCGACCGTTTACCTATCAAACCTGCTGAACCAGCAACAGCTCGTGCAGTTGATGCCGCGAGCGATTTTCGTGTTTCACATAATTTCTCTCTCTCTGCATTTGCAAGGGATATGAACCCGAACCAATACAATTGCTTACCGTAAGATTGACAAAAACACCTGCCGCGACTTTTTCGACAACCGCCCTAGCCTCTCGTACACTGCCCGGTGGTTTAGTCAACTAAACATCTATTATGGGATGTCGGTAGCGGACTCACGCCTCGTACGATGCTGCACATAACAAAGGTTCCCTCTGTTTCTTCTTGAATGTGAATACCTCCCGATTCAACGGTGTCTTGGATTGGTAGATTTTACGAAGGTGTGTACCCCGTCACTTCTACTGCAGTGGTTTTGGTAGATGATGATAATACATGAGCTTCCTTAGCTAGAAAAAAATCGATGGTACTGCTGCCGACGCCTAAGCAGCGGGATAAGATGATCCTTCGCGGCAGAAGTAACATTATAACAGTTCCCGGCACGGCAAAGAAACGCAGCTCTACTTCCACTTCCTTAATCGACCCCCATTTACCTTCCATGTGAGGCCGTAGCTCTCGCCGTCGTAGAACCCCAGGTAAGCCATTTCGCTGTCCTCGATGTCCATCCTTCCTTCTCCCATCTCGTTCTTGGCCTTGCCATCACAATCCTCGTCGTCATCAGTGATCACCTCCGAGAGGACGCTGATGAACGAGCGACCGTCGTCTTCGTCTTCGTCGACGGCGTTATTGTCGGTGTCCCACGCGAAAACCTTAGGAGTCGTTATTACGTACGACGAAGGCGGCACGTGAACCGCGTTGGAGCTACATCCATGTACTTGGGGATACGTCTTCGTCGGAATGTTAGCGAATAATAGGTTCGTGCAGTAATAGTACAACGATCAATAGACAATTGTTGTCGATCTCACCGACGGCGTAGTTGTCGGTATCCCACATGTACACCTTAAACGCGATGTAAGGATATTTGACAAACCAATGGAAGCAAACCCTTGCACCGGGTAGAAGCTGGACGGGAAAGCGGAAGACATTTTCAACCACATTTTAGCATCGGACATTGTCCAGCGTAGAAGCTCGAACGTCGATGACAAACACGTGCCCCCCGAAAGTAGTACAAGATATAGAAAAAATGATGTACCGGAATGTATCGTATGACCGATACTTTTCTTAAACTCGTTGTCTCGGGCACACCATATTTGTTTTGTCGCTTTTTCTCTGCGATGATGGAAGACACCTGTAAATTTCCATCTTTGAGGGTCAGACGAACATGCCGGAAATAGTTCGGAGACGTCCTCGGCGAACCCGGAAGACAAACAACCTCAAAATGCGGCTGGTCGAGTGTCTAAACGTCACTGTTGTGCAACCGTGTTGTGGTGGCACATTTAGCCATGATATCTGGTACGAGTGACGTAGCATATTTGCTGAGACGTCTTCTGAATGAGGGTGCTCCTTACACCAACATGGCCGGATTTGTTTGTTGTTGTATTTCAACACTGAGCTTTTGTTTGTATACCAAAGCTGTGAGATTGTTCGCCAGGGAGCACTTGCGAAGTTTCCCCCGATCAGTGTTTGGGTGAGAAAGGGCTCCTCCTTAGAAAAACCCCAGACATAAAACAGCTCACCTCTACCGTACCGTGTGTCTCAAAAGAATCTCGGACTTGGGCGGGGATGCTCAACTGAGGGACTAAAACGTGGTTCAAAAATCAATATCGTTGAAACTGCAGCGTAAACTCTAAGCGTGAGGCATACTTGGCCTGCGTCGCGTTGAAAGTTCATATTCGAATCCAGTTTCCTGGTGGGATATTCAGCGGAGATACTCAAACCGGGGAGCTTAAACATTTTCGCGTGCGTGATCGGCAAGTGGTTCAAGTATATACCTCCTAAAGATAACCTGAACGAAACGTACAACTGATGCCACCTACACGTTGCAACTGCAGCAAAAAACCCACCGGCCAATTTTGTGGATTAACTAAGAATGGACTAAGCACTTTGGACTGGAATATTTGTGGGGCTGTGAGCATTTGCCAATTCGTCCGACTGGATGTTCACCGGACTCGCTTAGCAGTGTTCACCATGCCGGAGTATGTTCTAGACTGGTCCCTTTCGGATCTCTCGCACGATCTCGCTCGATATCGAAGTGAGCCGATGAATATTGCAGAACTTCGAATTGCCTGGTTCACCGAGAAACATCTATCTATTGCCTATGGACATACCACTCAGATCATATTTCAACGTGTTGATGGTAACATTCTCCGGGTCTGAGTGTGCCGTTACAAGCCTTGGATGGCATTACTCACCTTGGTGCTCAAGAAGTCGAGGCTTCCTCCATGGCCACGCAGGTTGATATAAGTGTCACTTGTACTCAGCAGGCGGAACTCGTCAGCATCACCACCTGCAGATGTTCCGTGGACCTGATCATATGGGAGAGGCGTCGAGGAGGTGAAGCGAGAGTAGGTGCGGCCAACGACTCCACATTATGTTATGATATCACAACTGAGTGATACGGCACCAGCCTTGTTGAAGGGCAACACAAACGAAAGCATATACTATAATGTTAATTGTGTGGAGGTGGTTACGTCTTCTTTATTTACAATGCTTACTACTGCTTCATTCGAAAAATTATGTAAATTCCGCGTGCGAGAAAGACCATATATCGCTGTCGCACAGCCCCAAAACCCACCTCATTGACGAAACGCGAGCGATAGGGGCCTAGAATTACCACGCGTATATCGCTGTGGCCTCCAGGTAGCTGGTTGTTGAGACCATAGCGGTGCTTGGCATCATGTGATGCAACATATGTTATACATGCATTTGGTACCAGGTTGTAATCGTACTACCTCCTTCATACATACGTGTGTTTGTATTTCGGTGCCGTAAACACACACTGTGTATTACATACAGTAGTACTTGGAAGTAATTCTTTTATTTTGCTCAGTAGGCAGAGCTCGTCGGTATTAACCCCCAGAGACCTGCTGCTGTGATCCGGTCGCCACAGGAAAGCGGCCAGTGGACGTTCGTTCCACCGTGGGAGAGCGGTCAGTCGACAGTGATTGGTTGTTAAGAGTCAGTTCAGAAAGAGTTTACGGTCTTGCGTCTGACGTAAACAGTTTTCGTACCGCAGCGACTACAGTAAAGTGGCCATATGAGCATATAACTATGCCTTGGAGACCCAGGTACATATACACATCTGACTCAAGCACGCGGTCGATCATACACATACAACGTGTCGGCGGTCTCCGCGCGCGTGGAATCCCCCCCTACTTCTTCGGCGGTTCGGGCTGCTTTGCGTGACCGGTGCGGCGATCGCCATGGGTTTTTCTGCACGATTTGCTGATGAACGTCCTTCCAATTTAAGCAGAGACTCGATGGTTCCCGAACAACCGGTCGGTCTCGTTCTCTGAATGCACTCGTTCCCGGGTGCGTTAGCTTCATGTTAACATCCCTTCTTTCCTTGGAATGGCGACGACAGTTACCTGGCACAGGGTGTTGTGCTCGAATGTTACGCGTAGGATTCCCTCTGGTGCGGCGATTGGCATCATAATGTGGCGTAGCTCTTATTGTACACGGGACGAAAAGGGTAAGAGCAAACCAATTTTGGGTGACGGGGCTCCCCAACAGGTCAACCACACAGGTCAACGACCCAACAAGGCATTAGCATAGTACCAGGTGCCATTTCAGAGGCGAATCATCATCACCATTCTGGCCTGATTTACAACGGGTTACACGTACGACTGTTGTTACAATGAGGTTTAGGCATGCGAAACAGACGTCGTGCTACGACAGGGAGGGGCAGCTTTTTTTTTTTTGCGAAAAAATATCGTCGTAAATTTCGGGGCTCCTTATGTCTGCCCCGAAATGAGCCAGAGCGCCATTCGTTTGTTTTTTCGTGCAACATGTGTTTGCCTGGACGTCTAGGTCATGGGATTGAAAGTCGGTTTGTACTTTGTTGGTCTAACCCCCCCCCCCCCTGTCAAAATGGTCTGGAACATAGTGTGGATTATAGGGCTCTAAAGGTGTTGACGACGCCCAGAAAAAGTTGGTCCACCCTCTTCCGTGTATAGAGTATATAAGAAGAGATCTGAGTTAGGTTTAAAGTATGACCAAGAAACTGAGACGGGTACCTACGGCAGGACGCCCCTCTACTGCTGTTGTTATTGCTCGTCTTGGTTGTTCCTTCTTGCGCCGTGCTTAACGTTGCGATCCCTCGCAAACACACGGCATGCATTCCACAGCAAAAAAACACTCAGTGCTGCGGTAATAATATCTCTGACGCACGCGCTGGTTCGTCACCCCACACAACCGCATGTACGCCCTCGCAACATACATTCTCTCCACCCCCCAATATATTTCTCACACACATACGCTCACCATACACACATACATATAGAGCGCCGGTCACGGACAACAGCAATGCAAAACAATATGCGTGGGTTTATCACCTGCAGCGTTATGCCGTCCTCCACATACAAGGTCTCCGTGAGAAGCCAAGTTCCGGTCACGGTGTCGCTCACGTCACCGCTGTCCGGATCTACAGCATACATTGGAGCTTTTCCCCCCCTCTCGTCCCAGATCTCTGTGAGTGTCATGCAACCACCGCGAGTGGAGCCATCATCCGACTCGAGGTACAGCCGTTCCGATGACGAGGCGTACCGGATGGAAACTGTGATGCTGGAGTCGCAGTCTGGTTTGTCGATGGCGTCGTTGGGAGAAGTTGTGTCTGCGGCGTCGGCTGCCCTGCCCGCGAGGAGGCTTGCGACTAAAGCCAATCGAAAAGTTGTCATCTTCGTACAGCTCTGTTCGTATATGCAATTTCAGACACTTCTTTAGATATTATATCCCTGGTCGTATGGCGAACCTCCGGCCGAGTGCTCGATTCTGGGAAATATATTTTGTGGTGGGGTTGGTTGAGGGCGGTAGTTTGAGGGACTGGGCGGAGTTGAAGTGTGGAGATTGTTCCTTAAAGAGACGGTAGGTGCAGTCCGGGCAGAAACAAAACATACAGTAGATTAGTTGCCTGATTCGGAAACGAATAGTCCAAGTATTTTTACCGCCGGTGTTGGGGCTTCGCCTACCCGTATGATTTAAACGGGACACATACCGAACCACATAATCTAGTCTACACGTGGAAATACACTGAATGACATATGTATGTGGTGAATGACGCATAGCAGTAGTGAAAATATGGTTTGAATATTCTTTTGGCAAAACACATGTTCGATTTTTTTCTCGCTTTTTCGTCCCCGAAACTTTCGCGTCTGTAACTATCGGTCAATCAGTTACGAGTAGAAAACGCGAGATACTTTACTGCTGGAGTCCTAGGGGCGTCCTACATTGTTATTATCATTTTCCCCATTGGTGGAGCTAACCCTATCCCAGTCGCGTGCGTGCTGCGGAAGCTGGGGGACACGTGGTTGGAAGGGTTTGTCGGAGAGTTGAAGTGCACAACGAGGTTTCCGAATAGATTATACATATAGTCTATATGTATGACGTGCAGTCGGAGAAGTCCTGCACCATTCGTGTCGTGGGCTGTGCTTGGTTCAGAACCCAATCGAACACCTGCGAAATAGTTTCTGCCAGGGTGATGAGCGCTCTAACGCGGCAACATGTTCTCCGTCGGATCGACGTACAACGCATTTTTACATCGTGTTGATTCAAGTATAGCCTATAGTGCATGGCTGTTTGTCATCTCTTTATGTACATGGGCTCTATATAGTCTCCTTCAAATATCGTAGGACGACAGCAGCTGTGAAATATTGAAGGTCTTAAAATGGGAAAATACTGAAGGGTGTCGGTATAATACCGGTGCGTTAAAATACATCTCACCCCTGTTCCGGATAACATATTCGAGTATATGTTTTTTTTGTGTGTTCCGCAGCTTTTCGCGATGCACAACTCTGGAGTGCCAACCACACACAGGTAGTTGTCTTCAGTGGGTCCGCAAGATTTTTCGCTGGAAACCCAGTCGCGTTCGTAGGGCGGGCGCTTCTAATTCTAGTACGTGTTGGCCATGGTGACATATTCTATCCGACGGATAGATCCCCCGCCGGTTGACATAAACAATCACAAGCCCCTACACCTCTTCCGCAGTCGGTATTGACGATGCCACCACAACCCAAAATTACCAAGTACGAGTTTACAAAACTTGGTCGAACTTCAACAGCAAGTTCGCACTCTATCACGCAATGACCATGTGACGGGCCCGTTGCAGTTCTACGTTTGCTGTGAAAACCTGATGAATAAAACAAGACACATCCGGTTGACTTTTCGCTCCTCAGTCTACTTTTAATTTCACTGTGTATTGGTATACACGATAAACAGTGAGCGTGTATTCATTACTCTTTAGATATTGTTGTAGAAATCGAGCCCGCACACGGCACAGCTACCACTATGGACATAGATGTAGATTATCTAGATGATCTAGATGATCTAGTAGGCGATGTTTGGGTATCACCGTTTATTGAAACCGCCGCTCATACATTATCTCCCACAGTGAGTGGTACGAAAGAAGAATGTATTTTTACGTCTCTCGGTGTGTTGACTCACGTGCAGGTAAGGTAGAACGCTAACCGGATCGAGGCGTCCCGCAATAAAATAAACTAACGAGGAATCCTGAGGTGTGGCAAAGGGTTGGGTTGGAAAGTGGGATATTCAAGCGGAGGAAGAGCAACCGGAGGAATGTGGAGGAATCCCCGGTGCGTACAGAACAGGACACTCGTTGTGAAACAGGGTAAAGTGTTGAGGAGCTAGTGGGGCATTATTAGTCGGTTCGAAAAATTGCAAAAGAGTAACCAATATCTCACCCCAACTACCCTTATAGTACCCCCCATCCCTGACACGGTAGGGTGCAAGGTCGGCTAGATAAACAGACGAACGTGTCAATATCCGAGTTGTTCGATTTCCTGCGTATGCCCCGGGGAGGCTATTATTTTTCATTTGTTTAGTAATTAGTGGGGTATCGGTCCATTTGGCCACTTGCAAAAAGTTAACCAATAGCTTACCCGAACTAAGCCTTGTACCGGGGAGAGTGTAAAACAGCTTGGTTTTGGTAAGCTACTGGTTAACCTGTTGCAATAGGATACACGGACTAATACCCCAACAATTAGTAAATCCTTCCCAAATGGCGTCATCAACAGAGTATGGGTTTCTGGGTCGTTGGTTCGAATCTCACGATCCACACTGTTTATGACTTTACCGCAGGTCGAACTTGAAAAATGCTCTCCCCGGTATACCAGAGAAATGAAACCGATAGGATATTGGCACGTCCGCCCGTAAAGCTGGCGGACCTGGTATCCCGCCGTTTCAGGGGGAGGAGGTTGTTATATATCTTAGTTTGGGTAAGCTATTGGATTACCTTTTGCGAGTGGCCAAACGGACTAACACGCGCCCCAAATTCCTTAATACAGTAACAAGGACTACATCGGACGACATTTGCAGAAATTTAGAGACTCGGGACACACTTTGCAGTAATTTCCGTGCAGAGGACACCCTCTACCAAATATGAAACCAAGCCTTGCGCGGTACTTCTCTGTTCCGCGTTACGGAGTCCTGTATATAATCGATGTTTCGGATTTGGCGTTTGAGGATAAAAAAAAACGTGGCTCGGGCATGCTCAAATCCTTCGGGCGACGCGTAAAGCCAGTTTGTTCAAGCGCCATATTTACAACCGAAATCGGCCAGAGAAAAAAACACTTCTAAGCAATTGGTATCAGGTCAATATCTTTGTAGCCATCCATGACGTAGCTTTCATTCATTCCCCCTCCCCCCCTTCGAACGCCCCCTCCTTCCCCACACCCCGCACGATCGCCTAGACCCAGCACCGCGCGTATAGCAAGCCACTACATATATGATTAACACACACGCAATCGGAGGTTCACACAAAATGTCGCGAAGATCAGTGTCGACCAAATCCTTGACCTCACAGCTGGAGTGTATTTGAATATTGACCTAAACATCTTAAAAATCTTCCCCCCCCTCGCCTTTTTTTTTTTCTTTCATATTTTTTCTTTTCTCCTCGCTTTCTTTTGCTTAAACACCCAACATAATATCGAAATCCGCCGGGGTAATTCCGTCCATGCTGCTGCTACAATTCCCACCCACCACCGCCCCCAACGCCCCCCTCTTCCCCACCTCCGGCACCATCGCCTAGACCTAGCACCACGCGTATATATAGCAAACCCCTACATCTATGCGATCTAAAGCCCCCCCTCCCCGCCCCCCGCCTCCCCCCGACATAATCCCTCCCCCCCTCCCCCACGAGAAGGATTTATAGTTTCCATGCACATATTGACCTGCCCCACCCGTCCCCTCCCCCCCCCCTCCCCCCCTCCCGCCCCACTTTTGATCGAAATCAGCCCCCCACGTCATTACAAGCTCCGCCCTCCCCTCACCAGTTATTCGACTTACAGTATTCACTTGATAAACGGATGAATTTCCTTCCACAGCTGTCAGATTTTGTCCCCCTCAGAAACGGGCTTTATAGTTTCCGCGCACAGACTGCCTAACATTACCTGTTGACCCTGATATGTAGCTACACTGTAGTTGCAAGGGGAGTCGCCGACCTGTATCCTCAATGAGGACACACAACCCGTAATACGCGCGATCAGAGTATCACACACAGCTTGCAAAAGATGAATTTCGACAACATATTCGATCTAACAGCTGGGGTGTATTTTATTTTTTTAATACATGACAAGTGGACCGAGGCTACGGTAGGGGGGGTACCCCCATTTTCACTGGTGTGTTTGAGCCACTCGCACGAGTGGCTCTGTACCCCACAGATGAAGATGGTTCAGGCACTTGTTTCGGCGCAGCTTAGATCACCTTTGCATTGCGAATTAATTTCGCCAATGTAAAACGTGAAGAATACGATAACTCGCATAGGAACAAAGGGGTTACTCGCGCGAGTGACCCCTGGCCACTGAAATAAAAGGCCCCAAAGGGGACCCCCCTACCGTAGCCTGGGTCAGTGTCCCAAATCATACGTTGCCGTTTTGGGAGGTAGTTGGAATTACGTGAAAACCTTTTGAAAATATAATACTCCGGAGTACATCTTAATACGGGCGATCGCAGTATCACACACAGCTTGCTGCAAAGATGAGTTTCGACAAAATCTTCGACCCCACAGCTGGGGTGTAATATTAGTTTTTAACCAGGTATAATATGAGTTCTCAGTTGCGAAACATGTCTCATGTATACAAATTCGAAATATGTTGAAGGCCCAAAGAGCTCGGAGCCCCGTGCAATCCCGAAGCGTGCCGCCCAAAGCAAAATAGCGGGGGCGGGGGAAAGCAAGTACCAGACAGCAGGCAGGGTAGCAAGTCACCACGCGGACTACTGTAGAAGTAGTAGTAGTAGTAGTAGTAGTAGTAGTGGTAGTAGTAGCAGTAGTAGTAGTAGTAGCAGTAGTAGTAGTAGTAGTAGTAGTAGATAAAGCCTTTCTGTGCGTCACCCTAATCAAGTTTATGCGACTACACATTGTGTTTTGTTTTTGATCTTTGGATTATCCATCTCGGGGATGCAGTGCCAGCCGGCATCGTCCTACAACGCCAGTATGCGGGATCTTGCTGAACCGGTTCTTCCCTTGTCTTTTTCGCCTGTTTTGTCACTTCTTCGTCCCTGTATTTTTTATAAAAGAGGAAAATACACTCCACCTGTGAGATCGAAGATTTCGTCGAAACTCATCTTTGCAAGCTGTGTGTGATACTCCGATCGCGCGTATTGCGAGTTGTGTGCCCTCATTAAGGATATAGGTCGGCGACTCCCCTTACAACTACAGTGTAGCTATCAGGGTCAACAGGATGATTTTAGTCAGTCTGTGCGCGAAAACTATAAAACCCGTTTCTGAGGGGGACAAAATCTGACAGCTGTGAAGGGAAATGTAACCTTTGATCAAGTGAATCTTGTAAGTCGAATAACCGGGTGGGGCGGAGTTTTGAAGGACGTGGGGGCCTGGTTTTGATCAAAAGCGAGCGGGTTTGGAGGAGGGGGGGGGGGGGGGGGGGGAAAGGGGGCAATTTGTGCTTGTAAGCTATAAATCCTTTCGAGGGGATAAATCTGACGGTTTTGGCATCAGTATATTATTGGGGGCCGGGGGGGGGGGGGTTGGGGCGGGGGGGGGGGGGGGCGTGTGGGGCAGCTCAATATGTGCCTGGAAACTATACATTATTTTGAGGAGATAAATGTGACGGTTTTGGAAATAATACATCAGTTTATCATGTATATCCTGGGGTAAGTCGTACATTTATACATCAGTTCCATCTAGTTGATAGCAACACCTAGCTCAGGCAGGATGGGTTCATGTTTCAAACAAAGTATACAGGTCATACGTCAGCGTGACAATAAAAATATACGTATACACCCGTTTTCAGGAATTTTGTGTATGTATACTGTAGTATGTATACCTGGTATGTTTTAGATCCTCCAGGAGATCCGGGTCCGTCCGAAATTTGAAATTTCTGGAAATATAGTCAATAGACTATGTCGAGAAAAAAAACGCCTGACTCAGACAGGACGGCCACAACATGTGACATGCATGTTGCACCCTTCGTACATGCAGGTTTTGGGGAGGTTTAGGCATATATATGTATGTACACTGTTTTACAACAAGTGCGTTCTCCGTTCTGAGGAAATTTTCCTTGTTATCGCCGAAAAGTTACCGGGTATAATGTGTGTTGAGAACATCTGTGATATCGCGTGCCTCAGTCGGGCTGGAAGGCGGGATCTCTTGCACGAAGGTTGGAGCAAACTCTGGTGGCGTTGCAGTAAAACGCTTGCGTTTTTGACGCATTGGTAACTATTTAGAAGAAAAACTGGGAGTAAGAGACGACGAATATAATTTCGTCCGAATATCTACGGTGAATTTTACGGCTAAACACTATAATACTTCGTATTGAATGGAGCCTCTTCATATAGAAAGACGCTTAAACGACCGAAAAAGTTGTACGTACCGAAGTCGATATTTAGAGAGTAACAAGTAAGTGTGGTTGTATTTTTTGCAGGAAGTAAAATACATTATATAAGATTTGGCCGCGTCCTGAATGCACCGTGACGCTCCCCGTTAGCAGGAAGGTTGCGATCCACGGAAGGTATGCATGCATATGTTTGAACACTTTTTTTTTTTTGTATTTTGCAAGGAATGTTTAAAGGTAGTCGACGTTGAACCTCATCATGTTGAACGTTGTCCGAGGGCAGGCACAATACGATTAAAAAACAAAAAAAATGACGTGCCCCAGTCACGATGGCTACAAGTTTCCTATATATACGAAGGTTCCTAGGGCGTACATATGTATATATGGTCGATCGAGGTACAAAGATAACTTTTTTGTTCTTGGGAAAGATGTAGATTTTCGGAAAGCTGCTGCGTTGAAGATGGCTTACTGTACTTCGCACCCAGCATGTGTTTATGCTTCCAACGAAAATGATAATAACATAGACTGTATATGGGCTTCCAGAGGTCAAATTCACTTCCCACTTGCTCCGACCCGGCATGATAGGGATGGAAGGTCTATGGTCATACGACTACCACCATGTGCAAGTTGAGTATTCCTCTCCCGCGTCCCGTCCTTCCCCGCCATCCCGACCATCCCCTGGACCTAGCGTCACGCGTATACAGCAAGCTCATACATTTAATCGACCTCAAAATGTTGGAACCTGGAGCCCCCGCCTTTAACTACCCCCCCCCCGCCCGCCACCGTATATATGACTTTCAGGATCTACACTGATAAGGTGGTGCATTTCACGCCCGTTAGATTTTGTCCCCCTCAACACGAGTTTTTTTTTTCCCGCAGGTTGATAAAACACCATACTGTTGACCATGATACAAGCTACACTCTAGTTCCAAGGGGAGTCGACGACCTCTATCCTTAATGAAGACACACAGCCAGTAATAATACGCGCGATCGGAGTATCACACACAGGTTGCGAAGATGAGTTTCGACAAAATTTTCGGTCTCACAACTGGCTGGAGTGTATCTTATTTGTTTGCAATATACATTCATGCTATGGCCGCGTCACAAAAATCCGCCCGGTTTTCGGGGAAGTTGCAAACGTTGAAAAACTGACTCTGGCAACAACACGTTACCCAGTGCGGATGGTTGGTCTGCCTTGACCGCGATGGTTAGGGCATTTGGCGGCGTAACACACAAAAAAATCCCGTTCCCGGGAACGTTTGTGTTCATAGTTTGGCTACACGTGCATACAATCCGCTGAACCACAAGCGAAGCGTTGTGCCTACCACCCCAAAGATTTTCCCGGTCTACTACCGGTATATTTGTGCCCCTCAAAACGGATCCCAGTCTGAATCCGAGTGCCCTGTGTAAATTTCAAGTATTTCGTCTCCGTGAAGAGAAATGCGGGGTGCTCCAAGAAATGCACTCTCTAGAACCAGGCAGCATCGTTGGTTCCACCCGCACACAAAACACAGCCAGTCAGTGCTGAAGCATAGCCATACATGAGTATGGTGGAAGAGGCCCAGGTGCATAGTTTTATGTTGCCGTCCAATGCTGGGGTAGGGGTTTACTTCACTTTTAGGTCGTTCGTTTGCAGGTTGGGTCGGGGTCACTCGTGCTAATGACCCCCCTTTTTCATGCGGCCATGGGGTTTCGTGCTGCAAAAGCAATTCGACATGAATCCCCAACGAGATGGTTAGCCTCGCTGCTCCAAACAAATCGCTTATGACTTGTTTTTATCCGTGGGTGGGCGGGACATAGTCACTCGTGCCAGTGGCTCGAACCTGGTAGTGAACAATTCGGGGTGCCCCCTCACCGTGGCCTTGCTCTGCCGATGAATTCATGCACTTATTATGTTCCCTGTTTTTCGTCTACTGCTGCCGTGAATTATCTGTCATTTAAACGACGTTGACGCTCATGCTGCACAATCTTACGGAAAAAACGAAAAAAGGTGGAAATATACCAACACAAAACATCCGGCGTATTGCACTCGTCAAATACGGTAGTTACGCCCGGAGAAACATTTTCAACTGCGCCCGGTGCCACGAAAAACAAAGAGAAGAACAACGACACGTACGTACATATCCTGCCAGAAGATATTATATGGTTATTATGCACACAGCAGGTGTTTAACAGATAGAGCAGTGTACAGCAGCGCAACATGTATACTTTTGGTACAGCAACAAATAATTAGCTTTTTGACAGGGTACCTATTTTGAAATTAGTACCAACTAGATACCCGCCGCAAAGCAGCTCGCCCGATGACGTTGATCGACCGTCACTCATCCCGCCCTCACGAACAAATACCCCTGGTAACTGCAGGTCCCCATTCGAATACCCCGATTCGGCGCGGTCTCAACTCGATTATTAGGGCACTAACCCATCACGCCCGCTCTTGTAATGCGTGCAGGACTTCAATGCCATCCTTATGGCACGCGTCAAAGTTGCGCCGCGGAAAACAGCAATAACATCGGATCCCCTGCAAGCCGACAAAAATGTATCTGCTGCTTGAATGTATGTGCACGTATTTAGTCTATTTCAGATACATAGTCTAGTGTTGCATGTATGTTTTTGAAGTTAGCTGCAAGATGGAAAGATGATGCAACCGATGGACAACAAGACCGGGGTTCGAAGCATACCAAAACACGAGGAAAAAAACGTATTCCACCAGAGATAGAGGAAAACGCTTTGGCGATGATTGCCAGGTTGTTACCTGCGCGCACACTCCTTCTCAGCTGCCTCTGGAAATGATTGGCCGGCGCAGAAACCGGCCACACAGCAGCAGAGACCCGTTACACACAGGTACGATGTGTAGGCTACAAGTGATACACAACAAGGAGAAAAAAAAAAGCAAAGTTGTGGTTCTGTGTGCGATTGAAATATGGCGTGGTAGTATAAGAGCGCGCGAAACGATTTGATATCGATACTTCCATCCACGTCAACCAGTTTAGCAGAGAGAAGGAGAAATCGTCTAAACCGAAATAGATTAGGTCTCAGCATCCTCTACACGAGGTGCCAGGAGAGACACCCCACGACATCATCGGGGCTTCATTTTTTGGGCCCATCGTTTCTGGCCGGTTGGGCGTCCGAAGTGAGTGACTACCGGGGACAGTCTGGTAGTTTTCCGTTAATTCTTGTTATAATGCTGCAGGACTAGCTCATAGAAATGTGGTGGGGTTGCCCCAATGCAGAGTCGGTTATTACGGTAGTCCCCCAATCTTTTTTTAACGAAATCGTCGGTTTTGAAACGGTCCCACGGCGGTATCTCCTCAACCACTGTGTCCACTTGCCAACCCGACGTCATCGTTCTATAGCCCTTTGCATTCAAGAAAACATACGAGTATAGCTGTGTGTCGTAGCGTCCTTCCTCATGTCGAGCAGTCATCAAACGTTGGTTGAAGAAAATTTCTGGCTTTTAAGGGGGGGGGTGGGTATAGTAAAATCAATCTAAATGCCTTCAACATCATTGCTCCCATGCGATATTTAGCTCTTCGTGCTAAGAGCTCAGAAACCTCCGCTGCACCCCTTGCCGTGGTATGACTCAGGAGAGGTCAGGCGCTCGACCACAAGAATACCACTTAGTGAAGTTTGCTCTGCATCACGCGACCGGTGGGTTCCGATACTTGCTCCGAAATATGTAGAGCTTGGCTCTCTTTGAGATTGTAGCCACCACTAGACGGGGCACGTTTGCGACATCGTTCAGGAGCAATTTAACAGACCTTGTGATCGAGATCTGCTTAGAAGTTCTAATTGGTTTTTTGTGTTTGCAGCCAACACGCTTTTCGTTCTCGGTTCATTGCGAGGTAATGTCTACGGTGAGACCCGGGGGTTATGAAAAAAGCCGGGATTTTGTTTCATGAAGCTCGCGGAGACTACTAAGCCTTCCCACTGCCCGCCCAATGATTTGACCGCACAATGGTCAGTATAACACAACGTAAAAGTGCCTGCCGTGGTGCTAGAAAATCTAGTTTAGCCAAAAGGCGTGACACACTACTATAGCACCGAGCAATTGTTTACATCAACAAACGTCACTTACTTGTGTTTGGAGTGGTCACTGCCCACCCAACAACCAACCCGGGTAAATCAAGGTGTGTCACGGTGTTCACAGCACGCGAACTGCCCGTCTTCGAGCTCATTACATAGCGCGCTACCACATACCGTTCCATCTTCCACGCGGAACAAACGTTGGAAGGTCTATATTGGTACGGAGTTAGTTCAATGGCCCCACAGCAGCACGGCTGAGGTTTTTAGCAGTTCCGACCGACAAATCCGAAGGTAAATGAACTGGCTCTGGGGGCTACTGTCTGCTTGATTTCGGATAGATGGCGGCTTTTCCTTTCAAGTCATCCCGCACTTACTTGGGGTGCGGCGGACGTTTCTGAGTGCCTAGCACGAGGAACCCAAAAACTTTTAGCCGTAGAAAATGACTTCGAAGATCGTTGTTCTGTCAACTCGACCAACACTTCTGTCCACTAGGGCTAAGCTAATATGCCCGTCTTAAGGTATCAACCCAACAGCTCGTTCCACGTTCCCTCAGAGCGGCCGCAAACGTTTGTCCCTGAATAGGGCTACCTCTCCCGATGCGTGCTACGATAGAAGCATAGAGGTGCGCCACTTTTTCCTAGGTTTCTCAGTTTGAATGCTCAAGATCTCTCCCAGAAACTGATGGGAGAAAAACATCGCTGCCACACCCGGATGAAAAATCTCATGGCCTGGGTATACAACGAAAATCATCATACAAAAAAACCCGATAATTTCCCCACGATTATGGGTTAAGGAGCACCGTTGTTCTGAACCCACATGGTTCAGACCAAAACGTGCTATCTCTATCGTAAGATGCATCTCCCGTAGGATAATTCTTACTGTGTTTCGGATGTGCACCAGGGTAACCCATAAGCACGGTAGGGGGAGGAGGGGTGACACTGAACGGGCAGCCATCGCATATTAGCTGCCATCGCATCCCCCCTCACCCGGCCCTCGGTATTTCGCCGCGTACAGCCGCAAATGTAGAATACACTACAGTAGCACACACTGACCGCTCTGTTCCCGTAGATATGTCGGAATTTTGTTGCGAAATACTCAATATCGACGTGTTGGGCTCGTGATACGACAATGATGGCATGTTGCGACCAGTACGTTTCTAACTGGCCGTGCTCCTCAACACATGGACCATGCAATTCATGGTGTTTGACAGAGCGCAAATTGACTTTGACGACTGAATGGATTCGCTGTGTACCTGGAAATTGGCAAACGTAAATTGCTGATGAAACAGGCAGAATGCTGAATCCCACCTAGGCTAAAAGAAGAAGGCACGTTACTGCGGGAGGGGGAGGCGGCGAGGCAAGACACCCGTGGCTACAACTTGTCCAGATGGGTGCGCCGATGGTAAAACCTCGTACTACTCGAGCTGGAAGGCAAAACGGAAGAATAAATATATTAATGTGTACTAATCGACAACCGCGAGGCGACATGGTACTCCGCATTGGCTTGCGCATGGGCTACTTTTCAAACATATGGTAGTGGGTAAGGTGCACAGTAGAGGTCCTCGTTCGAGCGACTAGCCTCCAGAAGAATAGGATGCACCCTTATCGCCGAATGCGGTGTGGTGAACACGTTTTACAACAGAACATTGTTGTGCTTCTGTTGCATGTCATGCGAGGGTAAATGGTTGGATTATATCAGGCCTCATGCAACCAGTCGGTGATCTAACCCCTGCGACGTGGTGTGTCGTTGTACCTGTTACATACGCCTGGAAGCCAACCCCTCCGTCCTCGTTCTTGGCTACCGCTCTCAGTCGACCGGTGTGTTTCCTTTACCGTGGAGGACACGACCATGACGGCCTCAGCTTAGGAGTCGCCTGTTCGTTCCCTGGCCTCGCATGTAACAGAAGACAACTGTTAAGCTAAGGCTAGGGAGGTTTGCATGAAGTATCTCTCGCACGGAGTTCGTGACTTGATAAAAAATTACAAAATATGGCAGCATCGGAACACCCACCTAATATTAGCGTCGTTATTGAATATATACTCCTGGCATGTGGCTTTGCTGATCAGGTTAAGTTAGTTGGTGTTGTTTCTCAAGAGCTATGTTCGAGGAGGTGGAGGAGCTCTTCAAGCGCGAGCAAAAGGCCGCGGACGGTTCCGGTTTACCCTAACTGTAGCAAGAAGAGAAGAAACAAACAACAGGCTAACAAACAAACGTATACAAATAGGTTCGTGGCGTTTCACACTCTAGGGTTCAGCACGGGACACTCAGTAGTCCCGGCTTAACCGTACCACTACCCGTTACACATACATAGCCGATGAAGTCGCTTGGCACGACTGGAATAGTCTATGTCAAACCTACACAGTACCCACGTTCCTAGTATTTCACGGTCCCGGACAGTGCCGGTGAGTTGGGATAGTTACTGGCACATATCGCTACTTTTTTGTTTTCTTTGTTCGGACACACATCTAGGTTCCACAGCATCTGGACAAGCCGTGGTGACAAGTGTCGCCCCTTCTCTCCCTTGGTTCTTGCCTTCAATTTTTAACGAGCAAAAATTTCTGCAATCCCACTACTCGTCGGTTTTTTATCGAGTGTTGCTAACTCACTCTCTCGTGCTTTCCGCGAGTCAATCTGTGCGCAAGAAAAAGTCCCCACGAATTCATACGACTATGCACTCGCGGGGTATCGAACTCACCAAACTGACGTATATTCCAGGTTTGAGGATAACCTGATACGCCACCGGTGCGACTGTGGGGAGCCTCTGGCTCTACCGCGCAATAAGACCCCAACCTCTTCAAAATGTGGACCTCAATCGTTGGAATCGTACACAGCGTTGACAAGACGTCAGCTCTTATAAAACTCCACGCAGGGTTTTTTGTGAAAAATATCTCGGAATTACAGCAAGATCAACGCTTCGTTCTGGCATTTGCATTATGCTACTTGTGTGCTGTCGGTCAGGTCCAGGAAAAAATTGAATCAATCGAAATTGAAAGTGAATAGTGACACGAAAGGGTCATTTATCATTTTCCACGTTCTGTTTTCCGAACGCCTTGGGCGAAGATGTTTCGCACGCGCCCTGCAGCTGGGTTCACTCGTGAGAGGATTATCGTGACCACCGGATGCATTATATATTTTCAATGCCTCGCTTTCTAAACGCCGTGCGTAGAGGTTGTTCGCACCCCCCCTGCGATTAGGTTCATCCTCTAGTTCCATGATCGACTCAGACTCCGCGGGGACAGAGAGCAGATATATATTATAAAAAATAAACTACAACCCAGCTGTGAGATCGATATTTTGTGAACAGATATATAATCATTTCAACACCTGGCAACGGTTTGGTGTATTTCTAACGATTACGTTGCGCAAACCGCGAGGGAGCCTGTCGTCGCTTATGCTGAAACAGTGACGATCAGTGTGCAGTCCAAACAAATGTTATACACACGTCGTTTTGAACTCGCCCCCATGCGCGCAGACCTTT
Source organism: Undaria pinnatifida (assembly GCA_012845835.1). NCBI lineage: Eukaryota > Phaeophyceae > Laminariales > Alariaceae > Undaria > Undaria pinnatifida. The sequence continues at coordinate 4,887,274 of JABAKD010000013.1, forward strand.
ATCGGGAGCTTTCGCTGTACCTCGAAAACACCAACATCGTAGGACCTCTCCTCTCATATATTGACGACGGAGAAACGAAACACAGAAAATGGATCACCAGACACCTCTGCATCCCGCAAGGGGTGAAAATATGGTGGGGTTATTAATGCATGCCAATACGATAGATTTACGTTTCAAAGACACGCGGGAGCCAGACGCTCTAGTGAAATATTTTTTTGCAGTGATCCAATGATGCATGTGTGGTAGGAGACTAAAGCATCGCCTCTCCACTTCGTGCCCTCGAGATTCGGCATGGTGGGGTAGTTCAGCATAGGTCGAAGAGTGGACTTCAAAACCTCCGAACATGACGGGCGAGTTGACAAATTGTGTTATGTTTCCCGTCTTCAAATATAATCGATACAGGGCATTCTGTTTATCATAACAAACCTTAGAAATTGGGGGCATTACCTGCGGCCTCTTCTGAAGTATGGTGATTTCGAAGGTGGATCAACCGTACGGTGGGACGAGGTGCTCTTTCGGGACGATTAGTTTGGTCGCGTGAGTCATCACCTACGAAGTGTTCGCTCTTCATTCAACTTTGCGAAAAGCACCAGACGTTTTCGTGGGATTACTTGTGTGTAGCGCCAACAAAATGTATGTACTTACAGCCGTGTTGATTGTGGGGAACCGAAGAACGCCTGCGGGTGCCCCGAACCCAGCATGCACAGATGAAAAAGTAGCTCCCCCGTTTCCAAAACCTTGGTCCTAGAGATTAGATAAAAATATGCGTTCTATCCAACCCGGATTATCTGTAGTTTACGCTGCGACTATCAGATGATGGTGATAAGTTGAGCGGGCATCGATCACGTTGACCCGCACATTGCCAGACATCGTCACAGGTAGGAATAGAACATAGAGACCAAGCTTATCTCAAACTTTACATGGCTTGCTGCGATCATATCTCAGGCTGAAATGGTCGTGCGAATCTCTGACTCGGCTCATATTTTTTCGTATTTACACGCCGTATGCTCCAGCACTTGTACTCGCAAAGAATCCCAGCGCTCCGATACCCCCTTGACATGTTGAATGTGCCCAACTCAACTTCATCGGCCTGCCACAAACCTCAGACATGTGGGACCCTCGACAATATTGATATATCCCCACGGACGCATGACAAGATACGGCGCACATGAGATTTTTGTTCCCCCTTTTCTCCTGGAGAAGAAGACCTGTACCCCGTCCACACCAACGGCACCCTGAAACCCGATGAAAACCACCACACCCTAGGTACCAAACAAACACATGTCGAAAAATTAATACCTGATATCGGAATGATCGTGAAAACTGCCTCAACCATTTTGGCGCTGCAGTTCCGCAATGCGGACAATCCACTTTTAAGTACACTACAAACTTTTTTTGGAATTGCAAAAGGGTTAAGTGGTTAAGTAAGAAAGGCTCCCCAGCCCGAAATTTGCCGGCCCTATATTCCAACCAACTCCTTAGTAGCACACAGCACACATCCAAGAAGGATGAGAGCGCATGCCGAAGAACCACCGCCAGGTCTGCTGGGGGAGAAGGGGGCGGGGCATGAACGTCAATACATGTAAAGAGTGCTGACCGTCTTGAGCAATTCTCCAGAGACAGCGTAAAAGATAACCACCCACTCGGTGCTCTGTCTCGTTTATGTACCATGTCTCCCTCGTGTATTGGGTGCTTGATTGATTCAACGTATATACATTACCGCTGTCATTTCACTCTTTTTCATACACGAGCATAACCTGTGTATACCCTGCAGTACACTTCAGCGGTACCAAGTACAACGTCGCTACGTCACCTCCGCCACGCACGGCCGCGTTGTTTCAAGTACGGGGCGAATTAGGGTTTGCAAAAATCGACGTCATCGACTACATTGTCGGGTAAACCGTTCAAGCATTAATGGCGGTATTGCTTATTGGTTGCAGAATGGTCGGGGGCAACAATCAAAAATAGCGTCTCCCTCCAAAAAGCAATCCGAATTATATGACGTGAACGGCGGCGTGCGTGTCTGAGCGGTCACACACATGGCGCTGTATCACGCGCCCACGTCGGCTTCAATGCCGTACTAACACGGCCTGGATCACGACAAACGTCCAAACGTCCCCCGGGGGCGAACGACGCTTTACTCGGAAGCTACTAGAACCTACCTGGGCACCGTCCTGACCCCGATAAACAGCGGAAAAAGATGGCATGAGGAACATATATATATATGTTGTGATTAAGGGCCTAGCGGTTGGGATAGTTGCGAAATGTTGTCTCCACCAGACTCAGGACTTAAGATAGCTCTCAACCTGCTCTCACGCGTTTATAATACATTAAAACTACATGCCTGATAAGTTTAAAAGTTCTTAAGGAAGATCCAGTTTTAAGGTATTCCAAGGAATTCCTGTAGAGGCCATCGGGCGGTTGTTCGATAAAATGACAAAATGGGGCCGATATCATACCTAAGCGGAATGGCTTGCCCCAGGGTGGATGTAACGCTGAAGCAAAATAGATTGCCAGGGAGTGCACTTTCGACGGAAGGCAGACGCAAATTAACTATCGAGACCAACAATCACACCCGCAACATAGGTTCAAGCATATAACGTGTCTGGCGGTTGTAGTGCCGCTGTACCTCCTCCTGAGCATACCCCCATCACCTGAGAGTGTGTACCTCAACAGTGAGCAGCCGATACTGTGTAGACATGCCTGAAATGTATGTATTGATTATTGCCCTATATTGAATTATTCTCGAGAATCCGAACGAGTGTATCATGAATGTCGACGTGGATCACTCACACCTAAGCACTCCATGAAAGAGAAAGCAACTGCTCGAAACCACAAACAACAGCAAAAAAAAGCAAACCTGTGCACACGCACGTTACCTCCATAACGTACCCAAAATCGATGCGTTATAATTCAGGAGTCACGGACCGATGATACGTCTGCCCCGATGGTTGCTACCGTGTATTGGTTAGTCGCGCAGGTGGCTCCCATTCTCGTCCAAACTCGTTCTTAGAAACACAATTCGTTTCACGAAGACGAAACAGCGATCCCATGGCTGTGCACCTAACGAAAACCAACGATGACATACCACGTAGGTGGCTATTCGTACGAGTGCCTCAAAATCGCATCAAGCCGACGATGTTGTGGGAACCCGCTTTCCGCAGCCTTGATCCAATACTGGTGGGAGCCTCTAACAAACATTCCGGACAGGCAATTGTTGGAGATTCAAGAGTTCGAGTGCTACCTTCACATGCCAGCAACGAGTGTCTGGCCCTCTACCGCAAACCTTGAGTGAATATATGAACATATATATTACGCATTCCAAATGTTGAATTCCCCTCTGCCCTCTCTATAGACCGCAACGAATGTCCCCAAGTAACTATAAGTACTCTAAATCTACCAACAAACAACACATCCGATTACCCGAAACATTGCCAGACTTGATGGTCTAGATTGCTATTTTGCTTGAAGGGGTTGGATTAGTTGCCCAACTGGACTATATAATCGAAAGCTGCCAACCCCGACTGGCTCCTACGACGTGCACCATTTTGCAACAATATATCTCGGCATGGTTTGCCGATCTAGGGCGGACCTAAGAGTCATTGTGGCCATTGTACCGATACGTCACGGGTTCATCGCTGCTTCGCCTTCTTGACTCAGACGGAGTAGCATCATTCCCCTCGCAAACAAGGGTGCAAACCAGGGTACAAACAAGGGTGCGGCAATCAATCTTAACTGAATCGCAACGAATACATCATAATAAGCTGCAGTAGTGATACACTCATGAATTTCCGTTTTGTCCCATTGAAAATGTATCGCTCATTATTTGCGAATACACAGTGAGTTCTACACGTACGTTTCGTTTTCCAGTCATCACTAGAAGAAGGCCACGTATGTGGCCAAACCCCGCGACTAGATGTGACAGCTGCACCGCAATCAGACATCATCACCACACATACAGGCCTTCATACAAAGTTCCCAAACGACACCTAGGCACAAGACAGAGTTAAGGAGGCACGCACCGTACGCCGGAACAAAAATATGGTAATAACCTATCGACGCATCATCGACGCATCACCATCAACCATATGCCGCCATACACATACAAGTGTTGATACAGAATATACATCTGACTTACAGCCGCAGATGGAAAAGGCAAGAGCACGCGGCAAGGTCACAACCCGCCATCGTATACGGCCACGTAATTACGTTTAAAACGTATCTCGAAGGGTCGCCTTCCACATGCGATCATACAAACCTCCCGACGGGCACGTAGGCGAAGGGCAGGATACAGAATCGCAAGCCAAAGCAACGCTATGATAGCAACGTATCGCCACCACAATACGGTAGCAGCATATAGCCACAACACTGTGGTGTCACCACCACATATTATCACACGCGCGTGTCATACAAATTTAGCAGAGGACACATAGGCGTGAGATAGGGCAAGGCCTGGTGACTCGCCCGTTCTTCCAAGGACTACTGCAAGCACGGTTTTGGATCAATTTCACCTATGCCACACCTCCCTTCTCTGTAATTAAGTCCACCACCGGCGTATTGCAACACAGTCCGTGAGTAGCTAGCGATAAGCCCGGTTTGGGCCGTTCTCGACCAGCGACGATATCCGCTTATACAAGACTAGCAGTACCCGTACCTTGGCGGGCGATAAAAGAAAGCCTACCATCGATTTTTGCTCCAAGGCACTCGTACCTGACGATTACATACTCTACCGTGCCACACAAAGTGCACATACTTGCCGAAATGTAGCCGCAAGTCAGCCGAACGATTAAAAAACATCTGTACAGTCATTAACACACCATCCCCATGCGGCTTCAGCGCAACGCATTCCCGTATGCATCTGTGGCAAAGTATGCCGATAGGACCTAAACGATGCCGCAAGTGGACGGCGCCCGGAACCAACATGTAAATGGGAAAACTGCTTCCGAAATGCCCATACTGCAATGCTGGATATATATTTTAGTGGTAGCCGATCATGCTTTGCCTCTCGGTGCGATTCCGGCGTGCTAATGGAGATCACCTTAAACATTTTCACCGCGCCATGAAAGTGTGGAAAATGCAGGCGTACAATCTCAGCGTCTCGACGAAACCGACGTGTACCGATCATCCAAAACAGGGGTCACCGCCGTAATCCGGCAAGTGTAACCGCCAAGTGAACAAGGAGATCGATACGTTTACTACACAGCTCTAAAAATGATGATTACCAAGGATGCATACTTGAGTGCAACCCGAGACAGTCGGATGATAGATACTCCGCATTATCGTGACAATGACAAGGAAATCACCAAGGTTCTACTTCATGCACAAGGCGAGATCGTACACAAGTTTGACAAATCTGGAGCATTACACTCTGCGCGGAAATACAAGGAAAGACGTGGTATAAAAAGAAGTACTACAGCATTGGTCCACAATTTGCATTCAGTCGCCGTAGTGGCCCACAAATGGCGGGCACGAATCCGGAACAAATATGCGTACCGGGTATGCCAGATATTGTTGCTTCTGCCATTAGCAAGTAGGCGTGTACTCAGAGTCGGAGTCGCCGTCGAAGCAAGAACCATCGGTGACCTTCAGATCTGCGTCATCAAGACCTGTGTTGCCCGATACAAGGGTTTCCTCACAATCCTCAAATCGGATCGTGTCGGGATCCTCGAACTTGTTGTCGATGATCTGGGTGCCGTCGGCCTGCTTCAGCTTGATGCTTTCATCGCCGCCGGTGATGGTGTTGTCCGAGAAAATGTTGTCCTGCGGGCGCCCGGAGTCCACCACCCACGGATCGTCGGACCCCTCGTATGTGTAAATGTTGTACCTGAAGGTGGCAACAGAATACATGTAAAAAACCAAGATGTTGTGACTGAAACCGAAGAAGTATCGTTCATGCGCTGGTTTCCAAAGAAAAACACAAACACCTTCTGACTGACGAAGTCCCTAAAAATTCGAGGGACGTAGCATGTTTAGAACACCGTGTGTCTTACTTTCTGACATCTTAGATGTGAGGTCCACACCTTCAGCGTTCCATAACTCACTGCTGAGGCAGTTTAGAGTAGGGTAAGGACGTCGAGGCCACGATAGGCGGGTAACCCCTAATTTCCACAACGAGTCTGAGCAACTTGCACGAGTCACTCTGTACCTTGCTGAAAAAAGTTGCCTTTGACGATATTCTTGGCGCGACGTAGCTAACCATCCCGTTGGAGGGGACGAATATTGAAACCAAAAATTTCACGAAGGCCTATGACCGTACGGAACAGCAGGGAGGTCACTCGCGCGATTGGCCCCAAGCCGCTGCAGACACACGCCCTTATAAAAGGACTCCCTCCTACCATATATTTTATCTAGACATCCTCTCACGATTAAAGAACCCGAGAAACACCTGGCGCTAGCCCAGTGTATCGTCGGCGTCACGTTTTTTCCGCTTCTGTGGTGGTCATGTCGTGGATCCCGGTTTGCGATATGACGATGTAAAAAAACGACGCAGAGAGAACGGGACGTATAGCAAGTTAATCCTACCTAACAAATACGCACTCCATCACGCGAACATCTATAATATGTGGGCGAAGTGGTTGTGGGGTGTCGCCGCAACCTGGCCACCGTCGTGAGCCCTATGTAGGATGTGGAACACATTTTACTCACTTGGTGGAGTCGGTGATTTCGTTGTCGGAGAAGACGTTGTCGGCGCATCCCACGGACAACCTGATGCCGTACTTGTTGTCCTCAAAGATGTTGTCGGAAACCTCAGCGTCGAAACTTTCCATCATCGCTATTCCAGCGTCGCCGTTGTCGTGGACGTAGTTGTCTGTGACATGGTTAAGGACAGTGTTCCACACCAAGGGCATAAGATAGTCGTCGATGAACACAAAGGGAATACCCCAACCCCATTTTTAGCTGTTAGGTAAATGTAAAAAGTTGTAACCACGTTTCCCCATCCGCCGGAGGATGAACAAAAAACAAAAAAAAGCACGTTGATTCGAGTAGTTTTGCCCTCACAACCGCGAGGTGTATGCAATTCTTAAAGCACGTAACGAATCAGGCACCCGGACGTTCGGAAGATGATGTAGGTGATAACACAATCCACGTAATGAATAGGTACGATATAGTTCTAGATACAGCCGTAAGCACAGGATGGAAGTCAAAACACTAGATAATAAAACCTTTAAATACACTATTTAAGAAAAATACACTCCAGTTGTGCGGTTTTTTCGTCAGGAACTCATGTTTGACAGCTGTTGTGATGCTCCGATCGTGCGTACAATTGGACCCGTGTGTGTTCTCGTCAAGGGTATAGGTCGGCGATTCCCCTTAGAACTACAGTGTAGCTTTGACCAGGGTCAACAGGGTGCCGATAATCAATGTGTGCGCGGAAACGTTAAAACCAGTTCTTCACGGGGACAAAATTTAACGCGCAGCTTGCATTGTTGTCATTGGTGAACATATCCACTCCTCGTCGGTATAAGTTCTTCTTTACAAGGTATCCTTGCCAAACGAGTCATGGTACGAGCAATCCAATCACGAGTTAGGTAAATTCGATATTCGAAAAGTCGCGCCCACACATTGTAGACGAATACATAGCACGCTCTTGCGCGGGCGCGAGCGTTCAAGCGTTAGGCGCCGCCGAGGACTGCAACGCCAGTCCTTGCCTGCTGTAAGCGCAATAACTGCAGCTCGCAAGTCGACATTCACCCGTATATGTATATTCCTGACCTTTCACAATGGCATCGTCGCTACTTCGGTGAAGGAAAATCCCCACGGAACTGTCACCGCCACCGTATACCTCGTTCCCCTGACGACCGACAGACACAGGCAGGCATTTAGTACAGTTTGCGTTGAGAAGTTGGTTAAAACGGGAAATATCGTGGTCAGTGTGAGGCCTGATCAGGGCGGCATAAACATTGCAGAGCAAGAACTAATTTAGCGACTGCAGAGCGTATGCTGCAGCACTAGAGTCAGATACATAGTGCGCGTGGTGCATGCTCTTAAATCCCAGTTCGGTATGCCTCCTTTTCCAGCGGGTCGTATTTTCAAATCAATACCATAGCTCGGAACCCCCAAGCGTGTTCAGCGGGGGCTAAGTACTGGACAACACAGTGGTATTTTTAGAGAGAAAATCACGCCCTCTGGTACAAACACCAAGGCGGAGTGTACTTTTCAGCTCTAGGTCGTTGCAGCAGCTCTCATGATATGCTGCTTTGCCAGCCTGGTCTGTTGCGGCCATTGTACGCCCAGTATACCTGTCTACAGTGGAACTTTTCCGATCGTGTTTGTCAAAATTGGTGTATGCTGTCGAGGGGTAATGCCGCCAAAATATAGACCGCGATGGTGCAAGAGACCGCACCATTGAAAACTGACATGGATATCTACAGTAGGTTCTGCTTCGACATTTATCAAACCTGGATGGACACTCCGTTGCAGCGCTTGGAGGCGATGATGCCGTGGTTTTCGTTGTTGTAAACCTCGTTGTCGTGGATGGTCAGGTAGTCGCTGTCGTCGTGGGGGTCGAAGCCGTACGCCGTGTTGTCGTGCATCTTGTTTCTCCTCCAGTCTCCCTGCTGGTGACCGTAGGTGTAGACTCCGAAGTGGTTGTGGTGAATGTCGGAGTCATAGATGTTGCCGTAGACGTTCACCTCGTCGAACACTTCCGGGTTGCTGCCGTCGGTGCAGTACCCTCGTACCTGGCCATTTCGTGATTAGTGTCGTTTTTTTCGCGCATTAGTGGGGCGAACGAGTGAAGGCAACTAGTCAACAGGTGCTTACGAATAAATTTGTAGTTTGGCGTCGATGGTCGTGCTGCGTATTGTCGAAAACGACGAACGAAAACAACGAGATTACACTGCGCTAATACTTCTAGAAATATTCTTCTACAAGAGTATGACGCCTGTAATACTGTTTGTGCTGTGTAGCAATATGAGCTGTGTAAATAGTGTGCGGTGCATTGTTTGTGCTGTACTCTCGATAGATACCTGGGAAACCGAGGGATTAGCAACTGGGGTCGGCGTTCCACGCTCTGCCTTTGATGTTAATGACAGCCAGCCTCTTCGTGAGGTGGTATCGATTTCAACAAGTGAGGATCGCCAGGAACTTAAGATAGGAGCCTGTCAAAGCACCCTTTTCCTGAATTACGCTACAAGTTCTACCCTAGCCAGCGGATAAAATGAAACGAAGACGGCGCAAAAACCAATACGCATATTGGGCTTCTAAAACATAGTAACGTGGCGGATACAACAACAGTCAACCCCTGTCACTGAAATGTGAAACATAGATATAGACTAATCATTTTCATCTTGAAAACGATGGCATAGATCGTTTGTTTATTCGATTTACAGTAGTATGCAAAAAGGAAACAGACTCGACCTGTGAGATCGAAGATTTCGTCGAGACTCATCATTGCAAATCGTGTGTTTGAGAACACCTCGTGAGAATCTGTATTTCCTGCCGAAGGGCACAGCAGCACGTACTAACCGCAGACATATGTTCGTCCGTGGTATGGCTTGGGGGTTCATCCCAGAATGGGTACACCGGGCGTTTTTGCAACAGTCTAGAATTGTTGCCGCGGCGGAGCGCAATTCGTGGATAATGCAGGAGCATCAAAAAAATCGTCATCAAGCGCCGGTAGAATGTTTTAGGAGCTGTTGCTGTACCACCCGTGAAGGACACAAAGAAGCACCAAATTGGCGGGGAGAATTTTGCGACCGCATCCCTCCCTGTCGACCTCCTCCCATAGACAGGCAACCGGGATGGCCCGAATAATAACCGACATATATATGCTTTGTGTTTGTGGGTAGGATGCCGTCGTTGAATCATTTCAACGCACGCTACGGCACACTAAATTTCCTCAGGCCCCTGCGTGAGGAGCTGTATAATATAATACAGACAAAAAACGAAGAACTTGATTGAGCTGAAATTGAAACCAGCTGAAAAAAAAACATGGACACTAGGTATGCCAAAAACACATATTGCAAAACAAGAACATCCGACTGTGTTGGGTTTACGAGCCCCGCGGTTCAGAAGCCCAGTGCCGAAGAGATGTATGTGCTATCTCTGTCATTACACGCGTCGCGGATTGGATGGGAACATGCCCCTATAAAAAAGTTATATATAGTCTATATATCACCCACGCAGAGCGCTATACTATAATAGACTATACGAGTAACGCCCGAAGAAAGATCAAACCATCTCATCAGCAGTACCAAACACGAAATCCAGTTTGCCCTTCACGGCGTCCATAGCAATGAAGTAGTAAAAGGTCGCTATATGATACGGCCAGCGTTCCGTCTCTCACCTTCCACGTAAGGCCGTAGCTCTCGCCGTCATAGAACCCAAGGTACGCCATTTCGCTGTCCTCGATGTCCATCCTTCCCTCTCCCATCTCGTTCTTGGCCCTGCCATCGCAATCTTCATCGTCGTCGGTGATGACCTCCGAGAGGACGCTGATGTATGAGCGACCATCGTCTTCGTCCTCGTCGACGTCGTTGTCGTCGGTGTCCCACGCGAACACCTGACAAGCAGTGGTGAGGGGTCGAGCCGGCGGGCAATGTCAATGCTTTTCACACTGGAAAGATCACATCCAAAGTACCAACTATTTTCGTTCTTAACAACACCCAACTTAAAATTCGTTCTCTACATTCTTCACGAGTACTGTTATGTTTTCCCCGCGATGCGTCAGAGGTGGTGCCGTTCTGACAGAAAACCGAGTTCGTCCTTCACGTAAAGCGGTGTAATCTCCTCCACCAATTTTCACCCTGTAAAACTTGCGTGCCTGTCGCTGCAAACAAGTTCCCGCAATATATTATAAATTCTTCGGATTCTTCAAGTCTTGATGCCCGGAAAGAGCCAGATGATCTGTACGCTCGAGTACATGATGCCTGCGTTGGATATTCGCATGGACTTGGCAGATCCTGCACAACATATCATGATATCATACACAGGATCAAAACCATCTCGATATGTGAAATGGTCCGCGGCTCAGCGCGCAGAGAGAGGGCTGGAGCTCATTCGGAACCTCTGTCTCCGGGATCCGACAAAAAACGCATACATAATATATATCAAAATAATTCTTCTCCCAGTTTGTGAAGGTGAATTCTGTATGTGCTTTTAACGTGAAGTCAGTACTCACCAGCTAACACACTATCAAACAAACATACATAAAGTTGCATCGTTGCGGCTATGGAACGGAGCTTCAGCGGCTAGACAATTATCATTATTACGCATCGAGCCCACCCGTATGACTCGAGAGTCATAGTTTGCACCCAACGCACCTTGGTGCTCACGAAATCGAGGCTTCCTCCATGGCCACGCAGGTTGATGTAGGTGTCGCTCGTGCTCTTCAGGCGCAGCTCATCGGCATCACCCCCGGCGGACGTTCCGTGCACCTGGACATGGAACGAGAGGCATGGGTCGACGGTGGTGGAATATTTTGGGTCGGTATATATCATATCGTGCAGCACTGGCTCAACCGATTCCCACATAACCACAAAGCCTATTGTGCAGCGCAGAAGGTGGATAAATTTATGTTGAACTCTACCGGCTTGGCAGAATATAACCTACGGCTACCGTGCATCGTGGTCGACAAAACGTCGCTCTCAACGTTACCTTACGAGCGGAGCATATTGACTAAAACAAAATATATATGGGCGTTGACAATCACCACACATATATATATATATATATATATATTAGTGTACAATTTGCACCAGCGGAGCAAATCAAGTTTTGTGGTTGAAGTTTCAGCGGTTCTTGGCATTGTGATACAACGGTGGAAAAATTATATATTTGGTACAAGGGTGTATGGTTTTCTTTATCCGGTGCTTTGCATCCCGATGCACTACACACATGAAGTCCAACGTCCACGTTTTGATAGCCCCCACAAAAAACGTAGGCGATGTGTTTATCCAGGGATACAGTCGCTGGATCATCACACAGACACGATTGTACTGTCACGCGGCGTCCGTGACAGGTTTACATGAAAAACACACACAACGTTTATATGTTTGAGTCACCTCGAGCGTGATACCGTCTTCGACATACAAGCTCTCCGTGAGAAGCCACGTTCCAGTCGCGGTATCGCTCACGTCGCCGCTGTCCGGGTCCACAGCGTACAGTGGAGCCTTACCTCCCCTCTCTTCCCAGATTTCTGTGAGGGTCACGCAGCCACCGCGGGTAGAGCCATCGTCCGACTCGAGATACAGCCGTTCCGACGATGAGGAGTACCGGATGGAAACCGTGATGCTGGAGTCGCAGTCTGGCTTGTCGATGGCGTCGTTGGGGGAAGCTGTGTCTGCAGCATCGGCGGCCTTGATAGCCAGTAAACTCAAAGCCGCAGCCACGCGGAGCATTGCTGTGGCCATTTGGACTTGCGACAAGGTTATTGCGCGCTCAATCTACGATATTCCTTGCAGTGATGTTTCTCGCAATAATGTTTGATGCCGGAGGAGGAGATGAGTGGTGAGTGGCGTGATGTGACTGGGGTGGGAGCGGCTTGGGATGTATGGAGCACGGCGGCAACTTATCTCGGGGGTACGGGACTTCAACTGCGGAGGGTATTCGGTCAATACGATATATGGTGTGGAGTCAGCGACAACAATAATAACCCTTGGCGCTGCCTGGTTAACGAAACTTTTAAAGTATTTGCTGCCGGCGTGTGGGATACGCGCTCTTTCGCATACAGCCAGCACAGAAGGGGCGAAGGTGTCGCTCGATCGCATTCAGCGAACACATATAGATATATTCTCATAATATTTTTGACGATGCCCCGACTCATAAAGCGCTGGAATTGTTTCGCCTATCTATGTGGATGCAACCGAATACTTAGGGCGAAGGACGCAAAAATCCCGTAATGCCATGTGTCATCCGAAATAATATCTTTGGCTGTATCCCCCTCGGATACTCCCGTCGGATACTTTACAGCCTGGTATATAGTTGCGCCGTGCTCCACGAAACATTGTCGATGTTGCATAGATATGGTCTATTGAATTTATTTCGCTTTATATTTTTTTAGTGGGGCCACAGCAGGATTGTCACGTGTATCCGCTATACTGGTACATGTCTCGACGGTACGTAAAATTATGTATAGGCAATGGTACTTTGACATTGAAGACACATGCAGATGTTTCGCAAGTCTCTTGTAATTCTTGGCTTCTGCAACTTGTCTACGAATGAATGTGCTCCAACTTCGTTTGTGATCTAGGTTCGTGCTTGCCTGGTATATGCGACAAAACCGAGCTTTAGCTGACCCAAACTGCCATGTTCGTAGGGTCTCTATAGGAGACGTAGAGGCCATGGTTCGAGTGGTAGGTCGCCTTATTAGGAGACTTGCATGAGGTTGAGGTGTGGGCAAAAAAATGATGTTCTGCAATGTGGCTTCGTATTTGCGAAGCGCAAAACCTAGGCATTCCGAAGACAATCAGGTTTAAAGCTCATTACATTGTCATACTACGCGTACGAAAATGGGGCTAAAACAGATGGGGAACAAGCTCGATTGTGTAGACTAAAAAATTAGTTCATTCTGTTCTTTTTCTTCTCATTTTCTACCTGTTATTCTTCTACGAGTGCATCTACCAGAAGATTGTCATTTTGGTTTAAAGAGTATGTGGTGTTCTGATTGGAATGCACCACAAGCTGAAGCGGCAGCAGCAGCAGCAGACTAGACTATGGGTTCAACACTGTCCTGAATTGTATTAGTCCATACTTGTTGATAGTTTTCAAGAATATGACATCAGCTTCGCGAAGTTTACCGTACTGCCAGGAAGATACTGCTGTTACCATCAATACATGTGCTCCGTGTATTATTCTTACGAAAAAATATGTTATGTATTTAATAAAATATATATAAATCGCAGCCATGAGATCACATATCCGTCAATAAACACATACATGCTGGAGTGTATTTTAATTTTTATAATATGCAAGCTCTGTGTGATACTCCGATCGCGCAAAATCTATTGACTGTTATGTAATATACAATCCGATTTCTGCGTGTTTCATGCGTTAAACTGGTATCTCTCCCCCCACGTGCATCCAGCTCAACGAGTGTCAAGTAGGTGATAGTCCGATCGCGGAAAATCCATTACCAGGTATAAATGCAACATAATATATGCAATCCCTTTTCTGTATGTATGTGTTCCGCGCAGTAAACTGACGCTTCCACCCATGTTTTTCAAGATCACAACCAGTGTCCATGACGTTGTTGCCTTCTAGTGAGACGAGCTGTGTGGCCACAAAATCTAAGAAAAAAACCGCACTGCAAATACAGAAAGCATGGTGACTTGGCCAAGCAGTGAACAGCAACGAAGACGGAGGCAAAACAAAAATGCAACAAGGCACACCATCGTACTCTCTTGGCGAAATAAAGAGAAAAATAGTAGGAGAAAATGAGGCCATAGCATACGGTACGATTGATACCGAAATGGTTTGCTGTAGTGGTAGCAATCGTCATCGGCAGCAATTTCGTGGGGAGAATGGACTCGACAGCAGTTTCGCACTCTGACGTGGACGGAAATGCAGATATATACCCCACGGTCCCACTACGAGATTGACGGTATATCCAACACGCAAAATGTCATGGTGAATTAGGTATACCACCGCGCCGTATATGCTTTGTGTCATTATTAGCGATATGGTCACAATATCCCAGTGTCAACAACAGTACTGGCTGTAGCAGTAACCTACTGTACATAATCACCGTTAAAAGAAGTATTGCATGCAATTTCTAAGTATTATACTCTGACAGGGGGGGGCTTTTATGGGACAGAAGCCTCGACTTATTGTGTGACCTTTTTAAGGTTCCTATTTTTAGCATTATTATGTGTGGCTAGTTTCACGCGGGAGATGTGTGGTGGCCGTTCATGGGAGGCACAGCCTTTATCGAGTTCAGCGCCAATAATGAACCGCAGTGTTGGTGGGAAATGGTGCTGGAGGCCGAGAAGTTTTAGGTCCCGCGTATGTCGATATATTTATCACGGTAATCTAGAGAAGGGGCTAACTACTACAGTACAACACTGTAATACTGAAAAACGTATAAATGCATGTATAATACCTCTGTGACGAATGTAATCAAAATAGTGCGCATTCGTCTTCGCCTCACCGGTAATACGACTTAATTCAGTACATACTCCGAAGTACGTGTACATATAGTTTAAGACGACCCCGTCGGTCCTGTGGTACAAGCTAAATTTAAGGGGAGCCGCCTACGAACCACCTGGTGTATAATCTTGATGAGGACACACACCCAGTTACACGCGCGATGGGAGTGCAACACACAGCTTGCAAGAACATGGACGTCCGACGAAATCTTCGATCTGACAGCCGTACGAAGGGATGTTTTAGAATATGATTAATACATATATATTCCAAAACCGTCACATTTTTCCCCTCAAAATAATGTATAGTTTCCACGCACATATTGTGCTGCCCCCCCCCCCCCCGCCCCCCCCCCAATAATAAACTGGTGCCAAAACCGTCAGATTTATCCCGTCGAAAGGATTTATAGCTTACATGCACAAATTGCCCCCCGTTGTCCCCCCCCCCCCCCCACCCCCACCCCCCCCCTTCCAGACCCGCTCGCTTTTGATCAAAACCAGGCCCCCACGTCCTTGAAAACTCCGCCCCCCCCCACACCGGTTATTCGACTTACAAGATTCACTTGATAAAAGGATACATTTCCCTTCACAGCTGTCAGATTTTATCCCCCTCAGAAACGGGTTTTATAGTTTCCGCGCACAGACTGATTAAAATCACCCTGTTGACCCTGATAGCTACACTGTAGTTGTAAGGGGAGTCGCTGACCTATATCCTTAATGAGGACACACAACTCGTAATGCGCGCGATCGGAGTATCACACACAGCTTGCAAAGATGAGTTTCGACGAAATCTTCGATCTCACAGCTGGAGTGTATTTTCGTTTTTTACTCGGAGTATTATATAACACACGGGGTTCCAAACAAAAAAAAATTGGACGGACGCGCGCCATATAAACATTTTATACCACAATAGCGCGCCGCATATTGTACGATGCATTGAATACGCAGGGGAAAGAAAACATTGTTGGTCGGAGAGCAGCGACCACGAGCTGTTTCTGTCAGGGTCCAAAACCCACAAGTAAGTTCCGAATCTCCTCGTTGTGGCGGTGTGGTATCGAAATCGTTCGAGGAAGTACGCTCGCAGATGCAATGGGTCCCGTTCTACATGCCACCAAGTACTGATACACCGGGTATTGTTTTGCAAGCTGAGCACCAAAAACGGTCATTCATTACTGTAGACGAAACTGCATGTCCGATTCGTTATCGTTACGGCAAGATACTTTGACATCGTGACCTGATGTATTATATATATACCGATGTACGAGTACGTGTGTGTTTAGATACACCGTTATTAATGGAGGAAGACGTTTAGTGCCTGTTTCAAACACCGATTCATAAATGGAATGCATGCGAGGCTTGGTAAGCAGCACAACCACTCCGCTGGGGTAGGCATCCGGCGTCCAACAAGGAACACCGGAAATCACGACCGAAAGGGACTGGATGGAGAGATATGATATTGGACAGTTGCCCAGCGAAGAACCGCTGCAAGACAGTAAAGATTGGCCCGAACAACTCTCTGTTATCGTGATATGACTCGTATGCTGGATGGCGCAGCACTCGCCGCGTAAGAAACGGGTAATAATAGTAAAATTCCTTTCAAGAACAATTGATAGACAACTATGACACATACATGAAGTACCACAGGGTTCTCCTCTTCGGTGAAATTTATTCTTCGATGTTAGTATGGTACGTATCTCAAAGGGATTACGCAAGGTTGAGCCCGCGCGTCATGAATCAGTCTGGCATAATACTCGTTCTTGTTCTGGCGTAGGTGAATCACGCCCGTCTGTATGGAGATGACCCTAAGTTGACAGGTACCAGGTATGGCTTCACCGATGCAGGTCTTACATACCAATAATAACACGATCACTTGCTGTGTGGAGCACGGGGAATGGAGTTATACACATGGTAACAACCACAGAAATAAATGAAAAGAGATACACTGAGCGCCAACAGTCAACTAGTTGTTCATTTTCATCGCACGCGTCTGCGTTTGGGTTTCCCGGCGCAAACCAATCCCCTACGATTATGTCTAGTGTGTCCGGACAACATACTTCCTATTTATTTGGTTCGTAATACTGGTCGGTTGTACATTTTCCAATGCGATCCACCATACATAGGACAAAGATACATATACATACATAGACTATATATGAGGTGTGATTTCGTGAATCGTGCTCCATTGCACATGCCCAATCCACGGGGCAAACAGTGGCGGTGCGCAAATGTGACTTTGTTAATAAAGCGCTGAAAAACTGCGGGCAGCAGTGTAAATCATTCTACAAACAACAATAAAATTGTTCATATATCTTGGCAACGTCAAATCCACCGCCTGTCGTGTATTTGGCACCGGCGCTCGTCTCATTCAGCGCCGATACCCGTAGACCATGATCTGTGCTCGAAATGGAATTCAATGAAAAACAAAGGGTACTGCGCCCGTCAGTACTTGCCGCGCATGCATGACCGCTCGCAGAATGACAGGCTATACACGTGTGTGTGGCTATATCTCGAAACAAAACGGAAGCTCACGGTCATACTGCCCAGCAATGGCACTTTCCCAACAGCCACCAACCAGTCGACAAACACGAACAAGTGCTTCCGCGACCAATCCGTTGAACTACAACAACGCGTACAAATATTTATTGTAGCGACACAAAACCTTTTTTGCCGCTTTCTATAGGAAAAACAAAGTGTGGGCGAGCCCGAGCTAACGATCTAGATTCAGGTTTACACAACAATCCTGCAAGAGGGAAATGCCCGACCAATCCCAAGTAACGATGGCATTTAACGAGTGGGGAAACCGTTGTTGCCTTCATTGCGTAGATATATCCTAATGTTCAATGAAGTCCAAATGGCCGAAGATGCTCGGAGATTCGAACCACATTTCCCTACCAAACTCCCAGCCCTAAACAGCGCGAGAACGTTGCGGTGATTCCAGGAAACCTGACACCTCTATGACAACCCATGACAATGCTAAACTTTGCCTCGATCCCGAAAGACACCGTCCAGGTGACGGCGCTTTAGCGTCGTTGTGGCGAATCAACGCTCCGACAGTCTAAGAAAGCACTGTTCGAACGTTCCCAGAAAGAGTCCTTTCCGAAGGACTTACCTGCTGTTCGGCGAAGCGAACCGTGATTCTGTTCATTTATCGTACGGACGATAGGGCGAATCTGGCGTTGATGACCAGACAGTCCCTGTAACTATCGGACAGTTTATGTGGTTGTAGTTTTGCTTTTATTCCAGCGGTGTGCTTGCGAGGGCAGACTTTAGTAGGTCGTCGCCGAGGGCAGCAGCGAGGGGAGAACAAGCAGACCGGTTTGAATTGCCGCATTCATCCCGTTCGTTGTCTTTGACGGTCCCAGTTGTTCAATATCGTAGTATGAATAGGCCCTCTCGTACGCGCTCGCAGCGTTTCTTACCCCCGCGGCAGCAGTGGTTCAGTGGCATTGGCTATTACCAATCAGATCGCCACTACGGCACGTACAAGAATAAGCACCCGAGCCCGATGACGTACTCGCAGCAACCGCTTATCGCATATATAAAGCAAATACAAATTGAACCCAACACCTACACCATGAATGGAAAACCGTCCGTTGGTGCACCCAAGCAGCTTTACCCATACTCCGATGACCCATGCTCTAACTCACGAAAATGCAGCGGCCCTGGCGTGATTCAGGTGCGACCACGTTCTGACGTAGGAACCAGCAAAGTAGAGTCGGGCGAACTCTAACAAATACTGTCGAGTCGCCCTGACGTACTCGTAACAGCGGAAGTCGAAATAGGCCTTCATGCGATCGACCACAACGGCCGAGGTAGACCTTGAGATGAGCAAGGAAGCATCGACTTGAAGACCACAAACAAAAACGTTGGTCGTGACCACCATCCAACTCGACGATATCTGAACCGGACTCGGATCGTATGTACTCAAGCGCTACATATATTTCATCTAAAGCGTCCGAGGCAATCATTAATGTTCGGTGCTGACAGTTGAAAAAAAATTGCAGTCTTTATTTTGGTGGTGCTCGTGACCTCCGTGAAACGTCAGGATGTTGCTCACATCGGCGGTACCCGTTGCTGCAACTAAACGTAGTTTAGGACAGAGTTGACCGTGTCAGCTATGTGGGTTGTGTTGCAGAAGCACTCCAAGACAGAAAAACGATCGCGGCAGCTGTTTGATCGAACCAAACAATTGTTTTGCAGCAGAGAGACCCAAACAACGAGGAAAATGATCGATCGTGGCAAAGCCGCTGCTCGTGGCCAAACCGCAGCTCGCGGCGGGAACAGTATAAAGGCACCGTCGGCGCGTAGCCCTCCTCCATGCGTGCGTCATGACCCGAACTTTTTCGGGTGTACATGTGAAATGGAGACCTCGATACCACTTGGTAGGTTACCGTGTCCTGCATTAAAGACCGACCGACATACTGCTCACAATGTATCACACACAGGGAAAAACGTTTAGAGCAATTTTTTTTTTGTTTTTTTTTTTATCCTCCGGCGGATGGGGAAAAATAAAGCTTTAGCTCACCACTCTTCCGCGTATTTTCATACGCGTCGTGTGTCGATTTAACTCAGTTGCTTTCGCAGCCCAACGCTAGCTGGCGCACCCTTCGAGTCCCATTGTAGGTATAGCGTAAGCTCTCCCTATCAGTGGTCTTCGTTACAACCCCGGCAGCGCAAGCTGCCGTTGTATACGGGTGTGTGTGTATGTCGACCCGGCCTGTCCCCTGTGGGTCAGTTTCGGTGGAGATAGCCACCCGGAATGTCATCTTTCCGGGTAGTGTGGGACTTGCGCAAGCTCACCAATTTACAAAACCCCTGGCCATGGGAGATGGCCTTCCGCCGGACTTGGTCCAGTTACGGTCCACCCTACCCATTCGGGCGTTGGTCCTCGGACGTTGAGAGCCATCCCACGCTAGGGTTGCGGCAGATTCAAAGCATTTTTTGAACTCCCAACATCAGGAGCTCGATATCTGACCCGAAACATCACGTCCAAGGCATTCGTTTGCGCAACCCGACCAAACTTCCGTCCCCTACTCCAAAAATATTTTTTTTTTCTGGTAAATAATTATTTATCTAGCCGTTTTTGCGTCGCTTGAGGAGCTCAACCGGCCAGGTATACCTTTTTTTTTATCAAAACAGGCCACCTCTACCGTGGAATGACCATGTAAATGGGATCAGCTGGCGTGTTGGACGAGCTTCGAGCTCGGCAGAACTGGTTAAATAATGAGACTTCAAACGTCACCTATGTTCTTTATCCTCGATCTTTAAGTCGACCTTGCGCAATTGGGGATTGACAAGATGGCGTGGCAGAGTGTGCGAGAAGCGAGCTCGCCTTAGTTCGAGCAAACCAACTCAAACCACAAAAACCCAGATACACCAACGAACGATGTTGACGGCCTGCTACTCGCGTTCGTCGGCTCGAGGGTTCCTGACATTCTTCTCTGACTCTCTTGTCTACGAAGCGACGTAGGATCATAATCGGTATGTTACCTACCGCACTGCTGCTACTGCTCTAGCGCCTTATTATGTTGCAATGTAGTAGCTGCAACCGGGTGAAGTAACCCATGAGCGACTCGGTATACTACGGTCTGCTGCTTGGCAGCAAACGACCCATTCTAAACACAACGCCTCGATGGAAATGGATTAGTCCCAGGTCTGACTCGGCGGTAGCACGGACGCCGAAATACATAGGACCCCCTGTTGGAGTATGCGCCTCGTATCCGGGTTCGGATGACGAACAAAGAATGACGCGGCAATCTGTGTGAAACGACCGCAGTTACCGGAATCTTACGTTTATTCCGGACCATATCTTGACGGCAACGAAATACGAGACCATCGAGTGCGGCAGTCGCGTGGTGGGCGGCGAACGGTGGGCGGTGGTTTCCTAATTCCAATAGTAAAGAGTAAAAGCACAAAGTGCCAGGCATTTCAGAGGGGGGTGTCCCGTTGAGTTACGGACTTTGAAGACGATGGTGTATCTCCAAGATCCTGTGATGTTCACACAAGTTCGTCTCGACGCAGGTGAAGGATATAAGCTTTTCGTCTAAGTCGTCTGCTATTGGGCGTTATCCCTCTCGACCAAAGCTGTACACGGAGTTTCTTCCGATCAACGTTTACTGCCCGTGACAGTAATATGTTGCCGCACGGCAATTGGAATGTAGCACGCCTAGACGCGCTCGCCTCGAGTAGACGAGAATGCTCACAAGGACATGTGCACCGGCATTGACGCGTGATCAGTAGAATGTATGGTTGTTGCAGACCACATACGAATAAGATTCGGACGGCGCATCGTCTGCTGACCACATGCAGGAGACCCATGCGTCGTTTCCTTCGCAAGCAGAGTGGTCAAACACATGCCACGAGGGTGTTGATATCGCTGGTATTACCTGCTGAAGACGTGCCGACAAACGGGAAGAAGTTCACAAGGCAATTCATGGTGATGCGTAAACGCCGAAAAACGGAAAAGCGCATACCTACTCAATATCACGCGGAACAACAGATCGCATCACTTATTGACATCATGGAGCGGCGGCAGACGCAGAGGTTGACTACACAAAGATTTGTATGTCAAAGATCGCCTATGTACGGGGTAGAACGGCTCGCGATGATTGGGTTCGGAACCCTACTCCTCAACGTGTTCAACTGTCTTTCGTTCTTCTGCAGCGTTCCATTTCGGACGGAAACAGGATGCCCGTTTGGATATGGATGTCAACAGAGCCTGTTCAATTTGCGTCAGCATGTGTGGCTCTTATCAAGTGTGTGCAAGCTGACCCAGCCCATGTGTTCTTCATCAGTTGGTTATTAAACCCGGTAGCCGTACTGCGTTATGCCATGTGGATGCGCCCAAACTCGTGCCTGTTGTCTGTAGAAACGGTGCAGGGAGTTCCAGCAGGTGGTATCCACAGGGGCACGCCAGGGTATTATAACGACGACTAGACGAACCCTGTTGCTAATACCCTCTCTACGAATGAGGTATCACCTTGGTCCAGAACGTTTTCCGAGTACCTGGGCTCCTGAATCGTAAATCGTACGAAAATGACTGTCATCTCACAACATTTCTCGTTTATATACTTTGGCGAAGAGCTCGGTTGTACGGCTGGATTTTCAATTTGCCCAAGTCACACATGAGTGAGGTATAGAGCTTACCAAGTGAGGAGCCTCAGAAACGAATGGTGTACCTCTAGCGTGTAGAATGTGTGTAAACGTAAAAAGTCCAACCTATTCCTCATATACGTAGTCCAAAGGGGGTCTTACACAACGTTCGGCGACCGTCCTTCGATGTTGGTTGCTAGTACGTCTCCTCGAGCGGGGTTTGTCCCTGAAATGTGGCTGCTTACCCAGACAGTGCCGTCTAGATCGGTTGGGCATAACATTGATTATTGTTCGCAATTTCTTCTCCTTCCGTTACGTCGAACTATTGGATGGGTGTTGCAGAGGTCGATGAAGAACGTTTCCGTTGCAATCTGGGTTTTTCACTCCATGTACCAACTATCAGACACCACTCACGTCGGGGATGTATGAGCCACTTAACGTACTGTTGCACTCGAAATGGTCTATATATTCACGTCAATATTGACACGTCAGAACATGTGAATAGGTATCGCGCTTACTCACGGGTTTCACAGTCGAACATAGCATACCCTTGAAAACTTTGTAGCGTAGAATGGCACACGCTCGTGAGATTCGAACCGCCTTTTCGGTGACGTCTTTTGCTGCTGCTCTCTCGCTGGAATACGCTTCAAATTCTTTGGTTGTGCTCGATTGAGAGCATTACAGTGCTTCTCGGTTTTGGCTTTACCGTATTTTTCAATCATAAACTTCAGTTATAACCTGCTCACCGCGAATGCTAGGACTGACAATTCCATGGGTCGGATCGCTTTTTCACACCGAGCACGACTGCCGCACTCACTCCCATGCGTCTTTGGCGCGCCGCTAGTGCAGCGCGACGCCTTGAGCGATGTATCAGGTAGTATGTGTGTTCGCTGAAACAATTACATCGACTGGTTGCCCATGCCAGATTCATCAGTACGCACATGCGAATATGGTTTTGTTGGAAACGCGTTGTGCCGTCCGTTTTATTGTCTTTTTCTGTGATCTCGTCGTGGCAGGCTGTGTTACGGGGTATCATGACCAACCGCAAGAAGCTTACCACCCACAGGAATTGGGACGGCCTTGATTGGAAGGCGTCTAAGTTCGATAACCCGTATGCTTTCCAATTTTCGACTTCGACGAAACCAAGTCGTCAGAATATTACATGCTCGTGGAGGTCCGCCGACGCCATCACCCGCTAAACGTTCGAGGCACCTCTCTTGTGTGAACCATTATATTGCGCCAGTACCTCTCCCATCGGGGTACACAAGACCAGCTTCTCCCGTCCGACGCGGACTACACGACTGCTACGCACGAACCCCTCCCGTTTCCGGGCCTTATAGGCATGGTTCCGACGAGTCGGGCTGTTCCAAACCGTGACGTCGTCTGTAACCCCTGTCCCACCTACATGTCTTTCAACCCCCGAGCCTCATGCACTCTGGGCGTGTGCCAATCAAAGGACAGGAATAACAACACTTTCTATGCTACCCGCCGAGTGGTCGGTTTTCGCTGCATAAATAACTTCTGTTCCACCGAGGGGTTGTATTATAGACAGCAACCGTGCCTCTCGGCAAATGATATCCATCAAAAGCCAGTAGCCTAGCGAACCTCCAACCAGATTTTTTTTTTCCGGTACCTAATAGACAGTAGGCCACAACAGCACTAAAGTACCCACAGCGATAACAACCCGGTCGGGTGTGTTACATGCCGACAACGTAGGCATGAGGCCCAATCGAGTGGCGTTTCTAGAATCGGAATTCTGAGTCAAATATCGGCACAGCAAACTTGATGTATGAGGGTCATGAGCCGTTTGGTTTCGAAGTGAACGTATCAGGGTGTATTTTCTGTTCTCGATTAGTTTGATCGAGTTGCGATAAGCGTTTCAATCGCACAGTTCACTACCTCTGCCTCTTTTCGCCCCATTGCCTCCTGGTCCAGGTCGCTAGTAATTAACATAACTCGCGCGAGGAGTGTCATTCTTGCATCGGTTCTGTGGAACGTGCGTTTTAGTGACCGAGTCGACTGCTCCGGACTAAACGTGCTTTGTCTATGCGTGTTTGACAGTCAGCATTTAGCCGGCTGGCCAACACGCCACATGCGGTCCGTCTCGAATAGGATTGGAACTCCCTCTTTTTCCCAGCGCTATTACAAGGCTGCGGGTCATAGGGTACACTTCGAACACGGCTATTTGTCGTTTGCACGCGTTATGGGTTGTGCTCCTTCCCCTCCCTAGAGCGCTTGTTGTTGTCGTCTCCGCTTCGATCTAGCTGATGCAAAACGGCCGTTCTTACTTCGTAGCTAGAGTACGTAGTTGCTCTTGTAAAGGTGGCCATGTACCTGTGATGGCCACCGCTATCTGTAGCTGTTGCCACCTTCAGCAACAAGAGTATCACTGTTGTGAAGGGAATAACGTTAACGACAACATCAACACAAGCATCAACGACATTCCACTATCGGAAGACTGTACATTTATGAGTGACCTCGAGATGTGAGCGTTGGGAGACATAGAGTTCGAGTACACGTCATCGAGGGCTGGTTCAGCTCTCATCAAAAACGTATCTGGTTGCGTCTGATCAGACTGCTCTGCTGGTCATCATCACGAGGCGTCTGCTAACAACACGTCAAGGTCCGCTTCGCTTTTTTTGTGTGAGCTGATCCGGGTTTATGTCGACTGCTGTTGCTGCTGCCGCTAGGGTACGTCGAAGTCATCCTGGAATATTTGTTTGAGCTAGGCAGATTTTACTTCGTCTCCTCCTCAGATCTGGGTTGGACGCATTTGTGGAGTAGGCCAGGGGGACCCTTTTCGTTTGGTAACGATGCGCCTATTTTAACAGTTATATTCACGTTAGTGACGGCATCGTGCGACATCTGGGCTGATCGTTTTTTTTTGTTTACATAATGGGTATCTGCTGAAGCAACCTGTCTGGTTCGGCGATATTTTTCGTGTTCAAAATGGGGGACCGTCCGGTTTGACGCTAGCGATAGAACCCTTTCAAAACCATGGATGGTGCATAGTGGTGAATATGTAGACCTCCGCTACTACAGCAGCACGTACCAGTAAGGTTGTGTTGTGCTGTGGTGTGGTGTGTTGTGTTGTGTTGTGTTGTGTTGTGTTGTGTTGTGTTGTGTTGTTTTGTGTTGCGTTGTGTTGTGTTGTGTTGTGCTGTGTTGTTTTGTGTTGTGTTGTGCTCTGTTGTGTTGTGTTGTGTTGTGTTGTGCTGGGTTGTGTTGTGTTGTGTTGTGCTGTGCTGGGTTGTGTTGTGTTGTGTTGTGTTGTGCTGTGCTGTGTTGGGTTGGGTTGGGTTGGCTTGGCTTGGCTTAGGTTAGGTTGGGTTGGGTTGGGTTGAGTTGGGTTTGATTGTGTTGTGTTGGGTTCGGTTGAGTTGGGTTGGGTTGGGTTGGGTTGGGTTGGGTTGGGTTGGGTTGGGTTGGGTTGGGTTGGGTTGGGTTGGGTTGGGTTGGGTTGGGTTGGGTTGGGTTGGGTTGGGTTAGGTTGGGTTGGGTTGGGTTGGGTTGGGTTTGGTTGGGTTGGGTTGGGTTGGGCTCGGTTGGGTTGGGTTGGGTTGGGTTGGGTTGGGTTGGGTTGGGTTGGGTTGGGTTGTTGGGTTGGGTTGGGTTGGGTTGGGTTGGGTTGGGTTGGGTTGGGTTGGGTTGGGTTTGGTTGGGTTGGGTTGGGTTGGGTTGGGTTGGGTTGGGTTGGGTTGGGTTGGGTTGGGTTGGGTTGGGTTGGGTTGGGTTGGGTTGGGTTGGGTTGAGTTGGGTTGGGTTGGGTTGGGTTGGGTTGGGTTGGGTTGGGTTGGGTTGGGTTGGGTTGGGTTGGGTTGGGTTGGGTTGTATCGGATTGGTCTGCATCGACGGTATTTTGTTTGGAGCATCCTATTGCGCAGACGTATGGCGAGAACTACGAAGAGAATATAACCGAAATGCGTAGTTCCCATTAATTCCGTACGGAGGTAATGAACCCCTTCCGATTGCGCACACTTTTTTGTTTTTAACACAGACTCCTGGGCTGTTTAGACTTAGCGGTCAACAACAAGTTTGCATGCCCGCGCTGTATAAGTAGTGTTACTACACGAAGATGTCTCTAGGAGGCATAGCGTATTAACTGCACTTTTTTACCGGGTTGCTCAAAAAATGGTGTCTGTAATCGGCTGTTTAGGACGTACAATGGTGGAGAGTTCCTCGACGTGCTCCAAGAAGGACACCACTTTGAACTTTTTTATTCCCCTGGTATGTACCAGGTTCGACGAATCCCGTGGTCGGGGCTGCTCGTTTGAAGCGAAAAGGTTTCTGACATCCAGACTGATTGTAGCTGGCCGACTGGGGAACTACCGCTCAATCGAATTTTCTGACGAGTACGTTTGTTCCAGGGCAAAGGGCACGGAAGCAATGCCGGTCCGCAAAAACAAACGCCTCCGAAGTCATTACTCGGGTGAGATATTGACATATTTCCTCATGCTAGGAGCTCTGAAAAATCTTAGAATCTGCTGCACCCTTACCGTTGTATGAGTCGAAAGTTGATCAAAATGCCAAGCTACAGCAAGAGTAATAAAAGGTTGTGCTAGTATCTGAAAAAAGGCGTTGTCTATGTATACATACTATACTCACAAAAATACATTCACTACATACTACTACTGCTGTCATGTCTACGATTTCGTCGAAACTCAGTTCTGCAAGTTGAGTGTGACACCACATGGTCGCGCGTAATATAGCGGGGGGGGGAAGGGCGTATGCCGGCGAATGTATATATAGTCTATATATATGCCAGTTGAGTGTGACACCACATGGTCGCGCGTAATATAGCGGGGGGGGGGGTCTTCGGCAAGGGCGTATGATGGCGACTGTATATATATATAGTCTATATATATGTCGTTTAGTCACATCAAGGTGACATTTTTCCTGGTAAGTAGTTACCAGGTACATTATTGACTTGGAAATACACTCCGGCTGTGAGATCGAGGATGTTGTCGAAACTCATCTTTGCAAGCTGTGTGTGATACTGCGATCGCGCATATTACGGGTTGTGTACGTCCTAATTAAGGATATAGGTCGTCGACTCCCCTTGCAACTACAGTGTAGCTATCAGTATCAACAGGGTGATGTTTATCAGTCTGTGCGCGAAAACTACAAAACTCGTTTTTGAGGGCGACAAAATCTGACCGCTGTGGAAGGAAATGCATCAGTTTATAAAGTGAATCTTGAAAGTCGACTAACTGGTGAGAGAAGAGCGGAGTTTTCAAGGACGTGGGGGCCTGGGTTTGATCAAGAGGGGGGGCGGGGGGTGGGGGCGGGGCAGCTCATTCTGTGCGTGGAAACTATGAATCCTACCCTGTAACTGTACAACCAGTGAGGAGAGGGCGGAGCGTTCGAGGGGTTGGGGGTGTGTGGGGGGGGGGGGGGGCAGGCGGGGCGAGGGAGGGAGGGGGGGGGGGGGGGGGGGGGGGGGGGGGGGGAGCAGAAAATGTTTTTTACCAACATTTTCATGTCGCATAGATGTAGGGGTTTGCTATACGCGTGGTACTACGTCTAGGCGATGGTGCTGGTGGTGGGGAAGGAGAGGGCGATTGGGGGGGGGGGGGGGGGGGGGCGGGGGGGTGAATATAAGGGACGCCATGGATGGCTAGAAAGAATATGCCGTGATATCAATTGCGTAGAAGCCATTACTACGGTGGCCAATTTCGATTGTAGGTGGGGCGTTTGAACAAAAGGGCGAGAAAAAAAAAAAAAAAAGTTGGGGGCGGGGGGAGGGGGGGGGGGAGGGGGATGGATTGGAGCTACGGTATGGATGGCTAGAAAGATATTTATATGATATCAGCTGGCTGGTAGTGATACCTAATCTCAGGCAGGTTTTGATTTTAGGTGGGGCGTTTGAACAAGAGGAAGCGGGGGGGGGAACGAGGAGGCGAGCGGGGCATTTGACGATGTGCGCGGAAATTAATAATCTTTAACGGGGACAAAGCTGACGGTTGTAGCAAGAAGACGTCCCTCCATGTCACTTGCTATATATTGTTTATTATTCTAAAATATTTGATGTTAGATGGACAGAAAGATAATGAGGTGATATCAGCCGGCTGGTGGGGTACACTACTCTGGCAGATTTTGAGTATAGTTGGGGCGTTTGATTAAGAGGGATCGGGGGGTGGGGAAAGGACAATTTTACATGTGCACGCGGAAACCATAAAACTCTAAATGGGACAAACCAGACGATTGTAGCAAGACGACATCCCTTTATGTCACCTGCCTGGCGTTGTTTATTATTCTAGAAGATTGAATGTTAGATGTGGTATGTAACGCTATTTTTAGTTGTGGCAAAGAACGTGTTAAAGCTTCACAACTTGTTGTTGTACATGGATCGCAAGGTAGAATATACAACCATGTAATTGCCATTATTTTCTGACATCGTCCATTATATGAAAGGTATACGTACATATTGCAAAATACAACAGGCGAGGTGATGTGGTCATGCAATGTCACCACCATTGAGCACGAGAGGGAGAAGTGCGAATCGTCAGTTCTTTGAAAGGAACGCTTATTGAACCCGCGCTCAATTACGTTACGTCGTCAGTCATACTTCGTTTGGCATAGGTTGGGAGGCGATCATGCACATACCTCACGTACGAAATACCCTACCAGGTATGTAAACTATATAGTCCAAAAGGTTGTGACCGAAACTTTAACATATCTACGTGTACTTCCTTTTCACATTGTTATTGGCTTCAATGTGCCATTTTACTCTTAAGATTTTCACCGTGCCGATGTGGGGCTCTGAGGTTGCCAATTCTAAGACAGATTAATATATACATCTTACAAATACTCCAAGCCAGGTGATGTGCGCATGCGATGTCACCACTATTGAACACGAGGGTAACTTTACTTCGTTAGGCATATGCTACTGCGCTTGGTAGATATTGTCAGGCGATCATGCAGACGGCAGGTATGCACGAAACACCCTGCGTAATAGGTTGGTAGTGTGATCTACCGCAGTGTTGACATATCTGTCTGTACTTCATTTTCACGTTATTATTATCTAGTAGTGTACGATTATACGCCCTGTTTTCTCCCCACTGTCGCCGAAGATGTTGTGGTCGTGTAGATGTCGCGTCCATGTCTGGTGCTCTTGTTTGTGGTGCTCATAAAAACATGCCCCAGCGTGTAGTAGATGATCGCTGAGTGGTGTTCCTTTCCTTTAATTCAAGCATGGAAATATAGTTATATGTATCCGGCCTGACAATTTGCGGTAAGCGCAAGGAATGCTATTACGGAGGACGATAGTAAACAGGAGCAAATATTGTTGGTAAAAATAGACGAATATATAGGTTTTTGTTTCCACCGCAGGTCCTATATACTAGGGTCCTCCGTAATACTATAAAGAGAAGTACAAAAATATAGTATCTTGAACAAAAACGAGACCACAAAGCAGGAGAGGGGTGGGAATTACCAGGAATAAAATTACTTCTGGGGGGGAATACATACGATATGTAGCTCCCAACGCTCCCCCACCGATTATTTTCCGAAAAATATTTAGTCGTTCGATGGTGGTATATATTTTTTTCCATATATATACCAGGTATATTATACAGGTACATGATGTTCGGCGCCATACTCTTGATATTTGGATACCATAATGTTTATTGTCAGAAAATAATGGTAAATACATGATGGCGGTGACATTGCATGGCCACATAACCTCGCCTGTTGTATTTGGCGATACATATCCCTTTCATATAATTTGCGATGTCGGAAAATAAAGTTAACTAAATTATTGCACCTATCGATATCTTTCGATCCGTGTACGTACACCAACAAGTTATGAAGATTTAACACGTTGTTTACTACACCTAAACACTGGGTTGCACACTGCATCTAACATAAAACCTTCTAGAATAGTAAACATTACCAGGCACATGATATAAAGGATGTCTTCTCACCACAACCAACCGTCCGATTTGTCCCCCTTAGAGATTTGTACTCGTCACAAATTGAAATGTCCCGCCCGCCCCCCCCCCCTCCCTCCCCCGATCCCTCTTGTTCAAACGCCCCCCCCCCCCCCCCCCACCTCACCCGATCCCTTTTGTTCAAACGCCCCACCTAAAATCAATCTACAAGAGTAGTAGACACTACCAGCCAGCTAATATCATATAATTATCCTCCAAGCCATCCATGCCGTGTAGCTCTAACTCATTTCCGCCCCCCCCACCCCCCCCCCCCACCCCCCCCCCCCCCCCCCCCCTTCGCCCTTCCTGTTTTTTCCATTTATATTTTTTTAATTTTTTTTTCCGCCCAGTTTGTTCAAACACCCTACTTTCAATCGAAATCGGCCAGAGTAATATTTATATCTCTACACAGTTGATACCCCGTCAATATCATCTAATCATCCATGACGTAGTTTTATTCCCCCCTCCCCAACCCCCCCTGCCACGCCCCTTCCTTCCCCACCACGCGCACGATCGCGTAGACCCAGCACCACGCGTATAGCAAGCCCCTACATAACTTTGATCTCACAGCCGGAGTGTATTTCAATATTATATGTGACCTAAACCTCTTAATCCCCCTTCCTCTTGCAATTTTTTGGTTTTTTCTCGCTCTCCCTTGCTCAAACGCCCCACCAAACATCAAAATCCGCCAGAGTAATAAACACTTCCACGCACTGGATATTACCTCATAATCTCTCTAGAGCCATCCATGCCGCTTCTCCCCCCCCCCGTCCCCCCCGCCCCCCCCAACGCCCCCTCCTTTCCCACCACCCGCACCATCGCCTAGATCTAGAACCACACGTATAGCAAACCCCTGCATCTTTGCTACCTAGAGCACTTCCCTACCCCCCCACCTCCTCCCCCCTAAACCTCCCCACCCCCCCCACCCCACCCAACACCCACCCCCTCAAACACTCCGCCCTCTACTCCATGGTTGTACAATTTACATGATAAACAAACCCATGGCCTAGGGTGTAACAACAAGCAAAAAACATTTGCCATGACAGCCATCCCACGGTACGTGGGTGTGCAGCAGCATCAGCATCAGTCCTTCAGCTCCTCACATGAGGAACTCAATATCTCACCCGGCAGAAACATGCCTTCGAAGTCATTATTCGTTCGCACAACCCGACCAAGCCTCTACGCCTCAGTCCAAACATTTAATGCTCATGAAATTACTTCATTGACCGGCAGTTCCCCACATGAGGAACCCAATCATCCGGGGGCTTTCTAGCGCAGAAAGTGCAACACCCCTACCGTCGGATGACTCACAGGATATACATGATAAACTGTTGCATTCGTTCCTAAACCGTCACATTTATCACCTTAAAAGAATGTATAAATTCCACGCACATAATGATCTGCCCCACCTGCCCCGCTCCCGCCCCCCCCCCCCCCCATGATAAACTGGTGCATTTTTTCCCAAAAACGTCAGATTTATCCCCTTGAAGGACCTATAGTTTCCACGCACAATTTGAGCTGCCCCGCCCGTCCCCCCTCCCCCGCCGTCCGCCGCCCTCTCCACCCCCGCTCTCTTTTGATCAAACACAGCCCCCCACGTCCTTCAAAACTCCGTTCTCCCCTCACTGGTTTTTCGACTTACAAAGTTCACTTGATAAACATATGCATTTTCTTCCACATCTGTCAGATTTTCTCCACCTCAGAAACGGGTTTTATTGCTTCCGCGCACAAACTGCCTAACATCACCCTGTTGACTCTGATAGCTACACTGTAGTTGTAAGGGGAGTCGCCGACCTGTACCCTTCATTAATGAGGAGAAACAACCCGTAATACGCGCGATCGGATTCTCACACACAGCTTGCAAAGACGAGTTTTCGACAAAATATTCGATCTCACAGCTGGATGGAGTGAATTTTCATTTTTGATAATATCTCGTTCAAACGCCTCACCTATAGTCAATATTTTCCACAGTAATAGACACTACCAGAAGCAGTTAACATCACCCCATTACATTTCTAGCCATCCATGCCTTAGCTCCAATTCATACCCCCCCCCCAACGCCCCTCCTTCCCCACCCCCCGCAGCATCGCCTAGACTTGGCAACACGCGGTGTAGCAAGCTCGTACATCTGGGCGACCTACAGCTGCTGGAAATCTTCCTTCCCCCCCACCTCTTTGAACACTCCCCCCTGTCCTCACAGGCTGTACGAGTTACAGCATATACATGATAAACTGATGCATGACTTTCACAACCGTTAGACTGGTCCCTTTGAAGGATTTATATTGTTCCCGCGCACTGATTGAGTTCCCCCCCCCTCATCCCCCCCCCGCCCCCTCTTGTTCAAACCCAGGCCTCCACCGTAATGACTTCGCCCTCCCCTAACCACCTATCTATACGACTTACAGGATGCACTTGATAAACTGATGCATTTCTTTTAACAACTGTCAGATTGTGTCCCCCTTGAAAAATGTTTTCGTTTGTAGTTTCCGCGCACAGACTTATTAACATCACCCTGTTGACCCCGGTACAAGCTACAATTTAGTTCCAAGGGGAGTCTTCGACCTATATCCTTAATGAGGACGCACAACCCGTAATACGCGCGATCGGAGTATCACACACAGCTTGCAAAAAGGAGTTTCGACAAAATCCCTATGGGACCCGAAGGGTGCGCCAGCTAGCGTTGGGCTGCGAAGGCAATTGAGTTAAATCGACACACGACTCGTATGAAAATACGTGTCCAGAAGTGTAGTGAGCTAAAGCTTTATTTTTCCCCATCCGCCGGAGGATTAAAAAAAACAAAAAAAACGACAAAACCTTCCATCTCACAGCTGGAGCTTGAATAGACTATACCAGGTATACTTTAGTATTATTTTAGCATACGGCCCGAACAGCTCTGATTTCCACTTGTTTGTTGTCGTGTATTTATTTCAAATTTCGATTTTCGAGCTTTTTGCTTACATTTTTGTTCAGTAATTGTCCCGTGCCTACGTCCGTCGTACAAAATAAATCCCATGTTGGGTATTCACCACGTAGGTCATGTTTTAGCTGACCACCTCTGTTGCAGTACCGGTTGCCTTTACGTTTGTAGCGTGAGGCCGCACGGACTTCTTCGCCTTGCTGTGTTCGTCTACCGTCACGGTTCCTTTTATTAGTTAAGGGAGGGATATCACTAATTCTTGCGCTTCTTGAGAGTCCATACAATATGCACTATGTTCAACATACATATATACATTGTTTTTCCGCCAATCGTGTAGACCATGGGATCCTGAAACGGTTACTCTTGTTCTATGATAGGTTTCTGTCCTCTCATCCCAATCCTTTCTCTTGTTCTCTTTTTCATCTATATTTTTCGGTCGCCTCCGCTGTTGAGTACGCATGGGTACCACGAGTTTTTTTTTTTTTTTTGGCCGGCCTCTAAAAGTGTAGCGTGGAGGGTAGATGACGTAAATATAATTAGTGCAGACGACGTACCCACTTGAATCGAACGTCATTCCATGAAGCAGTACCGTACAGTACCAGGTGTTATTTAGTTGTTGTTATTGTTCTCACGTTAACTCGCACAATCAAGTCCGTGGTCACAGGACAGGCTCCAGTCACTCTGGAGCTGAGAAATACCCCTGGGAAAACACACACACAACCCAGGGTGGTACACGCATATATATTACAGCTATCGCATTTCATGCCTCCACCAGAAACATATAAAAGTGAAATCGGGAGTCAGTCTACGATGTGCTAGGTCCATGCCGGTGAATACGTCTCACTACTCACGCCTGGAGAAACAAACTATTATTCCGATTGCCACCCAAGGAAGACTACCACGTATATATTACACGTAGTATCTATCACTACGCATACGCACGACAGGCGTAAGTCAATTGGAGAAAAGAAACAAAGAAAATGATAGAAGATAAAGGAAGGGAAAGATTTGAGAAGAAAACGAAACAAAACGAAAAAGGCAAGAAAAGAGAAAAAAAAACAAGAAAAGCGAGAAAAGACAAGACAAGAAGAGGAAGCAAGAGGCGAGGAAAAAAGA
The DNA here is from genome assembly GCA_012845835.1 of Undaria pinnatifida. Lineage (NCBI taxonomy): Eukaryota > Phaeophyceae > Laminariales > Alariaceae > Undaria > Undaria pinnatifida. The sequence continues at coordinate 4,921,413 of JABAKD010000013.1, forward strand.
AGAGGAAAAAGAAAAAGAAAATAATAGAAGGAAATAAAAATATCATACTAGCGGACCCTAGGTACTTGTTTCGTTTTTTTCTTTTCTTTTCTTTCCTTTCCTTTAGCTTTTTTTCTTTTCTTTGTTTCTTTTTCTCCAATTGACTTATGCCTGTCGTGCGTATGCGTAGTGATAGATACTACGTGTAATATATACGTGGTAGTCTTCCTTGGGTGGCAATCGGAATATTTGGTTTCTCCAGGCGTGAGTAGTGAGACGTATGTACCGGCCTGGACCTGGCACATCGTAGACTGACTCCCGATTTCACTTTTATATGTTTCTGGTGGAGGCATGAATTGCGTCAGCTGTGATATATGCGTGTACCACCTTGGGTTGTGTGTTTTTCCCTGGGGTATTCCTCAGCTCCAGAGTGACTGGAGCCTGTCCTGTGACCACGGACTTGATTATGCGAGTTAATGTGAGAACAACAACAACAACAACAACAACTGGTGGCATTGGGCCAACAGAGGGTATCACGTCCATCATCAATGGCAACTGGGAAAGAGCTCAACATGGCGAAGAAGTCATGGCGGTCTCATGCTATCTTGTGACAGCCATTAGAGGGTCCACAGCCTTCAATACGATGATGGCCAAACCCAGAGTTCAGTCTCTTGGGCATGACGCTCCCCCTTCCCCCCCTTCCCCCTCCCCTCGGCCGCTTAGAGATGCCGACGGTGGATGGCGCTGCCGCAGCCTTTGCGCGTCGCTCTGCAGCTTTGCGTCTCTCCGTTTCATGCCATTTCCGCATGAGCAACTCGACTCCGTCCTCTACTCTTCGAAACCATCTGCCTGCCTTCTGAGCAGCCTTTCGCCAGCCTTCGAAGTTCATTCCAAAGACCTACATATCCTCCTTCAGATGATCCATCCAGTCTTTCTCTTTCCCCCCTGAGCAGCCCTTACCCCCAACAAACTCCCCAGACATCACGCTCTGTGGCAGACGCTGCTCCCCCATACGTGCCACGAATTCCGCAAACAAAATCCTCCGTTTGCGCACTATCGCCTCAACGCTCTAGGAATCTGTCTGGGCAAGCGCGTCGGCGTACGATACGGTGTGGTTGTCGCGCTCCCGTTTCCGCCATCCAAGGCATCTGAGAGGAGAATGGAGCGGTGAACCCGTCGCAGCCTGTCATAGTCAGGCTTCTTCGGGCTCCACGTCATGGAAACGTACAGCAGTGCCTCGACCACCTCAGCTTTTAGCCCTCTCATGACTTTTTACCATAATTCTAAACACACGTATTTATATGCAGACTATACATTATGTATTTTTGCTACCAGGTATTATACAGGTATTGCAATAGTACAGACTATCTTTTTCCACATCAATACTTCGTTTACAGGTCACGGGCCGCAGTCCCGGGGCTAACTCCGTCCCCTTTTCCTTGCATGGGTATAAAAGGCGCTGGCGGTTGGTTTGTCAGATGGAAGTGCGATCGCGCTACTCCACGACCCGTTCCGAGCTAAGTTGTAAGATTTTGCTAATTTTTCTGTTTTTTTATTTTGTTTTTTTTTAAATTCGCCGGCGGAAGGGGGAAAATAAATCTTGAGCTCACCACACTTCCACGTATCTGCATACGCGTCGTGTGTCAATTTAACTTCATTGCTAATTTTGCTGATTAATTACTCCAGTATTATTTCCATGACGCGATGCTGCGAATGATTGCAGTATTCAGGGCTACGGTCCTCGATATTCAATCGTTAGAGAGTGGATTGACACATGAATACGTGATGTACGTACGCTTCATTATTATGATATATATCGCGACAAGATGTTAATACCCCAGCCTTGAGCGCCTTGTGGTCCACATCAACGTTGGATTTTCGATTGGAAAGCGGTTGAAAATTATTTTACGGCAGCAGCAAACAGCAGCAGCAGTGTCTCGGTTTACTTCTGCTAGTAGTAGTATTTATTTGCCTTTTTTCCGTCGTTATACATCCGTCGGCCTTATTATTATATGTACGTACGCACGTGCGTACCAGATAGATGCTGATTTGGGACGAAAATATCATGAATGAAAACTAATTCGCATCGACCGCCCTTTCTTTTTGTCCTTGGAATCGCGTGGTCCTAGCGTTGCGCATCAGCGAAGAAAACCTTGTAAAAATCGAGTATGGTTGTACGAGGTATTACACAAATATCCCGGTCGCCCCGGTAGTGTCCTCGAGCCTGGTGGTATAGATATAGATAGGCCAGTTTCGTGAGTTCGATTCTCCCCGAGAACATACTCGTAAACAATCGTGGGGACGTATTCTTGGGCACGAATTGACTCGCGGAAAACGCGAGAGCATGCGTTAGCAACACTCTTTCGATGAAAAGTCGACTAGCATTGAGATTGATGGATCCTATGCGCGATAAAAAAAATGAAGGGAAGAACCGGGGGGTAGAAGGGACGACACCTGTGACCACGGCTTGTCCAGAAGCTGGAAAGTAGAAGTGTGCGAAAAAAATGACAAAAAAACAACAAAAAACATAAAACGTGTTTATTATATGGAGCGTATTCTTGTCAAATGCTCAGTTCATGGCGAGACTGTCGCGCTACCTGCGTTAACCCTACTTTTTGTCGCGTACATTATCGCCGAGTTGTCAATTTTATTACCAATTACACATTATGTATTTTAGTCAAACTGCTGCCGACGGCGATTTGATTAGTGTACCGGTATATACTAGAGGTACCTGGGACATCCAACAGCAAGCCGGATGCACAACGAATATTACTAATGTTACAAAATATCAGCAACAACGTCGTCGTAGTGTAACAGCCCAAATAAATGCTGTAATTTGTAGCCGTCAGTTGGTTAGTCGTGGGAACGGGAGAATTCCAAGTCATGGTTGAGTGGGTACACGCGGCCATGTAAGTTCAGCTTGCTCATTGGATCATTTCACTTGTGCGCCTTCTTCTTCGTATCGTGCGTTTCTAGGCGGGAAAGCGTAGTATTTCCCGGACAAATTTTGATTTTAATTGATTTTTCACATCTTCTTGTTGTTCTCACATTAACTCGCATAATGAAATCCGTGGTCACAGGACAGGCTCCGGTCACTCTGGAGCTGAGGAATCTTCTTTGGGCTCCAGCACCTTTGCGTGACCACGGACTCTAGATGTTGACAAGAGTTAATGTGAGACAACGACAACAACAGACGGCCTCTGCCTTGGCAGTTGTCTATACATATAGTCTAGACAAGTCTATAAACATAAATGCGCGTGGTCGATGAAATTTCTTTCAAAATATAATACTTCGAAGAATAATACCAGGCACCAGTACGATTTTCAAGGAAATCCCGGAACCAACCAATCACAACGGCCGACACTTTTTTCGAGGCTGTTTGGTTGATCACGCTAACTTGAATAATCAACAAGTGCGCGTGGTACCGGGACAGACTCCAGTCACTCTGGAGTGTGGAAGAATACCCCAGAGAAAAACACAAGGTCAAACAAGAAAAAATGGTACACTCATAGATCACACATAGATAGATATGTAGCTGAATGACGCAATTCATACATGCTTCACGGATTCGGGAATCAGCCTACTACGTACGTCCGTGCCATTAGGCCCACACTGGTATTGTACTCGTACATCTCAGCAAGACTCGAATCTGGGAAACGACTATTATTAGTACTACTTAATACCTTAACTACTCGAACCCAAAAGTACAGTCCGAAAATCATGAAAAAAAATACAACAACTAATAAGAAGAAGGGAGAACAAAGAAAAGAACGAGAGAAGAAGTAAAAACGATAACCAAGGAAAATATCTCGATGCACAGCAGTGTCAGGTTGAAATTTGTTACAATTTAGAGAGTTACGTAGACTCGCCCGGAGGGGAGTGTGTAGCGAGGTAAAAAGCCAGCTACGTGCGGCGTCCACCGGAGATAAATCAGACTTAAAATTATGCGTCTTGGCTAAGAAAATAAACAGAATATAAGACTACACAAACACCACCACCTATTATTACCAAAAAATATATATATACTCCAGCAGTGAGGTGGGAGATTTTGTCGAAACTCAACTTTGCAAGCTGTGTGTGATACTCCGATCGCGCGCGTTACGGGTTGTGTGTTGTCATTCAGCATATAGGTTACATTATTTCCATTTTTTCCAGTACTGTCAGACTAAATTAGTTCCGAGAGGAGCCCAGCCTTTAAAAGGGACTACTTGCAGTGCCGAAAATACATCTCTTATCGTTGTGCTTGGCATGTATAACCGAACACCCCGGGACATAGAGCACCCCATCTGTACACTATATTGCGTAAGGTACCGTTTCACGTACTCTAATCACCAGCCCGCCAAGGCAATCATGTTTACACATATCTCCCTCTCACTGCAAGTTGTACCAATCAATGACGACGTAATAGCCGTTCCCTTCTATACAAAATGGGATGGTTTCTAGTTTTTTATCTTCATCCGCAGACGGCAAGGCATGAAATGAGTACCCTCCTCCCAGTAATCAAGATAAAGACTTTTACCATTAATCGAGGTAGAGAGTCATCCCAATGGTAAGTGCGCATCGAACGTTTACGAGTTCCGAACACGAGGAGATCAACATACCTCATCCCAAACATGAATTACTCGAAGGCAATATTTCGCGCAACCCGACCGAACATTAATATATTATATAAATGAAGATACACTCCAGCTGTGCGATCGAACATTTTGTCGAACCTCATCTTTGCAAGCTATGTGTGATACTCCAACCGCACGTATAACGGGTTGTGTGTCCTCATTAGGGATATAGGTCGGCGACTCCCCTTGCAACTACAGTGTGGCTACCAGGGTCAACAGGGTGATGTTAGGCAATCCGTGCGCGGGATCTATAAAACACGTTCCTAAGGGGGACAAAATCTGACAGCTGTGTAAGGAAATGCATCAGTTTATCAAGTGGATACTGTATGTCGAATAACCGGTGAGGGGAGGGTGGAGTTTTTAAGGACGTGGGTGCCCCACTTTGATCAAAAGAAGGGCGGGAGGGGGGGAGGGGACGCGTGGGGCAGGTCAATTTGTGCGTGGAAACTATACAAATTTCTTGTGGGGGAAGGGGGGGGGAATGTGCCGGGGGGGGGCGGGGGGCGGAGGGGGAGCGCTTTAGGTCGCATAGATGTAGGGGTTCGCTATACCCGTGGTGCTAGGTCTAGGCGATGGTGCGGCTTGTGGGGAAGGAGGGGACGTTGCGGGTGGGGGTGGGTGGGAATTGCAGCAGCGGCATGGACGGCTCTAAAACGATAACGAGACGATATCCAGGGCGTGGAAGTGTTCATTACTCTGGCGGATATCGATAGTAGGTGGGGCGTTTTAGCAAGAGGAAGCGAGACAAAAAAAAAAATATGGGGCGAGGGGGGGGAGGGTTTAAGAGGTTTAGGTCATATATAATCTTAAAATACACTCCAGCTGTGAGATCAAGGATTTAGTCGACACTGATCTTCGCAACATTGTGTGTGATCCTCCGATCGCGCGTAATAATCATATATGTGAGGCTTGCTATACGCGCGCTGCTGGGTCTAGGCGATCGTGCGGGGTGTGGGGAATGAGGCGGCGTTGGAGGGGGGGAGGGGTGATGAATGAAAGCTACGTCATGAATAATGGCTAGAAAGATAACGACGTGATCTCAATTGCTGCGAAGTGTTTCTTACTCAGGCCGATATCGATTGTAAGTGGGGCGTTTGAACGAACTGGGTGGGGAACAAAAGGGGAGGGGGGGGGGGGGGAGGGCGGAGATGAGTTGGAGCTACGGCATGGATTGCCAGATGGGTAATGAGATGATATCAGCTGGCTGGTAGTTATTAATACTCTGGTAGACTTCGATTTCAGATGGGGCGTTTGAACATTAGAGATCGGGGAGGGGGGGCGAGCATTTCAATATATGCACGGAAACAATAAACCCTTAAAGGGGACGAATGTGACGGTTGCATCAAGAAGACACCGCTTTATATAACCCGCCTGGTAATGTTTTTTTTTTCTAGAAGGTTTGATGTTTTACATGTAGTATGCAACCCAGTTCTTAGGTGTAGTAAAGAACGTGTTAAAAGCTTCATAATTTGTTATTGTACATGGACCGAACGATAGAATGTTTTAATCGATAGGTACAATTATGTAGATACCATTTTTCTCTGACATCACCAATTATGAGAGAGAGATACATATTGTCAAATGCAACAGGCGAGGTGATGTGGTCATGCAATGTCACCGCCATTGAGAACCATAAGGAGAAATGCGGATGTTTGTTGTTTTGAAAGGAGCGCTTAGTGTACACGCGCTCAATTATGTTACTTCGTTAGTCATACTTCGCTTGGCATAGGTTGGTGGAGGCGATCATGCAGACGGTATGTACGGAATACCTTACGTAATAAGTTGGTGGTGCGGTTTACCGCAATTTTAACATATCTGTATTTGTACCTCCTTTTCACATTATTATTGTCCCGTGGGCACAGCATATACGATTTTACGCCCATGATGTTTGCTATGTGCCATATTAAAAGTCCTAGTAAACAAAACACGAGTATACTCTTTTTCAAGCAGTATGAGACCAACCCGTAGTTCCTCACGTGAGGAACTCAAAGGCCAGAATCTTTTTTCTCCAGAACACGTGCAACCTCTACACTACGGTGGGATGATTCTAGATAAAACAGAGGCATCCCACGGTAGGGGTGCACAGCATCAGAAACTCCCTGAGTTCCTCACATACATGAGGAACACTCAATATCTCACCCGAAAAATCACCTGGAAGGCATTCGTTCGCACAACCCGACCAGAAGCTCATCTATGCCTTCGTCCTAAAAATAAACGTAACCCGTGAAGCTTTCTTCGTTGACCGGCGGTTCCTCACTGGAGGAACGTAATCGACCCAGGGACTTTTTGTCGCAAAAATATCAACCCGTATCGTGGGATGAGTCAATACCGGTCAAGTAGTTTCAGGTAACCCGTAACGGTTACACTTGCAAAATATGTCAAAACCAAGCAAACAATGCTCTTCTAGGCACAGTTTTCATTCCAGCATCGGTCTATTAGTTCCTCACTTGAGGAGCCCACGCCTATAAGAACTCCTATTGGTAATGCCGAAAGCACCCAGGCCGTCAATATGGCCGTTATCGTTGTGTGGGGGTACATAGCCAAAGAGCGGTGTCGATCACCCTCTGACACCATTTTTTTAGCCGTACCGTATTACACGTCCCTTGTTTAAAACTCTGCTTTTACAACCCCGAAGGCAATCCTTCCCACGCAGCAAGTTGCAAAAATGACACTGTGATTTCCTTTCCGTTGTATATGACAATATGATGGCTTTATCATCATTTACCACCGCGCGGCAATGGCTTAAACGAGTACCTCCCTCGAGGTAGATTATACCATGCAACCCTTAACAATTACACGTGCAGTGTCAAATGCAAGCGAACCTTGCTTTTCTAGAAGATACTATCTATTTTTTATCCGGTACGGTCAGTCAGTTAATTGCCAGGCCGTAAATACGGCTGTCATCAAGTTGTGCCATGTAAAACCAAGCAGGTGCATGGATCACCCACTCTTGCGTTGTTATGTTTTACGATACCGTTCTTCGTACCCTTCGTCTACTCCACTTATCACCCCCGCCAGGGCAATGGCGTAGGCATCTTCCTCCCACTGCAAGTTGTACAAGTGACGATGGGATTCCCTTCCTGTCCTAACGGAGAGGACCTTCCCTTCGAGGTATATGCAACACCACGCCTTGCCCTTTTGCTGTTCTCCATACTTGGGCCCTTAAATCCTTTGCAGACTACTGCCCCGTCAGGAAATATTCTGCAAACAACAGGTGCCCGGGTAAGGTCTTCATCACAGAGAGGTTTGGGCTGGAAGTTCGAAAACGCAGACGAAGGTGGAGTGGACATTAGAACAACGGTATAGCGTGCGTCCTCTAGCACGCCAGTGCGTAATACGAACGTTTTGCTCGACTCATGTAGCGTTGGCCTCGGTGAACGCTCCATGTACCCTGTAAGACCCTGTCCCAACCCCTGCTATCGACGTGAGGGGAACAGCCTGTAACTGATCTGTTGACAGTTCACCCGGCACCAAATACTCTGCTACTTGTCCGCCCTCAGGTTCTTGTGCAAGATCGTATAGGCACAATATTTTGTTTGTCCTGTTGGGTGAACATTCCGTCTCTCGAGTATTCGTTCGACGGCTAACAACGAGCTTTGCGGGCAATGATAACTGGTACGATGTATTGACCACGGTACTCAGACGGGTCGACGCGCATGAGAGCCGTGAAGCCGAATGGCAGTTCGACCTGCATTAGTCCAACCATGTCTTGGAGGGCGTACAGGACGTGTCACTATCATCTTCACCATCGAGTTAAGCTTTCAGGGAATACTTAGTGGCCCCCGTCATGATACCCAAGCGGGTGAGAGGGCACGTCTCAGGCCTGTCGTTTCGGCATTCAGGGCAACCAGGGGAGTGCGAGACAGCGATATTGCGTAGCATTGGAGAGGAACAGTTGCGGGGCGCGGGAATGAAATGAGCTGCACGTTGCGTTCTGTGTAATGATTGAGATATGCATCTAAACATCGTTCGTGTGTTTGTTGTGGGGACCAGGTTGTATGTGTTCGTGGGGACTTTGACTATACAGTAGGTTAAAGGAGCGGACAGCTACCCACAGCGTTGAACCGACAAGCCTGATCGTACTCTTCATTATTCCACGTCTAAAATCTAGGTACATCGTGCCACGCACAAACGCATTTCTGTTTCACCAACTGTTTGCGGACATAGAGCGGCAAGAGTGCCGCTCTTCTGTTTCGAAGCTAAAGGACGTTGTCACACCGGCTGCAACGAACTTACAAAAGCATGAAAGAGTGTAAGTCGCGAGGACGCCTGGGGTGTCGGCTGAGGCCGTCCTGCAAATCGTCTGGCAGCCGGCGACGTTGGTTTCTTTCGCCGACGAGCGGGCCATGTTGCGCGCGTCCTCCGCCACGTTTTCGACATCAACAAAAATATATTTCCTTCCACGAATGGTGTTGGACTTCTTGGTGAGTAGGAACGTCTTATCTTGCTCTGTGCTTCACCCCCCTGCGATCCACGTCTGTGACACACCGTGACGATACGCGTTATTAGTACGATCATTAAAAATAGTAACAAGGAGAGGGTAGGCGCGAGAGGATACTTTACCGGGTTACAGCCCACCCTACATATATGTGTGCATTACTGGCCATCTGGCACGTTACGATACTCGGTTGTCATCATGTCTACAAACTAAAATATCCAATCACTTACAAAAAATCAAATCATGCGAATCTAGTGTAAGGACACCACTGTTGGACATAAGCTGTTCAACCCGGTCGACCTCATCAGGAGTGTTGTTGAATTCACGTTTCGGGTTCGGTAGTGCATTAAGCTCCTCATGTGAGGAGCTCGCTCACGTGAGGAGGTCAGAAAATACATTTCGGCCACTACCGTGAGCATCATGGTCTCCGTGTCCCCACCTCTTCAATATCTAGTGAAACATCCGAACACCTCAAGGAACGCAGGTTTGTTGGACGGTTGACAGACGCTCTTGCTTTCACGAGAGGTCATCTACAGGAGTTCCTCAGATAAAGGCTACGGTAGGGGGATACTCTACCGTGTTTCACTAGCAGGTCTCAGCCAGTCGCGCGAGTGACAATATGTCTCACCGACAAAAACACGCTCGGCGATTTGTTTGCACAGCGTGTATAGCTAACCACTCCTTTGGGGATTTATATCGAAAAAAAATTCGGCACGAAAACCTATGACCGCATGGAACAGGGGGGTCACTCGCGCGAGTGACCCCGAAGGTCTCGAAAGGGATCCCCCTATCGTAGGATTGGTCCTCACTTGAGGAAGTGTGAAAATATAAAACAAAAATACCTGTGATAGGGGACACAAAAATGTCTGTTATAGCGTGAGAAGGGTTTGGGTTTGAGGGGACGTTTGAAAATAATGCTCTCAATGATAATGAAACACACACTCTCTCATCATGATATCACAATGCACGGGCAGAGGTCTGCTGGAGATTTTAAGACATTTTTCTGGAGGATTTCGTTGGTTGTTGTTTTTGTTCTCACTTTAACTCGCATACTGAAGTCCGTGGTCACAGGACAGGCTCCAGTCACTCTGAAACTGAGGAATACCTTAGGGAAAAAATGCACAATCAAACCAAAGTTGGCACACGCATATATCACAACTAACGCAATTCATGCCTCCACCAGAAACATATTAAAGTGAAATCGGTAGTCAGCCTACGATGTGCCAGGTCCATACTGGTGCATACATTTCACTACTCGCGCCAGGAAAAAACGACTACACCGCTTGCCACCCAAGAAAGACTACCACGTATATTTTGCACGTAGTACCTATCACTATGCATACACACACGACAGACGCAAGTCACTTGAAAAAAAAAGAAGCAAAGAAAAGAAAAGGAAAGAAAAAAAAAATGACAACAAAAGCAAGGAAAGACAAGACAAGAAGAGGGAGCAAGGAAAGGAAAAGAGAAAAATATTATCATACTAGCAGACGTTAGAAGCTGACTGAAGACGACAATGGGCCCAAAGAGGGTATCAAGTGCATCATCACTGGCACTGGGGAGAGAACGCAACAAGGCGAAGAAGTCAGGGCGGTCTTACGCTATCTTGTGGCGGCCTTTGGAGGCCCACTAATTTCAAGACGATGACGGCCAGGCCCAGACGTCAGTCTCCTGGGCATGACGCCCCCCCTTCCCCCCTTCCCCGTTCCCCCGTTCCCCACCCCCCCCGCCCCCCTTCCCCCCCTTCCCCTTCCCCTGCCCACCTTCCATTTCCCCCTCTTCCTCCCTCCCCCCTCCCCTCTCCCCGGCCGCTTAGGGATGCCGACGGTGGATATCGCTGCTGCAGCCTTTGCGCGTCGCTCTGTAGCTTTGCGTCTCTCCTTTCCATGCCAATCCCGCATGAACAACTCGGCTCCCTCTTCTACTCGTCGAAATCATCTGCCGGCCTTCTGAGCAGCCTTTTTCCACCCTCCGAATTTCATTCCAAAGACCGACATATCCTCCTTCAGACGAGCCATCGAGTCCTTCTCGTCCCCCCCTCAGTAGCCCTTACCCCCACCAAGATACCCAAACATCACCCTCGGTGGCAGACGCTCCTCCCCCATACGTGCTACGAATCCCGCAAACAATTTCTTCCGTTTGCGCACTATCGCCTCTATGCTCTCCGAAGCTGTCTTGGCAATCGCGTCGGCGTACGATAGGGTGTAGTCGTCGCGCTTCCGTTTCCGCCATCCGAGGCATCGGAGGAGCATGAAGTGGTGAATCCGTCGTAGCCTGTCATAGTCAAGCTTGTTCGGGCTCCACGTCATGCAACCGTACAGCAGTGTCGCTACCGCCTCAGATTTCAGCAATCGCACCTTCAGCCGTCAGCGCACACCCGGGCGATCATACATTTCCATCTTGTACCGTTGGAAGCACGCCCAGGCCCTCTAAAGACGCCACGTTATTTCAACGCTAAGGTCTCTGTCTGCGGTGATAGCCCGGCCCAAGTACACAAACTCGATTGTTTGTTTGTATACCTGGCCGGCTGCATTGATTGTGAAGGACACCTTCTCCCCGGCTTTGGTTTCCGGGCACATTATCTCTGTTTTCGCCTCCGAGACCGTAAGCCCGAACGACGAGCGCGAAGTCACGATCACCGTCATAATCATCTCCAGCTCCTCTGGTGATCGAGATGCGATGCCCGCATCATCCGCGTACAGCATACCCCACAATCTCTGCACCTCCCCCCCCTCCTTCCCCCTCTGCCCGTCGACTTTGCCTGTGCGTGAGTTTCCCCTTTTCTCGCCTTTCTCTTTTGGTTGGGATTGCACCATGTTGTCGGTGATGGCTGCATCTGCGAAGAAACGTTTCTTGGCCACACGCCGCAGTACACCGCCATGAAAAACATGTTGAACATCAACGGCGCGAGCACGCATCCTTGCCTGAGACCTTGCCCCACGTCGAACTTATCCGAGCACTTTCCATCATCACACCGCACGCATGCTTGCATGCCGTCGTGGAATTGGCGGATGACGGCGAGCATTCTCGGTGGCACGCCAAAACGAGCAAGGACGTCCCACAGAAGGGCTCGGTCGACGGAGTCATACGCTTTATTGAGGTGGATAAAGCACAAGTACAAGGTGGTGTCCTTCTTCCGCGCCAGTTCCAGCAGTCGACATATCACGAACATCATGTCAACCGTCGAGTGTTGGGGTCGGAACCTACACTGTTCTTCCGGCAGAATTTTCTCGCGGTCGCCATAGTCACTGAGGCGACCCGCGTTGACTTTGAGGAGTACTTTGCCGGCGTGAGCCACGAAGGAGATGCCACGATAATTGACACACTCAGTCCGATCTTTCTTTTCGTGAAGCACGTTCACCGTTGCATCTTTCCATTGTTGCGGCACACCACCTCCCCCCCAAACAGCGACGATGATATCGTGAAACTTCCCTAAATTGTTCATCTCTCTTTCGTCGGCCAACACCCTCAAGAGCTCGGTCGTGAGACCATCAGGCCCTTCCGCCTTTCGGTTCTCCAACGCTCGGGTCGCCTCCTCTACCTCGTACTAGACTGGACATCGTTCAGCGATCTGCACGGGGGCCACTGCTTAAGCTCGTCCACAATGCTCGGGTCAAGGGTCGGCGACTTGGTGTTAAGCAGTTTGTGAAATCACCTCACCCACCGCTCGCGGATGAGGGCTTTTTTCCGGAGCAATTTCGACATTCTTCGTCCTTGATGTACTGCGAGTTAAACGTCCTCTTCCCTTCCAAATCCATCCCCTTGAGGTGTTTGTAGAAGCCAAATTGATCACCTTCTAGGATACTTTTTTTTTTTTTAATCCTCCGGCGGATGGGGAAAAAAAAATCTAGGATTCGCCGTTCGAGTTGGCTAACGTAATCTTCGAAGAACCTCTGTACAGCTTCCGCCCACGTTGGTTTCAGCTGTTTGGCGGTCGCCTTCAACGCTCGCCATAGATCACGATCGGTTGCAACAGAACGGACCCGTTTCCTCGCGTCTTCCCTATCCTGCCATCGTGCGTTTAACTCCGCTTTCGTCTCCTCGGTCGCACACCAGTCCCTCGGTACTTGTTTGCGCTGAATAGGGGGCGCTAGGTCGGACGCATTCCACCGTAGTGTCTCGGTCAGTTACGAGATCATGCAATCAACGCTTCCGGCATTAGTACCGGGTATCGGGGTGGCAAGCTTGGCTGCTATCGCCTTTTGGAAATATATTCGGAGTTGCGGGTCCGCCATTAATCTTGGTAGATCAATAGCTCGCCCTCTTTTGATGACTCCCTTTGGACAATTTGTTGCTATGCGGCCCAAAAGGCGAATAGTTCCGATTACGAGGTTGTGGTCCGACTCAGCATCAGCCCTGTTGGTGGGGTCCGCACAGTGACATTACTTGCGTGTCAGTATGTTGAAACGGAGAGACGCAAAGCTGCAGAGTGACGCGCAAAGGCTGCGGCAGCGCCATCCACCGTTGGCATCTCTAAGCGGCCGGGGGGAGGGGGAAGGGGGGGGGGCGGGGAGGGGACTGCGGGAGGGGACTGCGGGAGGGGGGAGGGGGGGAGGGGGAGGGGGGGAGGGGGGAGGGAGAAAGGGAGGAGGGGGGGAGAGGGGGGAGGAGGAGCGTCATGCCCAAGAGACTGAAGTCTGGGTTTGGCCATCATCGTATTGAAAGTTGTGGGCCTTCTAATGGCCGTCACAAGATAGCATAAGACCGCCCTGACTTCTTCTCCATGTTTCGTTCTCTCCCAGGTGCCATTGATGATGGACGTGATACCCTCTGTTAGCCCAATGCCATCCTTAGCCAGTTACTAGGGTCTGCTAGTATGACATTTTTCTTTCTTTTCTATTTCTTCTCCTTTTTTCTTTCTCTTCTCTTCTTTTCTTTCCTTGCTTTCTTGTCTTGTCTTTTCTTGCGTTTCTTGACTTTTTCTTCTCTTTGCTTGCCCTCTTCGTTTTGTTTCTTTTTTCTTCTATTTTCATTTCTTTCCTTTACCTCCTTTTCTTTTCTTTGTTTCTTTTTCTCCAATTGACTTATGCCTGTCGTGCGTTTGCGGAGTGATATATACGTGTACTATATACGTGATAGTCTTCCTTGGGTGGCAATCGGAATATTTGGTTTCTCCAGGCGTGAGTAGTGAGACGTATGCACCGGCCTGGACCTAGCACATCGTAGACTGACTCCCGATTTCACATTCATATGTTTCTGGTGGAGGCATGAATTGCGTCAGCTGTGATGTATGCGTGTACCACCTTGGGTTGTGTGTGTTTTTTCCTGGGGAATTCCCCAGCTCCAGAGTGACTGGAACCTGTCCTGTGACCACGGACTTGATTATGCGAGTTAATGCGAGAACAACAACAACAACGTTGTTGTTATTTTTATTGTTGTTGTTGTTGTTGTTGTTGTTGTTGATGTTGTTGTTGTTGTTGTTGTTGTTGTTGTTATTGTTGTCGTCGTCGTTGTTGTTGTTGTCGTTGTTGTTGTTGTCAGTATGTAGTCAAGCCTGATACTGGGCATTTCCTCCATTAGGACTCTGAAACGTGTACGATATACGTCGAGCAGGTGTAGCATAGTACGTGGTTGAGGAGGGCGAGTTTGTTATCAGTTGCGTGAATCAATAGTCGCTCCCCGTTGTCGTTCAGCTCGCCACGTCCATATTCACCCAATACCTTGCTGCCGGTCCACCTGATCCCTTGTATGCCTGTATGGGCATTTGCGTCCATCAGGACAAGGCGGTGGCCCCTACCGGGTACCCCCTTGGCCACCTCGTCAAGTGAACTCCAAACAAAACTTTTTTTTGGTGCTCTTGTCGAGAGTGGGATCATAGCCTACAATGAAAGACACATCGCTAGATTTTCCTTTGAGTTGCTAGCGAATCTTCATCAATCTAGCAATGATGCACTCAACCGCGACTTCGCCCTTATCCATCCCTGCCACGTGTGATAGACTATCTTAGCAGCTTAGCCTTCACCGTGGTTGCCTTTCCTTCGTGCTTTCCTCTGTCTGCTCCTGATCAAAACACAACATACCCCGCCGCCGCACAAGCACTTTGTCCGTTGTGTCTCACCTCTTGTAACCCTATGATATCACAACTTGCGTCTTCGCAAGTCTTCCGTGTCACCTCGGCGTGGTCTATGCCGTTCATGCGCTTGAAAGCAAGTGTGCGAACGTTGCACGTACCCACGACGAGTTCCCCTGCTCTCGTCCTAGCCCTTGCAGCTGCGCGAAAATTTTTAGCAGCCGTTCGAATCCTCAAGCGTCTCCTCCTCTTCTTCCGAGGATCCGATTTCCTCCCTTCCAACATTCGGTTTTCCCAGAGACCCAGGCTACGGTAGGGGGGTCCCCTTTTGCGCCTTTTATTTCAGTGGCCAGGGGTCACTCGCGCGAGTAACCCCTTTGTTCCTATTCGATCTTACGTATTCTTCATGTTTTACATTGACAAAATTAATCCGCAATGCAAAGGTGATCTAAGCTGCGCTGAAACAAATGCCTAAACCATCTTCATCCGTGGGGTACAGAGCCACTCGTGCGAGTGGCTCAAACACACCAGTGAAAATGGGGGTACCCCCCCTACCGTAGCCTTGGTCCAGACAGAGTATTTCCCCCTCTCCGCCTCCTTTCGTCCAGCCCGGTTCTTGCCTAATTGACAACGTGAAGGGGGCAGCAGTCCCGACACGCTACGTCGATCTCCTTGCCGACTTTGGTGCTTACTCACGTGGGTTGATCCTCTCTTCTCTGTTCGGTGGCTCCATAGACTAGGCATACAAGTAGAAAAACCCAGGAATATCGACTATATTTGATGAAACTTGAAAAACATAAACAAAAGATAAAAAAATTATTATAAACACGCCGCCAGCGGTGAGTTCGATAAATCAGGGTTGATACTCACCTTTAAATATATTACACTATTGTGTTTCTGCATTATTATTAGAGATACTCGATTCAAATCTCGGCATGTGCCACGTGTAAATATGCTGGTATGTATCATGTGTCGGTCGCCCCGGCAGCGAATCAAGTTATTCTTGAACCTGGTATGGGTCAGTTCCGTGAGTTCGAGTCCCCCCGAGTGCATACTCGCATACAATCAATGGTGGAGACTTTTTCTTCGAGACAAATGGACTTGCGGAAAGCGCGAAAAGAGCGTGGGTTAGCAAACACTCGATGCCAAATCGACTAGCAGTGGCATTGCTGAAACCTATGCGCGATATTCATTGAAGGAAAGAACCGGGGGTATAAGGGACAACACCTGTGACCATGGCTTGTCCTATAGGAGAAACTGGAAAGTAGGAGAAGTGTGAAAAAAACTAAAAAATCATGATGTATGTACTATTCGTATGTTTTTTACCAACGATGATAGTTGCCATGAAACATGCACCAAAAAGCGTGTTTGAGACGGGAACGCGAGAGTACGTTTTCTTGATGTTCAACTGCGTTGTACGTAGGCCGTGCGTTCGATAACAATTTAAGGGTCAATAATCATACTTACAAGCTGCGAGGGATACTACTGCATACGAAACGTAGTATGTATTACACTTCTACAACTGACTACTGCTGCCACTACTATTACTACTACTACTACTACTACTACTACTACTACTACCACTACTACTACTACTACTACTACTACTACTACTATTCATACTACTACTACTACCACTACTACTACTACTACTACTACTACAACTACTACTACTACTACGACTACTACTACTACTACTACTACTACTACTACTATTACTACTACTACTACTACTACTACTGCTACTGCTACTACTACTACGACTACTACTACTACCACCACTAAACCGTTACTCCGGTCTCCTCGCGTTTTTACTCCTTGGAAGATGTCTGAATCTCCGGGAGTTGGTCTAATAATAATGAAAAAAAATAAATAATAAATAATAGCGTATGTATAGTCTATACTATACATACGCAGGACACTTTCTCCCACCGATGAGATTATTTACGAGACGGCTAGGAGCGCCTCTTCCCACCCTATAGTTTTTCAATATCTGAATTTATTAGACTATAGCCCTTTACGAAGCTGTTTTCCAAGCAAAGCCAAATTATGCCAGCTAGCTGTATTTAGTTTTTTTAAATGGTTTTCGTCCTTTTATTTTTTTTTTGCGATGATTGCTTACTTTGTTACTCGAGTTACTAGGCATTTATTTAGGCTCTTGGCAAGTTGTACCTTACTTAGGCTATGTGAGTTTAGTTTGCATATTGGATCATTTCACTTGTGCGCCTTCTTCTTCGTATCGTGCGTTTTTAGGCGGGAAAGCGTAGTATTTCCCCGACGAATTTTGGTTTCATATATTTTTCGGATCTTCATAGGGCTTCAGTACCCACCACCTTTGTGAGACCACGGACTTTAGATGTTTGACAAGAGTAAATGTGAGACAACAACAATCTTACTTACTTACCCACTACAGTCAGTGGAGCCGTTTTTTCTTCATGAAGACGAGAAGAAGATATTTTCTCAACCTGTATGTAATGTCACGACTGACTGCTGTGGTGGTCCCGTCACGCAATTTCGTCGTGCTTCAAGAGTTACGAGCCGAATAATTGGTGGGTATATAGTCCGGCACGGACTATTATAATACAAGTACCAGGGTGTCGGCTACTTTGTGACAATGTTGACGCCGTGAAGCTGCCGCATGTGCTGTGCATCTGATCATGTGGTTCAGAAGACCACAAACTCTTCTTGCAGTCTTTCTCGCATCTTTCTCGACGTTCCGGAGCACGTTTTCGTTCGTTTGTGATCCGGTCACACGGTCCATCTTAAAGCACTACTCAACTGCTCCGCACACTCTCGAAACTTGTACCAGGTATATACGTATATGATGTGTTGTTGTTCTCTAACTCGCACAATCAAGTCCGTGGTCACAGTACAGGCTCCAGTCTCTCTGGAGCTGAGGATTGCCCCAGGGCAAAAAAACACAAACAAACCAAAGGTGGCACACGCATAAATCACAGCTGACGGAATTCATCCCTCCACCAGAAACATATTAAAGTGAAATCGGGAGTCGGCCTACGATGTTCCAGGTCCATACTGGTGCATACGTCTCACTACTCACGCCTGGAAATACCGACTATACCGATTGCCACCCAAGAAAGACAACCACGTATATATTGCACGTAGTATCTATCACCACGCATACATCACATACCAGGTACCTGGTATACGATAAATAATTCGTCATGGTTGAAAACCAAAAATATCTTCGAAAAATCCCTGCCGCTCCTCCCACATATATTTCTGCACCCGCACGCCCCAATTAACTTTCTCTTGCGCACCCATCTTTGCGCCGACGGACAAACCCGAGCCATGGGCCACACAGCTAAGCTAGCACGCTGAACGCTCAGCGATCTTTGCTGCTCGATCTCGCATATACTCGATAAATTATCACATGCCTGGTAATCCTTACTTCTACACGACTAGGATTGTATACTTTGTAGGACTATGTTTTCTGGTAGTTGGAAACGACATACCGGTATACCTGGTACTCAGGAATTCACTGATGGCATACCAGGGGTGTATGCATATATTTATATGACTTGCCTGGAAAATAAATAGTGCCCACTACTGGTTGTTATATCGCTACTGGTATATTCCGCGTCGGTGTGCAAGATTTACAAAAATATACTATACAAGTGCACACCGGTAGCTTTACGTAGTAACTGAGAGTATGATGGCATTGCTGCGGTCGTCCGGCCGAAATAGACAATGGAAAAAATGGCAGCTTACACGAAATATCTTTGCAACACGAGCAACAGCAGTCAGTGATTGGAGGAGCAAGGCCTTGTAGGAAGAAGCGGATTTCGACGGAACATGGGCGAGAGGCGGAGAAACTTCGGGCTGGCTCGGATGAAACCTGACAGGCCGGGCCGAGCAATGAAGGGTTTCCCGTACACGCTCGGGATTTCGTCGACATTCACAGGCGAAACATTAAGACAACGAGATAGTTTATTTTAGTCGCAATTTCTCTGAACATTTCAAGAAATTGTTTTTCTTTTTAGAAATGAAAATACACTCTTCTCCAGCTGTGCGATGGAAGATTTTGTCGAAACTTATCTTTGCAAGCTGTGTGTGATACTCCGATCGCGTGTATTACAGGTTGTATTGTCCTCATTAAATATATATATATATATGTGTGTTCGCTCCGTGCGTCGAGCGCAACTACTCACACACCCGCACTGTTAGTAAACGCTTCGAAACTTTCGTTAGCAAGATAGCTCGTCACGGGGTAATATTACTTTCGCTGACTGCGCACCTTATCTGACTTCCAAGACTAATACTCTCCGCAGTTGAACTCCGGTGTGCCCGGTGAATTGTCTCTATACTGTATACACACCCCACCTCACCCCGCACCCCACACAACACCAGCAACTCGCCTCACCCGACCATCACCCACTGCAGCCACCGCATCAAGTACTACAAAGGCGAGAGATCCCCGCACCAAAGTAGCACATCACGTGAACTGTACCATCGTATTGTCGCTCACCCATATGACTACGGCAACAATGCTTCGGGTGGCTGCCATCATGAGCCTCCTTGCGGCCAAGGCAGTCAACGCTGCAGACACAGCTTCTCCCAACGACGCCATCGACAAGCCAGACTGCGACTCCAGCATCACGGTGTCCATCCGGTACTCCTCATCGTCGGAACGGCTGTACCTCGAGTCGGACGACGGCTCCACTCGCGGTGGCTGCATGACCCTCACAGAAATCTGGGAACACTTGGACGGCAGCGCGCCATTGTACGCTGTTGATGCGGACAGTGGTGACGTGAGCGAAACCGCGACTGGAACTTGGCTCCTCACTGAGACTCTTTATGTGGAAGATGGCATTACTCTCCAGGTAGGTGAAACACATGTATCAAGATACCGAAATTATAGGTTACATTTATTCTCCCTTACTTACGTCGCGTGCGCGCACATGTGTATTTCTGTGAGATGATCCAGGGTGTTTGTCTGAAGAAACATTGCTGCATGGGCGATTTTGCGTAGTTCTAAAAATTGAGTGTGCACAATAGACGTGTAGACTATGCAGTGTAGTACAATGTACAATAGCACGGAAAGCACCATAAAGAAAAGTAAGTGTTAAATAGCTAGTCTAGTAGTTGTGCCAAGTACTGCTGGAAACCCAACCACCAGTTGTGCCATAACATCAAATAGGTTCTATATATAATTCATTCTTGATTTTGCACGCACATTCCTGTTTTTTTTTTTTTTTTTTTTTATCCTCCGGCGGATGGGGAAAAAATAAAGCTTTAGCGCACCACACTTCCGCGTATTTTCATACGCGTCGTGTGTCGATTTAACTCAGTTGCTTTCGCAGCCCAACGCTAGCTGGCGCACCCTTCCTGGTCTTTCCTCGCTGATCAAGGGTGCTAGTCGGAGGAAACATTGCTCTGCATGGGCGATTTTGCGTAGTCCTAAACATGGAGTGTGCACAACAGACGTGTATGCAGCGTACTACACGATAAAATAGCACGGAAAGCACAATAAAGGAAAGTGTAAAATAGCCAGTAGTTATGCCAAGCACTGCTGCTGGAAACCCAACCACCAGCTATATATACCGTAACATCGAATATTTATAATTCATTCTTGATTTTGCACGTACATTTCGGGCGCGTTTCCTTGCCGATATGGACCCGTAAACCTGTATGTTCCCTGTGGCGCACAATAGTTGTATCATTTCTTCATCCCGGCGAAAAATACAATCAGGAACATCATCTTTATTACGTCGAACTGACAACCAGGCCTGTGTTGCCCCCGTCGCGTGGGCTGGCTTCTAATAATTGATGCTCAGGTGCACGGTACCTCCGCCGGCGGTGACGCCGACGAGCTACGCTTGAAGAGCACGAGCGACACTTACATCAATCTGCGTGGCCATGGAGGAAGCCTGGATTTCTTGAGCACCAAGGTACGTCTGGTGCAAACAACGCCGTCAGCTCACATTTTGGTCGTGCTGGAAGCTGATGATGCCAATCATTATTTCCTGTCACCGTAGACTGTATTGCTTGTTTCAGACCTAGATAGAGCAGAAATAACAACATGCCCAATTTTTACGAACGGCAAACTAACTGCCGGTGCCAATCAACTACTTGTACGTAATGTTGTTAATGAATGACGTATTTCTTAGGTGAAAGGAATCGTCGATTCGCGTGTTTGGTCGACAGGTCGCACCGTTTATTTTAACCCATCGATCTCCAGAACATCCAGTATCCGTGACAACCGTTTCTGGTGAAATAGTCTAGGGACATACCAAGCTTTTGGTCACGTCGCAAATGCAACACCAGTAGTACGGGGATCTACCAACTTATTGCCAGATTTACTGAACACGAAGAAGAGAGGAACCAAAAATCGAAATGAAACCTAGACCAACACGTAAAAGCCAGACAAACAGGAAGAGTGGAGGTGTTCGAAAAATTATTTGCATAGTCCATACATTCGAAAGCATTAGCGACCGACTCCAAAAATGCCCCAGAATCGACAGTGATTTTCCGTGTTTAGTCTATACAGCAATGTGTTGGGGGGTCATTCGGCAACGAGACGAAGTAAAAGTAGTCTGGAACAACGGTCCTCTTGCTGGCATGATTTCCTCCCCTTCGAAACCACCGCCCGGATATGTTTTTCATTGCCAACTTGGGGAGTGTGTGGTGTCGTTTTCTTTGTCGGTCGTGAGCCCTCGGGAGGACAAGGGAAAAAAGAGAATGTAGACAGAAGGTGAAAAGATTTGAGGTGCCCGTTGGGCGACATCAGCTACTTACTGAAATTCACTCATGTTGGCTACAAATCAGACATGAATACCAGGTAGAGCATATGCCGTGTTGACGTCTTCACACTCACCACGTCCAGTATATTGTTGGCGGATCGATGATTAATCCAAGAAACTGGTCTACGAGAGAATGAAGTCCGCCCCCCCGTTCGGGTACTATACCGCTAGCTTTTCCATCGGACTTATATCCACCGCCCTCGCGTTACAGGTGTTCGCCTGGGACACCGACAACAACGCTGTAGACGAGGACGAGGACGATGGTCGCTCGTTCATCAGCGTCCTCTCGGAGGTCATCACCGATGACGACGAGGATTGCGACGGAAGGGCAAAAAACGAGATGGGAGAAGGGAGGATGGACATTGAGGACAGCGAGATGGCCTACCTCGGGTTCTACGACGGCGAGAGCTACGGTCTCACGTGGAAGGTGAGGCGCGGTGCATCAGCCGTAAAAGCACTTATTGCTCGGCGTTCGTTGCCGCCGTTTAAGGTCAAAGCTGAAGGCGCTGCCGTTGATCTGGGCTCTGTTGAAGATTATAACGACAGCGGCGTGTGCACGCAGAGAACGGAAGGGAGATTGAAGATTGACAGAATATTGTTGGCATCCTCCCGGCAAATGTAACTATCAGCTGTTTCTTTCGCAGGTGAATAGCTAAGAAAAAAACGATTTAACCGGAATGCTGACGTTTTCCCGCAGACGCCACAAACCCCGCTCGAAGGAAGAAGGCAACCATTTTGTGGAGAAAACTCAGTATAATCGCCCTATACTGCATATATTTAAAGGCATACAAGGCGGAAAGTTTATCTTGTAGTTGTTTCTTTCTTTGTGTAGGTCTAGTATTCTTGGGAAGAGAAAAAAAATCGATAATTGATGAAAATCAATACCAGGTACTTTGTAGTTATGGAAATCACTGCAGTCATCCACCACCCTGCCAGTTTCAATGGCACGGACTGTCTTTCCCCGACGTTCCTAACATGGCGAGCTGGTTTCGCGCATATGTGTTGCGGTGATCATTTGGGCTGCCCCTACCATTTGATCAGGCTGGATAACACTGACAGTGTTCCAGAGTTTCCGCTGCTCTGAAAATATGGTCACTTCGCCATGGGTATACCTAATGTTCTTGACGTCACTCATTTTGCTAGCATAATGATACACTCCACAGGCACTTCCTATGAAATATATATATAAATACTGTGCGTTAATCCCAATAAGTAACCTCATGGCCTGGGTACATACAAGCTATACAAGACGGCGCACTAGGTGCGTTGCTTTGTTGGAGATAAGACAATGTGCACCCGCGTGCTCCAAAGGGGGTGCCTTCGATATATCCAGGAAACAGTGTGATCATTCTTTTTCCTTCAATCGCCCCACCATCCCGTCAAACAATGCTACAAATCTAACAACTGACCAGGTGCGAGGGTACTGCACGGACGGCAGCAATCCCGAGGTTTTCGACGAGGTTAATGTTTACGGCAACATCTACGACTCGGACATCCACCACAACCATTTCGGAGTCTACACCTACGGCCACCAGCAGGGAGACTGGAGGAGGAACCAAATGCACGACAACACGGCGTACGGCTTCGACCCCCACGACGACAGTGACTACCTGACCATCCACGACAACGAGGTCTACAACAACGAGAACCACGGCATCATCGCTTCCAAGCGCTGCAACGGTGTGTCGATCCAGGTGTGTGCGAATTTTAATCAGCACGTAGAAGTGCATTCCGATCTACTGTGATCGGTTATGCCCGCATCGTCGACGGTGGCATTGATGCACGCCTGATGCTCGGCAGCCTTTGCAGGCCATAAAACACAATGTAAGGGCGAGAAGACATTGTGACATTCCCCCGACGAATCATTATAAACTAGAGAAACACGCCCGATACCCTCTGGCAATGTCAAATGTCGGTCCGGCTTCTCTGTCACTGCTGTGGAGGACCATTCGTCTTGGTGTTTTCTTATACTGCAGGACGATCGGTCTGAAAATGCGTGAACCTCCACTCGCTGTAGCGCGTAGCACCGGATGAAGCCTTCCCTGTCTCGTTGGTACAGTAGGGCTCACGCAGTGACCACAGTGATCAACGCTAACCGCTGGAAAGGCGTGCATAAATACGACTGTGCTGCGCGCACGAGTTGCTTATATGGCCTAACCAGTGCAATTCAGAAGCTCATAACACTAGCAGCCCCGCCTGTGTCGTAGTGTTAATTCTACTTCCGTCATCAGTATCCGTCGCTATCTTCTATTCTCAAGTTCAAACAGTGTTGAACTTACTTACCGCTCCACCAATTTATCAACTTTTACAAAAAAACACATGCTCTCTGCATCTTGTTGCGCTGATCGATGGCCAGGGAAACGAGGTGTACGGCGGCGGTGACAGCTCAGTCGGCATCTTCCTCCACCGCAGCAGCGACGACGCCGTTGTCAAGGGTAGGTGGCGTATATATCTGTTAACCGGTGATCCATCAAAAATTGCCTGTGTTAAAAATGAGTACAAATGCTACCGGCTCTCTTGGTGCGTAGCGCTTAATGGTACACCTCACGGAAATGGTGCATTATGTAAGATGGCATGATGACTAAGAACGTGATTTCTAGGAGTGGAGTGGTACAACATTTTTTTTGTTTTCCCATTGAGCGCTTGGCAGGCGCAGTGGCACTCACAAGAATAACTGCTATTGCACGTCATACCCGCCGATGACGACGAAGTTAGATCTGTCTGGAATGTTTGCGTCTAATATCTGTTTACCCATGCCTAACACCGGTATTTTCAAACTGCAACGATTTCCCAATCGTCTCTGTATATCCCCTCGATCTTTGAATCCCCGGCTTGTTAGTTTCACGCACTTTCGGTGACGCGGCTGCGTGCTTCGGGTTGAATACGCCGCTTCGTTATACCCTGACTGGCGTATGGGTGCCTACTATGATAGAGGAGTCACCCTTTGCTGCTTGTTTTTCTCAACGATGGGACTCGTTAACTCAACGTCGTCGGAATGACGTTAATTTATGCAACGCTAATTCTTTCAACGCCTAGGTCACGAGTTGTCCATCGAGTTGCGATTTCAGGTTAATCAAACGTCTTTTTTCGGGCGAGGTGTGTAGCTCTTGCAGTGGGAAGCCTCAGAAACAAAATGGTGCATCTCTTCCGCAGCACGGCTCTGTCCTTCGTTTCACGACGATCTTATGCGTCCGTCATCAAACACGTTTCGTGCCCATACTCTAGACAACTACGTCCACGACAACGGCGACGCTGGCATGGCGATGATGGAGAGCTTCGACGCTGAGGTGTCCGGCAACACCTTCGAGAACAACAAGTACGGCATCAGGTTGTCCGTGGGATGCGCCGACAACGTGTTCTCCGACAACGAAATCAGCGACTCCACGAAGTGAGTAGAGCATTATCGACTCCTTTCAACAAGCTAGAGATGCTACATTTACGTGATGCATCCAAACGTTCTCTCCCACCCGCTATTTTTTCGCTTGACACGGCGTGTATACGCGGAGTCCTTCGTGTGCGGTGCTTATCCAGTTTTGCACTATGGTGTACACTACGGTAGGGTTGAAGCAAACCTATCCTACGCGATTCACTGGACAGTGACGTTAGGAAATACCACAAGTGCACTACATGCCCTGACCGTTCGTGTGGGGTACTAACCGTATTCTGACCCATACAGGGTAGATACACGGTTGAGGAGACCCGTTAGCTAGAGTTGTGCTACCCTCTTGGAACAAGCGCCTGGGCTATTATTTTCATCCATTAATCACGAAATTGTCACCCGTCATATTTTATCGTCCGTCAGATACAACATTTACACGTACGAGGGATCCGACGACCCGTGGGTTGTAGACTCAGGACGGCCGCAGGACAACATCTTCTCGGACAACACCATCATTGGAGGCGACGAAAGCATCAAGCTCACGACCGCCGACGGCACCCAGTTCACCGACAACGCGTTCGAGGATGCCGACACGATCCGGTTTGAGGATTGTGAGGACACCCTTATGTCCGGCAACACCGGTCTTGACGATGTCACCCTCAAGGTCACCGACGGATCATGTTTCGACGAGGATTCGGACTCTGAGTACACCCCCGTTTGCTAGCCGAATCGTACCAGTGACTTCGGAGATATAGGTGTATACTATTACGCCACTGTCCTGGCTGCATAAGCCACAGCTAAGGGCATGCACGTTAGGATTTTTTTTCTTCTAATTTGATCACCCGCCAGGGTCCTAATGTTAACTTCGAAGTGGCATAATCCAGCTTTTGTAAGGTATATGTGCTTCCCGTATTGTTCTGAAGGTGGTTTAGTTTGATATGCCAGCGCTGGCTACTTTTTTTGCAGATTTTGGACAATACATGTGCGAGTCTCGCACAATGCTGAAGTGTTTGTAAACGCCTGGTGAAATAATGACAAGGCTGGTGGGTTCGGAGTCACTCGGACATGCTATTTCAAGCTTCCCTAAACCGCCTCGGTTTTAGAGCGGTGTGTGTGATACGGTTCTGAGACGCTAGTTGTAAACATGTATTCCCGAAGGATTTACAGTTATGGCAAAAACCCTCGGAAGTATGTATACGTCAAAGTTCCACGTCTTCAACGTGCGATAGGTTATCGTGTGTGTCGTCGCGACTGACACACAGACACGCGCAAAAATAGTTCGGGCTTTGCTGCAGACAATGTCATTTGTTGTTGAATCTAATTTTTATTGAGATTCCGGACGCTGTGTCCTCCGTTGTTGTTCTCGTGATGCTTGTGTGAGTACAGAGCCCCCGCTGTGAAATGTATGGGTGGATCCACCCTAATTATGTACTGCGTAACACGTCCAGGTGTTTTGACATACGTGTTGAATTGCGCCGTCTCAACAAGAGAGTGGTGTTCACGACCCCCAAGGTCAATGTTTGTTGAGTCCATTCTCTGCATGTCATGTTGTCGGTTTTCTCCTCTTTTGCTGTCTCAAAACATAGCGATAGTGGCCTACAGATTGTGGAATTGTGTAACCAGTTACGTGTTTGATGGAGGACAGTGAGCACGGCTCATCAGCTGTACGTACACCTGAATGACCAGACCAACTAGTGTTGTCAGCTCCTCGTCGTTGTTTAACACCCAGTCCATCCCGGTGGTTCGTTGAATATCGGACGTGAATCCCTAGCAGTTTTGAATGTTGTGCGTGGTCGCCAATGGAAAAAGACGCAAGTCGTCGAGCCTTCGCCACATCCTACACCTGAGCAACGTCAGGCAAATATGTCAATGCACACGTGCATAGGGGAGGTGTGATAAAGTGTTGCTGTAGTGTTCACAGATTGGAGAGGCATGGCCATACAGCGCCGCGTAGTCTTGTATCGTGCATGAGTGACTTCTCGGTTTTCTGTAAGAAACCGTGCGCGGGTGTTATACCGCGTTGTAGTTTAGGAGTATTGTGGCCACACGAAAGGACGTGGCAGGACCACCGGGTGTTTCTCGATCCTGCCCTGCGTTTGAGCGTCGCTTGGACATTACATTTGAACACGTGTACTAAGTGAAATAGTATTGCCATAGTCTTGGGGTTGCACAGGAAGAAAAGGGTACCATCACACATTGCCTCAGTGTTCTAATCGGCGCCTAAGGATCCTCTGGGAGTTTGGGTGATTGCGTGTGTCGTGGTATGTTGTTTGTGTAGTGTTCTGCAGTCATTCTGTTACGGTTGGACATGGTTGGCCATGCGGTGTCTCCTTGTCAGGGCCGAGGGTGGCAACGAACAAGCTATCGTCCCGTTATTAGTGGCGTGGTTGCGAATCAAGTAAAAAATAACGCCGATATACTGTCACGAAAGGTGACTGGGTGAGAGCTAGTTGGGCTTTGATAGCTTCGATTGTGGCGGTCCAGGATTTGAGATGCACCAACTGTAAGTCAGGGGGGCAGTGCTTGAGTGTTTTCTGTTTTGGTAAATGGTAACGTAGATGACTGGGTTGTTTTCACTGGCTGTCGCCACGGGCGCATTTTGGAAAAGCCAGGTGGGATCGGCAGCTTCCATTATCACTGTCCAGCAAACTGCAATAACGTTTAAATATTCTGTGGAGTTAGTCAAGAAGTGGGGTTGTGATCATGTTTCGGATTGTAACACGCACAGCCGAGAGAAAATCGGCGCGGCCTACGTAAAGGGTAGAGACAGAGCAAAGTAGATAACCAAGTGCGGACCCGGTGCCTAGGGGAAAGAACGTTGGTGGTGTTAAAGGCAGCTGAAATTTCGTTGAACGCAATGATTCTAGGACCAGCTGGTCTCAAGGCTGCGCACAAGGAAGTAAGTGGCTTGGGGTCGGCCAACCGCGGCAATCAGTGACTGTTGCGAAATCAGGACAACTAAACTATGACAGGTTTATTTAAATGCTGTAATCATGCAAACCGTACCGGTTACTCGTCATTCGGGTCTCCTGTTGACGACTTGACAGACGCATGCAACAACACAAGCGCCAGACACAACGTATCAGCAGACCTGATACTACACGGGTAGCGCGTTGTGGCCAGCACATGTATGCGCGGTGGACGCGGCTGATGAGGCATATGATCGAATCAGTATCCATGATCAATATGCGTGTTTTACATATATTTGGGGTATTGTCCCTAAGCCACGGAAATCTTCATCGGGTTACAAGCAACGTTTACACCCAACGTTGTCGAGTGGGTGCGGTTGAGAGCTCCTCAATTGTGCTGTCGATCTTCGATTATCGACGTCGTTGTCCCTTTCTTCGTGTATTAAACCCTCATTGCCATGGCTAAATCCGCCGGCACAGGGCAGGTTTCAGTCACTCCGGAGCAGAGACCCGTGATGTGACAGTAAGGTAGCTCTTCTGGGCTACGATTACCTGTGCATTAATTGGGCTTCTCAATCCCATGTCGTCGGAGATCATATTATTTTAGCAGCACCGTTTTTCTTCAAAGTTCGAAATGAGTTACTTCGTCTGGGTGCCCTTGGAGGTTGCTTAAGAACAGTTTTTGGTTGAGGTATCCCCAGTGAGAGAAACCCCCCTGGGCCATAAAACAAATGATGATGTGCCTCCATCGTTTGCACGTGTCTGGAAGAAAATGTCTGGAAAAAATATAACAGGAATCAATGTGATACATATATCCTATGTAAAGCAGGTGGTCTCACCCTCCGAGACGTCAGGGGAAAATGTAGTCGCCGCCGCCGCCCCATAGGCCTTCGCCATGAATACCTTCAACAAGCCCGCTGATACGGAAATGATACGGTTGGCGCTCGAATTACGTTGCTGTATCGGGGAGGACCCTTTATTTACGAGGCTCACTTCCAATTACCAAAACCTTTGTATCCATCCCAAACACCTTGTCACGGATGTATATGTCGCTCGATCGATAACCCCATGGCCTAGGCACATGTTAAGTCGCTTGATGAGACCCTGTTATGGTTCCAACGATACCTTTTTTCTCGGGTTAACGAGACCCGGTAAAAAAATACACTCGGAGTATATAATATTGTGTAAATCCGAAGTACTCTCATCGTACCCTCATTGTAGCACCCGTTATGAGGCCGCACCGCGTACAATGGTGCCACCCAAAAAAATGTGGTCCTGGATGAGGAGAGAGAGCATTGTGGTGAAATGAAGAGAAATATCGGATTTGTTTCTCGACGACAGCATGAAGTATTGGCTCAACGTGGAACCTGGAGACATCAAATTCGCCTTGATGTCTCGCCGTTAAAGTGTCCAAGGACGGTGGTGTCTTGTCATTTTGTCAATTTCAGCCTGAGTCGAAACTTGGATGAAGCACGAAAGAGATATTCAAGCCGACTTGCAACCCACATTGGCTCAGTGTATGGCGTAGTGATCTAATCTGACTTGTTGTATAGCTCGGTTTACGCCTCTCCGATATACAGGATTTTGTCATTTTATGGCGGCCTGCGTTTACCCCTCCGCAATGACCGTGGTATATTGTTCGCCCTTCGCAGTTCAACAATACTCAACTAAACTACTTTAGCGCGAGGAACGCGACGCTACACACACAGTTTGGTTTACCAAGGGGTTAAAGCATTATGTTTTGTATGATCACCCCATCTTTGATACCGGGTATGTGCCACTCGCGCGAGAGGCTCTGAACGTCGCTGAGTCAGTGGACGAAAACGATGTTGTGTATCCAACATAACAAACAACTAACTCTGCTCTGGCTACATATTTACGTATTCGCGCACCAATAACAAACTGCTGTTGCCTTTTAACCCGCTACTTTAGGTGCATAACGTGTCTCCCAGGATGGCCTGTATGCTTCAAAGCAAACACCAACGTTAATTCTCATCTCAAAAGCAGTAGTTATAAACTTGAAAATCATCGGTTGCCTCGTTCACGAACATATTTTTTCACTGGGTCGTTTGTAGGATCAACCGTACCTCCTACCTGTCATCGCAGGGGTATCTCCACTTGGACTTGAGTGGTCCACTTATCTCAGCAGGGGCAAGTGTCATCGCAGACCGTCCACAAAGATTGTGAAAATAAAAATACACTCCATCCATCTGTGAGATCGAAGATTTTGCCGAAACTCATCTTTGCAAGCTGTTTGTGATACCCCCACCGCGCGTAATACCGGATGTGTGTGTCCTCCAAAATGAAAGACGTAGGTCAGCGACTCCCCTTGGAACTACTCATTATGTGTCCCCTGCAAACGCGTCCCAAATGTGTATCCGATGTAGTGCGGAGTAGTTATCTCCCATAACTGGTAACTCTGTCTCGTGAGTTCCCCCCTGTTCCCCATGCTGGGTGTTCTACGTCTGTCTTGCATAGCGTAAGAAACATTACGCGGTGTGCCAGCGGAATTGCACCAGAGAATTGGTAACAGGGGTAGACTATGGCACCAGGGGTATTTCTTTGGCTTTCTAGATATGACTTGTGCCTGGGGTCAGCCGACGAGTGCTCTATGTAGAGGCTCTCCGATTGTCGTCACTCGGGCCTCTCAGTCGAGGAGAGCTCCATGATACCTACCCCAAAATAAATGTGTTCTTGTTGAGTCACCTAAAAAGGCAACTCGACGAACAAGAATACGTCCTGGTCGTACGGGCATACTGCCCGTCTACAATAAAACAACGACAGCTTCACGATTTCGGGCCAAGAAGCCTGGTCATTCCGCAAAACATAGGTCAATATGAGAGTGCTACCTCTATCGAAGCACGCTGAGGAAATACACAAGAGGTATCTGCAATCCCAGTTGTTACTGGTGTAGATTACGTTGCCATTTTTAGTGTAGCCCGTGAATTGCGGTTTTTCTACGATCTGCTGGGTGGGCGTATGTTTGGGTTCGGGATCGGTTTTTAGCCGAGGAAAAAGGGCCTTTTGAGCCTAGCTTGCCTTGAACGTCTGGTAGAAGATGTAAGGACACGACACAAAACCAGTATCACGCAACCTTACTAACTGCACCGGTAATGCCGTCTTTGCAAAGTGAATAGACTAGACTATAGGTCATATTCACAATTTGCATAAAGTATCCGGCGATGATTATATACGGCGCGTGGCACGAGTGCAGGCAACAGAGCGTTTATAAAGAATCCCGAGCTGAGGGGAGACCACACCACAGACAGGAAGGGGAAGAAATACGGGAGTTTCAAGGAACGATAGTCTAGACTATATCAATAGTGGGAGAAATATACATGTAAACGATCAATACCCACGCCTTTGAAAACTTTGTGTTTTGGATAGCTTGCATTTGTATAAAGGGTGTTATGTATTTACATGGTCGCCCGGGGTGATCTGAAGCACTAATGGTGGTCAACCTCAAACACTGCCAAACAAAGGAAGTCTGAATAAGGTGTTCAAATATCGGTACGGAGAATTTGTGTTTTGGAGAGACACAACAAGCTGCCGAGAGCTCTCTGTAGCGTGGGTGAGCAAAAATCCACGAGAGTCGACGAGGGGAGAATGTGCTGACTTCTTCTTGGGATAGAAGTTATGGCGCGTCCCGTGGACGACGGAAGGTAAAAATCCTAAATAGCAACCAAGACCTGAGACATTCGTCTGCATAGGATGACATCGGGTAGAAAAAAATGCGCACATTAAAGTGTGAGAAAACTTATGATAGCAAAACGTTGATTACGTGGTAGTCATCACGTAGCCAGGAGGTTAATCCCTGGCCATGCTTTCGTGGTGCTTTGTATTAATGAATACACTGCTGTATGCCGCTCAACAGCGGTGTACAACATCACAAGAAACAAAACTACCGTCCAACGAGGCAATCGGGTTATAAAATAGCTACTTGTATGTATGTGTGCAGTCAAGTCATGATGCTTTGGCATATAGATATATTAGCAAACCCCTACATCTATGCGACCTAAAGCCCTCCCCCCCCGCCCCCGCCCGCCCCCGGCACCCCCCCCCCCCCCCTCCCCTACAAGAAATATATATAGTTTCCACGCACAAATTTACCTGCCACACCCGTCCCCTCCCCCCCCTCCCCCCCTACCGCCCCCCTTTTGATCAAAATCAGGCCTCATGTCTTTAAAAACTCCGCCCTCCCCTCACCGGATATTCGACTTACAGGATTCACTTGATAAACTGATGCATTTCCTTCCACAGCTGTCAGATTTTGTCCCCCTCAGAAACGGTTTTTTTTATAGTTTCCGCGCACAGACTGCCTAACATCACCCTGTTGACCCTGATAGCTACACTACCTGTAGTTGCAAGGGGAGTCGCCGACCTATATCCTTAATATGGACACACAACCCGTAATACGAGCGATCGGAGTATCACACACAGCTTGCTAAAGATGAGTTTCGACAAAATATTCAATCTTACAGCTGAAGTGTATCTGATTTTTTTTAATATACTCCGGAGTATATGGGAACGGGGAAACACTATGTTGTAGTTGAGTGGATACCCGCGGCCGTGTGAGTTCAGCTCGCGCGTTAGACCTTTTGATGTGTGCGCTTTCTTCGTATCGTGCGTTTTAGGCGGGAAAGCGTAGTATTTCCGGGACGAATATTGATTTCATTTGTTTTTAGGATCTTCCTAGGGCTCCAACACATCTGTTGTGACCACGAACTCTAGATTTTGACAAGAGTAAATGTGAGGCAACAACAACAACAACATAAAGGAAGCGCTCGTATAAATACATGTATAAAATACGCCCAATATTCACTCATTTATTTTTTTCCGGCCCACTCTTGCTCAAACGCTCCACCTAAACAATCGAAATCTTCCAGAGAGAAATAAACAATTCCACGCACTTGATATCACCTCATTATCTTTCTAGAGACATCAATGCCGCTGCTGCAATTAACCCCCCCCCCCCCCCCCCCCTCCTTCACCCGCCACCCGCACCATCGGGTAGACCTTGCACCACGCGTATTGCAAACCCCTACATCTGTGCGACCTGAAGATGTTGATCAGAAAACCCTTTCGCCCCCGCCCCCCCAATCCCCCCGCCACCCCCCCCATTCCCCCCGCCACCCCCACCCTTACCCCTCGATCACTCCGCCCCCTCCTCACTGGTTGTACGACTTACTGGATATACGTGATAAACTGGTTCATTATTTCAAAAACCTTCAGATTTATCCCCATTTATAGTTTCCAATTGAGCTGCCCCGCCCGTCCCGCCCCCTTCCCCCCCCCCCGCTCCCGCTTTAGCAAACCTAGGTCCCCACGCCCATAAAAACTCCGCCCTCCCCTCACCGATTATTCAACTTACGATATTCACTTGATAAACTGATGCATTTCCTTCCACAGCTGTCAGATTTTGTCCCTCTCAAAACAGGTTTTATAGTTTCCGCACACACACTCACTAACATCAACTTGTTGACCCTGATGTTTGCGTACACAGACTGACTAACAACACCCTGTTGACCCTCTGATAGCTACACTGTAGTTGCAAGGGGAGTCGCCGACCTGTATCCCTAATGAACGAGGAGAAACAACCCGTAATACGCGCGATCGGAGTATCACACACAGGTTGCAAAGATGAGTTTCGACAAAATTTTCGATCTAACAGCCGGAGTGTATTTTAACTTCTATAATGATACGCGCATGTACCCGCTGCCGATTTCATGGCGAAACTGTCGGGTTGATTGAGTCACAGATAATTTCGCGCACGTCATCGTGGGATAGTCGGGCACTTGTTTTCGCGACAAACTACTACAGCAGTGAATATGGTAGAGTTAATACAGTAATGAATGATGATGCACTCCAGCTGTGAAATCGAAAATTTCGTCGATACTCATGTTTCCAAGGTGTGCGTGATACTGCGATCGCGCGTGTTACTGTGGAGGTAGAATGGACGCAATAATAGATTATACCCACCAGTACCAGCGGGGGGCTTTTAAAGCTGTCACAAAGTTTAAACCATAGGCAGGGTGCCGTTACTGCAGCTGCCGCAGCGTGCCCCCGATTCAAAAGAGACCACACAGCATTTTCGAGTTTTCACCGACGACGTCCTTTCCAAGAATGAGTTCGTTCGTTTGCATTTCGGGTACGCTTACACTCCTGTACATAGCATCCTTATGAAGTGTGATGACATTACTTTAAAGGCATGTATAGCACTGGTGTAATTTTCTAATAGAACAAAGTAATTTAACATTTCAGATTGACACGTTTAGTTTCAATACGTAAATACTCGCCGTACATCAAATATGTAGTTGAAATTCAGAAACATATTCGAATCTTCCGCGTCGCTCCCCTCATCGTTCTTTACCCACACATCAGCTATTGATATGCTTGCCCCCGCACCCGCCTTTGTAGTATCCTATCTCTGTGAAGCCTCCCAACTACTTGGGTAGCGGCATGACTTCGATAAACGCATTCTTGATAACCTGGCAGCGTGATCTGGCACTATTTTTTTTTTTTTTTTTTTTTTTTTTTTTTTTTTCATCCTCCGGCGGATGGGGAAAAATAAAACTTTAGCTCACCACACTTCCACGTATTTTCATACGCGTCGTGTGTCGATTTAACTCAGTTGCTTTCGCAGCCCAACGCTAGCTTAGTTTGTTCTCACACATATGTACGACGTCCCTAGAACGATACTCTACCTATTTAATAATAAGGCGGATCCTACGGCACGAAGCTTAGAAATAGGCAGCTAGCTGTTGTGTGAGGCTTGTCATTGTGCTAGAGCACTTACATTATACTGTGAAATATTCAGTACTTCAATGACAAAATACTGCACGACATATAGTCGCACGAACAACATACCGTCGGCATCTACTCCGACAGCAGTGTCAATGTAGCTGGATTATAGCATGAGTAGGGGTGCATAATGTTAAATCTGCTGTGGTCCAGCCAAAGTATAACAAAGTAAAAAAAAAAAATGTATGTGTGAAACATGGTAAAGTCAATGAGAACAGGATATAGCATAGTCTATACCTGGTATATAACGATGTGGGTTTCTGGCGAAACATGGGGCGAGAGACGGGGGAACTGCGCGGGCTGTCTCTGATGAAACCTGACATGCCGAGCCGGGCAATGGGTGGTGTCTAGCCCACGCGGTGGGACCATTGTGTCGATACACGTTCTGGGCGAGACATATATATATATATATATATCGTGTGAGTTTTACGGGTCGGCATTGCTGGGGATATTGCGAGATATTTTCGCTTCATGGCATTGATCGAAACTCCACACCCAGGAAGCTAATTCTTTTTAGAATTTCGATACGCTAGGCAACGACACACGGGGTAATCTTATCGCGGATTGTCCGCGTAACTCTCCTTTGACGAAAACCCTCCGCGCTTAAATTTCGGCATGCCCGGCGAGACGGCGCTCGGTGTGCTGCATCAACCCCACCACACAATCCACACCCCACACCACCCCACACAACCCCAACTCATCAATCGCCCACCCACCACCCGGGATCAATCGCTACTGGGACAACCGAACGCCACCAACACACTGTACTCTCGGGGAGTGCACACTACCCTTCCTTGTGAAACATCCAAATGGCCACCAAAACAATGTTGCGAGTGGCTGCCATCATGACCCTCCTTGCGGCCAGGGCAGCCAACGCCGCAGACACAGCTTCTCCCAACGACGCCATCGACAAGCCAGACTGCGACTCCAGCATCACGGTGTCCATCCGGTACTCCTCGTCGTCGGAACGGCTGTACCTCGAGTCGGACGATGGTTCCACTCGCGGTGGCTGCATGACCCTCACAGAGATCTGGGAAGACTTGGACGGCAGCGCGCCATTGTACGCTGTTGATGCGGACAGCGGGGACGTGAGCGACACCGTGACCGGAACTTGGCTCCTCACGGAAACTCTTTACGTCGAAGACGGCATTACTCTCCAGGTGACCTACACATTGTCAATGTCGGTTTGTTTTCATCAGTTCTTCCTGCGACTCTCGTTGCGTGTGAGCATGTGTATGTCTGGGTGTCGATCTAGGACGTGCACTACGTTCTAGCGGTATAGGGTAGACTAAGCGCTTTGGGATGTTCATAGCACTTACTTGAGATTGACGGGGCTGTTCAAGCGAGGAGCTATATCCAATGCCGTTGGGGTATTTTTGCAACGCCTTTCGTTCAATACGCAGGCCGTGCGATTGTTCGTCAGGTTGCGCTACTTACAACCAACGGTAGGGTGTCGGAAAGTCAGAGTGTTGAGCGATGTGATAGCTCCCCAGACCAAGGCTACGGTAGGGGGGGTACCCCCATTTTCACTGGTGTGTTTGAGCCACTCGCACGAGTGACTCTGGACCTCACGGATGAAGATGGTTTAGGCACTTGTTTTGGCGCAGCTTAGATCACCTTTTCATTGCGCATTGATTTCATCAATGTGAAACATGAAGAAAACGTAAGATTGCATAGGAACAAAGGGGTTACTCGCGCGAGTGACCCCTTACCACTGAAATAAAAGGCCCAAAAGGGGAGCCCCCTACCGTAGCCCGGGTCCCCACTGTAAACACCCTCGGGAAGTACAAGTGCACCTTTACCGATGTACCGTGCGTCTTAGCCATGTTGTGTCGGAGAATACATACAGCGATTTTGTGGGTTTCCAGACTATTCATGGGATCCTTGTTGTTGTTAGTAAAGGTGTCGTAGTAATGGTACAATGACATGAAGCACCGCACATCGGAAAGCGTGGACCCGGGTGTCAAACACATCGAAACGGAGAACTATGACGCAGAGCACCGCTTGCAAGCTCAACCTCAAGCTATAGACTAATACTCTGAGGATTAACCATTCGGCATCCTGGGCGCACACCTCTGGCCATACTCTTCCATGCCATGAGTTCTTCGAGGTACGTTTTATGTAGCACGTTATCGATTTAGCATGCCCAAAAAAAGCAGCAAACATCCAGATACATATGTCCGACACTCTGCGTCACCAGAGATACCAATACATATACCATAAATATCTCGTATAGATAAATACCGACGCCTGGCCCCTATTTGCCGCCGTCGCATGGACTGGCATATGTTCTTTGCTTTTCAGGTACACGGTACCTCCGCCGGCGGTGACGCAGACGAGCTACGTTTGAAGAGCACGAGCGACACGTACATCAACTTGCGTGGCCATGGAGGAAGCCTGGACTTCTTGAGCACCAAGGTGCGACTATAGTTAACGTGTCCAGAGTGAACGATGTTTCAGGTCCTACCGTGGTCTTGCTCGGGGCATGATGGTGCCGATGTTTTCTTTCTGTGTCTCGTATGATATATTATTGAACGAGTATATATATATAGACTACAGCCTATTAACACCTCGGACAAGACATGTACCTGGTAAATACCAGGTATGTGCTTCTTATGTCGAAGATCTGTCTTGCAAGCGTTTGTTTGTTTTACAAGACACACCCCGTGTTTTTGTAACCCATCGACCTCTATCGCATATAACAGCTATGATGTCGGTGACTTATCGCATTGTAGGGAGATACCAAGAGGTACAAGTAATGTTTTCCACACTACCGAGACAGACGCTGCCACCATACAGCATTAATGCGGAACGGGGACCTACCCATCTATTATTGCTACTTGATAGGAATAACGGAACTTAATTTCGATAGTATCTAGCGAGTCAGACGAGCCCGTATCTATCCAGTACCGGCTAGGTATAATTGAGTATAAAGACCTATGTAAGGCCGGACGAGGGTACACAGGGGAAGACACACAAAAAAACTAGACCTATAGTCTAGATCTAGCCCTACGTGGTACACATGTTCCCGAGGTCTAAGCTGCAGTGGGGGTCATATTCCAACGCCAAGTCAACGATTTTAGATAGAAAAACGTCCGGTACACTCCAAATAATTTTGTTCGTGCAGAGGTAACCACCCGCCGGGTATGTTGTTCGTGTTGGCCGTTTTAGGTTAATGTTTGTTGTGTCGTTATCGTTTTCTTCCCAATGCTCTCAACAAGTAAAAATATCAATAGGAACAAGGAGGCAGAAAAAAGCTAACAAGAAAAAATCAATGACAAAAAAAAAGTGATGCCTCTCGTTACACTACTGACCCTTGAATTTACAGGTATACATTTTTGGGCGTTTAAAATGCCCTCCCCCCGTACGCATGAGTTCCTTTTTCTTTACTTATTTCCTACTTGCAAATTTGTTTAAATTATGTACTCTATAGATTTTTTGTACTTTCTTGCCGTATTACGCAAGTTGTCTGGTGTTTGAGTGGGATTGCTTAGTTTCCGCCTTGGTATGCATTGCGTCGGGCATTAAATGGCCAAAGCACCTTGCACGTATTCATCGCTTTTTTTGCTTTGCGTATCTCTGTCTTATGTGCTGCCAAGCACTTTGCGGCTACAGAACTCGTTTCTCTCTGGGACGAGAGTATCGGCAGAGACACTGGTTTGTGCTGGATATACACGGACAGGGAACAATTGGTTGGTGGCGAAGAACAAAAACACAGCTTGAGACAATGAAAACTAACCCACGGCATGAGAGCTCTGATATTGATTGGTTGAAAAACGAGGCCTGGATACTCCTTGGTCGTGCCTATTACGCGTGCCCCTTGAAGTCGACCACCCGACCAGAACCCTATCCATAGCGCTACCCCGAGCGGCATGGATGGGGTGTTACGTAAAGTGTGTACTGTGCTTTGTAAAGACTGCGTGAACTCGGTAGGCTTGTGGATGACGTGCGCGGAAACACGCTCCCCTCGTTGGTTGATCTGACCGGATTGGGATGCTGTTCCAACTGGTTCAAGCGGGGCGTTTGTTGAAAACCTGTTAAGAAAACACCTGGCCAGCCAGTGTTGTGTAACTTGCTACCTTTGGCAAACCACTTGCCTTCAGAGTTTGCGCAGAATTCGATCTATGCCCCCATATGAGTGAGTGATGATGGTTGAGTGGCGAGAAAAAATGAACAATCCAGCAAATAGGCATGTGAACGGCTTAACGAAATATTGGCGTGTAAGTGATCAATCGAGTGAGACAAAAGGCTTTGTAGGCAAGCGGTTAGTTAGGCCTAAAGATACAACCAAACACACTTGGTAGACGATCAAAGTGACCTCATACATGCATAGCTGGTATGTTGTCATTGCCCTTCAGAAACAGGCACGATATCCGGCAAGTCATTATTGTGTGGTCCTGTGGTGTCGTTTTCACTTACTTGATGATGTAAGTTTCCACCTGTTTTGGGGTTCAAACGTGACCGCACAATCTTGCCTGTGATTATTTCTCGCCTCAGCAAGGAAAATGGGTCGCCGTGTTAGTGACACCAGATAAGAGAACATACATGGCCTGTTTGAAATTATCAAAAAACATCGCCCTTCCTGGTGGTCGAAATTATTACATCCAGGTTGTTGTTGCCGTACCAATTTATACTCCCCAAAACGGGTTTTCCGAGTGAATAGGGTCGGGCTTCCCGCACCGCGTATGTATTGCTGTGCCCCTACTGATAGGTTTTCATGGAACATTGCCGCTTGCCAATGTTGATCAGGTGTTCGCGTGGGACACCGACAACAACGCCGTCGACGAGGACGAAGACGATGGTCGCTCGTTCATCAGCGTCCTCTCGGAGGTCATCACCGATGACGACGAGGATTGCGACGGAAGGGCCAAGAACGAGATGGGGGAGGGAAGGATGGACATCGAGGACAGCGAAATGGCTTACCTTGGGTTCTACGATGGCGAGAGCTACGGCCTCGTGTGGAAGGTGAGTCGTGGGTAACAAGCCGCAGAACCACGTAGCGTGACGAATATACGTGTTAACTCAAGCCGCCTCTGTATCTCTCACAAACCTGTTGTAGCCTGTGGTGCTGCCGTTGACCGTGATTATCCTCACGGTGTAAGGTGCGGTATCATGCACAGACGAGAGGGCAAGGGTGCAGATTGAGTTGGGAGTGCTGGCATCCTCTCGGCCATCAATTTGGCCATCGGTTCCCTCCTCGGACAAGGTGTATGCTTTGATCTTCCCATACATAGACGTCGTGCATCTCGTTCAAGCGACGAAATGCTCAAGTCCTTCTTGGCCACAAATCCCGGAAGTGACATTCTGTAATATGAATCCTGTACTAAGTACTGATTAGCTAGCACTGAACACCGAAGAAAGGCGCATTAAACCACGGACGTGGATGCCAGTAAATTGCTGACGTTTACTGATTGATGATATAGTGTTGTCGTTTGACATGTACCAACTGATGTATTCTTTGAAGTGAAAAAAAAACGAAATGTTTTGCATTAATCCTTCGTGTGAATTTCAAATGGCTTTTGTTTTTTGCAACTTCAGTGACAGCGACTGTTTGTTCGCTGACATCCCACCCACTGTTTGTTTGCTGACATCCCACTTATCAAAAAACAGCGTGCGAAAGCTGACCGCTTCTCCTTTTCTCCTTTCATTTGCTCCGCTCGGATAAGACTTGACGTATCCTCGAAATACGTCAAAAAAATGCTGACTCTCAGTGTACTTCATAGGCCTACCAAAGATTCCTTATTTACCTCGCTTGCTGTAGGTCAACCTAACCTGACTCAAGGAATGCCTATACTGATAGTGTATCCTGTACATCCTACCATATCCGTTGTCATGGACAACGTGTGCTTCCGAGCATAGAGTGAATGTTCATACACTTGTTTGATGCATTCATTCTGTTTGGCACTCCGCAAGATGTGCAGGCTGAGCTTTAGCAAAGTTAGTAATATTACTTGCAAGGCATCATAGTCTAATGTGTGTGATCAGTTTTGCTTCCCCCGTTCTGCCCGCTGTTTCGTTGAAAAATCTTACCTGTAAAAAAATGAGCAGGTACGGGGATACTGCACGGACGGCAGCAATCCCACTGTGTTCGATGAGGTGAACGTCTACGGCAACATATACGACTCCAACATCCACCACAACCACTTCGGAGTCTACACGTACGGCCACCAGCAGGGAGACTGGAGGAGGAACCAGATGCACGACAACACGGCATACGGTTTCGACCCCCATGACGACAGTGACTTCCTTACCATCCACGACAACGAGGTCTACAACAACGAGAACCACGGTATTATCGCTTCTAAGCGCTGCAACGGAGTGTCCATCCAGGTGTGTGAGTTTAGGGAGAAGCATTAAGACTTTCATACTGATGTACCTTGTTGTATTCCGCTCGCACCGTGGCGCTGGTATTGATTTATGTACTTGGTATGGCATTCAGCAGCTACTTCGCTGCTTTATACAACGTAAGGAGTGCGAAGAAATACTGGGTACGAAGACATTCCGCCCTGAAAACACTAGAAATTGGCGAAAAAAGCAATATACACGAACAAACTAAAACTAAGCTCTCGGGCGGATATATCCCCGCTGTGTAGAGTACATATATATAGTGTTGGGGTTGGCATTACAGGGAGCTTGTCTCAAAGCGCCCGATCAAGACGTGAATCGCAAAACGCGACACCTTTCCGGAGTCGTTCTGCGGTAGCCCCCCCATCTGTTCTTTTACGAAATCGCCGGTTTCAAAACTAGCTGCCGATGTCGTCGATCGATAGACCTTTGCACGTAAGGAAATATAGTTCAATGTTTTGTCTCAATGGTGTCCTTCCTTGTGTCCAGCAGCCATGAAACGTTCGTTAACCAAAATCGCTACTTTCGGGAGGGGGGGGGGGGGGGAGGGGGGTAGGGGGGGTATCGTAGAGTCGGTGTCCGGACCTACGTGCAGGGACCGGAAAGCGACGAGATACAATACATAACGCGTCTACGAAACTCGTGCAGCAGACTGTCACCTTGCCGCGATTGTTAGGCGCAGCTGCTTTCATTTAAATTCGGACACATCCCTTACCCCCCGCAACCCTAATGATTCGTGCAGTCGAGTATCTCTATTAGACAGTATTGGGTTAATCATGGTTTTACAAATCAAACAGTTGTGGAAAGCGTTCCGCACTACGTCTGTTTCTCGATTGATATTCAAGTATTTATCCTTTTTTTCCGATCGATATTCAGGGAAACGAGGTATACGGCGGCGGTGACAGCTCCGTGGGCATATTCCTTCACCGCAGCAGCGACGACGCCATCGTGAAAGGTGAGGTACTGGTACATCTGTCGACCTGTGGTCCAGCACTTGAGCGAGAGTATGACAAACAGGCGTGTATCAGATGTTCCAAGTATGCTACCACCACAACGGTGATAAATGGTGTAAAATGACGCAGTAATACGAAAAGAGTTGTTTTGCAAAACACAACTGTAATGAAATGGGCCTCGGGTGAGGGTTAGGGTTAGGGTTTCCCATGTGCCTCACCTGGGCGGAACAGCATCGACACGGGACCATGTCGTACGACATGCCCGCCCGATGCGGATATTGTAGCTTCGTCCTGGCCTACTTGTGTGTATTTATTGCGTACTAATACCCAAAGTCGTTCTAGAAGAAATGTAGAAATTCTTCCAGACACACGATAAAGTAGAGGCCGGCATTGTGATGTGAGGCCCTTCACGAGAGCCATTCCTCACCCAAAAATCGAATTATAGGGTAAACCGAACGTGTTCCCCGATTAAGAAGCCCGTGTCGGCCTTGTTAACAAAGGCCGTTTCCTTTGCAAAACAAGAACACGATTGCAAGAATTTTGGATTAAGGAGCGCCACCATTCAAACCACCATTTAGCCAAAAAAATGCAACCTCTATCGCAGCATGGGTCTCAACGGGTTTACTA
The DNA here is from genome assembly GCA_012845835.1 of Undaria pinnatifida. NCBI lineage: Eukaryota > Phaeophyceae > Laminariales > Alariaceae > Undaria > Undaria pinnatifida. The sequence goes on from JABAKD010000013.1 coordinate 4,964,231, forward strand.
CATTATTTCGGTCCGTGCATGCCCGGCTAATTGATGCCCGACGCACGTTAAGAGCTGCACCTGCGCATTTTAAGGTATAAAATGTCGGGCTGCGCGACATACAGCGTTTCTATTCTGAGGACCAACCAATGCCACCGCCGCCGTGGTTTTCGCTGAAAAATGTTTAGGTAACTACGTTCACGACAACGGCGACGCTGGAATGGCGATGATGGAGAGTTTTGACGCTGAGGTGTCCGGCAACACCTTCGAAGGAAACAAGTACGGCATCAGGCTATCCGTCGGGTGCGCCGACAACGTATTTTCCGACAACGAAATCAGCGACTCCACCAAGTGAGTAATAATACCAAAGCTCTCGAACAAAGAAGGGCATGTATACAATACTTTGGGGACAAGTCATCCCCCCTCTTCCTCGGTTGGTATTTTTTTTCGAATGTCATTTTCTTTCGGGTGGTCGATCAACAACATGCCTCGGCAAACAGTAGCACCAGAATTCCATTCCGCGGACGGGGGTATATTTGCATTTTCAGGGCCACTAACATGAGGAGCCATACTTCGAAATATACCCCACCCGCAACCCGACTCCGAACGAACGCCTCCGCTCGCGCAATCCCACCAAACCTCTTCCATTGGCTAGTCGTAACAGAAAAAAAATATATTTGGAAAAACGTATCAGGCTAACTAGCAGCCGATACTCGATTGACGACCGGCCATATGTTGTTTCATCGTTCCGCCCCAAACGTGCGATCGTTACAGTACTGGGGGATACCTCCAAATCACCGCCAATCTGAGATCTGACATCAAAATTTGTCGATGATGGGTCCTAACAGTGCTTCCCTTTGCCTCCGATTGTTCCCGATCCTCAGGTACAACGTTTACACATACGAGGGGTCTGACGACCCGTGGGTGGTGGATTCTGGGCGCCCGCAGGACAACATCTTCTCGGAAAACACCATTATTGGAGGCGACGAAAGCATCAAGCTCACGACCGCCGACGGCACCCAGTTCACGGACAACGCGTTCGAAGATGCCGACACGATCCGTTTCAAGGATTGTGAGGACACATTAATGTCCGGCAACACCGGTCTTGACGATGTCACCCTGAAGGTCACCGACGGATCTTGCTTCGACGAGGACTCAGACTCTGCTTACACCCCTGTATGCTAAACAAATTGTAGCAGTTATTTTGGGTAGGGTAGTGGTCTTTGTCCTTCCCGCTTCTTCTAGTGACTCTCTCGGCTAATACTAAAAATAGTGTAGCAGTAAGCAAGGACATCATTGTTTTGTCATATAATTATTCCAGACAGTCCAAAGGTTTGTGTCCAAGGTGGAATACCCAATATTTCTGTACGGTATGTATGTTTGCCTCGTATTGTTCTTACATCGGGATTTGGTGACTAGCCCGCCTTAGCTGTTTCTGAGGCGGGCTTTGTACCGTATATCTGGTTCTCGCATTCGGTTAAGGTATTTGCGTTTGCTTGTAAACGTAATTATTCAGCTGGGTTGTCATCATACTCGACTTGTTTGGTGCTCGGCGATCACTGTTTCAAATTACCCGTACCGCCCCTCTTCTATAACAGCGTGCGCGGCATGGGTATTAGTTGCTTGTTGTACACATTAGTTTGCCGCGGGTTTTGAATTTTGGCAAAGACGCGGAGAAGCATGGCATACGTCGAAATTAAATGTCGTGAATGTGTGAGGAATCGACACGCGTGTCATCAATATTGATACCCAGAAACGCACACAAATGGGGCAGCTTTCGGTCCAGACTATAACTTGGTCTGACGAGGTGTCCGCTTTGTAGAGTTTAGTTGTGAGTGAGGGTAGTCTCCTCGCAGTGACGGTGGCATGTACCTGGACAAATCTATATAGCTCCATCTGTAATTTTCCGACGCCTCAGTGGCGTCCCTACACATTAAGTGTAGGCTGCTGAAATTGCCGGTTGTACTTCGATGCGCGGACATATGAGTGATGTTCTCGACTGGGAGGTTTTGATTATCCGGACTGTTGAAAGTTGCAAGTTTTATCAGTTTTTCTGAACCTCGTGTACAAGAAGAGACATCCCGCGCGAACAGATATTATATGCCATTTTCTTATTAGCAAGGGTATGTGGTGTAGCTAGTGTGGTGTTTACGGCCCAACACGTTAGCACGTGAACAGACAGGCTTCGTGTTGGCGGCGGGCCGACATTGCCGCAATTCGTTATTTCCGATGGTTCATCGACGGTTAACGTCGGGGTCTTGACAGAGCACAGAAAATTATTTTGACGCACAAGGTCTACCTTACACCGTTTGACCAAGTCGCCGGGTCTGGTAACATCCACGCCAAACTGATCTCTGGCTAGTTGGTGTTTATGAACACGTCTGTATGTGTGATATTTGGGGCGACATGGTGTCGTCGTAGTGTGGTAAACTCACAGAATGACCAGGCACGGCAATTCGGTGTCTCCTCGGGGCCCCGTGCATGACTGTAGTCTGGGATATCTGTATATGAACATGTGCGCCAGTGTGGCGGTGGTTGGGGATAATGTAGTATTGTGCCCCTACAATATGAGGAACCATGGCCATAGCTGTGCTTCTCTGTCATCCTCTGCGCCTGGGGATCCCCCAGCATTTGTTTGTGTGGCGGTGTTTAGGGATCATGTAGTGTTGTGCCCCCACAACAAGAGGAACCATGGCCATGCTGTTATTCTTGGCCATCCCCTGCGCATGGGGATCCCCCAGCAATTTATTTTTGAACAGACGTGCATGGTGGGATATTGGTATTATATCGTGCAGCATAGAACGCTGGGGTTCCAGCGTGCTGGAGCTCGGCCCCCTGTCCCGCGCGAGGTAGGTCTCTGGGTGGTTTGTGTAAACACGTGTGTGTGTCGTGGTATGTGGATATGATGGTGCTGCGGCGACATAATGTTATCGTAGTGTTCGTGGACCCTGATGGGTTGCGTAGTTCTGGGGATGGTTGGAGAAGGAAACATGTCGGTGGGTTTCAAAAGTTTAGGTATGAAAAATAAGCGGTGAAGTAGCCAGACAGTTACGATGTAACACACATCATAGCCAATGGTACATTCAGTGGGAGCCCGCTAGACGTGGTACCTCCCGGTGTTGTGGTCTTGCGATTGTTATGACCCAACATTGGCGAGCGATTCAGCAAATAACTGGATGGCTATGTGCGGCATTAACGCCCCTGAGGTGCTTAGGTCTTCTATTGATTTCACGCGCACTCACCGTATAACGGCATACGACACTTGATTTTGGCATTCGGTGGGACGTAGCGGCCGTTGGTGGGGGGTCTCGCAGCTGTGGACCGGCAATGCGTCGTATGTAAAGTATTTGAGCGCGTGAAGGGAGTGGTTAAGTGACGACGTATTAAAATAACATTAGTGCACCACTGGTACGGTAGATTGCACCACTTTTTGCTGCTGTTCCACAGTTTGGGAGCTTAAGATCTCTCTAAGGCAAAAAACCTTTTGAAGAAAAATGAAACTGCTAACCTAGACGAAATATCTCATGGCCTAGGTATATAGAACGAGAATCAGGCAAAATAAAATGGCCTCTTTCCGACGGTTTTGGTTAAGGAGCCCCGTCATTCAGAAAACCATTTCCTTTGACGAAAAGTGACACTTACGTCTATTCAAGCACGTGTCAAGTGAGGTGCCCGAGTTGGGCAAGTTGATGATACCTTGGTGCCGTTGGAGATATTGCGATTGCCCTGGAGAGAGCGCAGAAATAAAAACACGTTTACGGGTTCACCATGTGTTGCCTGTTGGCCAAAAAAAAGTAGCCGGCCGCACGATGTTCGCCGTAGCGGGTCCCGTCGAGCCCTTTATATCTAATCGCGCGCATATTGGTAGAACAACTCTACTTGAGCCACACCGTGACGGTGACTCTTATCCTCCGGGTGGTTCAGTTACACTTCGACGAAGCATCGGACTTTCCACGTAGGTCGAAGTGGTGGAGAGGTGGCTACGTCAAAAGGTAAACATGAATCCGTGCCTGGTTATATTTGAAGTTGTTCAATACGGCGTTTTTTGTTAGCTGGCGGCGTTGAAGCACATACTGCACCTTTCCCGGTGGAAAACCACAACTATCAATAGAACGAGTGAATGGGGCCGGCCCCTCCGCCGTGTTGGAGGAGCGGTCAAGTTTTGGAAAGAAGACACTAACGGGGGAAAAAAATCATCTGTTCCCAGGCTACGGTAGGGGGGCCCCCTTTTAGGCCTTTTATTTCAGTGGCTAGGGGTCACTCGCGCGAGTAACCCCTATGTTACTATGGGATCTTGTGTTTTCTTCATGTTTTACATTGACGAGATCAATCCGCAATGCAAAGGTGATCTAAGCTGCGCCAAAACAGGTGCCTAAACCAATTTCATCCGTGACGTACACAGCCACTCGTGCGAGTGACTCAAACACAACAGTGAAAATGGGGGTACCCCCCCTACCGTAGCCTAGGTATTGCAATAGGGTTGATTTGATATACCGGCAGCAGCTCAAGTCCAAAAAGGTGAACGCAGACCTTCCAACGACACCTATCTGGTATTATATCAGCCACTGCTTGTCGATCCTGCTGTATACTTCGTATACTCGGTATGAGGTTCAAACGATGTTCTTTTTTATATGTTGCAAAAACATTGGACGTGAAAATGTTGCCGTGTGGCTCGATCTCCTGCTGTGCACTATAGCTACCCACAAACTTTGGCTACTGGCACAAATGAAAGCGAGTAAAACACCACCGCCGTAATACCGACCTGCTGCTGTTCTCCTGCTGCGCACAGTACTGATTTTGTTACCGCGATATTGAGCGGCTGCATTTGTGGAAAAAATACGCCGTTGTACCGAATTGTCGTGTGGGTGTCATGATTACGGCTGCAAACACTCCACTCACGCATACACAAACGCACACACGGGCACAGAGGGGCATCATAGGCAACCGTCACCGAAAGAGGGAGCTCACGGTGCATCTGCTACTTCCGCGCACGCCACGCGAATAGGCCAGGACGGCCTGTGGGATTTACCACCAGCGCTACAGCGTAAGAAAACCAGAAACACACGGGTTTCTGCGGGGAATGGCTGCTGTTGCACCCTTTGAAATACAGCCATGAGGTCCGACAAGGTATGCTGGATCATCAACACCTAACCGGAGGCAACATCAGCAGCAGGAAATAGAAGGCAGCCATTTACAGCAACAGCTAGTATTGTAGCCAGCAGAAGCTGCAGCAGCTGATCGGGTCGTGTGTTCAAAATTGGGGGGCTTCCATTTAGAAAAAATCAGCGCGTTTTGATCCTGCTTTTCGGAACGTCCACGTTCGCCACCGTCTCACAAGAAACTGTGAATAGCCGTCCTCGCCACAATAGTTTGCTCACCCGCACAAGGACTATAGGTAAAATCTACGACGATCCCGGGCGTCTGCCGTGTCGCCCGATCCTCGCAATGCCGTAGATTGCTATCCAGCCTGGTGCGTAGCAACACAAACAGTGAATACATCGTAATGCCATTGGACACAAACATGTCGTGCGATACAACATGTCTACTTGAACCATGTACGTGTCGAATTCGCCACCCAGGAATCATGGTGACATCTTCACTTGACGTCGTATGCAACGACCACCACCCAACGTCACAAACCAAGTGTCAAACGAAATACCGCGAACTCTTTAACTCGTGTTGAATGTGATTTCGCGTCTTCGCTGAGACGGGCGACTACAATGTTCGAGGGTCGCGACATCATTCTCGAGGAACTCCCATCAACGAAGAGACTATTCACGAGTCATTCGGTGCGACTCCCCCGCGTCGCGAAGGTCGGGGGATACTTGCCCGGCTACAACGTGGCAACGGCCGAAAAAGAACAGATTTCCAAGGCGTTTGCGCCTCACGCTAGTGCTAGGTGTGACTCCGGGGTCAAGTGGTTGATCTTGGGGGCCATGTAATCTAATAACCAGTCTTCGATGGATGTTGTCGACTCCACATGCGTTGGGCCCGCAATTAATTTGTTTAGGTATCCTATCGTCTCGACACATGTGATATTCTTGTTCTAGTGTTTGAGGAGAGTAGAGAGCAGATCGTTGCTTATTTAATACGGGATGCAACTTAACCGGCGAGTGCCAATATGACCAATTCAACCTTAGAGGGGACTAGCTCTGTTGTCATTCCCGAGTAAAGTGTACAAGGAATAATTTAACCGCGGCATACTTCGCGAAATGATTAACCAAAAAAGACATAGCGTTGCAAAGAATTATGCCATCATATTCGTTTCGTTGTCTCGTCTTCCTGCTTTCCCGTCTAAAATTGGCTCCCTCGCTCTTCGCATTTCTTCTGCCGGACTAAACTGTCTACGATTGAGCTCACCAGTCCTAGGAGCTCAACCGGTTATTATGCCGTTAACGGTGCCTAACTCGTGAGCTACCCCGCATAACACTTATTCGGTCGTCGGCAAGGAAGCGCCCGCTTGTGCATATATCCGTCCTTCGATTGGGGTTTTTCCACAGAGGACAGTGTTAGCAAGCCCCGAACAAAAAAATGCAGATGATCTAGGCCTTCTCCTTGCTGTGCTGTCTGAGTTGGCGGCAAGCACTTTTCTTGGGGGATGCGACGTCTTCGACTGTGCGCTGTCGGCCTACCTCACGACTGCAGCCGCCATCAAATGTCGCTGCTGTCGAGAAGCATCCTCTCCGCCTCCTGACGCGACAATCTATTGCATCCTTCACAATAATGCGGTTGAATGAGGTATGCGAGGGGTTGGCTCCCTTACGAAGAGGGGAGGATAACGCACACTACCGGCCGATGCGCACCGGCGGCTGAACATTAAGGGCATGAATACATTGGATGAGGTAGACGTCATCAAGCAGGAAATGCAAGTTAACTGAGCCCAAGGGAGCTCCAACACAGGCATACCCCATGTACGTACCATAGACATCAGGGATGGGACCACCAATCGTATCAACAAGCCAAACAACCACCTCCGTAGATTCTATGCAGTCGCACTTTTCTGACTGCAACGTGAAAACAATCATTAGGCCAAGGCTATCGCACCAAGTAGGCTTGTGGGCCTTCAGTACAGACTTCCGGGTGTACAACATTTCGTGCCGAAAGTTTTATTTTTTCAAAGAGATAAATACCTCCCTGCTTTATCACAAGAGCCTCCTTTCCACAATTGCCATACTCGATGCCTTAACGATTATTCACGTGCGTAGCCTCAGGTTAATAGCGATGACAAGATACCAGGCACCGTGCATCGGTAAACTGTTTCGCTTCTGCTCAACGTTTGCACGTAAAAACCCCGCGCGAAACATGGTGGCAACCCGATCGGTGCAACAGCAGAGTAGCTCACCGAACAAAGTCGAGGCCACAGCACAAGGTGGAGGTCTGGAATTGCCAAGAATAGTACGAGAGGTCAATAATCAACATGTGTCTTGCTTCTCAGTGAGAAACGTCCAGCGGGAAACTGTAGACCACGCTTTATCCGTATCGTGGCGGGTACATCGTAGAGCTAGCGTCGTATTGGATAGGGTAGCAATGCTCGTGACACGATGCGGGTAGCACTTAATGACCAGAAAAATCTCAACGAAGGCGTCGTTTCAAAGTACAAAATGCATTTTGCGTGTTGTGTGTTGTTGTTGATTGTGCCCCCTGGCCGTAGGATCGTTGAGCGGATTCCAGTTTCTAAAATTGTTTTGTCATTTGGTGTCTGAGGGAGATGGAGAGGTCCCCGCACGTGTCAGATTTCTCTACGCCTGACGTCGCACGGGTTGAAGCTACATGCACATGTGGTCATTGGACTTGGACTTGTTCTTACTGGGAAATCTAGATCCTAAAGAGGTAGGTGCCAGGTGTGCGTCAATTTTGTTCGGGTAACATTCTGTAGTTCTCTCAGAGCTACAGGGCACATGATACTCCAGCAATTCCACGTAATGTTTCCCCATTATCGTTGCCGTCGAGCCCCTTTATGTCACCAGACCTGCGGAGTTTGCACATCATGATAGAACCAGTCGGCGGTACGCAGTTAGGTGTGCGTGCCCATTCGCGAAAAACTTACCACCACACCTCCGCTACAACATGAGGTCACATGTACGGAACATCGACAACATTCTAGTCCCAGGTGCATTTCTTTGTCAACAAATCGGAGAGAGAACCGTGGCAAATAAAACATACCAGGTATAGACTATATATAGACTATACGGCCTGACTAACTTCCAAACCCTGGTTGTAACGAGTTCCGTGGACGCCGTCTTTGACATTGGGTATCCAGGGTGTTAGATGCGTGCTCTCGTAGCGAACCCTAGTTGATTTCAGTAAACAAACGACCAGCTGCAGCTGAAAATAAACGTCAAGAAGGTGGGGCATATACGGAGTACGCAGCAGCATCTCGGTACTACTTATACTGTCGAAAAATATAATCACGTGTACTGCCCCAGTTCCACACTTCTGACATGCAATTATCCTACTAACATTAGCAATGATAATTCCCTTTCCGGCGAGAATGGGAACTGCTCTGTCTTTGTGTCTCGGAACAGATACGCAACCCTGAGAACATAGACTGTATAGACTATAGTCTATATTATAAAATAATACATCGTCTATAATATTTATACATAATTTTTGAATGTGATATTCGGTTTCTAGAAACCGCTGTCGGTCGCACACAAAGAAGACGAAATCAGCATTTTTGCAATTCCGATGAATGTCGAAGAACCAATGTCCAAGAACAAAGGGGCTTCAGGGGTGCGCACCGCTCAAATCAATGTCGATTTCTGACACCTTCTATGTTTCGTACCTCGAAATATTGCCACTTTCTTTTTTATAGCCCGGAGTCGAGAACTGCTTCCCAAAACTGTTGTTCCAGGTATATTTTATGTTGAGCTCCCGTAAAAACTACATGTCTTTTCCGAAACAACAATAGTATTAGTGTTCATTCTCATAGCAAAAGCAATCATCAACTTGGAAACTTTGTGGTTGTCTAGAGCATGTTGTTCTGCAGCGGTTTTAAGAAGGAAGTCATACCTTATATATTACCTGTCTTCCCAGCTATATCTCCGCACCGACCAAAACGATTGACTGTGATGCCCGACGGACTCACGACGTGCGATCCGAACTGACCATGTGTATCCCTGCGCGGACGCATATATTTTAGAATGTGTGTATTCGATTAGTATAGAGCATTGCGCTCCAGTAATTGTGCTGTCTAGCAAACGTATCTCCCTGTTTGCCATGCTGGGTGTTTGCATCTTCTATATACCAGACGTGCACAATAACTCGGCGCCAGGGGAATGGTACAACAAGCGGAACGGTATGACGGATATGGCACCAAGGGTGGTCTTTCGACCTTTCTGTTAATGACTGGTGAGCTGACAAGTGCTACGGTAGATATTAACTAACGGTTTCCCGGGGCTCTTCCGTTGAGATGAACTCTACCCAACACTGTTCTTGAGTAGACTGAAAGGGCAACTAGATCAACAAACCGTTGGCCCCAGCGTACAAAAATAGAATATTATGGGCTTAGAGTACAAGATTTTCACTGCGAAGAATTTGGGATAAAGAGCCCGGTCATTCGGAAAAACCAATGCTGAAAGACGGTATCTTTAAAGCAGCTCGTTGAGAATATGCCGGTACGTCTTCAGTCTCTGTTGTTACAGTTTAATACGTTGCCCTTGGAAGTCAAGCCCATGAAGGTGGGTTTTTCGTCGCGTTGCTGTGCATGCGTAAGCTTCGTCTCAAAATACAGGTTTTGGCCGAACCGAAGATATTCTCATACTTGGCACATACATGCCTCAACTTCGTATCTGTGAGACACAGCACTGTCACGCTATCAAATGAAAGGTGTACGATGAATGCTGTTATTTTAGATTTGGATACATGTTCTGTTTATCATTCGCAAATATCCACCCGACGTGATCATGTACAGTAGGTCAGGTAGAACGAATGCAACAACAGAACGTGTATGATGTATCCCGACCGGGGCGTGGAGACCACATCGCAGGGGCAGGAGTGTGGAATTTCCAGCAATTGCGCATTTTATGACAAACGGGTAACGACCAATCCCCCTGTCTTCGGCAATTTTGCATTTATTTTGAATCCGTTGTATCGTATCTATTAATATTGTGTATCATATCTAAGGTCGGTCGCCTCGGTGATCCAGTGGTTAACCTTGAATACGCCTGAAGTTGAAGCGGATCAAATCTCGGTACGGTATTTTTAGTTCGCAAAAACACCAACTGCCAAGCGCACTTGATAGCGTGGGCAAGCACTATTCAACGCGAGTCGACGAGGGCAGAAGGTCCTGAACAAACCGTGGGATATATACATATATTTTTGGGCGCGTACCATTGTTGTGGTGGATGGGGCGGCGGCGAAGAGCCTCCTTATCGACCTAGATCTTAGCTACACTATACGGGTAGTGTGAAGGTGAACCTTGGAGAAAAAAATGCGTGCGAAGATACAACCGATGAGATTACAGCAATAGAAAGCTGAGAAAATGTATCACAGCAATCACGTAGCCAGGTGTGTACCTGGATTCGATTCCAGCCCGGGGTTGTATATGCAAGATTGAGTACACTGCTGCACACCGCTCAATGTCAGCAGAATGTATATGGAAAATAGACAGTCCAACACCAATCAATCGGGCTAAGAAATTGTAATGTAGTCTAGTTATTTACTAAAGTTTCTGATGATGTTTTGGTAGAGTGACAGGAAACGCTGGTGGTATTGAAATGCCTGTGTGGTACGCGTGTATTGAAAATTTCATGGCGGAGCTGTCGGGTTATCATGCTTCGAAGTACATATTTTCGTGCACGTCATCGCGGGCCCGTCGTGTGTTATTCTTGCAAAACTGCTGCCTGTGACGAGTACACATGCTATTACTTGGTACAGCGTGGACCAGGGCATACACAACGGCTTATCGTACAGTCAAAAGTTTCATAGCATTGATTAACAGCATAATAGAGGATACCGACCGAACGTACGGTACAATAAGGGTTATATGATCATCATGTTATGTATGTTGTTTTTTTACGCTGTGTTTTAGAGTGGCTCAGGGTCACTCGCGGGAGTGACCCCCCTGTTCCTTGCGGCCGTAGGGTTTCTTTTCTTTGGTGCTGTTTTATTTTGGCGATATATATGAATCTTAGATGGGATGGTTAGCTAGGTTGTGCGACACTAGCCACACCTAACGTGTTTTGGTCAGTGAGAGACAGAGTCACTAGTGCGAGTATGATAGTGATAGTCTTGCAACACTATGAGATGATACATACACCATACTAACTTTACCAGTTCTGGTTTGTAGTTGCTGCAATGTTGAACCCAGAGACACAGTGGGATGCTGTTACAGCTGCCGCAGTGTGTTACTTCAAAATACCACAAAACGGTTTTCGATCTTCAGCAAAGTTCACCACACAATTAAAGTTCGTATGCGATTCGGGCACGGGCCCTACTGAGTCGACCATGCAGGGTGTACAATCAAGTGTTTCACAATAACGGTTGAGATCCACTTCAAAGTAATCAGACTTAATCGCCGTGTGTCAAAATGGTTGAAACCGAGAAATAGCTTTGAACCTTTTTGTTCTCGCCCCTCACCTATCTGCGCCCACACAAGTCAATAAAATTTGGACCTTTATCCACACACGTGTGTTTGTATCATATCATTACCCGGTCAAGCCACCAACAACAAGAGCCGTGGCGTGGCTACGCCGATTGCCTTGCAAAGCTAGCAGCTCGATCTGTCATTATTTAGATATATTCTCACCTCCCAGGTACTTTTTTGCCTTGTCTCTTAAACTGCACGAAACTGAGCAGCAAGAATGTATTGTATATGACCCGCGTTCTACTATTGTTTTATGTAACACCTAGACCCAGGCTACGGTAGGGGGGTCCCCTTTTGGGCCTTTTATTTCAGTGGCTAGGGGTCACTCGCGCGAGTAACCCCTTTGTTCTAATGCGATCTTACGTCTTCTTCCATGTTTCATATTGACGAAATCGATCCGCAATGCAAAGGTAACCTAAGCTACTCCAAACAATTGCCTAAACCTTTTTCATCCGTGAGTTACAGAGTCACTCGTGCGAGTAGCTCAAACACACTAGTGAAAACGGGGGTGCCCCCCCTACCATAGCCTTGGTCCCTAGCACTCCAATACCGACGTATTTTACGAAGCATATGAACGTCTACCGTCGGCATATATGTGGTAGTATGAGTAGCTGTGTATGGCCTTCCTGTGGCCTCGCCAAAATGGTAAAATTGAGAAAACAGAACAATGTACATGGCATATGTAGACTATACCTTTGGTAAAGTCGATTGGGTCCAAGATATATCATATTATAGATGGTATAACGATAGGGGTTTCTAGCTGAACATGGGGCGAGAGGCGGAGGAACTGCGGGCTGCCTCTGATGAAACCCGACATGCCCAGCCGGGCGATTGAGGGTTGTCCAGCCCACGCGTGAGATTGGGTGTGCGCATTGTTGAAAAATATCGGAGGGTTTGTGAGTCGGCAGTGCTGCAGATATTGCGAGAAAATTTCGCGTCATGGCTTTTGATCAAACCCCACATGACGGCAGTAAATACTGTAAAAGTAACAACAGACCAGGCGACGGCACGGGGTAATGTTATCGCTCACTGTCCATATAGTGTCCCATTGACGAGAAATCTTCCATGCTTAAACTCCGGTATGCCTGGTTAAACGCCCCTCGCCGTGCTGCATCGACCCCACACTACCCCACACCACCCCACACCACCCCAACTCCCCTACCCACGCATTCATCCACCCAGCGTCAAACCTCACTGAAGCACAAAGGCGCCACAAATACACAGTACTTATCGGGGATTGTACACGATAACTGTAGCATATAGTCTAAACCAAATGACCACCACAACAATATTGCGAGTGGCTGGTATCAGTCTCCTTGCAGCCAGGGCAGCCATCGCCGCAGACACAGCTTCCCCAAACGACGCCATCGACAAGCCAGACTGCGACTCCAGCATCACGGTTTCCATCCGGTACTCCTCATCGTCGGAACGGCTGTACCTCGAGTCGGACGATGGTTCCACTCGCGGTGGCTGCATGACCCTCACAGAGATCTGGGAAGACCTGGACGGCAGCGCGCCATTGTACGCTGTTGATGCAGACAGCGGGGACGTGAGCGACACCGTGACCGGAACTTGGCTCCTCACGGAAACTCTTTACGTCGAAGACGGCATTACTCTCCAGGTGACTCACAACCACCAGTATTGTTTTTTTTTTACACTTTTTTTACCTGCGACTCCCGTTGCGAATGAGCACGTTTATGTCTGTGTGTTGATCCGAGACGCGCGCTGCTATTTAGCGGTGTATCAATTTTTGGACGTCACGGTATCTGCGACCTTGTTTTTGCAAATGTACGCTATCATTATGTTTTAGAGTGTCGTATTGACATAGATAGGTCGAATACCGCACAACGGAAAGAATGTGTAGAGCCAGATGTCAAATACGGAGACGTAGCACTGTGACGGCGAGCACCCGCTAAAAGCTCAACCGCAAGCAGTACCCTGACGTCAAACATTGACCATTCGGGATCGCATACCTCAGGCGATTTTCAGTAATGAGATGGACTCTTATATCTACGTTTTCTAGTGTACGGCATCGCTTTTTCATGCGCATAATAAACAGCAATAATATGGGCCCATGTGGTGTGTCCGACACACTGCGTCACCAGGGATAACTTTGCATACACCAAATATCTCGTGTAGACGAAACCCGGCCCGTCTGACCCTGACATACACATATATTCCCCTTCTTTTCAGGTACACGGTACGTCCGCCGGGGGTGACGCCGACGAGCTACGATTGAAGAGCACGAGCGACACGTACATCAATCTTCGTGGCCATGGAGGAAGCCTGGATTTCTTGAGTACCAAGGTGCGACTTATGTCAAAACACGTCCAACGTGAACGCTGTCAGGTCATACAGTGGCCTTCATCGGGGCATGTCGATGCCAATACTTTCCTTACACGATACCGTTCGAGTATATTATAGTCTTTCTGCACCTCGAAGGAAACAAATACATCAATATCTACAGCATAGTCAATATTGCTCGTTTTTCAGAATTTCATGGGTGGAAGGTCTTCTCTGCGTTTGATTGTTTCACACGACACACCTCCAGTTTCTGGTAACCCATCGACCTCTAGCGCAACCTATACCTATGTCGATGGCTTGTGGTAACGTACGGAGATTCCAGGAGATACCAATTACCAGTTGCCAATTACTTTCCCACAAACTCCCGAGACAGACGTCGGCAATAGTTACTGCAGTACAGCAGCTCGGGGACCTGTCCATCTCATACCGTTAGACTTACTGACACAAAGAGTGGAAAAACAACACGCCAATATGTTTCACAAATGAGAGGAGCACGTACCCTCATTAAATGTACCAAACTATACAGCAAGTACCGCGGTCATACATTTTAAAACATACAGTTACGCACGAGAGGCAGGACGGGGGTACACAGCGGATAACACCAAACTTCTATTGACCCATTTTCCCTAGGTCCATGCAGCAGCGGAAGTCATATTCTAATCGCCAAGTGATTATCGAAATATCGTCGTTTCTACGGGAAAAAAAGCTCGTGCAGAATAACCCACCCCTCGGGTGCGTTTTTCGGTACTCAACTGACTCGACACGGTTTTCGATTTTTTGGTCGTGGGTACAAGTATCTTAGTTATTTGTGCCGTGCGACCCCATGAAATAAAACGATGAAATCACAGAAGGAAGAAAAAAAACAAGAAAAAAGGTCCACGACAAAAAACAGGGTGTATACCTGGGGTCACTGCTGCTGTGGCCCAATAGCAACAAGTCTACGTTTTTGGGATTGCATTGGTACCTCTTTCCCTCCCCCATATATACTATGCGTTCTTATTCTCTGTTTCTGGCCATCATCCACTCTTTGTTCTTGTTTCGAGTATTTATACTGCTGTCGTTCTCCATTGACAAATTGCAGGTTGTTTAGTAGCCTGGCTGGCTTACGCTATGTCTGACTTACGCTTTGCGTTTGGGATTCCATGGCCGGCCATATAGTCTAATCTTACCCATACTGCCGTGTTTTAATCTGGCGTAGTGTACCAGGCAGTTTTTTGTGACGACAGAGCTTGTTTCTCTGAATGAATGGAGAATATCGGTACAGACGAAATCGTCGTCTTGGATTGAGATGGGTGGGAAGATGAGAAAAATGTGAAAAAAATAAGCACCGATTGGGCCAAGTAAACAAACGCACGTCATGAGAGCCCTGCGATAGATAGGTAAACACAGGCAACGAAGCCTACATACACTTGGATAATATAGTGACCGTTCAAGTGGATTTAACACCTGCATGCACCTGAAGCCGACCTCCAGACCTGACCTCCAACCATATTCCTACCTTGATCCGTATGGGGGGCTGTGCGCCTGCTAATATGCCTTGTCAAGGCTGCAGGTTGACAAGGCGAGCTAGTGGATGCCGTGTTCGAGATCACGCTTTCCTCGTAGGTTGATCTTGCCGGATTGGGATGATATATGTTTGTTTGTTGATTATTACGGGGGACCATAGTAAATAGGACCAAATATTGTTAGTCAAAATAGGGAAATATATTGGTTTTTGTGTGTACCGTAGGTCCTATTTACTATGGTCCCCCGTAATAGTTTCCAAGAAACCCCCTGTCCAGCCTGTGCGTAAATTGCTACATGCAGTACATAAACCACTTGCCTACTACAGAGTCTGCACAGTCTTTGATTTATGATATTATACGAAATCGTAGTATATTTTAGCAGGCGATGATTGTTGATTAGTGAGAAAAAATGGATGAAAGGACAGGCAGCGATGTGTGAACGGCCAAAAAAAAACGAGATGATGGCGCGAAGAAAATCAATATGCTATAACTGTAGGCCAGTGATTAAGCCAAGCCAAAAACAATATCATTTTGGCAGGCGGATATTTTGTCATCGCACAGCGAAAACACCCACGACGTCCTGTAGGTTAATGGCGGTTCTCTATGGTGTCGATTTCACTTGATTGTTCTGTGCTCCTTTCCTAGGGGTCAAACGTTACCGGGCAAGGGCGCACAAAAAAGCATCTTCTGGGTCCTCACTCCAAACTTTTTTTTTGGGGCCTGGCGGCGGGGGAGGGGGGGTGGGGGGTCGCCCCCACTAAATCCTATATAGAGAAAAATGCCACACTAATTGCTACCAGGTATATGAAACAAAGTGACTTAGTTATAGACTGGCGGAGAATGTGCTTAGTCAAACAACCGACGAACCTCGACAGCGTACGTATGAGGCCAGTGACACTAGGTGATGTCACCTGCTACAAGCTTAGTACATCTTCGTCGAGACCGCAACACCACGAGCTCGGTGGCAGTACAACTTGGTACCTACACGCTCAAACGCGGCGCGGCAAGGCGCGGCTAGATTGTGTGAAACCGTCAAAACGCGGCGAGATTGATATTTTGGCCGACGAACTTCCTTGTTCCGACCAGTTCTGCCGCATGCCACGCGTGTTTTGGCTTGTCTACTCGGTGGTGTCAACGCCCAAAAGATCTTGATTCAAGCTCTGAGTAGAGCGCATGGGGGCGCACGCCTAAAAGTCGTTACGTCATCGTCAAATGTGGCACGATTACCGGCTGCGACTTCGAGTTTCTTGTCGGCGGGAGCCATGGCTGCGAAGATTGCCATTTTTGTTGTACAACTTTAAAATTTGTATGTGCAAAAAGCTTTGAATACCAAAGATAAGCCAACCAGGTGGAAGTATGGTATCTTCATGTGCCGTTTAGAGTTACCTAGTAGTGGAGGTGGGGCATCTGCTACCGCTGTGTGCTGTGTTAGGGGCTGGGGCTGGGGCTGCTAGCCCAACTGCTGCAGCTGCTGCTGGGAGTGGTGGAGGTTCGGCCGGTCCAAGTACTTCGACTGCTGTTCCGAAGGCCACAGCTCGCGCGAGCATACCCCATACGGTTTACATCATACATACCCGAGGCCTTTTCGAAAATCCAAGTTGGACAGCACTTAGTCTACACGACTTGAACCCTACATAGTTGTGCACGGCAACAAAAAACTCCGTCGATCGTGGTCCATGGTGCTTCCTTGCTGACCAACAAGCGACAACATGACGTTCAACGTCCCCAAAAGTGTCCAAATCAACGATAAACTTCGGAAAAAAATATATATATCTTTTTGGTAGGGGGAATGAGGGTACATAAATATGTTCTTTAGTGCGCCCTTGGGTATACCTGTATTTGGATATTGCCAAAGCACGAACGGGGCGCCGTTTCAATGGCACCATATGATATTTATACACTTGACCAATGTTGGCCAAGAGCCCCCGGGGACGGTATCACGTACATGCTGTCCACATGTTCGCACTCGTCACATCCAGGTTGTTGATGCCGTACCAGTGTATACACCCGGAAACTGGGTCTCCGAGTGGATGGGGCCGGGCACCCTGCCTGGGACCCTAGGTTTTTAACGAATATACCCACCGTCTTCGCGATTCAGGTGTTCGCGTGGGACACCGACAGTAACGCCGTCGACGAAGACGAAGACGACGGTCGCTCGTTCATCAGCGTCCTCTCGGAGGTCATCACCGATGACGACGAAGATTGCGACGGAAGGGCCAAGAACGAGATGGGGGAGGGAAGGATGGACATCGAGGACAGCGAAATGGCATACCTTGGGTTCTACGATGGAGAGAGCTACGGCCTCGTGTGGAAGGTGAGAGGAAAAAAAATAGCCGTGTAAGCGATGAATGGCTGTTACTCATGCCGCCTCCGTACCCAGCACAGAACTGTCGCAGTTTATGGTGTGGCCGTTGATAGTGACTCATGTGTTCGGGAGGGTACCATGCGGAGGCGAGAGGGAAGGACGCAGCTTGAGATGGCAGCGTTGGCATCCTCTCTGCAATCATTGGGAAAATAGCAATCATTGCGAATATCGGTTTCCTGCTCGGACAAGCGGTATGTTGTGGCCTCGTCGCAGACGTAGCGGATCCGCCGTTCAAACGAACAATTCAACAACTTTACTATTTCGAGAAATCCCGGCATTGTCACCCTGTACTAAATACTGATTACTATCCTGTACTGAGTTTTGCATTGAGTATAAGGATTGAGGTTGTGGTCCTAATTTCCAGCACACCTAATCCATGTTATTTGTACAACATTGTTGTTTGATACCTGGTACCAGGTAGGTCAATACCAATTGTTGTATTCTCTAACAACATGAAAACAATTATCGAAACTATCAATGCAAAAGCGCGCCCTTTTCTGTGTGTTGATCAACATTTTTGCATGTTGCATATTTCAGAGATAGGGACTGTGTCTTTGCTGACACTCAACTAATTATCATACACATCGTACTGGGCGCTGCACCCTTCTTCTTATCGCCTTGTTTGATGCGCTCTGACAAGACTGACGGTATGCTGGAAATGCGGAAAAAAAGTAATTCCTTACTAACTCCTAGTCCAGAAGCCTACCTCAGATTCCAAAAATGTCCCTCTCTTGCTATGGCCCAAGTATTTCCCACTCAAGGGCTGCCTATGCTGATGACGTATCCTGTGAATCCAACTCGATGTACTAGGCCATTGCGGTAAACATATGCTTTCAATCATACCGCAAATATTGGTATACTTGTTTTCGCTAAGGACTAGGATCAACAAGGGATCCAACCGTTAAAGGTAGATGTTCGTTAAATAGCCAAAAACGTTTATGAATAAGTACTAGGTGAGCTGGGTTACACTTTGTTTGCTTCGTGGATAGCAGAGAAGGCATGTATGGTATGGCATTACATCAAGAAACAACTTGTTGACGGGTCATGTGCGTGGCGTCGAAGTGTTTTGACTAGGTAACGTGCGTAAGATTGACCTGGGTATCATATGTAGTTGATACTACCATACGAGACAATTAGTACCATGAGAAGGACGAAACTACTCCGACAAGCCATTTTGGAACGTTTTTGTGGAACGTGATAGACAGAGTGGGTAATGAGGACTTGATGTAAGCACGGCGGTTTTTGTGTTTTGCCCCAGCGCATGGGCCAAAGCTGCCACCACAGGTACAAATCAGATGGCGTCAGGTCGAAATCTTCACGATAGCAACGTGCAGGCCAAGGGAGTTGACCGCTAACGTGGGGCGTGGACTGAGTGTTATCTAGAGAAGCTCAAAAAGCAGGAAAACGAATGCCGGCGCAGCCTTAGCCGTACGAAGGCTAGGCTCGAAAGAGAGAGGTCAAGAATAACTTACGCACAATCGTTCAGAAGTGATGGATGATGCAGACCTCGTCGGAAGCGAGGGAAGCCATTGCTCACCTAGCTGAACATATTATTGGACCTATAACGTCCACCTGGTGGGAAATGTGATATCTGAGTCGCACACCTTCATTTGAGAGAACACACCGGCCAAAGGGGGGGGGGGGGTGATATGATCTTCGAAAGATCCAAACATAGTATATACACAAGCTGAAAAAATAGAGTATGATAAACTATGACACGACCATTCGTTTAGCAAATTTCAATGTAGACCAAGGAAAGTAAAGCAGGACCTAGGTGGTGATTAGCGTTTAAACAAAATTGTTACGGTCATTTTATCTATGGAGGAGTGGTAAAAAGTACAATCCACAAGGGATCCATCCGTTAAAGGTATAGTCTATGTTCATTACATATGTATGACAGAGTACAGGATAAGCTGTCGAGCCATGGGTTAGAGGTTGTATGCTTTGGGTATGGAAGATGAGGAATATGTGGTATAGAATTCCATCAAGTTGAAACGTGATGACAGGTTCTGTGCGTAAGATCGAGAAGTGTTGACTAGGTTACGTGCGTAAGATCGACCTGGGTGTTGTATGTAGTGGACTACCATACGAGATAATTAGTCACCGTACAGAGGAAGATGCTCGAGAGCTTGCACATCGTGTTCACTCTCCCCACCTGCATCTGATACTGAACAGTTTATAGTGACATAAGTTTTGTTGGCCCGACGAGAGCACAAAAAGGGTATCCACCATTGTCTAAACAATGGTCAGTCCGGCTCGAGTTCGTCTCCCCACACGACTCTTGTGTTGGCCTCGGAAGACCGTCATCGGTGAGGCACCACATCTTGACCGTTAGATGCATTCATTCTGCTTGGCGTTCAGTAAAGTGCAGCCTGAGCTATAGCGAGCGACGTCAATTTGATTATTTGGCTCCAGCATACATATGATCAGTTTGTTTCCCTCGTTCGCCTCACCCTTCCACGGGAAATTATTATTCACCATCAAATGAGTAGGTGCGGGGATACTGCACGGACGGCAGCAACCCCACGGTGTTCGACGAGGTGAACGTCTACGGCAACATCTACGACTCCAACATCCACCACAACCATTTCGGAGTCTACACGTACGGCCACCAGCAGGGAGACTGGAGAAGGAACCAGATGCACGACAACACGGCATACGGTTTTGACCCCCACGACGACAGCGACTACCTGACCATCCACGACAACACCGTCTACAACAACGAAAATCACGGTATCATTGCCTCTAAGCGCTGCAACGGAGTGTCTATCCAGGTGTGAGCGATTGCGAATAATCATCCAGGCTTATACGTAGATGTGCCTTATTGTGTTCCGCTCGCACCGTCGTGCTAGAATTTATGTATGCACGTGGTATGACATTCTGAAACGTCTTCGCGGCTTAGCACACAGCGTTAGGATGCGAAGACATGCTAAAAAATGGAGACATTCCATCTTCGACCAACTATAAATTGATCTAAAAACATAATATACCTATATCTTTAATGAGGACACACAACCCGGAATACGCGCGATCGGAGTACCACACACAGCTTGCAAAGATGAGTTTCGACAAAATATTCGATCTCACAAAGAGTGTATTTTCATTTTTATAAATATACCCGAGCAAACAAAAACGACCCTCGGACGGTTATGTCACCGCTCAAGAGTACAGTTCGTGCCAGGGTTTGAAGTCGACAGAACGCTTAGTCTCAAAGCGCTCCGTGCAACTGTGGACGGTAGCACTGGACACATTGCTTAACAATTGCGGGCATGGTATGTTACAGGGACTGAAAGCGACGAGATACCTTGTCTCAGGCGGCTTCGAATTTCGTGCATCACTACGACTACCACCTTTGTGCGAGTATGAGACGCGTAGCTCAATTCATTCTATATAGGTGCATCACTTCGATCACCACCCTGCTGCGAGCAAGAGACGCATGCCCTCTCATTCTAGATCGAACACGCCCCTTACCCCCAGCAGCTCGAGACCCTTCGTGCGGTGTCGGTTTACTGCACAAGCCTGTATTATTGATCATGATTTGCCTCAAATGTTCAAATGGCGCGGAACGCACTCCATGTTAAATCGATCCCTCGCCGAAACATCAAAATAATCCGCTTTTGCCCGTCGTTGTTCAGGGAAACGAGGTTTACGGTGGCGGCGATAGCTCCGTGGGCATATTTCTCCATCGTAGCAGCGACGACGCCGTTGTTAAGGGTGAGCAGTGCTGCTACGTATTTCCACCTGAATGACAACATTTGCGCGTGCTGCAGACATTACAGACATATCAAACGCTCGTGATACACTAGAATGTCGTACGGTGTACGAACACGCGGTAATTTAGAGCGTGCTGTTGTAAAAATTCATGGGGATAGTTGGGGTTAGGGTTAAGAGAGATGGTTTCCCCATGTGTCTCGCCTAGACGAGGTTGTATAGACAAGGAGACATGCGTATGACATGCCGGCCTGAACCAAAATCATGCCGCGCTGCAGCCTATTGGTTGTTGATCCTTGCATGCCAACAACTGCAGTAATAGTTCTATGAGAAACGTAGCCATTCTTCAACACACATATTACTGTTTAAGTTCGCTTTTTATGTTGGGGATCCTCACTTAGAGAGCTAAATTCCTCGCGACAAAACTGAATTACAAGAAAACCGAAAAGCTGCCCGATGACCTAGCGCATGAACATGGTACACAAAACCGTTTTGTTGGTAAACAAGCAAACGCCATTCCGACCGATTTAGGTTAAGAAGCCACATCAGTCAGAACACAACTTAGCCAACCCAAAAGGCAATCTCTATGCAGCACGGGTCTCAATGTGTTGTTTAGTGGACAACCTGAGCCGATTCAATTTCCAATGAAAGCTGAGAAGTGCACGTACGAATTTGGGGTTTAACCTCGCTAGGGTAGCGATATGCAGTGTTTCTATGGCGCAATCACCACCCAATGCGATCGGCGTCGTCATTTGTGCGTGACCACCCTCAAGATAACTACGTCCACGACAACGGCGACGCTGGAATGGCGATGATGGAGAGTTTCGACGCTGAGGTATCCGGCAACACCTTCGAAGGAAACAAGTACGGCATCAGGCTGTCCGTGGGGTGCGCCGACAACGTATTCTCTGACAACGAAATCAGTGACTCCACGAAGTGAGTAACACCCACGTTGTCGAAAAAAGGAAGGAGTTTCTGCCGTCTGGGCACCTAATACCCCGTCCCAATCTTGTACATTCGCCTTTGATTGATCAGTTTCCGTGGGGGCTTGCAAAGAAAGCAACCAGAACACGCGTGCTACGATGAAGTGCAGTTGCGTATTCGGCGATCCTAACGTGAGAAGCGCGGTACAGCACCGTGACATGACTCAATTGACAAGCTCAGCCGGCCAGAAATGATGCGTCCAAAACGTGTAACACGTGGAAAGGGGTGAGTCCCTATCTACAACCAGACTGCCTGAGATCAATACGTGTCGCTTATGGGTGTTAAATATGCTGTGCTTTTCCTCCGTTCGTTCCACCTCTTCAGATACAACATTTACACATACGAGGGGTCTGATGACCCGTGGGTGGTGGATTCTGGGCGCCCGCAAGACAACATATTCTCCGACAACACCATCATTGGAGGCGACGAAAGCATCAAGCTCACGACTGCCGACGGCACCCAGTTCACGGACAACACATTTGAAGACGCCGACACGATCCGTTTCAAGGATTGTGAGGACACACTTATGTCCGGCAACAGCGGTCTCGACGATGTCACCCTGAAGGTCACTGATGGATCTTGTTTCGACGAGGATTCAGACTCTGCCTATACCCCAGTCTGTTAAACAAAACTGTAGCAGGCATACATTTCGCGTTGATCTGTCCCGTTTGTTGTGCTGTTCGCCTTAGCTACTACCAAAACGCCCATGCCAGTAAAAATGGACGTAGTTTTGTATTCATGATATGATTCCACGCAATCCAAACGTTCGCCTCCAAGATGCTATTCTCCAGACAATGTACGGTATGTTTGTTTCCCCCCCCGTATGTTTCCGACGCGAAAGGAATTTGGTGTTAAATGCACCTTATCTATTGCCGCGGCAGATTTTGTACTTTATACCCGGTTCTCGCATGCTGCTGAGACATCTGTGGACATTGATACAGTAATGCCGGGATGGATTGTGATATTATCCGTCTACTTGTGCTGCTCGGGGTTCGTTTTTTCAATTATCCCTGGCGTTCCCCACTCTTAGCACGGCGTGCCGTGCACGGTTCGTAAAATGCTGATTGTACACATAAAACTTCCGTACGATTTGAATTTTGGTCGGTCAAAACCCTGACACAAGGATGATTGTATCTGTCCGACTTCGACGTCTTCAACGTACGGGTGATAAATCGACAAGCGTGCAATCGAGTTTGTCAAACAGAAAAGCGCAACAATTTCGATTTGAGAACATAATCGTATTCCACGTTTCGGACGTGGCTTCTGTTTTTGTAGGGTTTGTGTGCAGTGATAGTCTCCCCGCAGTGACGGTGGTGTAAATCCGATGCACTGTGAATTGTCTATGTTGTTCGACAGCTATACTAAGTTAAGGGTGTTGAAATTTCGTGTTGCATTTTAAGCTGTACTGGCATAGGAGTGGTGTTCTCAAGTCGACGGTTTCTATCTATGGGTCATCCGTCAGTAGGAGTTTTATCAATTTTCCAAGCCTTGTGTGCGAGAGAAGACAACTAGCGAAAACAGATTGCAGGCTGATCCGTGTGGTCTGATGTCATGTATACCATGTGTTACAACATGTTTGCTACCCAAACACCTAAGCCACCAGCCCTGACGTTGGCAGCAGACCCACATTGTAGAAATAAATATGTTCCGGTGGTTCAATTGATGGACGTGGGAGGGCTCGAAAGAGCACCGAAACAATAAATCATGAACAAAATCTACCTTGGAACGTTAAGAAAGTCGGCGGGTCATGCGATGTTCCACGCCTGAGCAATATCGGGCAATTTTGTTAGAGCACTTGTGCTTGTGGAGCAATATGGTGTTGTTATAGTGTTTTAAACGCACGACACGGCCAGGAATGACGAGACGATGTCTCCTTCTTTCGACCCCGTCCATGATTGCCGTTCGTTATTTGTACGAACATGTAAGGGAGTGTAGCCGCCTGCTGAGATTGCATGGTGTTGTGACTCCACACAATGAAGTGGCATGACCTTGTGGTGCCTCTCGTCCTTCCTCGCTGCCTGGGGGGCGTGTAACGCTTTTGTGTGTGCACGTATGCGTGGTGGAATATTGTTGTCAAATAGGGTTGAGGCCTCATAGAGCGCTGTAAAACCACCGTGCGGTACCTCGCTCCCGTGTCCCGTGCGAGGGGATCCTCTGCAAAGTTTGCATGAATACGTGTGTCTGGTGGTATGTGCTGTTCTCATACGTTGTGGCGACAAATTGCTATCGTTGAGTTTTAATGACCATGTTACGTTGCGCAGTTCCTGGTTATGAGGTTGGAGGAACCGTATCTGTGGCTTTCGACTATTAGCTATCAAATATTAGCCGTACAATAGCGGCACACTTACGATGTACACATACAGTATCCAATGGTTCATCCGGTGTGAGCATGTTAGGAGGGGTATTCTCCCAGGTTTGTGGTCTTGTGACTGGTATGGCGCGATTGGGCGAATGGTTGAATGGCAATGTTAGTGATCAACGGTCAGGTGCTGGGGAAATTTTTGTCGACTGTACGAACTTACCGCATACCGGTATATTGCAGTCGATTGTGTATTCGACGGGAACCAGCGACGGTCGTTGTCTCTCGCAGGTGTGGTCCAGCGATTCGCCTTATCTAACTCAGTGGAGAGCGTTAGTTAGTGATTAAGTAGTCATGTATTAATGCCATTGGTGAGGTTCCTGAGTTAGGATGCGTAAAGCATCACGATTCCGTTGCAGATATTCGACTCGGACCATGGACAGGGCGGGAAAGACATGATGTGTCACACTTAAGGGCTTGACATGTGCTACCCGGAGGACAGCAATACCCGGCAGTGCAATTACTTGCCGTAGGGAGGCCGTTCCAGCTCGTTAGGCTCGGTTGAGTGCACATCGGCAAGATGGGGTGGAGTCCCACCGTGGCGTTGGCTTCTCTCCTCCCACGCTTGCTATAAACTTCGACGAAATATCGGAATACAATAGTAATGGAGGCAGGTACATGCAAAATTTTACATGTTAGATATTGTATGTTTTCATTGGGACATGTTGTTGTGGCATGTTTTTTTGAGTTAGCCACGTAAAAGCATGTGCTGCACATTTCCGGACCGAAAACGAAGTATCGCTATAAAACTAGTCAATAGGGTCGGCCCCCTCCGCCCCATCGGCGGAGTGGCCAAATTTTGGAACAAAGACATCAACGGGTAAACATGCAGTACATGCCATACGAGATACTAACCTTTCGTCGGAGACAGGTTCGACTTGCTATCCCGCGGTGTTCTGAGTTAGAAGCGATGAACAATGCATTCCAGATGTTATGCACATGATATGATACGAGCTACTGCTATTGCTCCTCTCTGTGTGCATCGTAAACCCGGTGTGAGGTTCGACGGTGTGCGGTTTGGTTGTTGCATTGGACATAAAAATGTTGCCATGGCTCGAACTCCTTATCTGCGATCACCACACACCGACCACAGGGACAAAGAGCCTCTTGAAACATCGTTCCTGTTGTACTACTGTTGCGCACGGTACTGATTTCGTCGCTGCGACAATATAAGAGGTTGTAGTTGGGGAAAATGCCCATCGCTGTTGTATATCGTTTTTTAGTATGTGCCTGTATTACGGCAGCGCACAAGCCATTCATGCATACACAAACGCACACACGGGCGCATACAGGCACCATCTCGGTAACTGTCATGCAGTAGAGGACTCACGGCGCGGCTACTATCGTTCTACTATATTGGCACAGGTACAGACTCTCGAGGGCCTAGGCGACTCAGCAGAAAGAGTAACAGAACGAAACAAATTACCAACATATTGGTTTCCGTGTGGGGAATGGCTGCTGCTCTGCCCTCTGTATAACAGGCATTAGATCCAACGATGTGGTCTGAATCAGTAGCATCTATCTAGAGGAAAACACAGCGTCAGGTAGCAAACCGAAGCCACCCGGCAGGAACCAGCAGTAGCCTGCACAAGCTGAAGCAACAACTTGATTCGTGAGTTTAAAAAAACGGGGGATTCCATCATGAAATATAATGTGTTCCGGTCCTGCTTGAGCGTACGTCCAAGCTCGCCACCGGTTCACAGGAGACCGGTATCAACAGTCCTTGTCAATACGTTCCGTTCCTCCGCACAAGAACCATGACAAGTGACGACGACGCGTCCAAGCGAACGCAGTTTCTCTGTTACTCGCGACGCCGTAGATCGCTGTCTCGCCTGGTGCATAAAGCACGCTGAACCCCTCGTGATGCCATTGTGCACGAAAGAGTTTGAATAGAGTGTCGATTTTAAAAACATGTCGATTTCGCCATTCAGGAATCATGGTGTCATCTTGACCGTGCGATACATGTATTGACACCCACGATCTCTTCAAACCGAGTGACAAGCACATTAACGTGTACCCTTTAGCTCATGTCGTATATTATTCCACGTGTTCACAGCATCGACTGATTACATCCCGATCGAGGGCTGAGGGAAAATCCACGAGGACCTCCCATCCACGTGCACCAATGAGCGACAAGTCTTCCAATGTCAACACCCCTCACGATCCATTCTGCGGCAGTAGGAGTGCCGCGAGGGGCGGGAAACGTATAAACGGCCCTAACATTGTTATGGCCAAAAACAGCGGTCAGCAAATTCCAGAACGTTTGCGCTTCAGGAAATGATAGATATGGTTCCCAAGTGATTCATTTGTTGCCGGTGTTTATTTCATCTCCAATGATCGTTCGATGCCAACGACTCCACTTTATCTCTTTGCTAGCGTTTTTTCTGTCGTACCCTGCCATCTCAGTAGTTCGACGAATTACGTTTTGTCGTAGTTTGAGGATACCACAGATCAGATGTCTTTGTTTATTAAATATAGGACGCAAAATAACATGCGAACCCCACCATGACCAATTACACGTTTGGGGGGGCTACCCCCCTTTTCGTCCCGAGCAGCGTAACCAATAATTTAGTGACGGCACACAAAGAACATAGCCTTTCAAAATAATAGGATGACGTTTTGTTCGCTCTTTCGATGCTTTCCGTATTGAATCTGGTGTCCCCGACGTTCGCATTTCTTCTTCTACCCTTTAATATCTGCGATTGAGCCAATCAGTGCCAGAAGCTCACGCGATTATATCCGTGATCTCGGTCGCCTACTTCGATGTCTACTCCGTATAAAATATATTGAGTCGTCGGGAAGGCAGTGCGCCCTTGTGCGCCTCTCCGTTCCTCGAACACTGGTCTCTTTCCACGACGGGCGCTGCTAGCGCAATCCTGAATCTTAAAGGCAACATATCCGGCCCATCCCTTGTAATGTCCGATCTGGCGCCAGGCCCTCTTCGTGGGGCATGGGATATCTTCGAATGAGAGCTGCTGACCTACACCACGACTGGAGCTCCCTGCAGAATCCCTCCCATTGACAACCACCCTCTTCGACTCCCTGGTCGGTCATCTGGAGAACTCCTCGCATTAGTGTGTTGGAATAATGTTGGCAAGGGGTTAGCTCTCTCACGAGGAGGGGGAGGATAGCACGTTCTTCCGGCTAATACGGGCACGGGGCAGAAGACCAGGTATACATATATGCTGCATGAGGTAGAGTATATTTAGCAGCAGGAGCAAGAGAAGTGAGCCCAAAGACCACTACACACGCCGCCACATATACTTTCCGTTGTCGTCGATGATCAGCATCGACATTCAAATCAGTATGATGCCAATTAACAATCTCCGTACATCATTTCCAATCACACCTCTCCGACTACAATGGGCTAATGTCAAGTAGACCAATAGATGTTGAACAAAGAGTGGAAATGTGGACTTTCAGTACAGATACATACTCCTGAGGTTTCGTATTTCTCGTTTCGAAGCGTCCCCTCCTCCTCGAGGCACGTAGTTCCTGGTATTTACCCAACACAACCCCTTCCACAACGGCCAGACTCAATCTGTCTCGATACTTTATTTATCGACGGTGTGCCAAGATCTTAATCCATTACTAGATAACACTGGTGTCGTGCATCGGCTATGATGTTTTGTAAACGGTGGCTGTGGGTTCTGCTCAACAGTCATTTGCATTGAATCACCTGGCGTGAAAAACGTATCAAGTCGAATAGGTGTGACCGCAGCATGGCACCCCGAATGGCGTCGAGATTAAAGCACAGACGGGGTGAAGGTCGGGAATCACCAAGCATAAATTACGGGAGGTCAATAATAAACATCAACGTTATTTTTCTGGCAGACACATCTGACGGCAAGTAATAGACCACGCTCGATTCGTGCCGCGGGGAGGGCATCATATCGACGTATTGGATAGAGGGTGGTAAGACTCGTGCTATGATGCGGGTAACCTTTTGAGATCAGAAAAACTGTCAAAGACCAGTGGCCTCGGCTGAGGAGTCTACGCAATGTGGTGGGAGTACGGTATATTGTGTTACGCGTTGGTGTACATTGTGAAAAACCTGGTCGTATGATAAAGCCTAATCGGATTCCATTTTCAGACATTTTCCTTGTATGTCATTGATTGAGAAACTCTTTTGCGTCAGAGCATAACTACATGCGCATCTATCAGGCAATTGGAGCTATCCTTTAAAATGTTCTCACTGAGAACCCTGAATGACTAGGGATCGAGTATGTATCAACGGGGATAGGGTGGCATATTGAAGTACTTTCAGACCTCCGAAACAAATCATACACCAGCAATTTCAGATCATGTTTCCCCATTTCCGTTGAGTGACATTATATCACCAGCATTGCGAAATTTAAATGTTATGTATCCAGTCAGAGGTCACATGCGGGGCATCGACATCACTAGTAGTGCCAAATACATATATTTCGAATTATAGACCATATTTGAAACGGAGCGAGTGTCACGCTCAAAAACGTTTTAAGTTGTAGCTTAATTAGAATCCGATATCAAGTTGGCACATGTCCCGTGGACGCCCCATAATATCGGGTTTCCAGGGTACACATACATGAGCTCTTAGCGAACTTAAATTACTATGAACAAAACATCCAACTGGAGATAGATGGAGTTCAAGGAGATAGGGCATGTCGAATTGGCAGCAGCGTCGATACCATTCATTTTTCCGAAAGAAAAATGTCATGCGTACGTGCCCCAGTTCCCCACATCTAACAGGCCATGTACCCTAATTAATGGGAATCGCCTTTCCGACGAGAACATTAATCGCTCGTTCTGCGAATTTGTGTTTCGAAGGAGGCGTTCGTGAGAGTAAATCTTTGTATCATGCTGTAATGGAAAATTTGTTGTTAGCAGCCGCTATCGATCGCAAACAATCCGATCGAGTCAGCTTTTTTTGCAACGCCGCGAAAAGTCCAAGAAAAATATCATTTAGGGGGTCACACGACGCCCGGAAATATTTCGATTTCAAGCATCATCACCTGTTTCTCGTGGCTGTCAATAATAATGACAATTTACATGGTATACCAGTTGGGATTGAGAACGGTTGCGCATAACTTGTAGTTCAGGCACACATGATGTTACTCTCCACAGGAAAACTCATATTTGTCAAAACAACAAGATGTTTTGTCATTAGACTATATCAAAATCAATTTTTAACTTGTAATATTTGAAGTTGCTGCATGTGTGAACGTTGTTCTACAGAGTTTTTAGCATTTAAGTCGCTACTGGTATATTACCTGCCATGGCAGGGTTATGTCCACGCGAACGAGCGTGATTCGCCCGTATCTAACCGGAGGAAAGAGCACACAATTCCAGACTAATTCACGACGCGCGAGGCCAATCGCTCACCTACCTATTGATGAGGACGCGCACAAAGATGTGTATCCGATACTGGCGCGTGCTCCGATGATAGGTGTATCATTCTTTTCGTCTGAATTGTTTTTTCAATCATTAATGACGGGGCTCCTTAGCCTGTTATTAATAACGTCGGAAAAGCACGCCATTTTTTTTGCATGGCTCTCGTTGTATACCTAGGCCGTGGGATTTTTCAACCGGCGGTCGCCGTTTTGTGCTTATCAACATCGGCTTTTGGGACAGGAAATTGAGAAACACCAGCGAAAACGTGGTGCAGTTCCGTCGTGGCGCGCGTCTCTTACTGTAACAACAGAGTAGTCCCCAAGCTACTGGCTCGCAGGCATCTCCCTGTTGCCCATGATGGGTGCTCGGCATCTTCTATAATATAGCAAAGGAGAAAAAGGCGGGGAACCATGGGGAATGGTACCAGGGGAATGGTAGCAGGGGTATGGTACCATGGGTGTTCTTGGGCCCTTCTATTTACGACTTGTGATCGGGTCAGCTGATACTTGCTACACCTCGTACCTGGTAAACGGTAGAGGCTCAGCAATTGTTTTTTTAGGCTCCTCAATTGAAAAGAGAGCTCACACCCCACCCTAAAAAAGCTGTTGTGGAGTAAACTGAAACAGCAGCCCGACGAACAAGCCCATGGGCCAGGTGTACAAGCAAATTATACTGCTATATAGATCACAAATTGTGACAATCTGACGATTTTGTGGGGTTGAGGAGAACCCATATTTTTCCGAACAAAATGTTGCCAAAATGTGCTACCTCGATCGTAGCACGCTGAGAAAGTACCCACACACACCATGTCCGCAATCTCCATTATTATCGCGGACTACGTTTGTCATTGGAAGCAAACCATATGTGGATTCCGCAGTTGCGCATCCCGCTATTGCACATGCGTATGTTTTCAGTGTAGGCCATTTTCGGGCCGAGGAAAAGAGCTCCTTGGGCTTATTCTGCCTTGAATTTCGTGTTGTATTAATAGTACTATACGCACCACAGTAATAATGCCACGCACCATTTTACAACGTTCCAGAAACGCCGGATGTTCCGTATAGAAGAGGGTAGATTCTTCTGTTATATATAATGATAATAATTCGCGAAACCTCCCCGGAATGAATGATAATGTAGGGAAGGGACATTGTAACGAATGTAACAACAGAACGTTGATCAAGTACCCCGAACGTGATGAAGACCACACCACAGGGGGGAGCTGGGGGAAGGAATGTGATAATATTCAGTAAGGAATTTTTTGGTTTCGGGGGGGCAAAGGCTTAACGATTAATACCCTCTCGTGGCTCCGAACTTTTTACATTTTGAATATATTTCATCGTACCTAACGTGCCACTTTTATGGACACCCGGTGACCTATAAATAAATATTCATCGTGAGGTTATAACCTGAAACAAGTGCTACTACTGAAGAAGATGGAACCAGGACCTGCAAATCTCGGTGTTGAGTTTTTTCCCCCGAGAGACAGCACCTAACAGCCCAGAGCGCTTTACTTATAGCGCGGGTGCGCACAACTCGACGGTACTGAGGAGTGGACGAGAGGAAGAAATTGCTGAATATGTTTTGTGATAGAGATGAAGGCGCGTACCGTGGTGGAGAGGGCGGTGAAGAGCCCGCTTGGTGACCCGGATATGAGCTATGCATGAAGGGTGCAGGTTGAAGGGGAAATAAAACATGTTAGGAGAGCAGATTACATGGCATCATGGTGAGCAAAACATAAAACTGAGGAATATAGAACAGCAATCACGGTGTAGCCGGGCCGTATGCCTAGACTTTTTTCCTGGCGGCGTGTGCATTAATGAGTAAACTACGGCGCTCCACGTACATACAGCATTTTGCAACGCATTACGAGAAAAAAAATCCGCACAAAGAATGCGGAAATCGGATTGTAAAATTGTGATACTCTGATATGATGCAATATTTTCTTGTCAATAACTTGCGTAGAAATGTTTCTTCTGTGCGAGTATGTGTTGTTACTTTCATAGAGGGACTGTCAGGTAGTACTATATGTTTGGTGTGGCTCAAGAAATCTGGAAAAAAAATTCACCTGTAGACACCTGGATGGACCACAACACCCAATAATCAGATAAAAAATACCTATAAAACCCAAGTATGATAGGAACGGCCAGCATCTGGGCTGGCCCGTTTTTATCGCCCCTTCTACCTCTTTACGACCCCTCCCCCAACATTTTACATCAGGCTAACCCGAACCGATTGGGCCCGCTCCAATTTACAGCGGGGCAATATTTCACTCACACCGCCCAACTATCACGCGGACGTGTTCAACCGTGTCCCCCCGCTCTCTTGAGCGGCAGAGTGGGCGGGTGAGAAACGCGATCAACCGTGAAGGGCACGCTGTCGGCCCCTGTGCTAAGGGGTCAATCCGGTGATGCCACTATACCGTCTATGGCCAGGGCGGCGGGTGCTCTCGAGGCTCGAAGCTCTGACCATGGGCTATCGTTTCGTCTGTCCAACATCCCCGTTTTTTCTGAATTCCACAACGCCTCTACGAAACCCCACATTCCTTTCGGAAGGTTACAGTTTTCGTGCACTTCAGCGCGAGACTGGCGGGAATGGTTTTCCCGGGAGACGGCTGCCTATGGCGAGAATGCACTTAGCACAGCGTATACGCAACAGTACATCTTACAGCTCAGTACTATGCAACAACTGCTGCAGTGTTTACCCGCATAATTAACACCGAGACTTATTATACCAATTTCCAAGGGATAAAGTTTCACGGCGGCAATACTGAAGCCATTAAGAAATGGTGCTGCTTCTGCTGAAAGAGCCGCAGTGCGTCTAATTCAGGTGACTCCAAACCATTTTCGATTCTTCAACAAGTTATTTCAGGATGTGAGTTTGTTTGTGACGGAGGTATACGCCCTCCGGCGCCACCTTTTAAAACATTCCACCTACTGCATGTACACAGCATCCCCCGACCACTAATAATTCCACCCCCAAGTGCTGGTTTGTGGATTTCCGGTAATAAGGGTATGGGGGTCTTACAGAACTTCCAGTAGTTTCGGGTGCGGCTATGGAAAGGTTTCAGAACTTCCAGAAGTTCCGGGTATTGTGGCACAGGCATGCCGAACTCGGAGAAATTCCGGGCGGGTACAAAACGTTATGTACCCGTACCTCGGGTATTGTGACACGGGTCTTACAGAACTAACAGACGTTTCGGGTACGGGTATGAAGGTCTTACATAACTTCCATAAATTCCGGGTGTTGTTGCACGGGCGTGAAAAACTTCCAGAAGTTCCTGGCTGGTGTAAAACATGCTGTACCCGTACCCCGGGTCTTTGTGGCACCGGCGTACAGAAGTTCCAGAATTTCCAGGTGTGGGTATGAGTGTCCTGCAAAAGTTATAGAAATTATTTGCAGGGTAGTACCCGGAGTAAATAGCCTGGGTATGGTTTTTTGGTACCCTACAGACAGAACGAAAATAGAATGTTCGGGTACAGGTATGAATGTCTTACAGAGCTCACGAACGTTCCGGGCACGGGTACCGTTGTGCATAACTCACAGAAGTCCCAGATACGGGTAATTCCCGCGCCTGAAAAGGGGGGAAGAACAAAATATTAGCTGGAAATAAAAGACACAATAATAACTAACTGTCGACGTATTTCTAAAAGCTGCGATTAGCATATATAGCATAAAACACTAATGCACTTATATAAAATAACACATACGTCTACTACTACTGTTCTTCGATAACACCGATCACACCATACATACCGTATCCCGCTGTGGCGCCTACAAAGTATTGTGGCGGTCGCAAGCACAATTTTTTACTAGCTCCATAAGCCAGGTGCGACGACAAAGAAAAGGCAAAGCCATCGAAAACACAGAGAATAGTTCAAGACTTCGATGATATGATAGCGAGATCTGCCTTATTCCAACCGAAAAAAAAAAAAAAAATGACAATACGCAATACGTGTTTTCCCGAAAGGAGGAAAAAAAAACGCCGTTTCAAACAAACCGAATCGATTTCAATTCGTTTCAAAAGAAGAGTTCTTCGTTGAGTTAGTACGTTAGTATGTGCCCTTAGAAACGAATGAAAAACTACCAACAGGTGTTCTTATTGTATGATACGTAGTGCTTGCTGTTTTCGGTGTTCGGTTTGCGTAACGGACAAACATGACCATATTCTAGTTAACAATGCATAAGGCACACCGCTTGCGAATATGAGTTTCGAAAAAATATTTTATCTCACCGCTGGGGTGTTTTTTTTTTCAATTTAATAATACACTCTTCGGATAAAAACCTGAATTAATACAAAGAGCTCCCCGGATATTGTGACGAAGGTATACCCGGAAACCTAATATTGTGCCACAGTCTTACAGGAGTCACAAAACTTCCGGGTATTCGTATGAGGATCTTACAGAACTTCCACAAACTTCGGGTACTAAACCTAATATATCTCAGAACTTCTAGAAGTTGCGGGTATTGTGGCACAGGCGTATTATGTACATAACTCAGAGAAGTTCCCAGTGGTTAAAAATCATGCTGTACCCGTACCCCGGGTATGGTGGCCACGGATGTACAGAACTTCCAGTAGCTCCGGTTGCAGGTAGTTATGAATGTCATGCAAATTTTCCAGAAGTTCCGGGTACGGGTTGAAGTTCTTGGTGGGGTAACACCCGGGGAAAATACCCGGGTACTGTCTGTACGAACCTTATAATCCGTTTGCGCGTACATGAGTACGACGTGCACCCACCGCTATTATTGTCACACTCTTCCCGCTGAGGATTTTACTCTTTCTTTAGAGCAAGGCACACTAGCTCATGCCACACGTTTCTTTTAAGAAGAGCAGCGGGGTTTATTTACGTGAGTACGCGTAACACCATCATAGGTTTGGACCAATTTTTTACGTGGCACCGGTGTCTCCCTCATCGGCTTGCGACGCCCGCGGGATTTCACGTTACTACCCGCATCGCGAAGGGGAAAACCTTGTGTAATATGTTTCATTTTATGCCACTCAACGATCTGGTCCCCTGGATCGCCAAAAAAAGGTGGCAGGCTGTTCGTGTTTACGGCAAAGGAAGCACTAGTCTTCCGGGTGGGGTCGAGTTATTTATAGACTCAACCCAATCCAGGGCCAACCCTAACTGTATAACGGCAACCCTAACCGAGCGAACTTCTGGGGCCCATGACGGGCAAAAAAACAGGCGAGAAACGCTGCTGCGCTGCTGTTGGAAAACTATGTATTATTCCGATCTTCGGACTACCACACGGCCCTTGGCCAATGAGAGATCTCGCGTACTATGCGCCAAGATCCGGGCGGTCACATTGATTGTGAGGTCTTACTGCCATAAACGCGCCCAAAAATTGACGGAAACAGGCGAGAAATGCGGTTGCGTGCTTTCAGCTTTGTTCATTATTATTGCTGATTTATATTCCGATTGATTGGCGGACTATTAATAACACGCAGCCCTCTCGGCCCGGAATGGAACATACATACCATTTATCGCACGGCTACATTGTTAAATATAATATATAGGTCTGATATTTATTTAGATGCGCACTCGCATTATTATCGTAGGTAATCGCCGTGCTGTATTATTAATGGTTGAAATTCATGAATATCTTTGAATCTTCTCAGTCGCCCCCCGTCACATTTCCGCGCCCACATCTCAACAAATGATATATCTCTGCCCACACACGCCTTTGTAGTATAGGTTATCCCGGGTACGGTGACACCAACAATCCACGAGTAGTGGCATGGTAATTCCTTGCGCCACGCTGACAGACAGGTCGATCTAGCAGTATTTAGATGTGTTCTAACATACCACGTGCTTGGACCATGTCTCCTATACTACGGCAGCAAAATCACCTGTTTGTTGTACTTTTGGGACCTGCTTTTCACCACACTTTAGTGAAAAATTCAAAATTAGAATGTTCACGATGCCGATAGCGGCATGTTGTACGTGGCATATATTCGTATACCGCCGGCATATATACCCGGAGAGAGTAGCGGCAGTGAAATGAGAAGCTTAGTACATGGCATTGCTGCTGTGGTCGACAACCAAAAGTTCAACTACATAAAAAGAGCATACTGTGCATTACCGGCAAAGTCGATGGGAGCAGGGCAGTATGTACCTGGTACTACGATGTGGATTTCTGGGTGGACATGCGGCGAGGGGCGGAGAAACTCTGCAGGGTGTTTCGGATTAATACTGACAGGTCCAGCCGGGCCACAGAGGGTGTCCAGCTCACGATTGACACTGGGTCCACACATTGGCGAAACACATCGGGGAGTTTATGAGTCCGCATCTCTCCAGATTTTTCGAGAAAAATCACACGCCGTAGCATTGATCGAAATCCCACACATCGGCAAAAACAACCGTCAAGTTTCGATAGTTTAGGCAACGACATGGGGTAATCTTGTCGCTGACTGTCCTCATAGTCTACTACTCCTGACGAAAAACCTTCCGCGCTTGAATTCCTGTATGCCCGACGTGATACCGCTCGCAGTGATATGCACAAACACCACACCACACCACCCCATCCCAACTCATCAACCACGCATACATCCAACCACGAAGCATCAAGCCCTACCGCGAAAAAAAAAAAACGTGCGAGCAATATAGTCTACACAGTACATATCGAGGAGTACCCACTGCACCTTTGTAACAGATCCAAAATGACCACCACGACATTGCTTCAGGTGGTTGCCATCATAAGCCTCGTTGCAGCCAGGCCAGTCGATGCTGCAGACACAGCCTCCCCCAACGACGCCATCGACAAGCCAGACTGCGACTCCAGCATCACAGTGTCCATCCGATACTCCTCATCGTCGGAACGGCTGTACCTCGAGTCCGACGACGGCTCTACTCGTGGTGGCTGCGTGACCCTCACAGAAATCTGGGAGGATCTAGACGGGAGCGCGCCATTGTACGCTGTGGACGCTGACAGCGGGGAAGTGAGCGACACCGCGACCGGAACTTGGCTTCTCACGGAGAGTCTCTACGTTGAAGACGGTATTACTCTGCAGGTGACTCACACGTATCAATATCTCCGTTGATTGGTGTTTTCTTTAATATTTTTCAGCGACGTTGTAAGCATGGTGAGAGTATATGTGTTGGTCTGGGACGCGTGTTAACGGTAAAAGAGCACTTTGGGAACGATCACATCATTTCTGCGTGAAATGGCTGTTCCAGCGAGAGGAGATGCCTAGTAGTGCCGTCGATTTTTTCGGCAGCATGTTTCGTTAAATTCCTAGCTGGTGCGGTGTTTCATCAGGATGTGCCAACTACTGCACCTGGAATACGTATGTTGAGGATGCCGCCAAGACAGTATGTATGTGCGTGATGTAAAATTCTCTTTGAGGCAAGAAGGGCAACAAAATACAGGTGCAAAATTCTACTGTAGCACTTGTTCCAGCGCCCGTGTGTAGGAGAAAAAATGTTTTCAGCAGCGGCGACGTTGTTGATTTCAAAACGTGGAATCTGTGACATTGCAATGATGGAAAACATTTAAATGAACCTGTGTAGCACATTGATTGGCGTGACGAGCACCGCACAACGGAATGCGTGCACGTAAAAAGAACCCGGGTGTTCCACTACGTAAGGTTTAAACGTAGCATCATGACGCCGACCACCGCTGAAAGACCCACCACCAAATCTATAGGTACCCTTTCGTAGAAGATTGGCCAGTAACAGGGGTGATTCCGGACGCCTCTTCTACGTTCGGCGCTTTTTATCGATGAGATAGGTTCTCAGGAGTAATAGTATGCACACGTCTTCTGGCGAACGGTGTCGGTTTGTCATGGCCAAAAGCAACAAACATCTGCGTCACCATGGGATATTTTGAAGTATACTCTATACCAGCAACTTCGTTGTGTATAGACTAGATATAAACCTAAAACCCCCGTGGTTACCTGGTTGCACGGACTGACGTATTCATAGTAGTCTACATACATCGTTGTTATTTTTTTGCAGGTACACGGTACCTCCGCCGGGGGTGGCGCGGACGAGCTGCGATTGAAGAGCACGAGCGACACCTACATCAACCTGCGAGGCCATGGAGGAAGCCTCGACTTCGTGAGCACCAAGGTGTGTCCAATTTCAACAGCACTGCCCAGGTTGTACGTTTGGTCGTGCTCCGCATACGTGATGATGCCCATAATATCCATATGTGATACCATACGATTATGCCCGAGGTATCGTACTTGTATGTAGTTGTTTTCTAGACTTGTAACTCTGATGAAACAGTACCATGTCCATATTTCTAAGGACATGTAGATCTCAGATGGAACATCCGCCTTTTTTTGTGCTTGTTTGGCCTACACTGCACAAACCTCCGTCGACCTCTTGCGCATCCTATACCCACATACATGTATGTGTCGGATGAATTGTTGTACTGCAGGGAATTACACTGCCAAAAAATATAACTTTGGCAAACTACCGAAACGGACGTCGCCCCTACTATGTACTCGTAGCGGTACAGCGGCACGGGCACCCCACCCGTTCACTGCCAAAAAAAACGTACAAGAGCGAAGAAGAGTGGAAACTATGCTCGCCAATATGTTGCTAACCACCAGGCGATCACGTACACCGATCATGACAGCGGTATAAACAAACATGCAAATACCCACGTACCAGGTGTACACATTGGGAAACCTATTTGTAAGCAAGGACGACGGCACACATTGGATCACACGAGAAAATTCCACTCCTTTTCCAGCCGTAGAGGCTACGATATGGGGTTTAAACAGTATCACGAAATTTAGGGATTATCCGCAAACGCCTACGAGAGTTCCGAGTAATAATTTTCGAGCAAAGTTACCGAGCACGCGTGTGCGTCTTTCGTTTTGGCCTCCGTTGGGTTTACGATGGTGTTCTGTTTTCTTTCTGTCATGCGCCCTCGCGAAGAAAAATGGGAATGCCATATATATGCCATATATAGACAATATATTTTCCGGCTTTTTGTTGCTCAAACGCCCCACCTACTATCGAAGTCCGCAAAGGTAATGAACACCTCCACGCACTGGATATCACCTCATTATCTTTCTAGAGCCATCCATGCCGCTGCTGCAATTCCTCCCCCCCTGGCCCCCCCTCCCCCTCCTTGCCCACCACCCGCACCATCGCCTAGACCTAGCACCACACGTATACCGAACCCCTACACCTATGCGACCTAACCCCCCCCCCCCCCCACCCCCCACCCCCCACCTCCCCGGCCCCCACCTCCCCACCCACCCACCCCAACCCCACCCCGTCGAGCGCTCCGCCCTTTACTCACTAGTTGAACGACTTACAGGATAAACATGATAACCTTGTGCATTCTTTCCATAACCGTCACATTTATTCCCGCAAAAGAATGTATAGTTTCCACGCACAGATTGAGCTGCCCCCCCCTCCTCCCGTCCCCCAATGATAAACTGGTGCATTCTTTCCAAAACCGTCAGATTTATCCCCTTGAAGGATTTGTAGTTTCCACGCACGAATTGAGCTGCCCCCCCCCCCCCCCCCCCCCCCCCCCTCCCCCCGCTTCCTTTTAATCAAAACCAGGCCCCCACGTCCATCAAAACTCCACCCTCCCGTCACAGGTTATTCGAATTACAGGATCCACTTGATAAACGGATGCATTTCCTTCCACAGCTGTCAGATTTTGTCCCCCTCGGAAACGGATTTTTATAGTTTCCGCGCACAGACTGACTTACATCACCCTGTTGACCCTGATAGCTACACTGTAGTTGCAAGGGGAGTCGCCGACCTATATCCTTAATTTGAGGACACACAACTCGTAATGCGCGCGATCGGAGTAGCACACACAGCTTGCAAAGATGAGTTTCGACAAAATATTCGATCTCACAGCTGGAGTGCATTTTCATTTTTTTTCAAATAATATAGACTATGATTATGGTGGAGAAAAATATACTAATACTTTCACAACAACAAAAAGGAGGTATACCTGGTCCCTTGTGAACCAAAACTTGATACAATGGTACATCATTTTGGGTTTTACATTGTTAGTACCTTTCCCCCCCCCTTCCCCATCCTTTAATTTTTTCTGTTTCTGCCCATCTTCCCATTAATTTTGCTTCTATTTCGTATCGTTTATTTATATACTACTGCTGTAATTTGTCTGGTGCGCCAGCCTGCCTTGCTTTACGTTCCAACCTCGTATGAATTTTAGAGTGTGACATTCCATTGCCAGGCAACATATATGTACTCTTGCAACTAACTGCTGTATTTGCGACGTGTATCTGTGTCTTGTGCCAAGTGGTTTGTGACCGCTGAGCTCGGTTCCTGAATAGAGGGTATCGGCAGTGACACTCGTTGTGCTGGACTTCGACTGGTGGAAAATGACTTGAACAGGAAGAACGCTTGCGACCTAAACGCCAGCTAGAGCCCTAAGATTGGCAAAACAAAAGAGCCCTACGGAACAGGTAGATAATTCAAGTCGATAGCGACTCTTTGCCCGAGTTCTAACCACCAATCCGGTAGCCGACCACCCGACAAGAACCGTACCCAGACCAGCTCGTCCAGCCGTAAAACAGAATTATTCCGTGGTATAGACGTTTTTACAACCATTTGGAAATACTAGGACCTCGAATTTTGCAGCAGTGTTCCCGAGCTTGCGGCGCGTATGCAGCAGTCAAAATGTTTCGAATCCGAGTTGTTTTCGAGGAAGTCAATATTGAGTGTATTCCAACACTTACTTATTGGGGTGTCCCGATACTAAATTCTGGACGAACGCCTTAAAAAAACATGCACAGCAGCAGTGGATTTGGCTGATTTTTGGTGTGAACATTCCTTAAGGCGTGACGAAACGATCGATATCCACGGTATCGGCTAACTCGTTGTATATAGAGAAATATGACGTGTCTACTATCTGCAATACAAAGTCAGGATGTTTCGAGGAGGGACGCAATATCTAGATTTGCCAACCCCACCTATCGATTTTACTCTTTTTTTTCAGCACACACACTACACGTGATTCGCATCGCTTTCGTCTACAGCTCTCCAAAGGATGGGGTCACGGCTGGTTTTTATTTTTCCCCTCGCTTTTTGGCGAAAACGTGATCCGGATATTTCTTGATACAATCAAATACTCTGGCCATTTAAGCAAAATGAAAGCTTGACCCCTTTCGAAATGTTCGGTTGTACTCAAAGGGAGCTCCATGCAAAAGTTCAGAGTCTCGAAATGCATAAAATTACGCTGGGAAATGCCTCCCAATACAGCATGATCCTCTCGGCCGGACCAGCTCTCGTAGCCCTACCCCGAACAGTATGGGGTGATCTGTGCTTGGATGCTGTGCGTGAAGGCTCAACTACGCTAGCTTGCATGCGATGCTCAGATCCGACTGGATTGGAATGCTGTTGGGGAATAAGAAGTGCTTATTGAGCCGCTTGTAAGAAAAATTCTCTTGGACAATAAAAAGTGAGGAAACTAGCACCTTAAGTAGAAAAAAGGCGTGTCTACAGAGTCTGGACACCCTCAAAAAGCTTTGTGTCAGGCAAGTGTTTAAGAGTAAAACAGCAACCAATAACAGTTGAAAGCTAGCCTAAGTGACCCACCACTAGAACGCCTTTTGACAGTTAA
Organism: Undaria pinnatifida; assembly: GCA_012845835.1. Classification (NCBI taxonomy): domain Eukaryota; class Phaeophyceae; order Laminariales; family Alariaceae; genus Undaria; species Undaria pinnatifida. Next base: position 5,005,963 of record JABAKD010000013.1, read on the forward strand.
CCTCAGTAACAGGCACGGCGTTGTCTTTTAGGCCAATGGAGTAGTCATATGATGTCTTCCTTTTACTTGATTTGAGTATCACCACAACTGGGGTAAAATGTGACCAAGAGTGCCGAATTTCGGTTCTTGCCCAAAGCTAAGACGTGGGGCCGTTTCAAGGACACCATATTATTGATATAGGTAAACTTGACCTAGGATACGATGCATGCTAACGTATACCAGGTACAGGATGTAGCTTCCTTGTTTTCGCACTCATCGCATCCAGCGTGCTGTTGACAAACCGATGTTTTACTACCGGTAACGGGGTTTACAAGTAACTGGGTTCGGCTCCCCGCCCCGCGTACTGTGCTGCTTGATTTCCAACCAACATTTTCCGTCACCTTCGCGCTTCAGGTGTTCGCGTGGGACACCGACAACAACGCCGTCGACGAAGACGAAGACGATGGTCGCTCGTTCATCAGCGTCCTCTCGGAGGTCATCACCGACGACGACGAGGATTGCGACGGTAGGGCCAAGAACGAGATGGGGGAGGGAAGAATGGACATCGACGACAGCGAAATGGCGTACCTCGGGTTCTACGACTCCGAGAGCTACGGGCTTACTTGGAAGGTGAGAGGTGGCACATTCCCCGTAGAACGAGGAATGGTTGCTGTTGCTTCATGCCCCGTACAGGACTGTAGTAGGTACCGTGTTGCCGATGGTCGTTACTTTACTCACCATGGTGTTAGGGATCGATATAAAGCATCAGAGACATGACGGTCGGATGGCGATTGAGATTAGCGTGCTGGAATCCTCCTTTTCAATGACTGTGGCTTTCGATTTTCCTATTAGGACAATTGTGGTATGTTGTGGTCTGCTCGTGCACATGTCGCGGATGCCGTTCAATCAAAGAAATGATCGACGTATGGACATTATATATTTCTTGTAATTAGCATCCTGTGCTGAGTCTGGAACACCGAAAGACACGTTGTACGACCGCGGGAGATATCGGTATCCCTGAATGTTTTTGGTACCGTGGTGTAGTTTGATACGTACTAACTGCTGTACTCGTGAGGATTAACCTAAATACTCAAACGTTGCACAAAAAGCGAGATCCAACGTGAATCTAACGTGTGTGTTTCGTTTTTACCTAGGTTTTGTCTCCGGGACTGAATTTTCCCGACAGTATTTCCTTTAGCGAACAGCGTATGAGTTGCAGCTGAACTTTACTCCTTCTCTGATTTTGTTTCTTTGGTAATGACTGGCAGAATACTCGATATACGACAAACAATGTATATTGTGCATTCGACGTAAGATTCCTCGTGTGTCCCCCTCATGTCATACGTCAATGGTACGTCATTCAATTACTATCTTGTATGTACATGGAACCCCATAGGCTATCTCATGGCTAGCCTGGATATTACTTCAAGCATACAGCAAGTATTCGGATATTTTTCTTTTTGCTTCATTTCTGATTGACCCTCGGCAAAGTGCAGCACGAGCCTTACGGGGAGGGGGGCGTCTGTTACTTTCCCAGGCGCCTGAGTACTCGTGATCAATTTGCTACCCCTGTTCGCCCCACCTTCCCGCAACGACAATTATTACCTACCCATGTAATGAGCAGGTGCGAGGGTACTGCACGGACGGTAGCAATCCCACTGTTTTCGATGATGTGAACGTGTACGGCAACATTTACGACTCCAACATCCACCACAACCATTTCGGAGTGTACACGTACGGCCACCAGCAGGGAGACTGGAGGAGGAATCTGATGCACGACAACACGGCGTACGGCTTTGACCCCCACGACGACAGTGACTACTTAACCATCCACGACAACGAGGTCTACAACAACGAGAACCACGGTATCATCGCCTCCAAGCGATGCAACGGAGTGTCCATCCAGGTACCAGTGATAATAAAGCTGTATCATCCAGACGTGCATGTCGATGTACCTTGTTGTGTCCGCCTCACACCGCCGACGCTGGTATTGATGTATATGTACTTGTCGTCATATTTGGAAACATCTCTGCGCGGCTTGGCACAACGCAAGGACGCGAAGTCACACAAAGTACGAAGATACCCCATCGTCGAATAACTCGAAATCGGCGGGAAACAAAATATACTCGAGCAGAATAAAAACGACGCACGGTCACGTCACGGCGGTAGAGTACAATTAGTTTGGAGCTTTGTAGTCTATTCAGGTCGCGTATTGTTTAAAATAACCCCAGTTGTTAAATAAATATTATAAAAAATCAAAATACATTCCAGCTGTGAGATCGAAGATTTCGTCGAAACTCATATTTGCAAGCTAGCTGTGTGTGATACTCCGATCGCGCGTATTACGAGTTGTGTGTCCTCATTATGGGTCGGCGACTCCCCTTACAACTACAGTAAATATTGTAGTAAGAGGCACCTATTTTACCATTTCTGGACCCAGGTTTGGTTACCAATCAACGGCAAGATATATAGTTTGAGGCGGCAACAATATTCATGTAGCGGTAGGACTGTCACCCTGCTTCACGCGCGTGGCAGAATTCCATTGAACCTACCTAGGGCTCACCCCTTGCCCCAAGCAACTGCCATCCCCTCGTGCGGTCGATTCTCTATATGTTTGGCCGTATTATTCGTCATGGTTTTCTTGTCAAAAGCTCAAAACATATTATCTTTTTTCCTTTTCCTCCAATAATGTTTGCCGTTCGATGTTCAGGGAAACGAGGTATACGGCGGCAGTACCGTGGGCATATTCCTTCACCGCAGCAGCGACGACGCCGTCGTCAAGGGTAAGATACTGATATGTTTGTCGGAACTCGACCTGTGATCCGGCACCCTGCGCGTGCCGCAGACAACCATGTATGTACAGACTTTGCAGACGCCCTGGAATACCTCGCGAGAAAGAGTTTACGGCGTAGAAAAGACGCGGTAATTCACAACGTGTTTTTCACATATTCATAGGTGAAAATATCTGTTACGTTTCCTACGTACCTCTCAAGGGCGGAAATATTTCCACATGTGTAGACACATGTCGAGTGCGACATTCCCGCCTGCAAGCAAACGTGGCAACGCTCTGGCCTGTTTGTTGTAATCCTTGCCTCTGCCAGCCACTGAAACCTGCCAATTTTTAGAAATGCAGCCGCTCCTCAAGACACAAGCTACGGTAATAGCCCGTTACCAATCCCTATATATATGTTAGGTTCCTCGCTTCAGGAGTTATGTGCGAGTGCAAGTAAACTGAATATGCGCCCGGAGTAAAAATCCCATATGGCCTTGGAGCACAAAACAAATTGATGAAAAACAAGACCTAAATTCCGACGAATTCAGATAAAGGAGAGCCCCATCTTTCAAAACACAACCCTCAGAAAAAAATATGGTTTTGACATCCAACTTCGGTCAGGGAATGTGATGCCAAGCGAACTATAATAAATGCAAGCTTATGTTTTGAGGGGGTTTGAACTCGGGCTGTGATTACCGGTGCCTATTTGCAAACGACCCGGCAACGCGTCATCATTTCTTGTGACTTGACCATGTTCTAGGTAATTATGTTCACGACAACGACGTCGCTGGATTGGCGATTATGGAGAGTTTCGACGCTGAGGTGTCCGGCAACACCTTTGAAGGAAACAAGTACGGCATCAGGCTTTCTGTGGGGAGCGCCGACAACGTATTTTCCAACAACGAAATCAGCGACTCCACGAAGTGAGTCGTTAACAATAAGAATGCCAAGAATATAGGAGAGCGAATGTGCCGCCTGAACACCTTTCATTCCCCCTCCCGTTCATATTTGCTCGTCCTGCATTGCTAGTATGGCACAGGTCTCATTTTATCTAGGATGCTGTTCATGAATAAGCCACGACCAATACATCACCACCAGATCCACACCAGCCTGTCTAACATGAGTACGTGCAGAAAATGAGTGCGAACATCTGTCTTAGTCTACCCCCGATCGTTCCATACCCTCAGGTACAACGTTTACACATACGAGGGGTCTGATGATCCGTGGGTGGTGGATTCCGGGCGCCCGCAAGACAACATCTTCTCGGACAACACCATTATTGGAAGCGACCAAAGTATCGCGCTCAAGGACGCCGACGGCACCCAGTTCACCGATAACACGTTCGAGGATGCCGACACGATCCGCTTCCAGGATTGTGAGGACACCCTTATGTCCGGCAACACCGGTCTTGACGATGTCACCCTCAAGGTCACCGACGGATCTTGTTTCGACGAGGATTCAGACTCTGCGTATACCCCTGTCTGCTGACCAAACTGTCACACAAAATTATTGTATGTCTCATTTCTGGTACTGGGTGCTTTGTCTGCGACTAAAATAGCGTATATATATGATTAAAACAGTTTATTTGTATTAATGTTATATTACTCCAAGCGGTCCTTAAGGTTGGCGCTCTAGGTGGAATGTTCCGGACATTGTACGGTATGTTTGTTTCCCCGGTAATGTTCTGACATAGGGTCTAGGTGGTAGGTCCGTCTTAGCTATAGCTTTTATCAATTTTTGTACCGTGTGTCTGGTTCTCGCGTGCTGCTGAAGTACTTGTAAACACTTTATACTAAAGGCATTGGGGTGGACATGGTCGTCTCATCCGTCTACTTGTGTTGCTCCGGGGATACTTATTCAAAGTTACTGAAGCGCCTTTCTCTTAAGGCGGTGTACACGGCATGGTTCTGAAGCGCTGGTCGTACACAGTTGGATTTCGTGGGTTTTTGAGGTTTGGTCAAGACCCTGAGAACGATGACAGTCTTAAAAAACATGAACGTATGATAAATATACAAGTGTATCTTCGGGATTGACGCACAGAAGATAGTGGTGATTTCCATCTGGAATATCAATTTTGTTGGAACATAAAAATAATGCGAAATTTTGCACGATGTGTCCCCTACAGTATAGTCTAGTGCTTGTGTGTGAGAATAGTATTTTCGCAGTGTCGGTGGCGTTTTTTCGACAGAGTTGTGTACTGTCTAGACATTTGCGCGGTTCGGTTTTGTACCCCGTTGTACGCTTCAAGGGTGTTGCCATTGCGTGTTGCGTTGCGCTGTATTGACAAAGAAGTGGCGTCCTTAACCCGACGGTTGTTTCTTTTTGGGCCATTGTCAGTTCGAGATTGTGTCACTTTCATGAACGTTTCGTGCGATCGAACGTGAATAAACGACACCTTTCTCGATGGCGCAACAGGTTACCTGTGCAGTGTTTGCGGCCGATCATGTTAGCACTCGAACCACCAGGTCCAACATAGGCAGAAAACCGAAATCGTCGCAATTATTATGTGCCGGTCGTTCATTCGATGATGGACGTGGGCGGGCTTGGAACCTCACACAGGCAACAGGGATGGTTCGCTGAGTCTAGCGCGGAACGTTAGGCAAGTCGCCTGACATTTTGACAAATTTCATGCCTTAGTGATATCTTGCCAAGGTTTTATGAACACGTGTGTATTGTTTATCGACGTGGTGTTGCCATTGTGTTCTGATCTCACAGAATGGCCAGGCATGACAATGCGGTTTCTCCTTGTTCCGTCGAGTGCATCAAGGTCGTCTGCGTTAAACATGTGTGCGAGTGTGGCGGCGTGTCAAGATTACAACGATTTTTGTTGTGGCTCCATAAATTGAGGACGCATGTCCATGCGGTGCTTGTCAGACCTCCTCTGCGCCTTAACGACGTCCGACAGTTTAATGCGAGCACGTATGCGTGGTGAAGGGGTGATGCCACAACGTTGTGGCCGCATTGAGCGCCGGGGTACCTCCAGTCCACTGCCAAGATTGTGTGAACACGTGTGTGTGGCAAAAATTTGTTTTTATAGTGTTGGGACGATATATTGTTATCGCAGCGCCAATTCTTGACCATGGTATGTTGTGCCGTCTGATCATGGTTGTAGAAGGAAACGCACCCCTGGGCTTCGAGGTTTGTTTATAATAATAACGTAGATCATGCGTGTGACAATTTTGATTCACATGGACTATAGTCAATGCTATATACTGTGGGAGACGGTTATAAGGGGTACCTCCCACTGTTGTTGTAGTATTTTGTTCGGCGTGACCCAGCGTTGCCGAGAGATCTGGCGAGTGATTGGACGACTATCCTTGTGACCGATGGTCAGGCGCTTGGTTGGTCGGTAACGATTTCACGCACTTATCAAGTACCGGTATACTGCGGCAAATTTGGGATTCCGTGACAACCAGCGGGGTCTGGTGGCTCTCGCAAATTGGTTCAGCTACATGGCTGATCAACCACAGCCTGGTGTATTAGGTGTTGGAGTTGTGGGTATATTCTTGGTAACGTATTAGTATCGTTATAGTGACATTAGATGTGGCCTATGGACAGCGCGAAAGCAATCCACGTGTGTGTGAAGGCGAACTGTTTTTAACCTGGCTATTACCAATGCCCGCTGAATGATTGTTCGCCGTAAGGGGGTTCGACCGCTTGTTCCTAAAGTTGCAGAGTGCCTGTAGTGGAATCACACCGTGGCGGCAACTCCTATGGTCCTGTTCTCGTTTTATGTCATTGACATGTCGGACTTGGATCGAAATAATGGAGCCGGCCTACATACATGCAAAGGTTAACTTACGGTTGTGTCTGGCTTCATGTCGAGCTCTTTCGTTCTTAGGGGATATTGATCAGTTGTCGATGTTGAAGCACACGCTGCACGTATATGAGGGAGAAACGAAATACGACACTCCCTAGTGAATAGTGCTGGTCCCTCCACGCCATTGACGGAGAGGCCAAATTTTGGAGGTTACCCGTCAACTAAACGTTTCCGTCGGGGTGGGATTGACTTGGCATCCAGGTGGCGGACGTCGCAGGTCAAAAACGGCGTGCGTAGGTGCTTCAATGATATGCACCTGGTATGATATGCGATACTCTTTTTCCTCCCTGCTGCACACTTCGTACATCGTACGAGGTCCGACTAGGGGTGTTTGATTGGTGCATTGGACCCGAAACGGTTGCCCTCGCTATATCTCCTGTCGCGCACTAACAACACACACATACAACGTGACTACTGGCATAAAGGCAAACGCTTCAACCACGACCACCGCCGTGGCGCTGCTGCAGTGCTGCCGCTGAACAACAGTACTGATTTGTTCCTTACGACGATAAGCGGCTGCATTTAAAAAAACACCACGATGGTTCTGGATTGTTTCGTGTGTGTTTCACTACGGCAACACACACCCCACTCACATAAGCGCACACCGATAGACGTGCACATTTAGGCACCATCCGCAGCTGCCACAAAGGTGAGGCTTACTTGCATGGCTACAGTTGTACCGTGAAGGCGACACGTACGGACCCTGGAGAGCACGTGTAGTTCAGCAGCCGAGCAACAGAGCGAGCACAAAAAAAACAAAACAAATTGAAAACGAAAAGTTGCAGCAGACTTCTCCTTCTTATATCTCGCACGAGGTCCGACGATGTACGCTGCGTCAAGATCACCTAACATGCGGCAACTAAAGCAGCAGGCAGCAGAAGGAAGCCAATCCAGACCACGCGAGTAGACGCGGACAGTACCCAGCACAAGCTGAAACAGCAGCTCGGTTAAGGTGCTAAAAGCACAGGGGTTTCCATCATAAACAATTGTTGTGTTTTGGTCTTGTGTTTACGGTCTTCCGAGTAGGCTATCGCTGTACAGGGAACCATGATCAACCGTCCTCGCCAATACATTTCGGCCGTCCACACAACGGGAACGGCAGATGATAGCGACGAGTTCAAGCGTGTGCCGGCGTTTCGGTTGCTCGCCATGCCGTAGATCACTGTCCAGCGAGGTGCGAATGAAAACTCGAATTCATCGACATGCTCCTGAATAAAATTGATTCATAGTTAGATTTATCAGCTCTGACTGTAGCAAATGATTATGTGCCAATATGTTCGACAAGTACCTACACTAAAACGCATGTTGATTTCGCCGTTCAAGAAGCGTCGTGGCGTCGTGGCATGAACGCTATTTGTAGCAACAACCACAATTCTAGAAACTGCTGTCGGTGTCAGGCACCATAACGTGTACGATTTAACTCGTGTTCGATGTTATTGCATATGCTCGGAGCAACGAGTAAGTACATCCCAATCGCGGGCGGCGGCAACGTCCGAGAAGAATTCCCATCCACCTAGAACTTGTGATGTGATAACATTCTTAGACGCCGAATCCCCCGCGCGTTATCCTGCGGCAGCAGCAGTGTCGGAAGGGACGTAAAATACCGCTTCGGCACCAACATGGAACTGGCGCAAAGTGGGGGCAGTTTGAGGACGTGTGCGCCAGAGGGTGATGATTGTTGTACGTCCTAAGTTGTAAACTCTGGAGCCCATGTTGACCACACCACCAATACCCGTGTGATGAAAACGACCCCAATGCGCATCTTTCGGACCAGACAACCATGTTTGTTTCGTATCCCGCCGCTTCATTGTTTCGATAGCGGATATGTTTGTCGTAGTTTGAAGATACTACAACAGCTTCGTAATACTTGACAGGGTAGAACTGAAGGTGCGGGCTCCACCATGATCGCCGCTACGTTTGAGATAACTACACCGCTACTTTCGATCTGGGCACAGTACAAGTTATCATTCAATGGCAGTGTAATCTGTCAGGTAATTGAGCACAAATTACTAAGGCTGGATAAGGAAACGCTTTCGTGCGAGTAGCCCAGAGCCGCTCAAGTCAAATAAAGAGAATATGATTCTCCTCACCGTACCCTTGGGCCCGTCGTCGTTTAAAACGTCATCGTACCATACCATACGAGGTGTCGAGCTTGTCCGAAGATTCACCCCCCTTCCGAAGCGCTATATATAACCCGACTCTATACCATTACGCACACAGATTTTATACTTGTGTATTGCGAGGCTCCCGCCACGGTTAGCTTCGATTTCACGCTGTTGCTGCCACCTTCTGGGCGGGTGGTGTACAGTATTGGGCTTTTCCCCCGAGGAATGTGTGAGGTATGCCGTGGGGTCCCAATATAGCCCCATGAGAGCCCAGTGGAAGCTCCATGGAAGCCCATCGGCGACCAACCGGGAGAGCCATTGACGGCCCATGGGCGGCGGGCGGGCGTCCATGGTCACCCATTGGGCAACCCATGGGCCATCTACCGGGGATCCACGGACGTCCGTGGACGTCTATTGGAGACCAATGAGAGCCCACGGACGCCAATGGGAGACCCATAGAATGCCATCGGAGACTCTCGGAGAAATATGAGAGACCCATGGATGCCCACCGACGAACGATGGACGCCCGTGGACACCTATGGGGGCTCATACACGTCCATTGGAAACCCATGAGAGCCCATGGATGGCAATGGAATACCATCGGAGACTCTTGGAGTACCATGGGGGAGACCAATGGATGCCCTCCGACGAACGATAGACGCCCACAGGGACCTATGGGCGCCTAGAGACATCTGTTAGAGACCCATGACAGCCCATGGACGCCAATGGGAGACTCATTGAGACCCCTGGCAGACCCATGTGAGTTCCATGGGCGACCCACGGGAGACCCATCGGAGATCGATGGGAGCCCCGTGGAGACCCACGAACGGTCAACGGGGCACCCGTGGGAGAGAGCTAACGGCCATGGGGGGCCCACTGAGACCCATGGTAGTCCATGCGAGACGGTTGGAGACTCATTGAAGACAAATGGGTGCCCCCACGGAAGACCCGTGGACTCTTGGCCGTGCACCGGCACTCATAGATGACCATGGGATATCAATCGAGGTCTGTAGGAGCCCGTAGACATCCATTGGATTATCATGGACACTCATGGAAGCCCCATTAGCGAGCCATGGATCACCCGTGGATGACCAACTTGGAGCACATGGTAGACTCATGCGAAATCCCTTGAGACCCATGGGAAAAACGTTGACGCCCATGGGAGCCCTTTGATACTACGGGGAGCTAACGGGCAATCCACTAAAGGACACCAATGAGAGCCCACTAGGGCAGATAGAAGTCCAACGTCGCCAATGGAGAACCGCGCAGGAGGTCCCTTTACGCCGATGGCGACCCACCAGGGGTTCTAGGACGCCCATGGAGACCCATCGGAGGCCCATGGAGACCCATGGACACCCATGAAAACCCATTGAGACCCTTGGAGACACTCTGGTGTATTATGGACTACCGTTGAGACCCGCAGGAGGCCCATGGAGACCAACAATGGAGACTCACGCGAGATCCATGGATGTCCTGTCGTCGCACATGAGACTCTCGAGTGTCACCGATGGACGCCTATGGAAGATTCCAGGGATGGAGCCTCATGGGGTCCGATGGGTTACCCACGGGAGATTCACAGGAGAACCATCGGAGGCCATGAGAAACTCATTAGACAGCTAGGGAAGACCGATGGACGCCCATCGACGCCCGAGAGCCCATTTAAGATCAATGGAAACGCATGGAAAACGCATAGACGCCACTGTGCGACACTGGGGACCCACGGGAGTATTGTGGACGCCCATGCAGACCCACGGAGGACCCATAGAGACCATTGACACCCAAGAGGATACAAGGGACTCTCGAGAACTTGCTGTGGACACCCACCCGAGACCCGTGGGTGAGCCATATGATTGCTCACCATGGGACACCGAAGGGAACTATGCCACCGCTAGTGAAACCGCGAGCGACCAATGGCAGACCCATGGACACCCATCGGAACCAATGTGAGACCCATGGAGAAATATCGGGAACCCATGGACACTCATCGGCCCCCCTGGAGACCCGTGTGATAGCCAAGGGAGTCCGATGGGAGACCCATGGGCGCCTGGCGATGGCCAAGAGCATCCATCGGAGACTTTTGGAGACTTGCAGTAGATCCATTTTAGTCTATGTGAACAACCTGGGGGCATCTATGGACTCCATCCTAGCGGTAGCTCACCGTAGGCCCACGGGACATCAATGGATGCGCAATGACGCCCAGGGGAGTCCCCTGTATTCCAATCAGAGCCCTTGGACGTGAGCGGACGCCCAAGATAGAGTTATATGCACAATCGTGTGAGACCCATGGGCGCACCCGGGTGATCAATGCGAGCGCAAGGACGGACCATCGACTTCCCATGGGTCTCCAATGGTCCCCCATGTGTTCCTATAGGTCTCGATAGGTGTTCCGTTGTTTTCTCGGTGTCTCATATGTGGGTCTCTGCGGATGTGGTCTGGTATGTCTCGATGAAATCCCATACAAATCTTTCCTGGGTCTTCGATACGCGTCAACGGGTATTCGTGGGGGAAGAGGTTTCTTTTTTTTCATTGAACCACGCTGTCCAAATCAACCCAACAGTGATATCCCTACCTACCGTAAACCGCGTCTATGAAGGTCGTCTGTCGAGGTGCACTTTGGGTTTTATCGCGTCACGGTTTTACGAAATTGAGAGCCTAGGATAATATGGGCGCACACCCATCGTAGCATGCGGCTGACATCGACACTAAACGAAACTTGGCAATGAAGTTGGTGTGGGTCCCAACACAACTACTAGTGACGAACAACCCCGTTTCCCTGAGGAGCAACCGTCTTCCCCCCCGCCCCCCCCTTTTAGTGCCGTTTCTATGCTGGAGCCGTAAGCATTGTCCCCGCTCTGTGTGGCACTACTGTTGCCGGGAGATGATTGGGGATGGGCAGCATCGCGGGGGCACTCGTCGCGTACGGGTTGTGTAAGCGAGAGTTTCCTCCCTGACGTCACCACAGCCACCGATGACAGCGCAATGTATTTTTATTCCTTGCTGTTGACACACACCACACCACATTCAAATCGAGACAAGGCGTTGGGGGCGATTTTACTACTCGACTGACACGTGAAACGGCGGGCGTGGAGAGCGCTTTGGTTCCGACGCTCGTCACACTTGAATAATCCTTATGCTTAATCCTTATGCTGCACCGAAACGCGGATCCGGAGTTAACCGAAGCATACAATCCAATCAAGAAACCCATTATTTAGATATACAGAAAGAATATTTTATTCCCCTCGAAAAAAAAAAAAATCGACGGATTTGAGTAAAGGAATCCCGTTACTCAAAAAACAGGATGGCCAGAATGTGCTCCACACGTGGATACTAACAATGGTGCTGTCACAACATGTTTTCGATGGGCAGGGCCAGAAGCCACGATGGTGTCTGAATACTGAGTGAGCGACATCGTGTGTACCAGGTACCAAGTACCAGGGTATAACACATGTATTCATTTTTATGTTTGTGTATCCCCGTAGATCGTGTTCGCCATCCGACGAACGTGCAGCAGGAACTTATCCGCACGTCCTGCTTGTTTTACTCCACGGGCGCACGCACCTCCATCGGCCTTATTTGCACCGAATGTCTTCAACGGTATCTACCTATTGAGAATACGCAAACCAAGCTCCCGACAATTCGTCTGGAGCGTAACAACTTATTTGCTAGCTCATCTGCTCGCGACGGTGTCGCCTCAATCCAGCCGCTGGACCACCACAGAAGGAGCGCTAACCCCAACTGGCTCCTAACGATTGAAGCCCTCGATGCACAGTAGAATATCGAATTTGGCCAGATGTGTCGTCCTAGTTGGATCTATCGCTTCTTCCTGGCTCACAAATCGCAAAACCTATGTGCGCGTTGCCAGCTCCGGTAGTTTGCAGAACCGGGACCCCGCACCGTCAAGCAACACCACGACAACATTGTGCATGCCCCCATGATGTGTTGATGATAGTTCCACGCCACACGAGGTGTGATGTGTATCATATTCAAAATCCCCAGAAGGCACTGAGACAAGACACAGGCCAAGGGACACCGCGCGGTCAAGCCTTGGCGCATGGTCGCGGCACAACACTACATAACTCTGTCTGATAATTGATGAACTACACATGCACGCGATATATATATGTATATACATATCTCCTAGACACTTTGATTAGGTACTGAACATGACATGAAGGCGATGTATGCTTAAGCCCCAGCTTTCTGTGGGGCTACCACACTATGACCACAGTAGATGGTCCCACACCAGACTGTATAAACTACCGACACCGGTGCACTGTCGTACCGAGTGATCACAGCGGCACCGCACGACGAAGGCTGGCCATTCCGTGACACACAACATTTTGCTATCGTCACACACAAGTGTCGGTGTACAAAAATCATCCAGAAGAAACTCAGGCGTGGGCAACGCCCGGTGAGCTGGGCGCTCTTTTCCAAGGGGGGGTCAGCGCGCACCGCTCTTACTTTGTTTGTAGAGGTTGGCACTGCTCTTATCTTTTTTCATAGAGCTTGGCTTCACAACGCTTTCCGTCCCGTTATAAAATTATCCGCTGGAATAGTGTATCTCGATGACGTCCGTGCGCTGCAAATACCATACACCAGAGGGTTCACGACCATAGCAACGTTAGGAAGGGCATTAAAGAGGCAGTTTTATGCAGTGGCTCGGGGTCACTCGCGCGAGTGATCCCCCTCTCCCTTTGCGATCTCACTGTGTTCGTGAATTTTGATTTTGCAGCCACCCATCAGTGTACATGGGGGTTATGCCACTACAATGATACTACACTGCCGCAGCCTAGGTTTCAGTTGCAAAAACAACTCATGGACATTGAGCCTACACTAGCTATCCAGGATGTATATTCCAAGAAAGAAGTTGATCTGCATCCGACCTTGACGAAGGCTACGGTGTTGTAGTATCACATCCCTTTATATATTATCGGATCTGGGCCATTGACACGAGTGATTCTGTACCTCCCATTTTCGAAAACACGTTAGGCGCATTTTTGGCGCGCAGGTGTAGCTGACCACACCATTGGGGACATGCATATCGAAACATTAAAACAGCACGAAAGAAAGAAATTCGATGACCGCGATGAACAGGGGGGCCACTCGCGCGAGCGGCCCATAGTCGCTCCAACAAAAAGGCCACAAAAGGGACCCCCTTACAGAAGCGTTGGCCCCTTCGCCTGTTGTCGTTGTGGCTGAGCCTCTACACTCTTGAAATGTTCAACCATCTGTTTTGAAGATCATAACGGTGCCGACTGACAAAAAAAAAAAAAATGGCGGAAATGGTGTTCAAACCTTCACGTCACAAGCTCCACCCCCTTGTCCGCACAGCGCAATGCAATTCCTACCGAAAACGAAAAGACGCATGCTGCGATAGATATACCAGTTTTCGTTCGTTTTTTTTTCCCTAATTTTTCTTAATTAAACCAAAAATGTCGGAAATAGACCATTGGTTTGCATCATTCTTGTTGCGTATCTCATGATCTAGGTCATGGGAGGTTTCGTCGGGTAGCACTTTTATGTTTCTCCAAATCAGTTTTTGGGAGAGGTCTTAAGCTCCCGAATTGAGAAAACCTCAGAAAAGGAGTGAAGCAGCTCCATCGTAGCACGCTTCCCACATAATCTCAGGGGTACCACGAAATGCAATATATATAGATAGGTACACGGTAATATCCTCGACGGTACAAAAATATGCTGATATGGGTCCGATAGCCGTCATAAACACCGGAGGGGCGGGGGGGAGGGGGGCACCAGAACGAGTATTCAAAAGACGAAAACCGCGGACGACTCCGGAGAACAAAACACAACAAAAATCACTGTTTAGTCATCGTGAGGTGTGTTTGTGCGCAATTCCTGCACGGCTTTGTCGATGACACGAGTTGTTTACCCCCAGATTCAACGCGTGGGAAGTTTACAACTGCTTATCGGATGCTTTGATTTGAGTCAGAGCGCCTACAAAACGCAATATAATGTACATGTTTGTTGCCTGAACAACAGCAGCGTGTAGCCCACGCCGTTCAAACGTTCTAAGAAGAGGGCGTTGTAGGGAATAAGGCACAAATTCTGCTGACCAAAACAAGCAGGGGGAGACGTAAGGCATCCAGCTTTGCCATTAGTTCACGAGTCCACAGCTTCAGACCGATGGCAAAAGCACACGCGCCGTAGAACATCGGCACGAGCAGAAACGCTCTGCAGGGAGTAGATGTCGAGACAGGCACAAACCCGAGCGTTTGTCTCTGCACAAACCGGGAAGGTCTCTTACCATGCGCGAAACAGGGAAGTTATCAATCTGGACGTGGGCATAATATCTATTGGGGACGCCAGTACGAATACTTATACCCGATCTTTACATGGTCGACTCTTGTCAGCGTGGCGAAGTCAGGCCAAGTAAACCAAATGGGAAATAGGTAAATGTTCGAAGACATCATTGTTATCGTCAGGGTAGCCAGTAGGGGTGTAGTCAGTGCCCGAATCCTCGGTGGAACAAGGTCCTCTCGTGACCGTGGGGATGGCATCGTCGAGCCCGGTGTTGCCCGACATAAAGGGACTCCTGCCTATCCTCGAAGCGGATCGTGTCGGCATCGATGAACGTGTTGTCGGCCAATTGGGTGCCGTCGACGGCCATGAGCCTAATGATTTCGTCACCTCCGGTGTGATGGTGTTGTCCGAGCACATATTGTCCTGCGGCCGGCCGGAATCGATTACCCACGGGTCATCAGACGCCTCGTATGTGTAAATTTGTCTCTGACGATGGGACATAGTTTGGGTTAGAGAGCAACATTTAGTTTTTAAGATCAACATGGGAACATAAGCGTGTACCCCGCATGCGTTTACCACCTTGCTGCACGTGCCGTGTCATTAACGAACATCAACCCAGAGAAGAAATGGCCGCGTGCCGTACGAAGCTTCAGCGACAAACACACCCACGCCGAATCGAGCGAATACAGCTGAAACGAGGGGGTATACTGGCGATGCGGAAGCTTTCGCCTCTTAGTCGCGTGTGCCTCGAAGGAGGGGATCACGTTTGGGCAAATCGTTTTCTCATGTCTGCAGGGCTGCTTAACCCACGCGTGGGCATGTCATTATTGATTTGCATTATTACTCACAGTATGCCTACCGTAGGCGGTGGGTTTGATCGTCAGGTTATGTGTGTTTTTCTCAAACTTTTATTCAGTTCAGATGGCCAAGGCTTTAACCGCCCCAAGTGCAAAGCCTTTGGGAAACGATCGGCGCGCCCCAACGGTGGTGTTCGGTATACCCACCCCCGTGGGTGATCGGCGAAGCAACAAGAACGGTGCGAGTGATGCTGATGGACGATGAACGGTACTGAGGTTATATGATGAATGGCACTGATGTGTAGAGATGGAGATGATGGATGGCGAATGGTGGGTAGAGGCGCAGCGCTTTTTCCTTGCTCCTTGTCACTTGAGGAGTTCTTCACCACACCCCTAAAGTTTCTTCTAGGAAACCCACATGGCCCAGGTATATGAGGAAAGTAATCGCCAAAAACCCATCTGCCCAAGAGTGCCCATCGGAAGCACGTTGGATTCCCCCTATATCCCATGAGACGCTCGTCCATGCGATGCGGTAGATATCCCGTGGGCATATCGTGGGATACACATGGAAAAAAACATTGATTCGACGCCGTTGAAAAAAGGCAGAACTAAGATCCGATCAGTAAGAGTGTATGTTTCGCCCAATTCAAAGCCGGCGACACGAAACACAAAGCGTGTCCTCGTGTGGTCTTGTGCACCCATCCATGCAGGGCGGTGTCGAGGCAACTACATGTAGGGAAAGACTAGGCTGGTGTGTAGGCTTTCAACGTTTCCGCAGCTGGAGCGGGACCATGAAGTCGCAACATTAACGGGTGTGACAACCCTGTTCGGTATGATCGTACCACATGGTTATTTATCAACGTCGTGCTGCTGTTGTGCCGACAGCAGCCCCAACAGTGTATCAACAACACACCAGCAGTTCCTGCAGCATATACACGACCGGCAATAGCAGCAACAGCAGCAGCGCATGTCGCCACCTACACGAGAACTAGCCCAAGTACCAACCATATGTGCGTACGAATACCCCTCAGTACGATAATAGCAGCAGGGCCGTTTCGCGTGATTGAAGTGGAACCTGGACAGGATATTTTAGCCGACAAAATATTTCCAATACGTACGTACATGTTTCCAAAGCTGACAGTCCCGTGATTCGCGTATCCACAGCATGGAAGAGTACCAAGCACGTTTCGCATAAATTTAGCGCGAAAGACATTGCCTTCGGTTGCGGTACCAGATATGCACTATACACGGGGCTAGAGTGAAGAGGAGTGATCAGGTTAAGATCGGGTGGGGCTGGGTCGACTTCAGGGCGAAGTAGCAACCACAACCACACCAAAATGATCGCTCGAAGATGCTAGTATTGAAACATATAGAAACCGCTGTGCTAAATCGGTAGTCTAAGTTTTTGAGTAGAAACCGCCGCGTAGAACGTTTGTCGAAAATTTAGCACTGCTGTGTGGTAGATTTAACCCATTGAAGAAGGTTGTTGTATTTCGAGCACAGGAGTACTCTGTACGATGTATAGAGTACGGTAAACCGTTACAGTACACAGTTAGACTATATATAGTCTAGTCTAATAGGTGCGCGAAGATGGCGCGAGTCGTATGTATGTATCGTGGGATACCTGGTATCATATACTCCAGTATATGCGAGAGGGTGGCGAGTAGCACACAAACACCAAGTCAGCGAACACTCGTACCGTAGAACCAGGTAGTATATCGTATGGCGTATAGATATTTTCTTGCCGAACGTCGGCAAAACTTCCAGCACCGCAATTACCGGTTAATCTCACAAACGTTTTCCTCCCGCCGTTCCGTAATCGCTCCGTTCCAAGACACACCCTGTCAAGCACCGACTGAGTCAACTACGCCTCGTCCTCTCCCAATCCAAATCCAGTTTCGATCTACGCGAACGTACTTGGATTTTGTGTCCGGCGCCCGGACCTACTGCTGCTGTTTGAACGTGAGCAGTTTGGTGGTGTTTGATTGTTGATAATATATTGAGACCACTTATATTGTCCCCCATGACGAGTTCCTTCCATCACGGGTATCTGAATAGAAGAAACCCACCGAGATGTAGCCTTCTCAGCGTGCTACGCAGCTGCGCTAGCACGTGCAGTCGAAGCACGTACACATCCGAGCTACTGTGCGTGTCTGCAGTGAGTCGTTGTAGCGCTGTGTACGTGTGTTTGGCTCACTACATCGACGAGGTAGACGTTCTCGGCTACGTATTGTTTGTGATAGATCTGCCTCTTCTGGGATTCTGTGTTCATGTTCTACGGACGTTGTTCGAGAAAAAAATAAAACATTTGAGCTTTTTGCATGTTTCATGTGTTTGTTCTTGAATAGGATATTGTTGAAGTGCTCGTCCTCGGCCCATCTTCATGTTTTACATGCATAGCGACCAACTCACAGGTAACGAGAAGGGTAAAATGCGCCGCGTGATACCAGGTACGTATGTCACAGGGGGTTTAGTTGGCTCCCCTTGGTGCAGAGAAGGCACTTGTGCAGGAGCTTCGATTGCTGGGGCGACATGTTCGCCGGGCAGAAGCTAAGGTGGTTGTTGAGTACTCTTGTTCTTGGTATGAGTCGTTGCTTGCTGCTCGTTCTCGGCTTATCCCCGTGTTGGGTCATGTTGCATGCACCCCGGGATGGAACATTTATACGCCGAGAAGTTCTCTTTGAGTGATACCGGGTATGCCACACTGCGTTTTGTAGTGTCGCTTTATCGAGAAGGCAATTGGCCATGTGCATGTCTTGCTCTAACGAGGTGATGTTCCTGGGGATTTGTCTGCGGAGTTAAGTTATGGGCGTGCTTGCTCCGGTGTCGTATCCGTCTGGTGTTGTCTTCGCTCGTCGACGGTTCATACCCGCGCGCAAATATTAAGCATACCGTACTTTTTCATGTACCGCGACAAGGGCGAAGTGCTTCATATGGGGTCATAGTGTTTCGTTGACTCGGTGTGAAGAGAATATAGTTTGCGGGGAACTCGCGCTGGTGGCGCCCAGGTTGCAGTGTTTCGTATGCTGGCTTTATCGATGCGGTTGTTTTTGGGGGTGGCAAGGAGAGATTGGCACCTGTAAAACAAAGGTAGCATTCACGAACAACCGATAACGGCGTAGGAGCACGTCACTCTGTCCAAAAAAAAAAAAACGGTTTAGTCCTCTTTTGGCCGGGTTCCGGGTTAAAGACAGCCGGCCACAAAAGGTGGAGAACATCCACCAGTTTTTGGTACCAGGTAGTATTTTCTCTCTTATACACGTTCTTGTAAATACTCCTAATAATAAAGTGCGCTTTGGGTTTCGTTCATGCAGATGCGCCGGTGTTCGTAGTAAATAATCGGGACCCTTGTTCACACAGGCATGTCAATCCTCCATTGACTCGTGTCCCTACTCTACCACGATTTTCGCACCGTCGCATGCACGTTGTAGTGGACCCGGTAGGCATTATGACGGTGAAGTCAACAAAAACCTATTTCGACAGCTTTTTTTTTGTAGTGCCGCGCCAACGACACGCCTTGCTGGATTGTGTTACCTTCGTATGGGGTATACGTGAATATGAAACATTTGGATGAAGACATGCAGTAGATTCTTCTGGGATATTTCGGACTTCTAGGTAAGGAAGCGGTTAAGTTGGAATACAAGAACAGGTACCATTTGAACACATCTGAGTGAGCAAGAGACAGCAGCAGGTGTGCGTTAAAACCTTTGACTTCTTCCCCGACAACGTGTATAACATTCGGGGAGGTTAGTTTAGACGTGTTCTTTGCATACTTTTTTTTCTGGTCGCCGTACCCTTAAAATGTGGACTGGTATTGGTTTTAGAGTGCCTACGATAACTTCTCTTCAACTCTGGAGTGTACTCTGCCGGTCCGCCAGCGCCGCCTCGTGCTGCATACACTTGGTATTGCCACCGACGCGATCAAACCAAACGCTGCCATGCTGCTGCAATCTATGTCAATTCTTCAACTGCAGAATCTGATCTAAACCGCCTTAACTTAGGTACTTCGTCCTCGAAACAAAACACACGCAAGTCGTGGTTCGGTTCCCGAATGAGTCAAAAATTATTCTCCCTTTCAAAATGACATATCTCCATGATGAACGCTACTATGCGAATGTAAAGAGAGTATGCTAAAAGTTAGTCCACACGCTTAATTCTTACCAGGCTTGTGTTTCAGTATGGCAACACTTCACTACCGTGCAGCCAAAGGTATTATCCACCACGCTCCACCCTAACCCCACCAAACCCCACACCCATCCCCGTCTCGCACCACTCACCATGGCACAGCATCAAGCACTACTGGGGCGAAAAATAAAAACAAATCACCATAAACTCAGAACGGGACAAAATGCCGACGAGGACACTGCGAGTGGCTGCCACCATCAGCCTGCTAGCAGGGAGGACAGCCTGTGCAGAAAACACAGATTCCCCAAACAAAGCCATCGACAAACCAGACTGCGGCTCCGGCAGCGCCGTATCCGTCCGATACGCCGTATCGTCGGAACGTCTGTAGCTCGTGTCGAATGACAATGGTTCCACTCGCGGTGGCTGCAAGACGCTGACCGACATCTGAAAATATCTGGATGGTAAGGAGCCGTTATTCGCTGTAGACCGGAAAAGCGGCGACGTGAGCTCCACGGTGACTGGAACATGGCTCTTGACCAAGACCCTGTACGTTAAAGATGGCATCACTCTGCAGGTGATTCACACGTTCTTTGCTTTGTGTTGGAATGCTTTACATGCTGTGCCGATCGCCGCGAGATAAGCATGGATGCGAACGAGAGCGCGTGCGTCCGATATAAACGAAATCGCTGCGCCCTTTAATGGACGATGAAAACGTGGGCTCCACGAATTTCATGTATATCGTTGGTACCTCATAATAAGAGCATCAGAAATCAAGCGCTGTACGAAGGAAAACAAATCACCTGTTACTACTATAAAATTATGAATCGTCATGATGTCAAGAGCACCGGAACCACAGCCACAAACTACACTTGCGCCAAGACAAACTTACGCTTTTGAACACACCAATGTAGCGTTTCCTACAAACAGGCGACACGTACTCTCTACAGCTATGTATATCCAATCCTAAACGGCATCGGTCTAGCGCTTCGGGGTAATTGTTAGAGTGATGATCCAGAGCCTCTGGTTTTGAATCGACACCGCAACGTCAAAGTAGAGCAGTTAATATGTAGTAGTTCGGTACTGCGGACCCCCTTGAGTCAAACCCGTCGACCGGCCCCTCTCCATTGGCCGTCAGGTACACGGAAAATCGGCTGGGGGCGACGCGGACGAGCTCCGTCTACTAAGCAAAAAAAACGAATACATCAACTTGCGTGCCTACGGAGGAAGCCTCGACTTCGTCAGCACCAAGGTAAGTGTGCTGTTATTGTTGTTCTTGCTGAGTCTACCCATGTCAAAGTCCTCGAGTCGTGCGGTCATGCTTGGAGCGTGTTATCAATGCCACTTTTTGCCGTTGACAGCGGCTCCCGTTTTTGCCTGTATGTGCCAGCCCCAACATTCCGGCACCACTCAGGGCGCCGGCCTTATTGGGAATAGGGAAAAGATATGGAGGCCAATGCTACGGTAGGGCGGGGGGGGGGGTCCCTACTAGGCATTTTTTTTTCAGTGGCTCGTGGTCACTCGCGCGAGTGACCCCCGGTCACAGACCTTCTTT
The DNA here is from genome assembly GCA_012845835.1 of Undaria pinnatifida. Lineage (NCBI taxonomy): Eukaryota > Phaeophyceae > Laminariales > Alariaceae > Undaria > Undaria pinnatifida. The sequence continues at coordinate 5,027,372 of JABAKD010000013.1, forward strand.
CGTGCTGATTCAAGTTTTCGATATGAGTCCCCGACTGAATGGTCAGCTTTGCTGCGCCGAACAAGTCGCCTATCGTGTTTTTCTCAGCGAGGTGCAGCGTTACTCGTGCTCGAGTGTCTCGGACCCGGCAGTGAGATGTAGGGGTACCCCCTTCCAATTAAAGTTTGACTCATGCCAAGCTATTCCACCGGGGCACTCTAGAGAACAACGGCCTACACCATTCAGCCGGCACTACGTAGAGCCCCGACTGCACGGTACCAGGGTTCGTGGCTTTTTAACACCTCGAAAAAAAACTATTCTTCGACTATCGGGTGTTGCGCGAAACGCGCCATGGGTGTGTACCAAGCGCCTTCTACGACGGAGGCAAAGAGTCATCTATCGCGCTAGGGGCACAGCGCGGACGTCACGGATCTCTCGACATGAGCTCCCTGTATCTCGCCCCCGAAACATGGCTTCGATTGCTTGCTTATGTTCGCCCGCAACTAGGTCACCCTTTTCTACGCGCTGCTCGCAGCAAAAAGGAAATATTTTCGTCAATTTTTCAGAGTAAACGGAATGTGTCCAAAGGTGTCGAGTTCGAACGGTCACCAATTGTTTGGCCGAAAAAGGACAACCCCCGTCGTGGGATGGCTGTACGGTAGCACCGCATTAAAATCAACATATTTTTAGTGACGGAAAATTCTGATCTAGATCAATTACCAGCAATAGACCAGCTAGACTAACATAACACTCATAAGCATGAGCCCCTCACGCGCGAGGCACGATAAACATATTGAAATCTACCCACGGCATACCGTGGCATGCCTCGTCACGATTCACGGTTCTTTTCCAGTTGTAGACATGGACCATACCCAGTGTCCGAGCCGATTCTGGACCCTTCGGAGATACAAGCCGTGTAGACACAAGCTCAAGACAAAGGAAAAAAGTCGAATGCTAACAGGGGTAGTATGGCATCGCACTCCAATCGTACGGAACATACGAAACGTTGAGAACACAAGTCAGTCGAACCCGAAAAGTTGGACCGCAGAAAGGAAAAAACACAAACAAAAACTGGAGGAGTTAAGAAAAGCGAACGGAAACGTGTTAACACTCTAGCCGTTGTGGCCTAAAGACCCTGGTCCCCCCATCAAAGAGACCGGAGACAGACGTGTTCCGCATCATGCCTTTCACGTACGCGAGCTGAATCATACTTCGCAATTGCATGCATTGCACGGATGAAAGGCCATGAGATATATGTCACGGGATGTATGCCTTTGGCACGTGCTGCGGGTGTAGCGGTGTGCAGTATTTGCGTTTGTGGGCTACTTCCTCACCTGGGTGAGGGGGGTCTATAGGTGTGATAAAACAGGTATTTTAAAACGGACACGGCAAGGGGGATTCTACCGCATGCTAATACCTCCTTGTCACAGTCGGATATGACCTTTTCAGTATGATACTCGTACGAGTAACCATGTAAAAAACGGGCAAAACTACTCTAGGCATTGTTCTTGGCGCGGGCTTGCTCACCACTCAAATGCAGATCGTTAGCCATAAAATGAACACAGAGTCACAAACGTTTAACAGCACGGGGGAACAGGGAGCGTCACTTGCTCGAGAGAGAAGCCGAGCCACGGCCAAAAAATCCCCCGAAAGAGACCACCCGACGACCAACCGCATGGCCTCATAGGAATAACAAAAGGATCTCATTTTTCAAAACACTGAAACGAATCCCCGGCGACTTCGGGTTACGGTGCCCGTCATCCAGAAAGAAAGCTCGCCTGAAAAAGCTACCTCTGGTCCAGGCTACGGTAGAGTCCAATGCTACGGTAGGGACTTGCTATACTTTGGGGGCGTGTGTTTCCGATGGCGGCTCGAGGGTCACTCGCGCGAGTGACCTCCCTGTTCTAGTATTCCATGGCGTTTCTAGCTGCTGAAATATTCTGATATGAATCTCACAATGGGACGGTTAGCTGCGCTGTGCCAAACAAATCGTCTCACGTGTTTTTTATCAGCGAGGTACACAGAGTGGGTCAGACGAGGTAATGAAAATGGGGGCACGATAGTAACGTAACCTTGATCTAAGAGGGGTCACTTTTAGCGGCCTTTATTAAACATCGCTCTGGGGGGCACTCGCGCGAATGACCCCCCCCCCTTCTTTCTTTGCGCGGTCTAAAGCTTTCGTACCCCGATCGATTTTTTCGATATTTTTATCCGCAAACAAGATGGCACGCTGCGCCAAAGAAGTCGCCTATAAAGTAGTTTTGTATAATGTGAGGTTCAGGGTCAATGGATCGTGTAAGTGGCTCGAACACGGTAGTGAAAAAGGGCGTAGCTCGCTATCGCAACCGCGGTTTCCTATTTTTCCACAAGGGTTTGTTGGATCACCGGAAAATGTCTCTTGGTTAAGGGGGTGTGACCCCCCCCCCCGCAAAATATGATCGAGTGTATCGCCCACTTAAGAAGAAACTGGATGATAAGAAAGGCAGGCTGAGAGTACGCGGGAAAGCAAGAAAAAATCCCGACGCTGATAAAGGGAGTTTTGTTTATGATGAACGCTTGCCCTCTACCAGAAGAAAAAACCATGAGAGGATAGGATTTTGTCGCTTCGTATTATTGCAAGAATAGTGATAATGGGGGGAGGTATATATAGTCCTATTTTGATCCAGCCATAACTACATAAAGGCTCCCCGTTGGCGGTTCTCGTGCTTTGCCATGCATGCGATACACCAGGCAGTGTTCGGCCTCATCCGCACAAACGAATTAAATACGTACTACCGAACGCTGATACGCCAGCACGGTCCATGTTAGGTGCTGCGATGTATGGTGTCAAACTCCCATTGGCCTTGTACGACCACCTCACTCTCTTATAAGGTATTCGCGTGGGACACCTCCAAGAACGACGTCGACAAAACTGAAGACGGTGGTCGCTCGTACATCAGCGCCATCTCGGAGGTGATCCTCAACAAAGACGAGGACTGCGATGGCAAGGCCAAGAACATGATGGGAGAGGCAAGGATGGACATCGAGCACAGCGAAATGGCTTACCTCGGATTCCACGGCTCTGAAGCCTACGGCCTCACATGGAAGGTGGGAGGTGCAACATTAGCCGTACCGAAACGAGTTTTGTTTAGCCAGGGCTCGTCAATATAACGATAACGATTGAGACAATACCTGCAAAGAGCTGATTAGAGGAGGAAAACATCTAGGGATATGGTGTTTTCAACATTCGCTCCGGAAAATACTATCTTGCGGACTGCACTGTGGCCGTTGCCTCGTCGGGCATATGGTACCGTAGTGGCGCAGGAAGCGGGATTTCGTGGCCTATTTGCCGACACCGTGGACCCCCTTAGAGCACAGCAATTCCCCAAACATGATGACGGTGCTGTCGTCGTGTGCTGAAATCCCGAAGCCTAATCTCAGTCGAATATATACGCACGGGTTAGTACTCTGCTGTTATATTTATTTTTGGATTTGCGACCAGTGTACTATACAACACTGTCAACATTGATACATACCGTATTACGTCTACCTAGTACAGCAGTATGCATGACACCAGTACGTATTAATCAAACATGGGCTTTTCCAATGTTAAAATTACACTGACAGATACTGGCTGATTGTGTAGTTTTCTTTCCGCTCATACCATTGACAGTTCTTGTTTTTTGTTGAACAGTCGGCGTCGTGTTTCCCCCTGTTTTACTACGTTGTTGAACAGTCGGCGTCGTGCCCTCCTGTTTTGCTACATTGGGATGACCGGTGGCATAGTCGTGCTCCTCTCTTTTTGTATTTTGCAATAGACTGGCGGTATCCTCGAGCTACACCACAGCAAAATACTTCGCATGATACGGCAACGGTATTCCATGCCTACCGTTCCTGTTCCTCCTGACATCAGAGAGCTCTATGCAAATAAGCCTTCACATATTATGAAAACAGGGAAAAGCGCCAAAATTGCGATTGATAAGCGAAGTAGAAATATTGAATGACGTGTTGTTTTCGCTGCACATTCGACAAGACGAAGCATGATGAGCTGCAGTGCGGGTTAATGGCTTATTTAGATGATAATGCGGGTCCTTATCTCCCCTCGTAACTCGCTCGGTTGCTGCAAACCCAAATATGCTTACCCGCCCAACCTACCAGGTCCGTGGGTATTGTAAAGACGGGAGCAACCCCGACGTGTTCGAGAAAGTGAACGTGTACGGCAACATCTACGACTCCAACATCCACAACAACCATTTCGGAGTCTACACGTACGGCCACCAGCAGGGAGATTGGAGGAGGAACCAGATGCACGACAACACGGCGTACGGTTTTGACCCCCACGACGACAGCGACTACTTGACCATCCACGACAATGTCGTGTACAACAACGGGAACCACGGCATCATCGCCTCAAAGCGCTGCAACGGAGTGTCCATCCAGGTATGTCTGCAAAGTGCGAAGCAGTACCGTGATCTCCATTGATATCTTCAATATTGCGTGCTGATTTGTGCGCCGATGCAAAGATAGTTGAGGAAGGCGTGGTGTTCGGCAGATGTTGGACTCTTTCAGGCTTCGGAGGCAAACATGTTCCAAAAAAAACAGCTGATAGGTTGACAGCATCGGTCATACGAGGCGACTGCATATTGAACGTTGGCTCTGAGCGTTGCCAACCGCGCATTGAGTAACTGATATGCGAGAAGTACAGCTCGCTTGCGATAGGCGCGCGTGGATACGCCGTAGGTTTCATTTTTGTGTGTCACTTTGTCCTATGCCCGACCTAGGTCTACACCAAGTTCACATTATCACACCCACGCGTGTTGGGATAGAGGGAACGCGTTGAGGCTACCATATAAGACAAGGTGTGAGGGAGGGTGGCTCCTCAATACGAATCGTCCTATAGCTAGACCGGGGGTCGCTCATCGGGGGTTGCTGTAAGCATTTTCACATATAAGGTTTTTTGTCGATGGAGAGGCATGCTCAATTGAGGAGCAGCATAAACGATGCGGTGCATCTCTACCGGCCTTATGCACCCACTACAGGCAAGGAGCAGTCGAAGAGCGACAGAACATCTAGCCGAAGGACGTGCTGTACACTAGCACAGTGGCACGCTCTACCCGAGCTGTCGTAGGGTGCAGTTTGTTGTGCGCTGGGTGCATTATTGAGAAGTGTTTGACGCCTCAAAAACGATCATCGAATCACCTGGTAGAACATATGTAGCCCCGGCTCATGTGATTCGATCGGTTCACCAATAACGCCTCTTAATTCACCGCTTTCTTTGCTGCGTCGACGACCAGGGAAACACCGTGTATGACGGCGGCGACGGCTCAGTGGGCATCTTCCTTCACCGCAGCAGCGACGACGCCGTCGTGAAAAGTGAGGAACTGATGTCTCTCTGGTCTTGTGCTCCAAAAACCTAAAGTTTGGAATTCCTGCTGACAAGAGCTTCAACTTGGAGTCTCGTTTGCAGTCGGGGTTGTGCTGACGAGGCTGTAGATGATTTGAAAGGTCTACGACCACCACGATCATGACTTTGTTGTAATATGGTGTTTTTGTGTGGCGTCGACTTGGTAGGTCTGTAGGTGGCAAAACGACGATGCAGTGATCCATTCTTGGCTTGGATGTACCGCTGCCTTACCTTCTAGACGCCCTGCTGATTGACGCCAAAGGTACCTAAACCATTTTACCCCTTCATTTAGCGCCTGTCCTGGGATGTGGCCAGTTCGTTTTTGCCCAACACGGGGAACATTTCTGCAGAGGGTGAACCCCCACTTGGGATGACCAGAGTGTGTGTTATATTGACGGACGACTAACCCATCGAGTACGACCGGCGTATTCCTTTGTGCTCCTCTAAAATTTAGACAACTACGTCCACGATAACGGTGATGCGGGGATGGCGATGATGGAAACGTTCGGTGCCGAGGTGTCTGGCAACGAGTTCGACAAAAACAAGTATGGCATCCGGCTGTCCGTGGGATGCGGTAAAAACGTTTTTAAAAATAACGTCATCAGCGACTCTGAAAAGTGAGCCATGTTTTTCGCAGTGTCTCGCCAAGGATAGCCGCTCTGTTGCCGTGACGGTTTCATATCACCCCCCCTCAGTTATAATCGGCGCAAGGGGTGTGCGCGCTGTCCAGCTGTATTAGTATATTTCATGTGCCCCTGTTTCTCACGGCAGTAGACAAAATATTGTGTCGTGCTGCGGCAGCCCTCCAACTAATGTTTCCGAAGGTCGGCAGGTTTAGGAGCTCTTTACCCCGCCTCAACCTTGACTGTGGGTTAGTGTTGAAAACCTCAACCCGATGAATGACTCCATGTTCTTCGTGCATATCAAAACCTGCTACCTGGTGTCTTTGTAGAACGGTATTATAAACGATGCCATATATCGGTACAGCAGTTTCTCATCTTACGAGGAGATCCGTTCCTCAAGAAATCTCGCGGCGGAATGAACATGACGCCCCCGTCGTACGATTTCCCCCGAAAGATACCATCGACAAACGCCTCTGTGATGCTGTTCGCTTGTCTTGCCAGAAACTCAGCACCACCGTATAAGAACAACAGAAACGGAACTAAATAGTAGTCGCCTATGCCCCGTGGTAGTGTCGTTTACTTGATAGCTTTGGCGTTTCTTACCCCCAGGTACAATATTTTCACCTACGAGGGATCCGACGAACCGTGGGTGGCGAAATCCGGGAGGATGCAGGACAACGTTTTCTCGGACAATACTATCAGCGGGGGCGACGAGAGCATAAAACTGAAGGAGGCCGACGGTACCGAGTTCACCGGCAACACGTTCAAGGACGCAAAAACAATCCGCTTCGTCGATTGCGAGGACACTCTTATGTCGAGCAACACCGGCCTTAAAGGTGTCGAGCAGAAGGTCGAAGATGCTTGTTTCGATGGAAAGTCAGACTCGGATGACTCGACTGACTACGGGCCTACTTGCTGACCTACCGGTATCAATGAATTCAGGAACGGACATGTTTACCGTTTCTTGTCTTGAAGAACTTGTCTACTAGCACTAGAAGTGGAAACGTAGGGATTTATCGATGTTCTATCTTGATACCCCAAAGGTTCTTGTATGCTGTGTTGCCGTCCAAAATGAAGCCTCCCAGTGTTTGTAAAGGTGTCTCTTTACTATTGTTCTGATAAAATCGCTTGATAGCATGCCTTCTTGGCGAATGCTGTGCGTTGTGTACTTCAGAGATATGTGTGGTTTTCGCTGTGTTCTGTAGCAATATTAAAGCTTAGATAAGTAGTGATGGAGCTGGGCAATTATCCTGCCCCCGTACTCTTGTCGCAGGTGGACACGATCTGACAAAATTTCCTGCAACTCGGGTATATTTGCACGACGTGCGTCGCGGGGCCGCGTGTTGTTTGTGATCGTTATAGATATGTGGTGATCGGATTAATACCCTGAGCCGTATAACGTTTTGTCAAACATGCCCGTCTTGAACGTGAGATAGTGCGACATATGCGGTGTCGAGATTGTCACACAGCAACCTCCAGAACAAAGTGTGTATTTTCGTATATAGAGCAACCCGTCCGACGGTAGATTGATCACGGGTTCGAGCGTTGTTTCGGTTCTTATTGCTGTTGGGGTAAGATGACGTTTAGCCGGCAAATTTCCTTACTGTCAACAATCGTTCGCCATTGCGTTGGCACCCCGACAAATAAGTTGGTCGGTTAGATGCGCAGTTCGCATTTACATTTTGCTGCGTCAAAGCGGGAGTGTGGTTCGAGACTCGAAGTGTTAAATTTACTCTTGGAGTCACGTTCTCAATGTATATCGGCGGCTGTCGGAAGTTTGTTAGATATATCCCCTGATTGCTTGACTTGCGTTTGTGAGAGACTCGAATTCAGGTGTGTTGGGTTTGATTGACAAATGACAAGTGTGTGGATATTGATGTTTCTACGGCTCATCTTTTGAGCCTGCACCTGGGCAATCAGGCGTACTGCTTGGCAACACGCGTGCAGTGTACCCATTAGCCGGTGTATTGGTAGTTTGGAACATCCAAGTTGTATCGGAATGTTGCGCGGTGCTTCCTCTGGAAGACCCGGTGCGTCCTGGGACCCATCTGTTCCGCTTTATAGTGCCCTGTTGTTGGTGTTTTGAGTAAGATAATGGTGTGGCTATGATGGCGATACATGTTCGTTGCCACGGTGTTGTGTATTTACATCTCGACGAGGCTTGACCATACCGTGCCTCCTTGTTCTGCCGAAGGCCTGAATGTCGTTGGGTAATAAATTTTCCGTATGAAGACGTGTGCGTTTGTGGCTATTAATTGTGGTTTAAGATTGTGTGTGAATATTAATTGTGGTTTAAGTTTGGCCTCAAAAAATGAATGTGCGTGAACATCCCGTGCCTCTCCGCTCTTCACTGTGCCTGATTGTCCCTTGGTTTTATTTGTGGACATGTGTTATTCGTGTGCCCATGTTTTGATGCCGTAGTGCTGTGGTCTTGGGAACGTGGGGGACTCGTCACTCATTGCCTCGTTGCGCTGTCCCGAGCGTAGCGATCCGCTGGGTGTTGTGAAAAAACATGTTCTTGTCGTATATTGTTGCGATGGTTTTCGGTGTCTTACAGGATAGCATGGAATAAAAATACGGTGCCTCGTCGCCGTTTCCGGCGCTTAGAGGTCCCGTGGATCATGTTTGTGAACACGTACGTGTGTGGTAGTATACGGTTGGCATAGTGATGTAGCGGTGTGTTGTTGTGGTAGTGCTGATTGGTCATGCGATGCCTCTTAGTTGCGATGGCGGACGAAACGGACACCGCGGTTCCGCTGTAGGGGGGAAATACCGCCTAGTCGCTCACCACTTGGGTTGTTGCAAAATTGATGTGCTGTATTGTAGCGAATCACGCCTTGGGTGGGAGTCAGGTTGAGTTGATTGTAGTAACGACTTCTACTTTCGTGGTCCGGCAGTTGGGTGGTAATGTGAAAATGTGATGGATATATGTGCGCATGTACGAGTGGGAAGTTTTGGATGCAGGGCAGGCAGGCAATATCGTGGCAGCTTGGCGACCTATGCAACAAGAAGGCAGAAAACATAAGTCAAGAGCAAACACGTCGATCGTAGAGCTGAGTTGGGTCGGGCACCACTCGGGAACAGAACGAATAGGTATGTCCCGAACGATGGTTGCGGGCATTTACTCTGAGAAGTATATTCCACTGTTTTTTTTTCAAATTGAAACGTCAGCGTTCGATGCCAGCCTCCACGAATCTTATGGCGGCAACCTCGGTGTCATGGGGCTGCAAGTATATTCTCCGGCTAATACGCAGGAACGGAAAATCAGTGTAAGGATCCCGTTGAGCGCCCCTGAGGGTAAAGGTAGATGTGAGAGTCAAGGTATAGCCACATTGACTCTGCCTAGGCAAGAAAACGGCGTCAAGCACGATATTATTAAGCGCCTACCAAGATGGTGTAGGCTTTCGCGCATCGCCGTGTTGCGTGCGTATCGCACAGGTCCATGCTTTGTCGGCAGGATACACGCGAACACGTAACCCGTTAGCACGTGCTTCTTCTTGTGGCCGACGTTCATGCCGTTAGATGTTTTTGGTTCCCGTTCAGTGCGCCTCAGGAGGAAGGTAGTTGTGAGACTCCACTTGTAGGCTTGTCGACTATGTCTAGGCATGAAAAAGAAGTCAAGCACTATATTGGTAAGCGGTAACGGAGATGGTGCAGACTTGCGTGCATCGAAGTGCTGCGTGCGTGCCCTACAGGCCCATACTTCGTAGGCAAGATACACGCAAGCATAACCCGTTAGCACGTGCTGTTTCTTGTGGCCGACGTTTATGACGCCACATGATTTTGGTTTTGTTTTTCCCCTGTACACCCAAAATGCGTTTCTCATCCTACCAATTTTCGACCTCGGGCTCCTTTATAATAGTGTCGGCCGCTGTGCTTCCCAAACCATTTCAACCCAAACGCATATATGTCTTTATACTGGTTCCTTCCTGTTCAATTGAAGGAACGATGTGTACCGAGGCTCTAACTCTGTGAGAAGAGCTGCAGAAGTGGCACCCAAGTGTCTGTTAGGATCACTTGTGGCGAGGACAAGAGAAGATTGTTTGAAAGTGGCGCTTACGGGGCCAAATCATGGGAAGAAAAATGAGAAGACGCGAACCTGTAAAATGAGTAAGAATGAGAAGGAACGAGAACAAAGAATGAGTAATCGAAGTGGGGGATGCCTTCACCTGTTCAAGGCAATATGTCAAAGCTACGGGCAGATGTACTCTACGGCAGCCGGCCATGTTCCCTGCAACGGTCTATGTAACGCCCTTTCAAATTTGTAAGTAACGTTTTCTGCAACGTTTTCCGTATATTAAGGGTGATAAGCTGATTACCCTGTACTGCGGTCAACTTCCCGATACAGGTAGGCTGATTCTTATACAGTATGTCGGGTAGAAAGAACAAAGTCCCACGTATTTCGCTGCATGTGGTGTTTTTCCGCATCTAGATCTATGATGCGCGGCTTACTCACGATAGTGACTAAGAATCAAATAGATACTTTACGGAGTGCAGAGTCCATATTCTAGTACGCCCTGGATTGATGAGAAGTCAGTAGCGAGAGGAGCTTGATACTCCAGGTCAAAAAACACAAATGATGCACATTACTTGGACTCTGTGCATTAACATCGGTAGTATGGAATTTACCATGTCACTTAAGAGAATCAAAATTCGAATGGAACAGCAGTATTATATCAGATCTGTCGCATGAACAGCTGAAATATGGATGATATCCTGTCACAAGATACTACGCGTGCTGTAATTGCCAGCGACAAATGCCCTTGACAAGAGGCGCTCACCAGTATGCCGGGTGTTGCACGCCGCCTGAATTAATACCTAGATAGAGCTACAGCCAACCGAAGAAAATAGGAAAATGCGGATGCTGGTCCTGTACAAAGTGAAAAATGAGTTCTACTATTCAGTTCTATGTATGTACGTACGTCATAGAAAGAAAACTCTACGAACACAGATAGTACTTTACCCTTCTATGTGTGTAGTCGTATCACAAAAGCTATACTCGTGATACTGCGTTAATGATCGGCGAGTCGTACGACGAAAGCTATAGTCGTGATGCTGTTTTGAACGTATCATAAGAGTTATAAATACTCGAGCGATGCTGTCTGTACAATCAGAGAGATGTACCAAAGAAAGAGAACGAGGAAAAAATATTTGTTGCACGTTTACTGCGCCCCCTTTATTTTACGTAGAACAAATAAGAAGTCGAGAAAATATCGACATAAAACTGTGGGCCTGTATAAGTAGACCAGTGTTACACGTAAACTCGTACCCCGCGATCAGTTTGCGAGCCTGTTTGTATGATACACACTCGAAAAAAGCTATGCAACAGAGCCAAAATGCCACACAACCATAACATGGTACGTGGTAGACGTATGTCAATACATCAGTGATTGAGTAAGTACCGGGAAGTTTTATCAACATATATGATACGTGTACTCGTATGAACGGTATATATATTATATAAATTAAAATACACTCCAGCTGTGAGATCGAAGATTTCGTCGAAACTCATCTTTGCAAGCTGTGTGTGATACTCCGATCGCGCGCATTACGAGTTGTGTGTCCTCATTAAGGATATAGGTCGGCGACTCCCCTTACAACTACAGTATAGCTATCAGGGTCAACAGGATGATTTTAGTCAGTCTGTGCGCGAAAACTATAAAACCCGTTTCTGAGGGGGAGAAAATCTGACAGCTGTGAAGGGAAAGGGGGGCCTGGTTTTGATCAAAAGCGAGCGGGTTTGGAGGGGGGCGGGGGGGGGGGGGGGGGAAGGGGCAATTTGTGCATGTAAGCTATAAATCTTTTCGAGGGGATAAATCTGACGGTTTTGGCACCAGTATATTATTGGGGGCGGGGGGGGGGGGGGGGGGGGTTGGGGCGTCGGGGGGGGGGGGGGGGGGGACGGCTTTAGGTGAGGGGTTTGTTATACGTGTGGTGCTAGGTCTAGGCGAATGTGCGGGTGATGGGGAAGAAGGGGGCGTTCGAGGCGGGGCGGGGGGGGGAAACACAGCGGCATGGATGGCTCTCGAAAGATAATGAGGTGATATCCTATGCGTGAAGTGTTTATTAATGTGGCGGATTTCGATATTTGGTGGGGCGTTGGAGTAAGGGAGAGCAAGATGGGGGGGGGGGGGGGGGGGGAGGGGGGGGGGGGAATATAGCTGAACCAATGAAGAAACATAAAATGTAACAAACTCCTTCTCCCCCTCGACAAACTCGACTAAGAAAAATCTGCAAAAAACGATCTACTGGAACTGTAGCTGGTTGCTATGAATGTTCCCGTGTTCTTCCCTGGTGAGCGGAAAATAAACGATGATCTTCATGTCTTCTGCGATGTATATATTATCAAAATTAAAATACACTCCAGCTGTGAGATCGAATATTTTGTCGAAACTTATCTTTGCAAGCTGTGTGTGATACTCCGATCGCGCGTATTACGGGTTGCGTGTCCTCGTTAAGGATATAGGTCGGCGACTCCCCTTGCAACTACAGTGTAGCTATCAGGGTCAACAGGGTGATGTTAGGCAGTCTGTGCGCGGAAACTATAAAAGCCGTTTCTGAGGGGGACAAAATTTGACGGCTGTGGAAGGAAATGCGTCAGTTTATCAAGTGAATCATGTAAGTCAAACATCCGGTGAGGGGAGGGCGGAGTTTTTAAGGACGTGGGGGCCTGATTTTGATCGAAACAAGGGCGGGAGGGGGGGAGGGGTGGGAGGGGACGGGTGGGGCAGGTCTATTTGTGAGTGGAAACTATCAATATTTCTTGTGGGGGAGGGGGGGGAAATGTGGCGGGGGGGGGCGGTGGCGGGGGGGGGGGTGCTTAGGTCGCATAGATATAGGGGTTTGCTATACGCGTGGTGCTAGGTCTAGGCGATAGTGCGGGTGGTGGGTGAAGGAGGGGGCGTTGGGGACGGTAGTGGGTGGGAATTGCAGCAGCGGCATGGACGGCTCTGAAGCGATAACGAGGCGACATCCAGGTCGTGGAAATGTTTATTACTCTTGAAGATTTCGATAGTAGTGGGGCGTTTAAGCAAGAGGAAGCGAGGGAAAATATATATATATATATATATATTATAAAAAATGAAAATACACTCCAGCTGTGAGATCGAAGATTTCGTCGAAACTCATCTTTGCAAGCTGTGTGTGATACTCCGATCGCGCGCATTACGAGTTGTTTGTCCTCATTAAGGATATAGGTCGGCGACTTCCCTTACAACTACAGTGTAGCTATCAGGGTCAACGGGATGATTTTAGTCAGTCTGGGTGCGCGGAAACTATAAAACCCGTTTCTGAGGGGGACAAAATCTGACAGCTGTGAAGGGAAATGTATCCTTTTATCGAGTGAATCTTGTAAGTCGAAAAACCGGTGAGGGGGGTGGGGCGGAGTTTTGAAGGACGTGGGGGCCTGGTTTTGCTCAAAAGCGAGCGGGTTTGGAGGGGGGGGCTATTTGTGCATGTAAGCTATAAATCCTTTCGAGGGGATAAATCTGACGGTCTTGGCACCAGTATATTATTGGGGGCGGGGGGGGGGGGGGGGGGGCGGGGGGTGGGCAGCTCAATATGTGCCTGGAAATTTTACATTATTTTGAGGGGATAAATGTGACGGTTTTGGAAATAATACATCAGCTTATCATGTATATCCTGGGGTAAGTCGTACAATCAGTGAGTAAAGAGAGGGTGTATATATATGATGCACGACGTGCTCACAAATAGCGTATGCATGTGAAGTGATGCTGCTGCTGCTGATTATGATATATACAATTGATGATTATGGCGATCAGCGATGTAGACGTGAACGTGATGTTAATGACCGTGAAAGGGGCGTGCGGTGGCTCAGCTCGCGATGCTGTAGTTATTTAATGATGGCGGGATGGCCCAACAAGAAACCACATCGATTGCACCGCACCAAAAATGCGGCGCGTATACTCTAAAAACAAAAAATACACTTCACCTGTGAGATCGAAGATTTCGTCGAAACTCATATTTGGAAGCTATGTGTGGTACTCCGATCGCGCGTATTACTGTGTATGTGCCCTCATTAGGATATAGGTCGGAGACTCCTCCTTGGAACTACAGTGTTGCTTGTTCCAGGGTCATCACAGCGATGCATATCGGTCAGTGCGGGGAAACTATAAGACCCCTTTTTGAGGGGGACATAATCTGACAGCTAGATGTGGATGAAAATGCATCAGTCTATCAAGTGTACCTTGCAAGTCGTACAATCGGGTGCGGGGAGGGCAGATATTTTAAGGGAGTGGGGGATCGGGGTGGGGGGGGGAAGCGGGCAACAATCTGTGCGCGGAAATCCAACAAGGGGACATATTTGACGGTTGGTTGTGGAAGGAATGCATCAGTTTATCGTGTATATCCTGTGCAATACATATATATATATTCATCCCCATGAAATAATGCAACCTAAAACTGTAGAACATCACAATAATGACGCATTTTCCTAAGAGAGCCTCCTCCGATGAAACTGTTGGTTTGATTTCATGGCGACATCTCGCGGAGTACTTAGCTGGTCCATTATGTGGTTGGGATCTCGGTGGCTACGATATGTGCATGATGATGGCGTTGGTGCTAGTGTCACTGATCTGGCTGCTGATGAATGAGTAGATGACCAGATGCTCCGCGTTGATCTACTCGTGAATGCTATAGAGGACGAATTTTGCTATGAAATATGAACCTGCCTACAGGATAACTGAGAGGTGAGCCCGTGACGAGTGTGGCCGATATAATCTTGTGGTCGGTGGAGTGTTGGCCTGTGTTTTAGATGGCTTTTCTCATCCCGTGGCAAGTACTGCTGTTGTACGATGAGTCGGGGGCACTCTGGTTGCAGATGTGTTTGCTCAACGATCGTGTAGATGTAGACGTTGCAGATGCTGCTGTTGTTACCTTATGTCGATCACGAGGCAGATGCAGCTGGACGGTATGCACCAAAATATGTATGATGTTGACTTGTTGCCGATGTGGTGTAGGCCGTTTTGACCGCGTGGCGGAATTAACGGTTAATGCTGTGTGTTTCGTTCCCCGCAAAACGGTTAACGTGCATTTGCCGTGTTGGTATGTGATAGCAGTTGAATATACATTGACGTGTACAAACGTGAAAAATGTTTTGTTGATATACAGTGCTCCGTTTCTTCGAGTCTGACACGTACTAGTAGCCTGGACGCGTCATGCAGATGCTCACGAAATCTCTCCGAGTCGGACACATGCATTTTTAGCTCGTTCGCGTTAAGGAAGAAACTGGACATGATGTATGCTCCGTTTGGGCAGGAAGGGACACTCCGGTAGGCGGAGTAGCCGATTCGTCATCGACATGACCGCGTGTTTCAGGGCGTATGAATATAATCGTCGTAATAATTAAAATTGCACGAACACGAACATATTTTGCGGATTTTCCGCGTGGCAGCGGGAAAATGTTGTATTGATAATAACTTCGCGCATATCCGGCTAATAGCGTTAAACCGGACTGCTTGCCTGCTTCACGCGTGATAGCGTGACAGCAGTCTCCTCTCTCGAATATCCCGGACGATGTACTTGGCGTACTCGTAGATGCAATGTCTTGATGTTAAGGTTGATCTTGATTTTTGAAGAATATTTCTAAGCACTGCAGGAAGTGAAGACCGTTCTTCGAACATCTTGAAAAATCCTGACGAGCTCAGCGGGACGCCGTTGCATGGTGCCAGTCCATGGGTATCTCAAAGGAGACGAGGCTCATAACCTGAAACAATGATGTGTACCGAGTCTCTGATTCTGTGAGAAGAGCTGCGGAGGAGGCACCGAGCTATCTGGTAGGATAATTGGAGGTTGAGGAGAAATAAGAACCTAATTTGGAAAGTGACGCCTATGTGTCCAGAAGAAGGAAGAGAAGAAGAGTAACAGGAACAATGAGAAATAGAAGAAGGAGTAGAAAGGAGGAGGAAGATGGAATGATCGGAGTGGGGGATGCCTTCACCTTATAATAGAACCATTCCAAAGCCACGGACAGATGCACTCTACGGCAGCCCGTTTTGTTCCCTGCAACATTCTGGGTAACGTCCTCGCATTGTTATAAGCAACGCTCATCGTACCGTTATTCTGGTACTTACGGTGATAAGCTGATTACCCTGTCCATAATCAACCTCCCGGTGCAGGTGGGTTAATTTGATTCCAATATGCCGGCTAGAAAAGCAAACCCCTACGTACTTCGCCGCATGTTGTATGTACCGAATTTAAAACTATGAGGCTCAGATTTCTCAAGATTGTGACTTGTCATTGCATCAAAGGGGGGCGTATTGGGATATAGACTATGCAGCCCATTAGTATCGTTTTTGGTTGTTAGTCACTCTCTGGATTAAGCTGAGCATCATAGTGCTAGATGCGGATTAATATAACATGCGGCGAAATACATATGAGTTTCTTCATTCTAACCGGCATACCGTACAACAATTAACTCACCTGTATTGGAAAGTTCATCGTAGTAGAGGGCACCCAGCTCACCACCAGAAGTATCAGAAGAACTTTACAGAGAATATTACTAATAACATTGCAGGGACGTTACTTGGAATGTTCCAAGGAACATTTCGGGCTGCTGTAGAATATACCTGCCCGTGGTGCTGGCACAGTTCCTTGATCAGGTGAAGGCACCCCTCACCTCGGTCACTCCTTCTTCCTTTTCCATCCTACTCCTTATCCCTCTTTCAACTTCTCCTCTTACTTTTCTTCATTTTTGTTTGCCACGTAAACGCCATTTTCCAAACTATTTTATATTTTTTCTACACCACGAATGATCTTAACAGACACTTCGATGCCACCTCTGCAGCTCTTCTCACAGAGTCAGAGCCTCTGTAAAGCTCATATTTATCTTTTTCCCTGCCTGGCTGATACTCGAATCCAGGGTCGAAAACTGTGGCCATTCTTCACCCCGAGTCGCATTAAATGCCATAATGGTTTTCGCGAGAAGAGTACAGCATATTATTCTATCATTGACGTGCGTTAATACTGACACACACGCCAGGGGCTATCTGCACCGACTTGAAACCAATCAGCGTAGCCTGTGGAAAGTCTCTAAACAGTGACCTCGACAGCAATACGTAGCTTTGGAGATAACGTACTAGACCCCGAGTCGACCGGCTCTCTGCATGATCACAAATTTGTACAAGCGATAGATGAGAAGGACATGGCGAGACCCAATGACAGCGACACAGACAGTGGTGTCAACAAGAAAGAGTTGAGGCTTGTGCCGATGGCCATTAAAAGGGTTATTGGTCTCGACGAAGACGAGAGCTATCGCAAAAACAAATGCAGGTGGAGACGCGTGCTACGGCATTGGTTACGAACTCGAACCCCAAATAAATGTGTTTCATTGGCGGGAGGTTTGAACCTGGAGAGGAGCTACACAACGGCTTTGGATCTGTGGTGTACTCGCCAATCACGTTTTTTTGGACTGATAAAAAATGAGTTTGTAACTAGGAGATTCCTGGCATTGAGGTGTCAACGTCGGTTGTTGGGCGAGGTATAGCGTTCCTAATGTGAGAAACCTGGGGAGATTAACGTGACATCCCTATAGGGGCATGCAGTTGAATTTATATATATTGATCTCCAATTGCGTACTGAAAGGTTCCAAATCGAATATTCCATATATTTGTCGAAGCTCAAGGACGCTGGCGATTCATTTCCACAACAGTACCCTTTTATGTTCAAACCTGCATCGAGACGGCAGGCTAGAAATTGCAGTATGATCGGCTTCCGACATTCATCATACACTGCATCGGTCAATGCTGAAGTGGCTATTTCCTGCAATTCCTTAGGCAACAGCAAGGTGGGAGAGAAGAGGTGGGTCAGGCCTGGGATAGCAGCAGGGGCACGACAGAGACGCCGGGGAGACGCAGAAGCGACTTGACAAGTGTTGCATACGGCAGTAGCAGCAGCAGAAACATCGAGCCAACGGACGGTAGCAGCGCAAGTGGTAAACGTGTGCCAGAGAGCAGCAGAAGCGGCGACGTCGAGTTGGTGAACAATTAGATCAGCGAATACCAAACCTCCTAGCAAACATAATGATGTCAAACGCAGCGATAGCAGAATAAATAGCAGCAGCAGTACCAGCACCTGCAGCAGTGGCAGCAACAGTAGCAGTTGTAGAAATAGCAGCACCAGCAGTAGTAGGTATATCAGCAACAGTAACGGAATCAACAACAAACCAGCAACAGCAGCGATAACGACAACCGGCACCGCAACAGCAACATCAACAGCATCAGCAAGAAGAACAGCGACAGCGACAGTGACGACAACGAAACCGGCAACATGTCGCGTGTATGGGGGGTGGTTAGTCTACGGAGGTAAGTGTTTTGAGTGGGGGACCCCTCCATTTCTAGAATCGTCGATGGGAGGAGTAAATACGTGGGAGATGGTTAATAATCTCGGGCATCAGGACGAAGTCTTGATAGCGCCGAGCATATCAGGCGGGACATACTGTCTCTACTGTAACATGGCCCGGCAGTGCCACATGGCCCAGCCAATCGGTACGAACGCAACCGTCACCAGCATTACGTAACTCCTTTTAAATGGCCTTCCTTTAGCTTTTTGGGAAGCTGCGCCTATCGCCTACACGCCGATACACACTAAGCACCACTACAATGGTGCGAAGCAGGTGGTATATCCACGGAGTTGGGGGGCCCCGTTCGCGTTCCAAAACCGTGCGTTTGGCTGCAGCAAAACTGTCACCTCGTTATGCATGCCGGCGGCGATCGATGTCAGCGGGCCGCCGTGTAGGAGAGGGGTGTTGAGTAGAACAAAGAAGGTTAGGCACAGCGGGAAGGTCAACCGCACATCGGTGGAATACCGGCAGGTAGTGAAAGCCACGAGGGTGGTGGAAGATGATGGGTTGGTGAATGAAAATAGGAGGGTGGAGAATAGTGGGGAAGTGAATGGCACGACGGTGAGGTCCCATTCGGAGGTGAACAGTACCAGGGTGACGGAATGCAGTGGAATTGGCCACAGTATAGGGGCGGTGATCTTCAGCGGGGACTCAAAGCTCACTATAGTGCAGACAGAGAAGGAGTAGCTGCACGGCCAGGACTGCTTCCTAGGCGGTTAAGAGTTAAATGCTTTAAATAGAGGCAATCACTCAATCAAGGAACCGAGTCTCTTTGTGGCACATCTCGCCCTTTAGGGGGGTGTTATGCTCTTTCGGTTAAAGGCGGTTTAAGTATTCATCAAAAGAGACGTTAACGTTCGACTTGATGAACTACTGCCGCGATGCACTGCTCGGGTGGTTCTTTATAATTTATCACGAGCTATTCCCTGGGTCCGGTGATAAATATTTTGGTAAATCGATTATATGGTAGGAAGAGAAAGTGATCGTGGTTTTCGTACACATTGATATCATCATGAACTGTTACGAGGATGTAGAAGTGACTCTCAGCAGGGTGGACATGGTGCCTGACATATAGTTTTAACTGAGCTTATCGTTTTCGCAAATGAGGGGTACATCACACAGTTGATCACACAGAGGAACAAATGCTCGATGGACGTGCGCGTCTCTGTGACGACGGGTTTTCTCGCTATGTCGAGGCTATCAGTTGAGAAAGGAATGAAGAAGAAAATATTCGCATTTTTTGCTGCAGAGGCAATATAGCCATACAGAAAGGTTGTGGATGGGTGCTAATCACTTGTACAGTTCGCTTCCCTGTGCCTGTTCTGTTATTCGCCATGGGCTTTCTTGTAAAGTGGGAATCAAGTTGGCGGAATATTTGGGGCACTGTGAATTGTGTGCGAGAGCGAAGAAGGTCTGCAAGGCAATCGCCAGGAACATGTCGTACCATACAGAGGGACTGATTTAGCGCCAAATCGCTGACCTCCGGAGACCACTGCCGAAGTTAACCTGTGACGGCGAGCACGGTTGGGCAATTGCCAACGACGCTACAGTCGTTGTCTTCCTGGTATTCCTACTGAACACCGCAGTTTTGGTTCCACATGGGTGCCTTGTTCTCGTGGCCGCCGTCACTGCATGGTAAAAACCGGCATTAGCAATTGCACGAACAACGTCAACGAGTTCACGAACAAGGAAGTCCAAACCAAGTCGACCATACCAGCCTCCGCGACGCCACATCCGTCAACCGTCAGAAGCACAACCGGCCGTCGCAGCTGAAACTGGCTCTTTCTGAGGGGTCATGACAACGGTTTTCTTAGCCGGCCAAGGCGACCGTCTATGGATGCACGTGACCAACAGCGGTAGCGTGGATGTGAAACGGCCTCCACGTCATGCTGAACGGGATGGGAAGCCAAGGACGATGCGCTCGTCCAGACAGTTGCATCAATTTTTTATGTACAAACGGGGACTGCTGTACCTTGTACCGGAACGCCGCGATGCCCATTGTGTGGTCGTATCCGAGAAGAAGGGCCAGCCCTGGATCGACCTGAACACCGGCGAAGCCAACGGCCCCGGACTACTGTGAGTTATGTGGCGTCTGGGGCCGGACGCGCGTTGCATATGCACGCATGGATTTGCTATGACATGGATCTAGGCATTGAGGATTTAACGAACGGTAGACTAGACTATACATGCAACCACCTTATGGGAGCTGCACCGACTACCCTGTGCAGGCACAACATATTTTACTCTGTTTTCTCCGTTCTTCGGACGATGATCTGAAATAGTCGGGTCCTCGTGCCCAATCGAGCAATAGGGCGACGGTGGTCTAGGACTCCTCCTAAGTTCAAAAGTTGAGAGTTCAGGAGGGTAGATGTATTGCTGTCGGTGACAAGCTTCCTCGCGATGATACCATAATTCGAAAAACGGGCGGCTTTTTACTTTTCGTCGAACGCCCTGACATAGGTTTTCTCCCACGTTAGACTAGACTATATCCCGTCCCGACTGCATTCGCACGAACAGCACAGATGAATCGTGCAGGCTGTCATCTGCCTCTGCCGAACCCGCACAACGTTGTGCACATGTGACCCAGCCCACGTGGAAGACATTGTTTGTCGCCTGACGATCCAGCTAGAATACTTTGTCGTCTAAGGCAGGCACCAGACTGTGAAGTGTGTGGTTGGAGGTACGTGCTCAACATCTTTTTTAGCTGATTTCCGCCGTTTTTTTGTGCGTGAGTATCGGAGACTCACTCCGCACTCCGTCGTAGGATGCAGTGGTTTTCACCCTAACATGGCGTCATAAACGCAGAAATGACGTCTGTCTTTTTCTGGGGGCAATGAAATTAGCATGTACCAGGTATATTCGTTTTCAGGGCATCGAGGTTTTTGGTACAGGCGTTGTAATGCAATACATAACCTTACAGCGACATTGGGGTATATCACAAGTGTGCGAAATTCGTACTGGCAATACATGCAAATCTTTGATCGTATATATCCCAATGGAATAATAGTATCGTCGTATGTTTCACTGCTAGTAGCAGGTTGTACGTGCCACTTGATGTCAGCCCAAGAAAAGATAAGGCCGAACAAACGAGCGGGTAAACATTCGTCACCGTCACCATTGCACTAGTTCCCCTACCTATTCAAATTGCAAGGTATCACAAAAAGTAACAACTGCGAGCTGGGCAGAGAGCCTCTTAGCCTAACACTTCATAATAGGGTGAGTACATACTTGCTGATGTGATAATCTGCGTGAGGCGGCTGCGACGGAAAAAGCGCCCTTAACGCCGGGTTTGGAAGTCTGATTAAAAATTAAAGGTGTACAGTTAGTTCAACTGTTTCGATAAATAAACGTCGAAGCTACCATTAACATTTTTGCGGCGTTCAGTGGCATGCAGTGTATCTGATGCCGACTTATCCAGCACGAGCCAGTTGTCCAATCAACGTTCATTTTGGTGAAAAACGTATCACATCACTCCACCAGCTAAGTATAGACCCTATACCAGGTACACATTTTTCTGCGTCGCCGTCAAGTAGCTCCTGCGTGATTATATACCGGTTGCCCCGGTGGCGCATCAGGTTATCCCCGAGCCTGGTATAGGTCAGTTTTGTGAGTTCGAGCCCCGCCGAGTGCATACCCGTATAGATACGTTGGGATTTTCCCATGTGGACAAATTGACTTGCGGAAAGCGCGAGAGCGTGAGTTTGCACCACTCGATGAACAATCGACGAGCAGTGGGATTGCTGAACCCTATGCGCGATAAAAATTGAACGCAAGAACCGGGGAGGAGAATGGATGACACCTGTGACCACGGCTTGTCCAGAAGCTGGAAAGTGAAAGAAGTGTGCGAAAAAACAAAAACAAAAACAAAAGGTCCGGCGTGATATATACCTGGTATACATGCATGTATGTGATGTAGTCCAACTAAGTGGGTTTATCAGCGGTAATTCATCGATCGGTGAGCATTTCAATAGCGCTCAACTCGACGTGTTACTGTGAATACTTTTGAATAAACACTACTGCACAAATCGAGTGAGGGTGGGTGAGCCGCACTCAATCTTATATCCGCCGAACAGGCACGTTTCTATAACGGATGTTGAAGTGTTGCATTAAGTGGCGTGTTGTCATTCCGCATAGTTTTCCGGTATCTTGGGCAGTCAATGACATTGCAGAATATTGGAACATGATGCCTTTAAAGGAAGTAACAGTTTCCTGTTAGCGAATGACCCAGCGGGTTAAACCACACACGCTCTATCTGTGCTTTTGCGGGCGATTATCGACGACGAACAATCCGTATCATATACACTCTCCCCCGCACTCACTTTCGCGTGTACTTCCCACTCCGCTTCTTCTGACGAGGCAACGCCATCTCGTCAGACTCGTCACAAGGTTCCCTCGGTTGCCGTCTCTGGACCTGTTTCTCCATGGTGTTTCAGTGATACAGGTCTGATCCCAACTGGGTGCAGACGAAAAATATTACTCACATCTGACAGGTCCAATCCCTATTGATTATCAGGTATCTACCAGATATATATGTAATTAAGGGCGGACAGACACCTGGTTTACATAATCTGTATGCCGGATAGATCGTGAAGTCTGGCAAGATCCAGATGATGATGTGGATTATCTTTAGCACAAATTTGTTGGGTTGCCTCTTCTTCACCACTACCTAGGGGAGGTCCTGCAAAACATACAATAGCGTCATGCATAAAATGTATATTCTATTAGGTAAAATGTCCCTCAACAGATCGTGATATGTCCGATGTGTGAAACAATCTCAACAATATACAATATAAGCGATGTCAATCGTCCTGGACGAGTGCGGGTGACCTGTCTCACATCTTTCTCGCCTTGCGGCCGGGCGCTCAGCTTGCGTGAACCATTCCCTTGACGAAACAGGACACACGATTCCCGCGTCTCAAGGGTACAAGGTCAAGAGTTTAACGGTTAAAGGATCCACGGCATTCACACCATGCGGACGAGACCCAAGCGCCCGGCATCGAAGCCCCCCAGGAGCTCACAAGTCCTTCTGGATGACAGGAAGAGGAGGTCTTCCTGCCGGACATCACAAGTTAATTATGCTGTGACGCTCGTCATCTGTGCATCAATATTATTCCGTGTTAGGTTTGGCCCCACTTGAGCGGTTGCTCCATTCCCGTAGAGGGAAGAGAATGTCATCAGACACGACTTCACTTTCACGCTCGCCATGTATATATATGCGTCAGAGCTACCTCTGAAATGCATATTTAGTGTGTTGGTTGACCGATAGATGACCTTTATAGTCGCTTGGAACAGAGGTGGTGAACAAGCAGTAGCAGTGTGCAAAGTAGTGCCGGTTGCCTCTATAGCGCCGGAAGTTCCGCCTAGCGCATGCATGCACCAAGGGGGGCGGGCATTAATGTACATGCCCCACCTCGAGGGGTGGTCTATCTTTTTTGAGCGGATGCGGTCAGCGCAGGGTGAAGCAACGGTGCCAACAGTGAAGGATGTTGACGATGGGTTACGATTTTGAACACATGCAGCCCGCGAACGTGCAGAAAAAATGTGGCTGCCAGGTGCGGGGGCTGGTTGCTCGCCGTGGTTGCAAAATCATGGTTGGCCTCTAAACTATTTCGGCACCGGTAAAGGTAATGCCGTGCGTTTTTTCGTTTTAAAATTCTATGCCAACTTCTGAGCGTCGTCCTATTGATCGTGGTTTTCCGCTTTAGAATCGGAAATACATAATAGCTTAAATGCAAGTTCTTTGTAGCCGAAGGGTAACGGGAAACTATATTCTCGTGGGTTGGCCAATCGAATCGTATCATGTACTACCACCGCGAGCTCGCACCCAATGTTATATCTTAATGACAGCAACGACGTTGCTATTGATAGTGTGACCTTCAAGTGCGGCTTCTCTGGGGTGGTTATTGATACGATAACCCTTTGCCAACACCAGAACACGCCAAGAGGCCGTCGAGTCTCACCGTGGTTGAGCTATCGTGGTTCGCATTAAGAACCAACTAGTGGTACTGTATACATACTGCGAAATATATTTCGGGAACTTGATAACAATTTTCCATCTGTAAAAAAGAAAAATTCGATCAATCGTGCGTTTCCGAGCCTTTATGGCGGAAAAAAAAAGCAAAACAATACCTGGTACTCTACAGGTTGTTTGTTACCCAAACGGGACGGAACAGTGCGGACAGCTTTTTTAGGGTTGCCCAACCGAATTCGTCTACAGCATATTGACAGCCTTGAACAACCTACATCTGATCGCGGCAGATATATTTTTGTTATCACGGTCAAGTTAGGCTGCTCAGGGGTTATGGCGAAAACGTTAATCATCACCGATTCTAAAACGTACCCGAAGGCGGGCCCAGCCAGCGTGGTTGAATAATCGATCGAGATTGGCGTTAAAAGGCTACCATACCGTACTGCATGTGAGTAATGCTTGACTACTTTTTTACCAGTTCAAAAAGAACCCCCTGCTAATCGTGCGGTTGCATGTTTTGTTTTAGCGGAAAGAGCTGTGCACCAGCTGCAACGTAATCATTACCATGCGTTTTTCGCAAACTCAACGGGACGATAAGGACAAATTTGTTTTGATAGGTTGGCCAGCCGGATCTCTAGCCCGCGCGCACCCCCCAGGTTGAATCCTAACGTAGGAGTCAACCGTGTTTTTGGCGCGCCCTTAAGATGCGGTTGGCCTGGTTTGGTCATTCTACGACACAACTCTTTGCGAACTAACCCATACACTCTCTAAAGGGGGCACCATATTGTTCGAAACGCAACATGGGATCCTAAAGCCATGTATGTATCGTTCGACTAGTAGTGCGTTCAAACAATTCGTTAATTAACATCATCAAGTCATGTTGCTGTGAACATTTCCCCCGGGATAGTATGACCAGGGTACCAACTGTAGCCATTGTTTGGGGACGAAAAACTCGGGATTGGTTTTGGGGGGAGGTTTACAGCGTCGGATCGTTGTTAACAGATTCAGGCGTTTGCCCCCCATGTCCGAAAAGTCGATGGTAACGAATTATGCCCTTGTTCCTCCACTTTCTCGCAGGCGGGGCTGTCGGCTTGGAAATTCTCACGAATCAATGTAAAGGGGTATGTGTGGCATTCACATTCAAACTGTTGCTTCCACCCATCTACACCCAGCACAACCAGTTTCCAGGCTGGTGCTATATTGAGGGAAGAGTTCTGGGCTCAGTAATAACGAGACAGATATATGCATTGCAAGTGCAGCCAGGAGTGTTTTTTACCATGCCTGTCGACCTCGCTGAGCGCCCAAAATGGCTTCCGAAAGCAACTGCTGGAGGGTTAGGAACATTGCTGCCTAATCTGTCCTCTGTTTTTGCTTCTTCGACGGCGGTCTCCATACGGAGATCATCGCCTCGACAGTACTCAACAAGAAAAAAGAAAAGGGGCAAAGAAAGATGGAAAAAAGTAAATTAAAAAAGGACGAAGAAACGGGGGAAAAAAATGATTAAATAAAGGAGAAAGGGGAGACGGGAAAGCCGGTCGAGCGAAAACGCGCATACCGGCTGTTGTTGTACAACGGCAGTGTCGGGGGGTACAGAGAAGAAGGGGATCGCAGTAGCTTGAGGTTACATGAACAGATTATATCTACTATAAATAGTCGGCTCGTGGTGCTTTGTGTTCCCTGTCTGCGGCAACCCTCTTGCGTTCTTCAGTCGCGGTTTCCCTAGTCCCTACGACTTTGTGAGTCACGCGTCCGGGCCGCGTGGGGAGCAAGGCCACGGTAAGGCCGTTCACGTTTGTTTGTGAGCTTTTTTTTTCAAGTGGCTGGGGGTCGCTCGCGCGCTAGTGACCCCACTCCTCCTCTGTGTTTCTGTGGTCATGAGTTCTCGTTCTGTTGAATTTTGATATGTATGTGAATGAAGGCGCTGTAGGTGGAACATGGTATACTACGCTTGTGCGCGAACAGCAATTGCCTAAATAATTTATGTTCGTGATGTGCACAGAGTTACTGACGGGAGTGGTGCAAACCCCACTGTAAAAAAAGGCGTACCACGTTGCTGTTTCGACGTGTGCTACGATAAAGATAGTGCTTTTCGATGAAAAAAACTGGTTCTGAATGACCAGGCTCCTTAACTCGAAACCGTCAGGGAAAAAAACGACGTTTGTTTATTCTTCAACATTCTCGTTGTATAGACAGACTACTTAGGCCATGAGATGTTTGACCCGGTAGCCGTTTCAATTTTCTCCAAATTTGTTTTCGGGGAAGAGGTCTTAGCTCTCAAGTCGAGGAACCTCAGAAAAAATCGGGTGCACCTCTATCGTAGCACGCACGCGTGTTTCTTCTTCCTTTCTTCTTCCGTCGACAGTTTCAGCTCTTATTCTATTCTCTTCTGCGTATCACATGGCCATGCACCCCTTGCCTGCTTCAAGGATCTCCTGCACTGGTTACCTGCCTTGTTTTCTGCGTGGACCCACTGTGCGTTGTCAACTCCAAGCTTCCGTCCGAATTCCTCGGTGGAGTCTTCGGCGGATCGACAAACGGTGAGGCCATCTCGCAGGGTTCTCAGCCTGTTGTTCGGTCACCCATACTGGTCACGGGTTTAATCTGCCGGCTACCAACGCAAATACCATCCGAATGCGTAATCAATCACCCGTTGTTCTGCCGCCCCTAGCCCCAGCGAAGGAGAGCCGCCGCTTCCGGATGGTCGTTTCGATGCGTTCGCATTTCGCCTTGTTGAGGGCCTTGGTGTACGAGCGGTTGGTGGTGTGGTCCGAACGATGTTGTTGTTGCTCTGAAAAATCAACTCGAGTGCAATCAAGTCCGTGGTCGCAGCAATGGTTGCAGTCACTCTGGATCGGCACAGCACCCAAGGAAAAAAATAAGGTGCATGCGGTCGTCCAGCCTGTGGAAAATGTCGACCATTGTAACTGCTTTGCATCTGGTACCACATGATGCGGCATGTACATATAGCAGGTAGGAAAGCATGCAACCGCGTGATTGTCACAAATGCTATATAGAGTATCTATGCGTGGCTAGAGTATGCACTACTGTACATCTAACCCTGCTGTATCGTACGCAACTGGTAGAATGTGTCGACATATATATGACACATACACTTTTAGTATGTTGCACACAGAACAACCTGCTCGAAAGGCTTTCTGATAGTAACAGGCAGCGGAATTGCACACGGTCTTTCGATCAGGTGGCGCCACACGGCTGTACGAAGTCGGGGTCGGCAGGCGCGCGTGTTACTAGACGCGAAGGTTAGAAGAGGTGGTGATGTGTACGTACTAAAGGTTTGAGGGTGGTGGATGCTAAATTGCTCGGGGCGCGTGGTCCACGCCCCCGCACGCGCGTCCTCTCCATCTCCAAACGGACAACAGCCCAGCAGAAGATTCTGTATTGCCATCTTCTTTCATTGCCCTCGAGAGCTCTTCTTGTTCTAAGACGACACGCTTTCTCTCTCCGACGCATTGTGGCGTTAGTTGATGATAGTATAATAAATTCCTCAGTGTACAGGGTGAGTCGACCTACAAGACGTACAGAGTAGTACAGCAGTACGTGACACCGAAAAAGAAACAAGGCAAGATTAGAAACAACGCTAAGAAAAAAAATTCCCAAACGAAACAGGGTAGTCTACAATGATGAAAACAGAGCGATAGACTAGACTAAACTAACAGGAAAAGGCGCGGGCAGAGTTTCAGAAGGACATGAAACACAGGACGCCGAGGAGCCGACATACCGCCGTAGAGAGAGAGCGCACCTTCTCGTCTTGTCGGTATATCTGGACATGTGATAGGCGTCGTCCTGATTTTCGCCCCCTTACGTACAGCAGCAGTGATTACCACAGTTGACTATATCTCTATCCTGGGGCGTCAGGGTTCACGTGCAAGGTCAACGACTTCCATTGAAACCAGCGCAATACCCATATTACCCGCGACGATTCACGCTATGTATGTATCGAGCACTGCTGTGTCAATGTGACATGTTGATTGACAGCGGCTAAAGTCACACTCGTTGTCTGTACATGGGCGAATGTCTGTGTTTAGGAACAGAGGAACCAAACACCGTATCGCCGTCGTTCAAACCTGAGACACAACCGATAGTACACAGGGCACCCACGGAGAAAGCGCTTCAATAATTTCCCTCGGTACGGTATTCCTCGCGCGCTCGCCTGGTGTGCTGGCGTGCTTGTGTTCCGTTACCGTATTCGTTGCGCTTGGCATTTCCTGACTTAACATCCTCACTTACTGTATTTTTGCGACGCGTACCACATGTAATTATATTTTGTCGATTTTGACCACAGAGCTTTTGTACATCTCTTCTCGTGTTAAGAGTAGTGCCTAGCATCGGCACGGACGCTGATTGTCTTGTGTCGGATTTATGTGTGTGGAAAAAACAGTTTAGTGTGAATATACACACACCTTTCTTAGGCATTGAAAAATAATGCAGGCTTCACATTTTCAAAAGAACGGCTTGAATTCAGGAGTCGTTTTTTTTCAGTTTTTCTTTTTCGTATGGTTTGACGTTGTATTTTACCTTAGAAACCAATACCGATCGCTTTTTCGCTTCGTACTGTACAACAGTATTTATTTCGATCATTTTTTTCGCAGTTATCCGGTGCTTGACTGTACACAGTGCAACCAACACAGAATCAAACGATAAGCTACAACATATTATGTTTGCCAAGCAATATGTCAGGCATGATACACCACAAGACACCTGATAGCTATTATTCCGATACCTATTCCCATGTACAACCGGTCACCAACAAAATCACGCTGAAGTTGGCAGGAAAACATTAAATCCGGGAGGCGCTGTGTGCCATGAAACCCAAGAAGAGCACTGTCCTGATGTTTGAGTTGAGCGCAATGTTTGACAATCATTGCAGCCTGCGTGAGGACTAAGACTAGCTCTTTGTCAACGTTTGTGGTTCTTGCCCTTAGCATCATAGGGGTCTTCGTGCGGACTACATGTGCATGTTGTACAATCTTGTTTTCGCCCGATCCCTCTATCATCTTCACCATCTCTGCTGCTCCTTTCGCCTCCCTACATCCGCAACTCCGACCTGTGAGGCCACCACGCTGGCGCTCGTCTACCCCTCCCCACGACACGCGCCGTCAATTGTATCGTGAGAAGACGTAAGCCAATTTCTGCTATCGTCGACTCGCATTGAATTGTCCCTACCCACGTCATTAAACACTCTCGACATTTGGTGTCCAAAGAAAAGAAAAAAAAACACCTCCATCCCGAGATTGGAACCCCTCACTCAAATGTTAATGGTGCTCGAGATCAATCAAATCCACGCCACCGGGCGATCGACCCTTAAATTTTGTTTGTTGCCGAGACGTTCCAATCTAAACACACCCTTTGCGGCAGCGTCAACCAACATTGAACCGAACTCTGCGAAAAAATATATGATGGGCTGGCGACCCTTGCCTGTGGAAGTATGATACTTGGAGACAACTCCCCCACAAGTTGCCTTAAGACCAAAAACCAATATCTTGCTGCTCGAGCGCTTGCTTCTTGCTTGCTTGTCACTGCCTCTGCGACATGTCTACGACAACCTCGGGCACTCAGTTGAATGTGACTCGTCTGAAAGTTACTCGTGTGACTCATCTGACCCCCCCTTCTTCCGCTGTGTGTGAGGCCTTACTACACGGCGTGCCACGGGGGCTCTGACAGCCTTGCCCTTGCCCTTTCGCTGCTTATTCGCCACCGCCGCCTTTCGTTTCTGCCTTGCTTTCGCCAAAGCTGTCTTCGAATCTCACATTCGTGGCGGTTTTTTTCTTCTCGGAGCGAACGAGGTGGCATGCCCCCATTCTACGTCGTGGGACATGAAGTACTTCAACACCCACTGTACAGGGTCGCAAAATAAGCACTTCAGGTTTAGACTATGTTGGTGCAGCATGGTGTATGTAGATGACGTGCATTTTCGGCGCCGCTTTCAGGCCTAGAGCAAAGGCACTTTTTTGAGAGTCCCGATTAGGCACGAAAGGACAGGTGGAATGTTTCTATAGTGCAGTTTTCACGGTATCGGGATTCTCCAACCCACGTCTTGGTCTTGCCCCCGTCCCTTCCCGAACAGCCACCCAAGTTGTGCCCTAAGCAGCAAATAAACTCCGAGCCATCCGCTCGCTTTCCCCAGGCGCGTTCTAGCGAAGCCGTGTTATCGAAGGGGGTCGGTAAGAAGACTGCTTGTCGTGACCACTCTCACTCTCTGCCCCTTCTGCGGGACGCAGGGCGTCGCATTCCGTGATCACATTGACCTTCGGGGCTACGTGGATTGTAGCAACCCCCCCTGAACTGTGCCCCCTTAGACTAATTGTATACGAAGGTTGTTTGATATGGAAAACTGAATGAAAGGGTTGTTTTTTAATGCGTTTTTTGCGGGGGACGGGGGTCTCATACCCCCTCCCCCCTAAGAGATCCAAAATATACTTTTGGGGGGTGGAGTATGGTTGTTTCTTTTCGCGCGCCCTTGTGAGTGTGTCACCGTATTTCATTAGAAAAAATAAAAATACACTCCAGCTGTGAGATCGAAGATTTCGTCGAAACTCATCTCTGCAAGCTGTGTGTGGTACTCCGATCGCGCGCATTACGAGTTGTGTGTCCTCATTAAGGATATAGGTCGGCGACTCCCCTTACAACTACAGTTTAGCTATCAGGGTCAACAGGATGATTTTAGTCAGTCTGGGCGCGGAAACTATAAAAGCCGTTTCTGAGGGGGACAAAATCTGACAGCTGTGAAGGGAAATGTATCCTTTTATCAAGTGAATCTTGTGAGTCGAATAACCGGTGAGGGGGGTGGGGCGGAGTTATGAAGGACGTGGGGGCCTGGTTTTGATCAAAAGCGAGCGGGTTTGGAGGGGGGGGGGGGGGGGGGAAGGGGGCACTTTGTGCATGTAAGCTATAAATCCTTTCGAGGGGATAAATCTGACGGTTTTGGCACCAGTATATTATTGGGGGCGGGGGGGGGGGGTTGGGGCGGGGGGGGGGGGGGGAGGGGCGGGGGGGGCAGCTCAATATGTGTGCCTGGAAATTATACATTATTTTGAGGGGATAAATGTGACGGTTTTGGAAATAATACATCAGTTTATCATGTATATCCTGGGGTGAGTCGTACAATCAGTGAGTAAAGAGAGGGTGGAGTGTTCGAGGGGGTTGGGTTGGGATGGGTTGGGGGGGAGGTGGGGGGTGTGGGGGCGGGGGGGGGGGGCGGGGGGGAGGAAGGGCTTTAGGTGAGGGGTTTGTTATACGTGTGGTGCTAGGTCTAGGCGATGGTGCGGGTGATGGGGAAGAAGGGGGCGTTCGAGGCGGGGGGGGGGGGGGGAACACAGCGGCATGGATGGCTCTCGAAAGATAATGAGGTGATATCCTGTGCGTGAAGTGTTTATTTATGTGGCGGATTTCGATATTTGGTGGGGCGTTTGAGAAAGGGAAAGCAAGAGGGGGGGGGGGGGGGGGGGGAGATTTTTTTGGAGGTTCAGGTCACAAATAATATTCAAATACACTTCGGCTGTGAGATCAAAGATATGAAGCAGCTTGTTATACGCGTGGTGCTAGGTCTAGGCGATCGTGCAGGTGGTCGGAAAAGAGGGGGCGTTGGAGGGGGGGGGGAGGGGGGGGTTGGGGGGAAAATAATTGAAAACTACGTCATGGATGGTGAGAAAGATAATGACGTGATATCAACTGCGTATGGATGTTTATTACTCAGGCCGATTTTGATTGTGAGTGGGGCGTTTGGACAAACTAGGCGGAAGGGGGGGGGAATCGGGGGACGGAGGGGCGGGGGGGGAGGGTTGGGTTTTTTTTATGAACAAGAGGGGTCAGTGGAGGGGGAGGGGAGGGGGGGGGGCGGGGGGGGGCGGGACATATCAATATGTGCGCGGAAACTATAAATCCTCAAAGGGGACAAACCTGACGATTGAAGCAATAAGACATCCCTTTAAATCATCTGGCTTGTAATGTTTACTATTCTACAAGGTTTGATGTTAGATGCAGCATGCAACCCAGTGTTTAAGTGTAGTAAATAACGTGTTAAATCTTCAAAATTTGTTGTTGTATGATACATCGATCGAAAGCTAGAATATTTTATAGAATATTTGTAGGTACCATTATTGTCTGACATCGCTAATTATAAGAAAGAGATACGTATTGTCATATACAACAGGCGAGGTGATGTGGTCATGCACTGTTTGTCACCATCATCATACAGTTACCATTTTTTTCTGACATCGCTAATTATACGAAAGAAATACGTATTGCCAAATACAGCATGCGAGGTGATGTATGTGGCCATGTACTGTCTCCGCCATTGAGCATTAGAGGGAGGGATGCGAATCGTCAGTTTTAAAGGAACGTTTGGTATACATGTGCTCAATTACGTTACCTCGTTAGTCATACTTGGTATACACGCGCTCAATTACGTTACCTCGTTAGTAATACTTCGCTTGGCATAGGTTGGGAGGCGATCATGCAGACGGTATGTACGAAATACCCTACGTAATGGGTTGGTAAGGTTGTTTACCGCAATTTTAACACATCTGCCTGTGCTTCCTTTTCCAATTTTTTTTTGTCTCAAATAAATGTACGATTTCACGCCTATGATTTTACCTTGTCGATGTGGGGCTCTGCGGTGTCGTCAATTTTAAGTCAGATACGTCCTAGAAATACATCAGGCGAGGTGGGTATGTGATGTCATATATATGCTTCGATCTCACAGCTGGAGTGTATTTTAATTTTTATAATATATGCGATGTCATCACTATTGATCGCGAGGGTGATTTTACTTCGTGAGGTAAATGGTACTACTGTGTTTCGTAGAGGTCGTCTCAGGAGGGTATGCGATGGGTCGGCAGTGTGGTTTATCGCAATTTTATCAGGTCTGCCTGTGCTTCCTTTTCAACTCATTATTGTCTCAAATGTACGATTTCACGTCCATGATTTTTACCGTGCCGCTGTGGGGCTCTGAGTCGCCAATTCTCAGACAGAGATAAATCTTACAAATACAGCAGTTGAGGTGGGCATGCAACGTCATATATATGCGATGTCACTACTATTGAACGCGAGGGTGAATTTACATCGCCAGGCATATGCTACTGTGTTTCGTATTTTATTGTATTATTTCAGGCTATCACGCAGGTTCGCCAACGCGTAGACTTTTCTTAGTAAGTATCTCTACACGTTGGATACTAATAATGTGCATATGTACCAAAATTTTGGACGGGGGTTGGTGAATATAGCCGGTCGACCCGGTGTCGTATCGGGCCATCTTCGAGCCCGGTATATAGGTCAGTTTTGTGTGTTGGAATCCCCTGAGTGCATACTCGTCAAAAATCGCGGGGACTTTTTCTTGTGCACAAATTGACTTGCGGAAAGTGCGACCGCGTCAGTTAGCAACAACTCACTCGATGATAAATGGACTAGCAGCGGGATTGCTGAAATCTATGCACGATAAGAAACCGGGGGGGAGAAGGGACGACACCTGCGACCGCGGCTTGTCCAGAAACTGGGAATTAGAAGGGTACAAAAAATAAAATAAAATAAATATAGAGAAAAAGATAGTCTAAATAGTTAGATGCAACTGTTGCAATATGCATCACTCTGTCTGGTAGAAAATATTTTATATAGTTAAAGGCTGGGAGAGGGTATGTATATCGTAAACGTTAAAGCAAAAACTATCAAGCTGACAATGATGACTCCTACCTGGTGTAGACTGCGTGAGTAGACTACCCACAATACTTCGAAGGATACCCATTTATTCTGTGTCAGTGAAACGCATCAGCACGTAATTAATGTGCTGAAGGTTATGGCCACAGGGTGGTCTCTTCACTATGTATGTGAGGAGGCATCGGCATGGACACCTGGTTGTGCTGGAAGAGATACATGGGTGAAATATATATGCAGTTTTATGCGAAGCGTAACACATTGCACTGGGTACTACCATATATCTAGTTTTTTTAATATAATAGTTCACGGTCTAATGGTCCAGTGCTATCCTCGCATATAAGGTTCATCGTCCTATACCTAGCATACTCACAGATCAGTGTGTCCTAAAACATGGTCTACTACCTGGTACGAGCCTAGAAGCTGTTCTCGTTGTGCTATTTTTTGCCATGAATAAAATCTATGTATGTGTGATTCATAGAAAACACAAGTACTCGTATACATATAGACTATAATATACTCTGTTGCACGGTTTTATCCGATGGCAACTTCTTCCCATCATGATATGATATTATTATAGACCTATAATAATACCTGGTATGGCCTTCAAGTTACAACTAGCCTCCCCTCCCCTCCCCCTCCTTCCGAGCCACCCCGACCATCGCCTAGCATCACGCGCACATAAAAATTACAATGCATTCATATGCGACCTAAAAAAGCTAGAACCCCTCCCTCTCTATAGTCGTACTTTGCGATCTACTCCGTACTATACATGGTAGCCACTTCCCCCACCGGTTATACGACTTGCAGAATGTACATCATGATAAACTGGTGCATTTTGCAGTCGCGAGATGCTGTCCCCCTCAAAAACGTGTGTTATTGATTTCGCGCACAGATTGATTAACATCACGCTGTTGACCCTGGTGCGCAAGCCAGTTCTAAGCGGGGTCGCCGCCTACATCCTTATATATTGAGGAACACACATTCAATCGAGTAACACGCGCGATCGGACTAACCCATAGCTTTCGAAGATGAGTTTCGACGAAATCTTCGATCTCACAACTGGAGCGCATTTAACACAATTGTTATGGTCTTTATCTCTGTGCACCTGGCATGGATACGCCCGTGCGCAGTTAGTCTAGATGTGGTACTTGACTAAAGACTTTACTGCGCCAGGTATCGCAACAGGTGTCAGACCGGTGATAACAACTATATAATACTGTGTAGAAATATCTTGACGCATCCTTGTCCATCTTGCGTCGGTCCACTTTCTGAAGCACCCGACTTTCGTCGTTGAGGACTCACTTTTTCTCTGGGGAAAATGAACGT
Organism: Undaria pinnatifida; assembly: GCA_012845835.1. NCBI lineage: Eukaryota > Phaeophyceae > Laminariales > Alariaceae > Undaria > Undaria pinnatifida. The sequence goes on from JABAKD010000013.1 coordinate 5,062,678, forward strand.
GAACCTGCTGACAACGAAAATCCCGCCAAACGCCAGTAAACTATCTAGTCTGTAGCGTACGAAAAGTGTGTATAGCATGTAGGCCGATGCAACCACCCACGTTCCCGTAACAACAGTGGGACTGCGAACGAACCGTGATTTATAGTATTCCTATCCCTCACAGCAGGGCATCATGCCGAAGCGCTACAGTGGCGGTTGCTCGTGTGGCAATATTGGTATATATTGGTTTTTTATTATGCTCTTCGCCTGTTGTGCCTATGGTACAAAGTGGTACGTAAATATTGGGAACGGTAGGTGAAAGGCACGCGAAGTGTGATTGTCATACGGTTTGTCGGGTGCAAATGACGAGGCAGCTCGTTTCTCCCTTCCACGACGCGTACATCGGGATGCTGCCGGCGGCTTTGCATCCTGAGACACGCCTTGCGGCTGCTGCTGAGCCACTGGCGTCCGCGTGTTTAGTCTTATGGTTTGGGTGAGGCTTCGAGCTGCCGCTTCGAGGATATGAACCAATCATATTCGAAGCACATCGCTGTCTGCTGCTTCGAGTACCCCGCGTATATGCAGATCGAATGCCGAGAGAACACTCTGGGCGGTACCCTGTGGCTAGCTCTCCTTGCCGATACGAAGAGGCTGCGGCTAGCTCCTGGCTTGTAAAGAAAACGACGACTTCCCCCTCGACAAGGCTTGCGTTTCGCGGGCACAGCCCCCAGTTTCAAGAGGAAACAGGCGCGCGTGTGCTTCGCACGCAAAGAATAACATGTTTTGCTGTAGGGCTGTGTGAGTTCATGCGAGTGGATTTTTCGACGAAAAAGTGTCTTTGGGCGTCGCGTCTTGTCAAAGCAGTGAATCCCTAACAACGGCCAAATCACATCATACACGACGGTCAAGGAACAGCATCCATGGCGGCCGCATGTCAAAAGACACAGCATCCAAGCACGGCTCACCCTATACCTGCCGCGTCAGGAGCATAGGGTTAGGGTTTGCGTTGCCGCGCCCCTGACCACCACACCCAAGCAAAAGTTAGCCTAACCCACGGTACGGTACTGAACGAAAGAAACTTCCCCGAATCGGGTTGGATATAAACTAAGTAATAGTGATACCGCAGCCTCTCGTGTGTGGACGTTCCATTATCAATTTGTACATGCTTGTTTTCCTCATCCCCATCTATTTTTCTTCACAGTTTTCCCTTGTTTTTTCTCCCTCGCTACACGTAACTCAGATCTAGGGTTGGTAAACAGACTCTTCTGCTCCCTCCTCACAACAGCCAGGTTCCTTGTTTTTTGTGGCTTAAAGGAATATTTTGAATCATCCCTTTCTTCCGCCATCGACTCGCATCGAATTTCATCAGCGGCGGCGGATGGCTGATTTGATAATAAGGGCACCCGTATATTTCTTTGTGTATGGTAATGTTATGGCCCTTTCGACTAAAAACAAATACCCCATGGCGCGGACAGCCGTCTAGAAATAAATCGAGAACTAATGCAACGTCTAGGGGTGTCAGGGTAGGCGGTTCGATACTTATCCGAGGTACTCATAGCTGGTTTAAACCTAGGTGTCGATCCTATTCCCATCTAAAAACTTTCATATTTTACCATATTATGAAAAATGAAAATACACTCCTCCAGCTGTGAGATCGGAGATTTCGTCGAAACTCATCTTTGCAAGCTGTGTGTGATACTCCGATCGCGCGCATTTCGAGTTGTGTGTCCTCATTAAGGATATAGGTCGGCGACTCCCCTTACAACTACAGTGTAGCTATCAGGGTCAACAGGATGATTTTAGTCAGTCTGTACCATATATGATACCCCTCTATTTACCCTAGTAGTCTATAGGACGCAGTCTGGTCACGTGGTACGTAGACACCGTCCTAAATGCAGTAGAAGGCAGGTCGCCCTTCCATGACCTGGCGCATGAGATATACACCAGCAGAGCAGCAGCCGCAGCCGCTGCCGCTGCCGCCGCCGCCGCTGCTGTTGCTGCTGCTGCTGCTGCTGCAAGGCTAGGGTGTGTCGGCTTGTACACATGTTCCAAAATTGCGCCCAAGACAGCAGCTACCTAGGCTACTAGTATAGATGCAGCGACCCTAGCAGGAGCATAAATAGATACGGAAGAAGAGCATACTCTAGAAGACAAGCCCGTGTCCAGATCGGTATTGCGATGAGAAGCAAAGCAGCAGAGTTTGCTTCGACATGGTGCACCGCTGTGAGGGATTCGAGCGCTGGGAATTGAAGTATGTTCTTCGGGCTACTACTGCTGCTATCTGCGGCGGCTGAGTAGACGGGTGTCGGGGCTCGATCATGTTCATACTCTATAAAGATATTTGTACACTAGCACCAAGATACTTGACGCGACTTCTGTTGTCGGCGGTTTCAGGTTCATTCTCCTCGGAATGTCAACTCTCATCATCCAAGAAACATCGAGAGTTGTTCCACAATCTTCCGACATACCCATCTCGCCATATCCCGACAAAGTTTACAACGTTCCAAGCTTTCGCCAATGCGTATTTTGAAAAGTCCCTAAATATTAATACTCGCTCTTGCTTATGGGCTTGTGGTGATTGTGTATCTAAATAGAACATGTAGAAACTATGTGACATGCGGGCATGTATGTCGTCAATCCAGAAGGGGCAAATCAATAAGACATTACCCCTCCAATATGAACAAATCTCCAATATATTTTATACACATACCCGGTACATATATTCGTGCCGTGGACGGCCCGGCTTTAGATCTCACCTACTAGGCACACACAGGTGGTGCGTGTTTTCAAGAAGAGAACACGCAGAATATGCGTTCGAAGAAAGGGGTGTCCTGGCCCTTGGGCCCTCAAAACACGTGTGAACCACAAAAAAGGGAGCAAATTGGGACCGACGCGTTTCTGACGACGAATAACACGTTCAAGACTCCTTGTCTGGGAAACTACTCCAAAACATCGCCGTAATACTCTAGAAAGGTTACACGGGGATTTTCGTTGGCCACCGGATGGTTCATCGGGTCGCCCATTCATAACTTATTCACAAACTATCTTTTGGTTGAGAGTAAAGAGCTCCTACGTATTGTTGTGTTGTAAGGCCTGAGGTTGGGGTTCTCAGAAAATAGTAGGCGCTGTGTACGTTATCGTAGGGGTGGGTCCAACCATAGGAACGAAACAAATGTGTAGAGATTCGTGTTGACCCAAGAGGCCACCCACAAAGTTTACGGGCATGGGTCAGGAGTTCCGTCCCGACGTCCCCCCAGCCTTCAACGACGGGGGAAGGGGGTTAATAGATATGCTGGTACCGAGGAAAATTGCACACCCTGTCCGCTAAAAAAATGGTTAAAGTGTTTACCTCCAGGTATCACTTGCTGTCTCATGCGAGCTCGACCTCGCCATTTGACACAATTGCGTATCGTGCAGGTTAGCTGTGTGCTGTTCGTCCTCCACAAATATCGGGTTATGAATAGTCGCGTTAACAGAGAAGGAGTTCACCCCTGCGTGTCCGTGTGTGGTATGGGCCGAAACAAAAAAAAAGAATGTGTCCTGGCATTATTTATGTGTGCAATTGTTTTTTGTGGGCGTTGGACGAGAAGCGGGCAAACTACCGCTCGGAGAGTTGATGCCACGACATGTAATGAGTGACGCAGAGCAACCTGTGCTTCATTCATGCGCAACTGGTGCGTTCGTGAAAACACACCATGTGCACATTTGTCACTTTTATATATATATATATTCCTGTTAAATTCTACGTGAAGTGGTACAGTGTGGATGTGGTGTTTGAAAGCCTTATCGTGCACCGGCAACACAAATACTGAATTCGTATGCGACAGCACGGGTCATTATCGATCGCTGACGGCACCACAGCACAACTCCCCAACCGCAGGAAGAAGACCCTCCGAGATTCGATCCACCACGCAAGCCCGTCAAGCTGCCCCCATCCCACCCACTCACCCACCCCGCCACACCACAACCCCCATCGCGTCTCACAACACAGGAGGACCAATAGCGTCAGCACACCTTCCTTAACACTCACACCACCTGATCTTAGTGGGACCAGGACTACGCGTGCCTTAGGTAAGCAAATGTCGACGATGCTTCGGATGATTGCGGTCACGGGTATGCTGGCAAACGAGCACGCCGGCGCGGCAAACACGGCTTCGCCGAACAAAGCTATCGCTAAGCCGGGTTGCGACTCAAGCATACCGGTGTCCTTCAGATACTCGTCAAAATCGGCGGGGCTCTACGTCGAGTCGGCGGACGGTACCACGAGAGGGGGCTGCGTCACACTCAAGGCAATCTGGGAAGGACTGGGTAGCAGCGCGCCGGTTTACGCGGTGGATTCAGGCACCGGGGATGTCAGCCACACCGCAACAGGAACATGGCTTCTCACGGAGAGCCTCTACGTAGAGGACGGTATCACTCTCCAGGTGACGTGATAAAAAAAGGGTGTTGTTCAAGTAATGTTATATGAAAAATGCGAAGACCGTGAACTCGACATAGATAGGTTGAATGTTGCTTTGTGACCCACGTGACCCAGGAAGACGTGGGGTCGCTGATTTCATACGTGAAGGATACATGTTTTTAATTATGCTGGCTGCATATATACGAAATCAACCGAATGAATGGTTTTTGCCCCAAATTGCCCTGGGAGATGAGTTGTTTTTCATCATTTTTTTAGGCAGCATTGAGATAATTCCGCTGCTGTAGGTACGGTCAATTTATGCTTGGTTTGAAATCGATAACAATGACACGGGGGCTGATTATGGTCCAGGTGACACATCAGAAAATTAAACGAGGTTGTTTGTGACCCGATGCCGACGCCGTGTAGACTCGCGCTGTGCGATACGGGGCGGCTAACTCCTGCTGGAGAGATATACTTGATTGAATTGGCTTTCCACTCAGGAACTCCTTTAGGTATTGTTGTAGCCGTCTGTCGCCCTTTCTGAGGACATTGGGAGTCGTGAATTACCTACATACAGTGCGTAATCGATTTGGAACTATATTTCGCCCGGTTAAGCGTACAGCATTTCATGATCATATATATATATATATTGATAAGGTACAGAGTTCCTCGAGACAAGAGCCCCGCATCCATGTGTGTATATATTCTAAATATATATATATATATATGTGTGTGTGTAAATATATAGATCGCGATGAGGAAAAGGCAATGATTACGTAGTGCTGGCAGGGGAAAAAAGCAAAATACTGCGGCCCCACCGCATCAATTCATGCACCGGCTGCACACAGAAGAAGTGCCTCATGACCCAGTGCGGATGTCGGATTAAACCGCAGCACAGCAGCCCCCCACGGTGAAACGCGGACTCCACGCCATATACACACATACCATCCAGTACGTCACAACGTCGATCACACCCCACGAAGAAAGCCAGTCAACCATTCATGCTGCGGTTCGAAAAAAAACATCATTTATTTCCAGATTTTCGGAAATGATGCGCAACGCTCGCATATCTTGAACAGAAAAAACTCGCGTGCTTGTAGTATGATTTGTATATTGCGTATAACTGTTGCGCTACTGGCGTTCTTAGCTGTCTCCGTCCTCTGTGGTACATAGTTGCAGGGTAACTTCGATACTCTCCAGGAATTATAAATTACAATTTCCTATCTGAGCAACAGAATAGAAATATAAATATTGATGCACGCACACCGGCTGGCCCCTCCCCCTTTGACGGCCAGGTGCACGGCGCATCCGCAGAAGGGGATGCGGACGAGGTCCGCCTACTGAGCACGAGCGACACGTACATCGCTCTTAGCGCCCACGGGGGAAGCCTAGATTTCTTGAGCACCAAGGTGAGTTCATGGGAAACCCGATTCTTGGTACTACGCACGCTCTACTAGCAAGTAAGTGGCGGTGAGAGCCAACTGTTTGATATATTCGCTAATATCCCGTCGGCACAGCATATATATTTACGGCAGGACTGATTGAGCGTTTATAATCCGTTCTAGAATTACGCCCATACTTGTCGGGAAAACTACTTGAAAAAAGACTGGGGCTTGTTCATTTTTGCCGGGAGAAAGGACGCAGGCAGGTGCTCTATTATTCGGGGGGGTGATATTTAAACACGTCCAGAACTGCTGAACCACACCTTTTCGAGGAGGAAACCACCTGAGTTTAGTACTACACAGTGATTTTTTTCCGGTAGATTTTACATGCTCCCATGTGTTAACGCTTCTCTTCTTCTAATTGTACAAGGATTGTCACTCGCGTTGTCGTTGCTGGGTGTATGTAGACAAAACTTAGGACCAAATGTTGGTTGCAAGATGTCTGGAGTACCTAAACTGCTAAGTAAGCGGTGCGTCCAACCATTGCTTTGACACCGCTCTTTCTTTGCCGTGTTGCTCGCAGAGCTCGGAATAAACGTCTATTATTGCGGGTTATCTGAAGTCAACATATCGTATATATACCAGATACGTGTATTACTCGTGGGTTATTCCATTGGTCCTGGAGCCATGCTCTCATAGCCAATTCCTCATAACACGTCGTGGCAAGCCCGCCAACAAATTTAGTGTACATGATCTGTGAGTAAATATCGAAAACTAATCGACACACCAATAATTTAATACAGGAAATCGTTTGGGCGCAGGGACTATTATATTGGACATGGTGTTGCGCTCGCCCCTGGGCACGACATCTTAACGCAAATCTCTGCGAGTCGCTAAAAGCATGAAGCTGGCCTTACTGATCTTATATATTATAATAATTCAAATACACTTCAGCTGTGAGATCGAATGTTTTGTCGAAACTCATCTTTGCAAGCTGTGTGTGATACTCCACGATCGCGCGTATTACGGGTTATGTGTCCTCATTAAGGATATAGGTCGGCATAGATGAGCCAATACGACTCTTTCTGCACTCCTGTTATCTGTTAGATAAATAAATAAAATTTATTCTATGTTTGACCGTGAGCCAATGGTATCTTGCAAAGTTTTGTTTGTTTTTCATTCAGCAATTTATGGGCAGTGTTGAGCTTCAACGCTGACAGAGATAATACGGTGAAACATGCACACATGTTCAAAGAATTAAGTTACCAGGGAAGACGAAGTTATTGCTTGCACAAGAGGCCCTCCCCCGCGCATTGTATCTCGACATGTGATGTCGTGCTCGCACCCAGTCAACGCGCACAGAGGCACATGGAGGCACGTTGAGGCACACAGAGGTATTCGCCGACGATAGAGGGGAATATGCACCTATTAATAGCTTATCAAGATAACAAAACGTGCAACGGGGTAGCTATTTTAGGCAATACAAATATTATTAACGACTCTGTAGAGCTGCTTCACGCCTTCAAAACTGGAAACCGTGTGGGGAGACAGTTTTACTTGAAGTTTGTACAGAGAGTGGTTTTCAAATCTTACGAACGACAGAGCTTCTGATTAACGCATTTACAACTGGAAACCCTAGTTGAGGGGAACCATTACTTGAACTTAGTATAGGGAGGGATTTTGGGGCTATAAAAAGTGGTTCACCCAAAACCATCGGAATCCCTGTTCTTATTGGCGATGTCATGGCATACGTTTCGTATCTACGTCGTGAGATTGTTCATCTCGCGTAAAGCTCTGGGTAATTATCTAGGCAAGGTGTTGGATTAGGTACAAAGTTCGTCTTGTTGGAGGAGGTTTTAGAAACAATACTGTGGCACGCGCTGCTTTGGAGCACGTGCCTGCAGAAGGCGATATGTCCTACAAGCCGTTGTATTACTTGGAGAAGAAAAAACATCGTACGCGGGCAGAATTAGTACGTTTACTTTGCCCCCACAAAGGTGTGCGTGCGGCGCTAGAGTTCATTATCGCCTACCAACCACCCCGCTATTGCACATCAGGTATTCGCGTGGGACACCTCGACGAATTCCGTCGATAAAGATGAAAGCGATGGTCGGTCGTACATCAGCGCGGTATCCCAGGTGATCACTGACGCCAGCGAGACGTGCGACGGCAGGGCAAGGAACGACATGGGAGAGGCAAGGATGGACATCGAGGACAGCGAAATGGCGTACCTTGGATTCTATGACGGCGAAAGCTACGGCCTCACATGGAAGGTGGGGAGCGATAAAATCTTGTAGGGCAGTGTGGTTCTTTAACAAATGTAAACGCGGCTACCCGTGGCGCTATTTTGATCGGTAATCGACAATGCGTTGATAGGGGTTGGAGAAAGTGAGGGTTTGACTTGTCTTCGCCGTCCCTTATAACGAAAACGACGCATTTATTTGCTGTTGACCAGAAAAAAGCACAGGGAACGTGTCAACGTACTTGTCGAGCATCGACAACTGTAAGTGCGTTGAAGTCGGATGGTCACGTTTTACCCTCTGCATGCAGATGCCATGGATGCTGTGTTGAAGACAGTATCCCGGGGTGCATAGCCTGCGCCAGACCATCATTGAAGTCCTCCCGCCGTGTAACGGGGGTGTAGTTCAACCTGATCTCAGAATATGTCTACGCAAACACAGAGGTTTTAACGCCTTGTAGGAATCATTCTTTTTTTTCATTTGCCAGAGGACCAACGCCACGATAGAGAGGTGTGTGTCCCTTTTTAAGGGCCTTTTTCTTCAGTAGCCCGGAGTCAGTCGCGCGAGTCACATACCCCCTGCGCCTTTGCGGGACCAAAGTTGAAATTGTGTGCTATTATTTTTTCGCATCATGAATCCGCAATACGCAATAGTTAAATAGCCGCGCTGCACCGAGCATATCGCCAAACGTATGTTCGTCGGTGAGGTACAGAGTCACTCGTCGTGCGAGTATGATAGCTCAATTCCAGTCTTGAAAAGAAGGGAGGTGATGGGTCCTACGATGAAGGTAGCACGGTTCGTGTGCAATGGTTTCTGATCGAACGGGGGGGGGGGGGGGGGGTCCTTAACCCCAAAAAAACGCCATTTTTTACACGATGAACAATATCCGTCCAATGCGTAGGCCATGGGATTGTTCATCCGGCGTTTGAACAGTTTTGTTTTTTTTCTCTCTCCAAATCCGTTTTTTTGGCAGTTTCTTTGTGGGATATAGAGATCTTAAGCTCCCAAATTGAGGCGAGCTTCAGGAGAAAGGAGGTGCACCTCTATTGTAGCACGTGTCGGGCGCCCCGCCCCACCCTTACCGTATGCATTGTCTAAGTGCTTTCGAGAACTGGGCCGGTCCTACGTACGGAAGGCATCATGCGGATGACGGCCAAGGCTACGGTACGGGGATACCCCCTATTTCCACCACTGGGTGTTAGAGCCACTCGCACGAGTGACGCTCTGTCTCACGAACAAATGGACCTTAACTAGGTTACTGACTTGGCGCAGCGCGTGGCTTACCATTTAATCGCGGATTCATACCGAAGAAGAAAAAGAACAGGACGAAGGCCTACGAGCGCATGGAACAGGGGGTGGGGTCACCCGTGCGGATGACTACGAGCCACTGCGAAGAAAGGTTCCGAGAGGAACCCCCCCACCGTACCGTCGGTCATTACAACTAAACCTGATAGCTTAATCAGTCTCAACACACCTATTACCTGGAACCAGGCAATAGGTCGCGCTTTACTACTGCCGCAGCGCTGAGCACTAAATGCATCCGTGACCCGGCGCTATCCAATCATGCATCCCAACAGGTGCGAGGGTTCTGCAAGGACCTGAGTAACCCAGACGTGTTCGACAAAGTCAACGTCTACGGCAACATCTACGACTCCGACATCCACCACAATCACTTCGGAGTCTACACGTACGGCCACGAGCAGGGAGACTGGAGGAGGAACAAGATGCACGACAACACAGCGTACGGCTTCGACCCCCACGACGACAGCGACTTCCTGACCATCCACGACAACGAGGTCTACAACAACGTGAAGCACGGTATCATCGCCTCGAAGCGCTGCAACGGAGTTTCTATCCAGGTATGTGTACATTAATTCAGCACCCGAGAGCTCACTGCCGCCTATTCTGCTGCTCACAGCATAGCCTACCTCGTCTTGGTCCCGTTTAGTCGTCGTTACCGTGGCCATGAGACGCTCTTTTGGCTAGATTGAGGACGAGTGCACATGAACACATTCCTAACTCAAAACAAAATTTCAACCGGGGTTTCAAAAGTAAGGTGTCCAGAACGGCGCACGATCTACTTTGCCCCTCTTCAGTGGTAGTGCCTTCTGAATCAATCTTTCTATTTGATTAAACGTGGTACATGTTGGAGGTCACTTTGAAGTTTTTAGCGCGTCACACGCGAGCCGATATATGTTCTCCCCGCCTACCTCGAGATTTAGTCACGTACTATATATATATATATATTTCTATTTTTTGTGTTTTTCATCAGGGAAACGAAGTGTACGGCGGCGGTGACAAGTCGGTCGGCATATTCCTTCACAGGAGCAGCGACAACGCCGTTGTCAAAGGTGAGGAACAAGTCCATAGTATTACACTCCCAGCACCCTTTTTACATGATGTACACGTTCGCCCCCAGAGCGTATGGCAAGCGGCTGGGTAGTTAACCTTGGAATTTCCAGCCCATGTCCGCCGACACGGAGTGACTGGAACTTCTGATAGTTCTGTTTTTTGTCAAGTACCTGCCAGGTATTATGTAACGGAAGAACATAAACAAGGCCTGTGAAATGCACCCGTGGCGGATGAAGGTCGATGGCGCTTTGGAATCACGCAAGGTGCTCGCCCTTGACTTGGAAAGGAGACCTTTGGGCCGTGTTTTCAACATATTTATCGAGGGATATTTCGACTGTGAAGAATGTCACCTTCGATTTCGGAACTGATGTATTGCCAGCGGAATCCTGAACCTTCGGGTTGAACCCGTACGCTGTAGTTATGCAGACCGGGCATCGACGTATGGCTATATCAGTAGGTTTTTCAAATTTCCCCGGTGTCTTCCTTGGTTCATGGTGTTGGCGCAGGCAACTATGTTCATGATAACGGCGATGCCGGAATGGCGCTGATGGAGACTTTTGATGCCAAGGTATCCAACAACGTATTCGAGGATAACAAGTACGGCATACGGCTTTCCGTGGGATGCGCCAACAACGTGTTTTCCAACAACGTCATCACCGACTCCTCCAAGTGAGAAATATCGTACAGGCTCTCGGCCTCCATTGACGAGGGGGTATTCCGCAGCACCGTCCCGCCCCCCCATGTGATGTTCGCTTAATGTGGTATCGTGATGCCCGGTAGATTGACTAAAGCGCGAGACCCCCCTTCCGCAAGGTGACCGTAACCGTGGGTATTTTTTACCTACGTATTCGCCGTTCGACGGGCGAACCGGCCACGTTAGGGCACAAGGCCAAACACAACAGACTGTAGCTATCATAAGAAAAAATGTGCATCCACCCGAGAGAGACACCGTCCAGGATTGCCTGGCACTTCCCAATGCTGAACCAAGTTTGGGCTGTCGAATTCCGATATAAAAGTGTGACGCGTGCTGTGCAATAACGGTGGCTCTTATTATCGCCAAGCTATTGCCGGTGGACCGGGTTCGGCGACCGGGGAGAGTTATCGCACGCTAGTGGTGTAGCGCAGACGCTTCTGGCTTGTTCCTAGGACTAAATATTTCCACTCATCCCACGGTAGGGGTTGCACTTTCGGCCCCAAGAAAATGTATACCTGGGCAATTGAGCTTCTCGTGGGAGAAACTACCAGTTAGCGAAGCAATTTCGCCAGCGCGTGTTCGCTTTGGGACTAAGGCATATAAGCCTGGTCGGGTTGCAGTGCGAACGAATACCTTCGAAGGCATGTTTCGGTCGGGTGATATATTGAGTTCCCCATGCGAGGAGAGAACAGGGATCCCCCACAGCTGGATGGCTCAGAGTATGACAATCACCACAATGGTCATCCGAAACATGACTTCGAAGGCATTCGTTCGGGAAGCCCAACCAACCTTTTCAATACGCTGGTCGTAGTAAAACAAAGTATCTCGTGAAAAAGTTCAAAGTAACCGACGGTTCCGTACCTGAGGAGCCCGACGGGTCGGAAGGTCAGAATCGCTTGGCCCGAAACATGCTACTCGTAAACCGTCGGATGCAATCAGTGTAATTACATTTTCCATATATATATAAATATATCGACTATACGATATATGTATATATTTCGCCGTATGCCTAGGCCACGGGATGGCACATCTGGTTGAACTTTCGTTGTTGTTAGCATACCCAAGTTTTTTTTTTGTAGTATGGACCTTCCCCACTGAGGAGAGTCTGCGAAGATCAGGATGCATCGCTATCGTTGCACGCGTTGACCTATCTTCCGTTAACCCCAAACATCTGGCCACTCCCGCCCTTAGATACAACGTGTACACATACGACGGGACGGACGAACCGTGGGTAGTAGCTTCGGGACGGCCGCAGAACAACATCTTCTCCGACAACACCATCACTGGAGGCACTGAAACCATTAAGCTCAGGATGGCCGACGGTACGGAGTTCCTCGACAACAAGTTTGAAGAAGCCACGACGGCCCGTTTCGAGGACTGTTCGGGCACCCTCTTGTCCGGCAACACTGGCCTGGATGGTACCAACCTGAGTATTACCGATGGATCCTGTTTCGGCAAGGGTTCGGACAATACCTACACCCCCGTCTGCTAGTTTCAGCATCTTCTATGCTAACCTTAGCCTTACTGTCGATAGGTTTTAGCAGTGTACGTGCTCTCGATAGCACACGCTACATGCTAACGGCGGTAACAAATAACGGACCAAGTTTGTATATGGCTCCTCCTTTCCTGGAGCTTTCTCTCCCAGGGTCTGTCGATTACTTTGTATGCCTTCCGGGCGTGATTCTGCAGCTAAATTGGGTATGGCCGGGTGAGCCACACACCTTTGTCATTTTCCCGAACACATGTGACTCGGGGAAGAGTATTTCGTTGGTTTTTCTGCAGGATAAAGGGGAGAGACGGCGTTTCGGTTTTATGTATGCGTTTACCCCCCAACATCGCTTATGCTTCCGTCCAAAACGGGGCATGCCGTTTGGCCGCAATCGCAATGGTGTTTTCGATATAACTCGAGTCAAGATATTGTCCGGCGCGTGTGGCATGCGATGAAGTGATGAACCACCCTGCCGCGATTATCCTGCATGCCTTGGAGTTTCGAACAATCTAGTTGTACTTTCGACTACAAGCTCGAGCTACACAGCCAATTGCCACCGTGTAGGCCCGCTGGGTACGAATAGTGTTTCAGTAGAGTTTTTGTGGGGGGGTTGTTGTAGTTTGCCTGCGGAAATTGTCTTCGAAGATGCAGATGAATCATGTACACAACGTCGTAGTCTTGTCCGAGGGACATATTGTACCCTGGACGTAGCGTTTACACCTTCAAAGTTGAATTTAGCGTTGAGGTGTATTGGACGGGTATCAACGTTCGTTCTCATGAACTCATCGTTACCGTGAGCCACGGCGTGCGTTAATCTGTTCGGGAAGCTTGCCACCAGGAGTACAAACCTTTTTGACGTCTGACGAGTCAGACGTAGTCCCCTTTCGATGATATTTCGGGATGAAGTCAGTAGTGTTTTCCGTGTTTGACTATTTTGTGCAAATAGAAATTCCTGCAGTGTTGTTTTGGTTTGGTGATTTGTGCAAACCTTAATGCCCCTGAGGGTTTGATTTACCGGACCACCGGGGGCATGAGTTAACAATAGCGCCGAATGTATATTGCGGCAACGTTGGTTTATTTTGATACCGGGAGAGCCCTCAAAGGGTTTAGGCCTCGTGAGCCGTGTTGCGCCGTTCTTGGAACCAGAGCAAGTCACCAAGACTCCATCCTGTCCCGCGAACAAGAGCCGTCTATGAAGTTGATAGATTTTTTTTTCGTCGGGGAAGTTTCCCTGCGTGGTGTCCTGTGGTTGTGACCATATCGTATGACGCGTGAGGCGTTCCTGGCCAGACGACCCGCCAGCTTCTATTGATGATTGCAGGTGGGAAGGGATGTACGTTCGCTACAAGTCATCATGTGAAACGTACAAATCTTGCTATAAATTGAAGAACCCGGTGCTGGTGAAGCTAAGTAAGGAGAGGATGCAACCTCTATATGGCACTTGTTGGTAGGTCGAAGCACGTCAGCGTCGTGGGTTGTTGGCTGTCATCCTTCGGTGTACAAGTACCTGTGGAGTTGAAAATATCGTCCCCTGGGCCAGTTTGTGAGAGAGTTGAACGGTGCTTGTGAGTGCGTCATATAGGCGTAATCGACGATAGAGAGAGGCTATGTAAAATGGGTGCGTATGCGTATGCATTGGGGTGTCTTGGTGCACCCCGTCGAGTCCGTACCCCGGAGCGGTGGGTGTTTATTGTAGAGTAGTGACGTAGGAATGCGATCTCCGTGTGAGGGTGCAGCCCTCAACAGAAACAAATCCAATATAGCATATCCAAGGAATCAATTTTGTGCATTGTTCGGAGTGGTGTATCAGGCCCAGCGTGCATGCTTCCTCGAATTCAAAATTTCTGACCTTTTTACGGAGCAGCTCTTCAAACATAATGTAAGGGTCCCATCTTAGGGTGCCTCCTTGCCGTAGGTTGCGGCCAGCGTACGGTACGGTATATGGGGTCTCCTATACTAGCTCGCAGGGGTTGAGGGTTGGCCTAACAACGGCTCGTATACACCGGAGGAAGGCGGGACACGGCCTTGATGATTCGAGTCCAATCTACTACGTGATGAAATTGGCCCGGTGGTCCGTGTCGGTGCAAAATTCCTTGTAATATATCCTACCGGCAAAACACAGAATCCTCTACGCTGCCACCACCCGCCCATTATGTAGGCCTCGTGTTGGCGCCCGTCTAAGAGGCCTGCTCGTATCGGCACACATCATTCCATTTAGCTCCATAATGTGTTGGTCCTTCTAATCGAGGAAACAGCGAACATCAGGTACATCATCATCGACCTAGGATTTATCTACGCGTGCACGTTTTCTACACGGGGCGCCCGCACGAGCGCACAATACCCAATAAGTTAAAAATGCCCCCGTTATCTCGCTCTATGCAACAATGTCCTTCCTGACGGCTTGCAAGCTTGCGGGTCCAATACGGGCGAGCGGCGGCAGTGGGTCGCAAGGAACTGGCGGGCAACGGTACGGTAGTGTGCCACATTGCGTGTTGTCTTGTCTAGATAATCCAAAAATATTTATTTCAAGTCAACATCGTACGAAGTATACCCTCGCCCACCTCCTGGACACACCGTGGTCGCGGGTGTCCTGGCGTCTCCCCTAGACCACGTGCTTTCACATTCATCTCGCGGAGGGTTCGACGTGCGCGGTGTTCGCTGATTTGCATCCCATTTACCCAGCAGCAATTGAATGCCGCAATGCTCTAAGGGCTGCATGCGGCAAAGAGGCCGGCAATGCAGATATAATTTACGAAAATAGGTGAACAAAATTAACACGCAGATTACTCAGAGCATCAGCCATACAGTTGCAGACACACCCGTACAGTAAAAGAGCGGCTGGAGCAGCAGCGGCAGCAGGCTGGCAACGTAGAGCATTCCATAGCAGATCAGGACCTAACCGACGCGCCCCCCGTGTTCTTTGCTTTCGGTCGCGTTGCCCGAGGTCGACGTTTTGCTTCAATTGTGTGAATGTGTTTGACTGTCGACCAAATGCCGGCGTTATCGTATATAGTGAGTGCCGGTTGAATAGTGCCACTGCTCTCTATAATGCCGAGAAAATAGGGAATATGGTACGACCAGCACTCTCTACAGCAACTACAGTGTGCAACATTATTCGCAATTGTGCCTGTGTCTTGAATAGTGTCGGTATTTTGGGGTGGCACATACGGGGACTGTTGGGAGTCCCCCACTCACGACAGACAGGTAAGAGTACGTATACGAGTCTGCCCTATATCCTGGTAAATGCAGAACACAAAAGAACGCACACCTCGTATCCAGGAAATGGCAGGAGAACACAAAAAACGCGCAGATACACCGCTCGCCACTGTCGAGCACCAGTTAGATCCAGACACAGTCGTGCAGCAGCGGAGGGGCAGAGGCAGCAACAGCATGGCAGGCAGGCAGGCAGAGCAGAGCAGTGTATTTGTCGCTTCCGTTGTGTGGCGAGCCGGGTGTTGTGGGAGGTGTCGCATGCTGTCTTGTGGCATACATTGCTGACGATGCACGTATTTTTTCTCTTGTGTGCTGGTTGCTCGCGCCAGAACTGCAGAGGCATATGTCACACCTGCCTTGGGCTATTTACCCGTTGCCTACGTCGCCTGCTGTCATCAGCCAGAAGCAAGCCTGCTTGGGCTAGTCGGACCGAAAAAACTGTAAAAGCAACCATTCTTGGGCTAGTCGTAGCGGCCACGCTGGACATTTATGGGCACTTGACCTATGTTGATGTCATGATGGGGAATTGTATTTATGAACGCAGATACTACATATAAAAAATGCTCATTTCACTGCTCACCTACAACATGTTCCGTATGTGCACACACAATACGTACATACATCTACCATCTATTCTCCCCCATACCACTAGCATGTACGTGTGTACGCCTACGGCGCGCACACTCACTATATCCAACACTGCAACTGGTACAATTTTAGTGTCTAGTAGACCAGCATGGGAGATGTCTGAGGTGGTTTTAGCTGATTGTGTGCGTGGATATTGACATGCTCACATACATGGTAGTTTCCGATTCGCCTGCATCGCCTCATTGCCGTGTTGGGAACTTGATAACTAGATAGCGTCCTCCAGGCGAGGGTAGCCGTTATCGACGTGAACTGTGCAGGTGAGTATTATATGCTCTCCCGCACATGGTATGTCCGGGAGGGTTCTTGAGGGGCTTTCCACTTATAGGAGAAATACGGTTGCCCATCGTTTTTGGGTGGTTGACGGGGCTCCTGTTATATTAATCTACCGGTCGCCCCGGTGGCGTATCAGGTTATCCTCGAGCCTGGTATAGGTCAGTTTCGTGAGTTCGAGACCCGCCGAGTGCATACTCGTATAAATTGGTTGGGACTTTTTCTCGTGCACAAATTGATTTGCGGAAAGCGTGAGAGCGTGAGTTAGCAACATTCGATGAAAAATCGACGAGCAGTGGGATTGCTGAATCCTATGCGCGATACAAATTGAAGGCAAGAACCGAGGGGGGAAGAAGGGACGACACCTGTGACCACGGCTTGTCCAGAAATTGGAAAGTGTTATAGAGTGTCAGTATAGCTGGCAATAGATTCGGTAGGATAGTCCGCAGAGTTATAGTCTATTGGCCACAAGAAGGTTCTCTTAAACGGAATATTCTGAGTGAAGCGGATAACCCGTAGAATCTAGCTAGTTTGTACCACAAGAGCGTTCTCGGAAATGGAACGCTCCTCCTCTGGACAAGATAGATAGAAGTAAGCGCGTTAAGCGCTCATGGGAACATAGGACATCCAGAAGAACGTTCCTTGTACGTTCCATAGGTAAAGGTCCGGAAGAGAGCACAGCAGCAATGCTGGGGTGAAGCGAACTCCGTGAGCTTCATCCCACCCCCGTGCTCTCACTCCTCCTCCTTCTCCCCCTCCTTCTCCTCCTCCTCCTCCTCTTCCTGTCTCCTCGAGCTTGTCATAGCTCAACGCCAAAATTGAGAAATCTATAAAGAAGAACCGGCGCTGTCTCCAAGCGAAGCTGATACCCCTGCGTCCCTTCCCTCCCACCTTCCGGCACCACGACACCTTCACAAAAGTAAAAGTGTGAGAAAAAGAAAAAGAAAAAAAACGTTTTGGAGAGCCCAACGCGGACGCGATAAGAATAAGCGTAAGCACGACGTTGTATTTGACCGTGTCATGTGAGCTCGTGGCGCAGCAAAACGGGTATCGCCGTGCTACCCGCGTGTGGCACAGCAGCAGCTGCGCTCGCAAAATGCAGTTTAGACACCCCTCCTACCCGAGCGCGCCACGGGACGCTTTGTGAAACAGTTCATGCTGAAATTTCGTCAGGTTTTTTCTTCAACTTCTTTTTTTATAGTTTTGCCTCTGCAAGGTTGCGAAGAGGTTAAAGACTACCCCAAGACGTTGTAGTGCTACAAAAGCAAGGTTCTAAGCCAGGGATTGTGGTTGTAAACAGTGGTGGTAGGCATTCATTTTTCTGTGAGCGATGAAAATCTGGAAACGAGAGCAGCATCCGCAAACAAACGCAAATAAGTACACACCTCACCCGACCGTCATGGAGTCGCATCATCACACTGCCAACACTCTCCGCCGCTCCTCGTGCAAAGACCCTGCTACGATATAGACTAGAAAGGTATTACTTACATTTACCTACTTCACTGCTGTCTGACCTAGGGCCGTTCATATCGAACCTTTTTTTTGCCAAAACAAAAATCCTAAATTTCCTAAATTTTCCACATTCGTGAAATAGATGTGTCTTCAAATATGCAGGCGTTCTGTCATGGTTTGTGAAATTCTTCAGCCCCCAAAAATATGGAAAGCTAATAATCACGTATTAGGAGATCCTGTCGTCGATTTCCATATTTCGAAGGCAGTGCTCCGACAAGCGCCGTGGCTCAACGCTGGGACCATCGGGTAGCTTCAAACGTTGACCAGGGTGGTCCAACATTACGGCCGATGGAAAGAAGCGCCCTGCGCCTCCGGAGGACTCATCCTCGAATCGGACGCAACAACGATGCAGCCTTGTCAATTACCCGGACACGGGGCACAGAAACATGAAGAAGGCTATCGCTGGTGTCCTCGTCGTGCTCGGCATGTTCCTGACACCAGGATCTAACCCGAATCGCCCTAATCTACTTGGCCTGGGTGCTTTCCTCTGCGGTCTTCCGTGAGGTTCGCTAACCTTTGCCGTGTGACGACGCGCGTGACTGCTGGTGTGGGTGGTGGCGGTCTTGCTCAATGGCTCGGCTTTCAAAAGTTGGGAAAGAAAGACAAAAAAACCCGCGCTCGATAATGATGAAAACGTTTTTTCATGGAAATCCTGGAAAAAACGGAGGAAATTTGGGAAATTCACATGTTCGATAAGAAGAACGGCCCCCCTTACACGGAACTCCTTCTCTATCGTAACCCCGCGATATCGTCGAAATGACTATTGAGCGTTTTGCAAAATACTGTTCGGTTTGTACCTTGACTGGCCAAGGGGGTGTCACCTTAATGTGTTCTCATCGTCTAGTGTGCTGGGATGCAATGTATATGTATATATTTAAAACTGAAAATACACTCCAGCTGTGAGATCGGAGATTTCGTCGAAACTCATCTTTGCAAGCTGTGTGTGATACTCCGATTGCGCGTATTACGAGTTGTGTGTTCTCATTAAGGATATAGGTCGGCGACTCCCCTTACAACTACAGTGTAGCTATCAGGGTCAACAGGGTGATTTTAGTCAGTCTGTGCGCGGAAACTATAAAACCCGTTTCTGAGGGGGACCAAATCTGACAGCTGTGGAGGGAAATGTATCATTTTATCAAGTGAATGCTGTAAGTCGAATAACCGGTAAGGGGGGGGGCGGAGTTTTGAAGGGACGTGGGGGCCTGGTTTTGATCAAAAGTGAGCGGGGTTGGAGGGGGGGGGGGCGCACGGGCGGGCAATTTGTGCATGTAAGCTATAAATCCTTTCAATCAAGGGGATAAATCTGACGGTTTTGGAAAATAAATGAAAAAAAAAAACAAAAAACAAATACGCACCAGTTTATCAGGGGGGGGGGGGCGGGTTGGGGCGGGGGTGGGGCGTGTGGGGCAGCTCAATATGTGCGTGGAAACTATACATCATTTTGAGGGGATACATGTGACGGTTTTGGAAATAATGCATCAGTTTATCATGTATATCCTGGGGTAAGTCGTACAATCAGTGAGTAGAGAGAGGGTGGAGTGTTCGAGGGGATGGGGTTGGGATGGATTGGGGGGGGGGGGGGGAGGTGGGGGGGGGGGGGCGGGGGGGCGAGGGGGGGGGGGGGAAGGGGCGGGGGGGGCGGGATAGGGGGGGGGTAAAGGAAGGGTTTTAGATGAGGGGTTTGCTATACGTGTGGTGCCAGGTCTAGGCGATGGTGCGGGTGACGGGGAAGAAGGGGGCGTTCGGGGTAGGGGGGGGGGGGGAAGCAGCGGCATGGATGGCTCTCGAAAGATAATGAAGTGATATCCTGTGCGTGAAGTGTTTATTAATCTGGCGGATTTCGATATTAGGTGGGGCGTTTGACCAAGGGAGAGCGAGAGGGGGGGGGGAGGATTTTTTAGGAGGTTTAGATCACAAATAATATCCAAAATACACTTCAGCTGTGAGATCAAAGATATGTAGGGGCTTGCTATACGCGTGGTGCTAGGTCTAGGCGATCGTGCAGGTGGTTGGAAAAAAGGGAGCGTTAGAGGGGGGTTTATTGCGGGGGAGGGGGGGGGGGGAAGAATTGAAAACTAGGTCATGGATGGTCAGAAAGGTAATGACGTGATATCAACTGCGTATAGGTGTTTATTACTCTGGCCGATTTCGATTGTGAGTGGGGCGTTTGGACAAACTAGGCGGAAGGGGGGGGGATCGGGGGACGGGGGGGGGGGAGCGGGGGGACATGGTTGGGGTTTTTCATGAACAAGAGGGGTCAGGGGAGGGGGGTGGGAGGGGGCGGGGGCTGGGGTCGGGACATTTTAATATGTGCGCGGAAACTATAAATCCTCAAAGGAGACAAACCTGACGATTGAAGCAATAAGATATCCCTTTATATCATCTGCCTTGTAATGTTTACTATTCTACAAGGTTTGATGTTAGATGCAGCATATATAATGTATGGAGAACCTGAGGTGAAGGAGTTGCAAAAAGAACATGTGCATCTGTTATAACGCTTAGTTTGGGTAAGCTATTGGTTAACCTTTTGCAAGTGGTCAAACGGACTAATACCCCACTAATACCTTAACAAATGGCGACGTCGACAGACCATGGGTTTCTGGGTCGTGGGTTCGATCCCCACATCCACCATAATAAACTTTTTCAGGTTTTCCCTTGGCCAACTTGAAAAATACTCTCCCCGGTATACCCAGCAAATGAAACGGCTTGGATAATTGACAAGTCCGCCCGTATATCCGGCCGACCTGGTATCCCGCCGTTTCAGGGGGGGGGAGTGTTATAACGCTTAGTTTGGGTAAGCTATTGGTTAACTTTTTGCAAGTGGTCAAACGGACTAATACCCCCACTAATACCTTAACACATCCCTACCGCGGCATTGATTTCGTACCAGGCGTCCAAACAACTTGTTTGGTAAGGTTATCCCCGCTGAATACCACGCGATTGAATAAAGCCGGTAAACATTTTTTTTTTTTCAAGTGGTGGTTGATTTACAAAATAGGGCGTCGGCCATATGAGTGCACGGTCGAATGCGTGTAGGCGATAACCAGCCTGGCACTGGGCAAACCGCATCTCTTGCGCATCAGAGGAGCCCTCAGAGCACCCCCGCGTCCCAAGCCCGTCGCCCTATCCCCTTGCTGTCTTTTAGCACGGGTATTTAAGTCTCCTAGAGTTTGTGACCGCAGGCTCTGCCTTGCGGTCTGGTGAGGCGTCGGCACGGATATCGGAAGTACTAGGGGTATAGACAGGTAAAAATAGCAGTTTTAACGTGAAGAACGCACACGTACAAGGCAGTGCAGCTGTGGCCCCCCCTTTCCACTGCATTGGTCGGCACACAGGCAGGCAAACATGTATCGAAAATGATTCAGACGGTACTGCAGCAGTAGTCCCTCTGTAGCGCTGGCGTGTGCCGGCCAGGAAAAGGTCGGCTCTACGATCATAGCGGCAACCTTCGTCACTCCGCACACTGGACCAGTTTTACTGCAAGTTCATGCCTACGACGAGCTGTTACACAGGCGATATGCAGCATACCGGTCCCTTTCGGTGTGTCGTACCAGGTAGTGGCCTCCAGTTAGATTTCTTGGTTGAGAAATGGTGCGTCTAGACTAGCTTAGCCTAGACTAGCTTTAGTACAACAGGCGCACCTCAGTATAATAGCAGCTGTCGAATTTCTTATTTCCCATTCACATGTGACAAAACCGAGTGTCTTGCGAGTCTCATTTACATGAGAGAGCCTCGGTACAGGTAATGTAGCGGGCAATCGGTGCTATTAATAGTCGACGGACGCTGCGGCGTAGAGGATCAACACTTGATTATGTTTTTGTGTGCTACTCCATTCAGTACTTTATTAGAAGCGCATGGGACCAGCAATGTATTTACACTACTGAAGAGTGAAAATCTCGGTGACCCGCTCTATTCCATGCTTGGTAGGGATCTACAACCACTGAAGTAGCGCATTCAACAATAAAATGTATCATTGCGACTGGCGGCCCGAAGGACATCGTTCAGCGTGGAGTTACAAAGGTGGATGGCATGGTTTCTTAGTTTCTGCGCGTAATTCACTTTCGAGGAGAGCGATTGAGTTTCATATCCATTCCGTCCTCTATTGCTGTTGCCCCGCACACGTTGTACTTGATAAGAGGTACAACATTTGCAATTTTTCATACGTACGTGTGTTTTTTGTTTTGTGTTGGTCCGAAGCAAGGCCGGGAGTAGACTGGTTATCGCTCTTTCGTATCTGCACACGATCCTGCCCGGGTTGTGTAATTGGCATTGATTCTTCACCTACGTCAGGGTCGCCTGTTGTGTGCTTTGGATACAGCAGGCGGGTTAGATTGACGATAGTTGAGCAAATCTCTCTGTATCACTCGTAGCGGGGCACGGTCGATCATTTTTGGTAAAATAGCTATAGAGTATTGGGCTACATTGGTTTTCCCACGATCACTTCAAATATATGTACATACTTTTCGCACAGGATAGTCGACTCAGGCACTCCTGCATGTGCGAAAGATAAATACGTTCCGTTCGGCCCTAGGCTATATTCCGTCATACCGCGTTTGACGGTACCTCATACCTAGGACCACACGTCCCCAAGTATGAACCTCTCCCCTTCCTGGCTACCAACGCCCCCTCCTTCCCCACCACCCGCACCATCGTCTAGACCTAGCACCACGCGTACAGCAAACCCCTACATATATGCGACCTAAAGCCCCCCCCCCCCCCCCCCCCCCCCCCGCCCCCCGCCCTCCCCGCCACATCCCCCCCCCCTCCCCCACAAGAAGGGTTTATAGTTTCCACGCACAAATTGACCTGCCCCATCCGTCCCCTCCCCGCCCACCCCCCCTCCCGCTCCCCTTTTGGTCAAAATCCGGCTCCCACGTCCTTAAATACTCCGTCCTCCCCTCACCGGTTATTCGACTTACAGGATTCACTCGGTAAACTGATGCATTTCCTTCCAATATCTGTCAGATTTGTCCCCCTTAGAAACGGGTTTTATAGTTTCCGCGCACAGACTGCTTAACATCACCCTGTTGACCCTGATAGCTACACTGTCGTTGCAAGGGGAGTCGCCGACCTATATCCTTAATGAGGACACACAACCCGTAATACGCGCGATCGGAGTATCAAACATAGCTCGCAATGATGAGTTTCGACAACATATTCGATCTCACAGCTGGAGTGTATTTAATTTTCATAATAAGTGTTAAATTAGAGTCCTGCCGTCGACGCCACATGTTAAACTAAAGGTGGGGACACAGAGTGCCCCCTCCAGGTCTGCCAATTGAGCAGGTCCTCGGAGAGTACTCACTTTCTTTTCCTTCGTAGAGACGTAGCTTTATTCGTTTCCACCAGAGCCCCGGATAGCTTCTGAGGTCGGAGGCACGTGCCTCCGATCTACTTCCTAACTTTCCCGAATATAAAACGCCAACCTTATCATACGAAAACCCATCCAAATGATCTCAAATTCGGATAACTTACAGGCCTTTCGAGGCCGCATCTTAACATAGGCCTACACGACGCATGCTATAGATTGGGGTAGGGCTTTCTTTTAGCCCTTCTTGTGTTGAAAAAAAACGGCGGTCTTCTGAACCATTGTCGTCAGAACGTTAAATACATGGCACTTTTACCTAGTTCGAGCATAATATCAGCTACTCGCTGTATACTTAAGCCATAGCACTGCTGTTCATCAGATCGAGCTTTCGCGCGTTGTTGCCAGTACTAACTTAGTTGTTTTGGGCGGATTGCGGAGGTCTTAAATGGAGGACCCGCGGGGAAACTGGTTACACCGTTGCCGTGGCCCTGTTCACCGCGTTTCGTGGTCGTTGCTTGCTCCTATTTTCTCATCGATTTTGAGTTGTGGCATGCCTCTCGTAAGCCATACATGGCGAAAGCCTCCCTCGATCCTGCAGCCGTTTTGCTTTTGTAGCACTTGGGTTTCCTCGGAGAGCTCGATCGAACGAAAACCACGCCCGCAGGGCGCATGCCACCAAGGGATAGCATCAGTTGCTTTGCTGCGATCCTCCCCGATTTTCTTTTTTTCCTTTTTTTCTTCTTTTCTGTCAACAGTTGGTTCTTTTGCCAGCTCGGCTCGCACCAGGTAAGAGGTTTTATTTAATCTCCGCGGCCTCTTCCGACAAGCCGTGGCCACAACCAAGTGCCTTTTCTTCTCCCCCCTCGGTGCTTTCCTTCCTTTTTACCGTCCAAAGAGTGCTTTAGGACAAATATCATTCCTCATGTTTTACTCGAATCTCGCCGATAAATTCATACTTTCAATTAAAACTCAAATGATCAGACCGTGGCTACGGTAGCAAGCTCACGTTTGTTAGTCTTTTATTTTTCAGCGTGTCTTAACCCCCGTTTTCGTGCCGGTCTTGCCTATCTTGCCTCAGGCAAAGCCAGGCATGTCAAGACGACGAAAAAGGCACTAAAACATTATGCCGCTAGGTTGGAACTCCCAAAATTAGGGGAAAGGGGGGCTGTTTGTTCTGCTCTTTTTTTGCGGTCGCACACATTCCAAAGCAAGATACCCACAGCCAACAGCCCACAGCCCACAGCCAACAGACCTCCACAGCTCTGTCTGGTAACAGCCAGGGACTGTTGTTGTTGGAGGGTATCGCGATACCCCCTCCGCGATGGCACCTCGGGGAACTTTGGGTGTAGAGCAGTACACTATTCTGGTAGATATTTGTCAGACCGGTATGTAACACGCATCACACCTTTATCCTCGTTTGCTGTGTCGTGCCAGGTATGTCCTCATGCTAGGCTTTCGGAGCAATTTTTTGTTGTCCCCAAGCTAGATAACAAGTACGTGCGTAGTCTAGTGCGTACGAGTGTGTCCCCAAAAACGCAGGTGTGTGCGGTTCCAAAGGAAAAATGCTCCTATAAATCTAACTGGCTCGTCAAGTGGTGGTTCGTCTCTCGTGACGAATGTGCAGTTCAAACTAGGCACAGGTAGAGACGCAAAACCCCTCCCACTTATACTAATTCCAAGTAATTTTGTTCTTGAAAAAAGGATTTCCCATTCATTGTATAGACGTTAAGACATCACGCCTTGAACAATGGACGCGTGCTGCGATAGACGTGTGCACACACCACTTTTTTTCTGAGGAGGTTCTTCAATTTCGGACCTTAACACTTCTCCCTAAAACTGACTTGAAAAATAAAAACGCTAACGGATGCAAAATCCCACATTGCCGAGGGTACGTGACGAGAACCATTCCAAAAAAACGAAAATTTTCTTCTTTTTTTTTTCTTTTTCCGACAATATTGGTTTATATTAATGAGTCCCGCGATCAGAAAGCATTTCAGGCAAAACGTGCTTCGTCTATCCTAACACGCGTCAGTGCCTGAACGACGTTTTCTGAGACCAGCGTGCCTGGGAGCCCTTTTCGTGCCGCCATCTTGCCTATCTTGCCTGAGGCAAGACCAGGTACGTCAAAACGACAAAAAAAAAATACCTCCAAAACAACGCCGTTTAGTTGGATCTCTCAAAATGAGGGAAAAGGGGTTCAAACTATATCTTACAATCATGTGTGTTAAGCAAGATAGGCATTCATGCCTGAAATCCTAATAAACTACTCGAAAATATTTTAGAATGTGCTTCGACGGGCTCATCAGGTTTGAGGCACGTCCCTAAGGCATTCTTTGGGGCGAATGCCTTAAATTGATAGGCACGTTTGGGTCATTCAGGCATTATTTTCCTTTAATCCTGTGGCGGACCTATCTCCATTGATTGGCCTATTTGTGCTTGCGGCGTGCCTTAAAGACTTGGTCCTAAATATACGGCAGATGTACCCTATAGATCAAGGTCTTCAATGTTTGTCATTTACTCAGGTGACAGTATCGTAAGCCGGTCGCCCTCAGGTGGTGGCGTATCAGGTTATCCTCGAGCCTGGTATAGAGCCGTTTCTGAGTTCGAAACCCCCCGAGTGCATACTCGTATAAATTCGTGGGGACTTTTCTTGCGCACAAACTGACTTGCGGAAAACGCGAGGGCATGAGTTAGAAACACTGCATGAAAAATCGACGAGCAGTGGAATTGCTGAACCCTAGGCGCGACAAAAATCGAAGGCGAGAACCGAGGGGGAGAAGGGACGACACTTGTGACCACGGCTTTTCCAGAAGCTGGAAAGTAGAAGTGTGCGCAAAAAGATAGATATATAGACTAGTCTATTTACAGGGAGTACACAGGAATTTGCGCACGAACTCGGTAGACCCAAGTAACCCATTCTAAAAGCTAACCCGCACTGAAACACTCATTGCTTCATGCATACTGAAATTGAACAGATGTACGGTATATTCCCCCTCAATGCGGGTCGGGATCAAAACAATGCTGAACGTCTTAGTCCTGTTGGTCTTGGTATTAGCATGGGAGTCACTGACCTGTATCCTTCACGTCGAGGGTATGCACACCCCGTAACCCGCGCGATCGAAGAATCACACGCAGCTTGCAAAGCTGCGTTTTGATCAAAAAAACATTCTTGATCGATCTCACAGCTGAAGTGCATTTTTCATTATTTTAAATATATATATTAAATATATATATACAATATAGATACCTGCCGTAGTAGTATGTCATGGATAATGTCAATAACATAGTGTACTCGTGTTGTGTTCTACGGAAATCAGAAAGCACTACTAGTAGTATAAAAAGCTTCGAAATGATGGCAACATCACGTAAATAAAATTGTCCTCCCATCCACATCATAGTCTGTCTTTGAAGTATTGGGCATCTGCATGTAACACGCTGGTAGAACGATTTGCTCTCAACACCACCACAACCACCACCACACACACCCCTCCGACACACGCATATAAAAACACCCCCCCCCTCCCCCGCCCCACCTAAAATCAAAATCTGCCAGAGTATTATACACTACCAAACATGTGATATCACCTCATTACCTTTCCAGCCATCCATGCCGTAGCTCCAAACCATTCATTCAAACTTACTCCCTGCCCCCTCCTTCCCCGCCACCTGCACCATGGCCTAGACCTAGCACCACGTGTATAGCAAGTTCCTACCAGCAGGTATACATGTATGCGGTCTAAAGCGGTTAGAATCCCTCGTTTCCACACCCCCCTTCGAAACCCCCGCCCCTCCCCTCACTGGTTGTACGACTTACAGGATATACACGATGAACTGATGCATTCCTTCCACACCCGACAGATTTTGTCCCCCTCAAAAAACAGGTTTTATAGTTTCCGCGCGCAGATTGGTTAACATTACCCTGTTGACCCTGGTAAAAGCTGTAGACTGTAGTCCCAAGGGGAGTCTCTGAACTATAACCTACTTGAGGACACACACCCGCTAACAAACGCGATCGGAGTATCACACACCAGACACAGCTTGCAAATATGAGCTTAGACGAAATCTTCGATCTCACAGCTGGGGTGTATTTTAATTTTCATAATGTATTGATATGTATATATATATTTATTTTCTTTCACACTTTCACTTTCTAGTTTCTGGACAAGCCGTGGTCACAAGTGTCGTCCCTTCTCCCCCCCGGTTCTTGCCTTCAATTTTTATCGCGCATAGGATTCAGCAATCCCACTGCTCGTCGATTGTTCGTCGATTGTTGCTAACTCACGCTCTCGCGCTTTCCGCAAGTCAATTTGTCCACAACAAGAGAAAGTCCCAACGAATTTATACGAGTATGCACTCGGCGGGGCTCGAACTCACGAAACTGACCTATATTAGGCTCGAGGACAACCTGATACGCCACCAGGGCGACTGGTGTATATATAATATATGTTGATTGTAGGGGGAGCCGTTTTCCTGTCATTTTGAGACATCCACAATCATACTATACTCATACGTTTCGAGGTGTAAACAAGTTGGCGGCAGATAGCTGCACGACATTCCACGTGTCAACACCCGCCAAAAAATCATTCCCACGCCTTTTAGGCTGACGTTTTTCGAGGGTGACGTGTGCTCTTGACACATGGAGTGTTAGCTGTTATTGTCACCGAACGCTCTGGGCCCAGAGTTTTGTAGTTGGGAGACAAAGGGAGCATTAGGTGCACGACATGTGTATGCCTATCATTCCCCGCCGCCCGCACCACCGCCTAGACCTAGCACGTATAGTAACGTTCCTCCCATGTATACATCTATGCGACCAAAAGGGGTTTGATCCCCCCCCCCCCTCGCCCCCCTCCCCTAGTCTCTCCCCCTGGCTTGGTTATCTCCCGCCGCCCCACCTGAAATCAAAATCTGCCAGAGTAATAAACACTAACAGACAGTTGATATCACCTCATTACATTAGTAGATGTTCATGCCGCAGCTGCAATCCATACGCCCCCCCCCCCCTCCCAACGCCCCTCTTTCCTCACCACCCGCACCATCGCCTAGAAATAACACCAAGCGTATAGCATCTTCTAACATATATACATTTGAGCGAACCAAAGGAGTTGGAAATCCCGCCTTCCCTCCCCCCGTTCCCCGCTCCTTCTTGTTCAAACCCAGGCCCCCAAGTCCTTCAAATCTCCGCCCTCGCCTCACCGGGTATACGACCTGTAGAATGTATTTGATAAACTGATGTAGTTTCTTCCACCGCTATCCCCCTGAAAAACTGCTTTTATAGTTTCTGCGAACATATGTATTAACATCACCCTGTTGACCCTGAGTACAAGCTACACCGTAGTTCCAAGGGGAGTCGCCGCCCTACAGTATATTTCATGAGGACACACACCGAGTAATACGTGCGATCGGAGTATCACACGCAGCTTGCAAAGATGAGTTTCGACGAAATCGTCTATGCTCACAGCTAGAGTGTTTGTTATTTTGTTATGATGCACATATACTATATGGCTATGTTTCGCGTTACCCAAGCTGTGGGTTCGGTGTGTATGATACCGTTGTCGAAGCCTTCATAGCTTGCATTGCATCAAACCGACCTCGCATTGTGTACCGAAAGCTCGTGCACAGCTATTGCACGAACGTAGAGGTGTACATTTACGTCGTATAACCGGCCTTAACGTCGTGTCTACCACAGTGGAAATTTTGGAGCCAAAAACAGCCGGAGAAGAAAGATTTCGCTCCGGTTGTCCGTTGGGCTTAACATTATGGGGCTCAAATGGAGTACGAACTCCACGGCAGGCTTTACAAGAAGAACCTCGACGACCACCATCATCCCAAGTGTACGCAGTCGCTTGAAAGCCGTGTCTTCGGCCATGTCGCCCCCCCCCAGCCGCTTCGCGGAACGTTTGGGACAAAATGCAAGGTTAATCTGCTTCCACTCCCACTTCTACTTCTACAAATATAGGGAGATATCTTGATAAGAACCGCGTATGGTAAGGAAGCCAGGGAAGTACATAGGTTGTCGTGCTTGACCCATGCCACGATAGAGGCGCGCCATTTTTTTCGAATTCCACCCCTCAATTCGGGTCTTCACAAAAACTGATTTGGAGAAACAAATACAACTGCTACCGGATGAAAAACCTCCCATGGCTTAGGTATACAACGAGAATCATGCACGAAAAAGAAATGGCGTAATTTCCGACGAGTTTGGGCTAAGGAGCCCCGTCATTCAGAAAGAAAAAAAATGGCAAAAAAGGGCTACCTCTGTCGTAGCACGCGTCGTTCATCGTGGGTTAGGAACACTATATGGTCACGCGCAGTTATGGTCACTACGGTACTACACGGTGACTACAGCACCGCGGCCTTTGATCATAACCGGTCATATTCTGTTTTGGTTCGGGCTGGATTTTCCGGAGGAAAGGTGTGTCGTGCACTGCGACAACTTTTGTACAACAGCTGTCGATTTTTTTTCCCCCGTAGGATTTAGTCTATATTTCTACCAACAAGGATTTTTTTTCCTACGACATAACCGGCAGTGTATTCCTACGTGCTACTACCATTTGAAAACTACTATCCCTAACACAGTACTATCTAGACTACACCACAGTATGGTAGAGCTACTTCAATGGCCTACTGTTTTAGCCGCTGCAAAACCTTTTGCACCGTTACGTAAACTGTACCATCTATCAACAAATACGCCGGGTAATGCTGTTGTGCTAGAATGCGCTGCTGGGTTGACGTGATCCGAGCTTCAAGTTTTTTCGCACCGCCTTTGGAGTTCTGCCCCTGGGCTTGGGCGAGAATGCCAGGGCACGACGCCACCATCCATGTCGGCTAAATGCGACTGCTGGGGAAACGTTTTTCGCCGTTTGCTACGTGCGATGACGACGGCCCGTATATTGTGAAGGGGCTCATCTGCCTTGGATGGCCCATTAATGGCCGAGGGAGGTGCTGGTGACGTACATAAGGAATGCCAATTAGCTGCATCGCCTTTGCCATGTGGCGGAGTTACTACGAATGTTTAAACTGTTGTACAGTTTCGACTAGTGCGTGTGCCTTACCTGCATAATTTGGTGAATTGCGTTCGTTGTGGTTTCGTTGACCAATCCGATCCCTAGAGCGATCTTATAACCTCCTGCCAACCGCAGCAGCAGGGTTCAATAAAGTCCGAGAAAAGTTCCCGCTGGCGCACGTATTCCCATGCCGACGAACGACACTCAGTGCACCACCAGACGGGCATCGTGCTGCTGCTTGCTACATACCCATGTTAGATCGCCGCGCCTATCATTTCAAGGGGAAAAACACGAAGCTCCGTCTCCCTTCTGTCCGTATAGAGATGGGCGAAAAGAAATTCTGCATATATGTTTCCAGCTTTCAAGCAAATATACGTTGTTCTTGGGTTATGTTTTCGCCAGTGGCGACCTGTTTCTGCTGCAGGTACCGTTTTTCGTGTGCATGTGCGTACATTTTATGCATGTTATGCTGCGTGTTCCGTCAAAGTCACCAGATTACGCTTGGGACACAGGCACTGGTAGGGTTTGGCACGTTTCGTGACACATTTCATGGAGAGGCTTCCCCTTTGAGGAGCCCTGTGCGTCACCCATACGCCTTTTGCGGAACCTAAATGCTATCCATTAGGTCTGACACGTGTACAAACCTCACGGACGGTATAGGAGTCTAACCAATGGTACCACAAGAAAAACCACACCTAGACTGTTTGCAATTGGGCAGGTCCTCGGTACGGCAGGACCTTCGTCGGATAATAAAATGTTTCATATTGGCCCAACCATGCAACCACGACAATTGTACGAAGCAGAGCTCTTGCTTCTTCGTTGGATTTTCCATCGTATGCCGAGTGAAAGAGGCGGGGATATATTTTGAATGCATGGACTCATACCTCCAAGTATGGAATCCAAACACAACCTTCGCCCGGGGCCTCTCGGGGTCTGGTGGCAAGACACAGGATGGCCTCCCGCTCGCGGCCGTCAAGTTCTGAGCGCTTATTATCCTCATCTCGAAAAGAGCCGTTCGTCGTCACCATAAGCCGGAGTCAAACTGACGTATTTAATGCCAAAAATCGCAGCAAGCAGCAAAACTAGTAGCCTTCTGAACCTCTTTTCCGAGGATCTCAACACCGATAAAAGGCCGGGGTCGCGGTGTTTTCCCAATGCAGGTACACAATTCATGGGTATATACAGTTTAATGTTTAGCCAGGAATGACCGAAATGCTCACAATAATCTCAACAATCCTATTAAAGCCTTACGGTCGGCCGGGGTCATGCACCCATCCGTGCTGGGCACTCCTATCGCGTGTCTATTTTCACCGTGTTGTTTACGACATGACATTCTGCTCGTGCGCTCAGCACCAAGCGGAGTGCGCCCCTGTTTTTAAGCTGGACGTCGGGCGACTCGTGAACAGGCTCACCTATGCTAAATGTTGTTCTCTTGATACAGCATTCCGTGTCGTCGGTATGTATCTGTTAATCCGTAAACCGTGAGAAGAGCCGCAGCCACTCGAGAACGAAGCCCTTTCCCCATGAAGAACGAAGACCCCGGAGCAAACCACGTTCCGTAGTCCTACTGGGCCTGGAAATAAATGGCGGTACATGGAGAAGGCGATATTTCTTATATATGCTGCCGTTGTTGTTCTCACATTAACTCGCGTAATCAAGTGCGTGGTCGCAAGACAGGCTCGACTCACTTTGGAGTGTGGCTGGTGGAAGCATGCCCAAGGAAAAAGATGGAGATAACAAAACGAAAACGTTTTACACGCATAATGTTTTTTTGAAACAAAAAAAACACTTCAGCTGTGAGATCGACCAACACGTTTTCTTGATCAAAACTCAGCTTTGCAAGCTGCATGTGATTCTTCGATCGGGCGTGTTACGGGGTGTGTATAGCCTGGTAAAGGATGCAGGTCGTTGACTCGCCTGCTAATGCCAGGGTCAACAGGACTAAGACGTTCAACCTTGTTCTGCGCGCGGAAAATTATAGCCCGCATTGAGGGAGACAAAACCACATTATATATCATAGCAGAAGCAAGTAGTACATCCGCCAAAAGGTATCAAAATGGGATCGGAGGTCAGCGTACATGCATACGTGCCAAAACCATATTGATTGGTACATTTCGCCAGCAAGGCAGATGCAGACAAAAAGAATGTCATCTAAAATTTGTAACAAACCAGCCAATGGATAAAACTACGCACGACAAAAATAAAAAAAAGTGAATACCTGGATAGCAAGAGGGACGGAAACGAAAGATCGCTATCAACACGAATCCTAGACACTGGCTGAAATCGACATAGGGCGCATAGAGGGAACCCAGTGAATAAACACTGACGGGGAGAAAATAGAATGGCCATGGCCAACAAGTCCAGAGGGGCTTGTGCTAGCAATTTATGGCCATGAGAAGGTACTCAAACGTCATGTCCATAACGGTCAGACTCATACTTCAGATTCTTGAACAGGATGTACCCCGCCGCCCGCCCCCTCCCCTCCCTCCCCACCGCGTAGAAATGCGGACTGTGGGCGGCGCTGCCGCGGCCTTCGCGTGTCCCTCTGCAGCTCTAAAGCTCTCCGTGTCATTTTACGTCTGCATGAATACCTCTGTCACCTCCTCGACCCATCGAAGCCATATTCCGGCCGTCTGTGCAGCCTTTCGCTACCCCCTCAAACTTAATGTCAAAGACCGTCGAAAACATTTTCCAGCCGCACCGTGTAATCCTTGCCTTGCTCGCCTGAGCAGCCCTTGCGCCTGACCTGCTCCCAAAACACCCCCCTCCGCGGACGGCACTCCTCCTCCGTACGTTCCACGAATCCCGTGAGCAATATCCTTCGTTCACGCACTGTCGCCTTTATGCTCTCGGAGACTGTCTCGCTAAGCACGTCGGCGTACGGTAGGGTGCGGCCATCGTTCTTCCACCCCCGCCAGCCGAGACACTGGAGGAGCACGGAGGTGTGAACCTGTCGTAACCTGTCGTAGTCAAGTTTGTTCGGGCTCCACGTCACGCACCTTTAGGTCACCTCGGCTTTAGGCATACGCACTTTCAATCGTAAACGCACACCCGGGCGGACATATATTTCCATATTTTTACCGTTGGAAGCACGCCTCCACCCTCTGAAGACGCCACATTATCTCGACGCTAAGATAGGTATCTCTCTCTGACCGATAGCCCCGCCAAGCTTACAAATTATACTGTTTACTTGTATACTTGGCAGGCTGCAGTAGTGGTGAACGCCACCTTGCCCTAATACTTTTTCTGCGCGCACACTACCTCCGTCTTGGCTTCGGAGACCGTAGGCACGACCACCAAGCCCGCAGTACCATACCTGTTGACTTTCTTGCGTTTCGGCATTATTTTTACTCTCGCGATTATCTCGCGACAGGCTAACTAATCCTGACGTGTAGTTACCGTTATTCGATAGTTCACGTCGACTTTTTCGAAGCAAGCCGACTCACGGCATTTAAAGAAATATTGGCGGTATGGCGAGATGTGTTACTGTCGATGCCAGTGACCGGCTCGGGGAGGCAAGCGCGTGCGCGCGTGTGCGCGTGTATTCCTCGCGACCAAACTTGATATTAACGTGGGGGGGACACACACCTGTTCAACTGCTACGAGCGTTGACTCTGTTCATCGCCGACAAAAAATACAGTTTAAGTGATCTGCCTCGAGAAGCGTAGCTAACCGTTGTGACATTGCGGATTTACACCGCAAAATCAATTCAGAACTAAAGCTTACTAATCCCCAAAGGAACAGGGGGTTGTCCCTCCCGCAAGCAACCCCGAGCCACCCTCCGACCGCGCAGCCTCGGAATTTTCGTGTGAAATTTTCGCGTGTGCGGAAAAATGAGAAAACAAAAAAGACAATAACGTTGGCACTGAGAAAGCTGCCCGTTTTTGCTACTTCGCGAGTATTTTTCCACGCCAATTTCGAGTGGTTGGCCACCTAAAAAGTGTGGCTACCCTTCAACGAGGCCTTATGGTTGGCGTCACGCGACCAAACGAGAAAGCAGCACAACATGATATCTAGTACCTGAGGTGACTTAGTTTCAAGATTGAGATCGAAATTAAACGGAGATAAAGACAGGAATACATGTATAGACTATATATAATATGAAAAGTTTAACCCCAAACCCTTTCTTTCATGTTGTTGATTACGTCCACATAGTTCATATGTATAGTGCGGCACCCCCGTCCACGATCGTGGCCTCGTAGAAAAGGGGGTGATTTCTGAGACCATCTCTTCGTCATGCCAACCTCCATTGAACCGGTATTATTGTTCTGGAGCCCATGTGTACCGACGAAAATGGCAACGAGCAAGTGATCTGATTGATCAATGTCAATCGTTGACGTGGCAAGAATCGCAAGCAGTAGTACGAGGAGAGCATCGCCACAGCAGGCATTCTGCACCGTCTGGCTTACTGGAACATTTGCGCTGCATTTCGGACTGCCGTCTCCCGCGCGAGCAGCTCGGCGATCTCTTCGTGTGTCCGAGTGCACGCCGGCTACGACGACGAGGGTGGAGCGTTTTCTGAAGCACCTTCCTTGAGGACGTCCATACTCCTCCCGGACAAAAACAAGCAATGAAGAGTCAATGTCGAATAAGGAAGACACACCACGTTTAGCGCCAAACAAAACGGAAGTTGAGATGAATGCTCTAATTAGGCAGACGCGTGCCCCTCCAGGGCCAAAGCCATAACGCCTTCCTGCTCCTCCCGAGACTACTTTGGTCAAGGCCTGTATACACGTCGCCTAAAAAACCAAACAAACAAAAAGCACGATGAAAACGGAAGGTGCAATGCGATGAACAGGCCGTCACCAACGGAAGCAGGTGTAAAGCACAGTGCTGGTGTTTGGACATGTCGGGCAGGCCCCTGGTTAGGGAGAGGCGTAGTCAGGACTACATTCACCCGAACGAGCAACCTGCATACGAGCACATGTCGCTGCAATAGCGATGTTCACGTTTTGTGGCCCCGGGGCTCCAACGAACGCTAGCGGGAATGAATGTATTGGTAAACTTAATTGTTTGTGGTTTTTTGTTTCATCACATGCGCCGCTTCCATGGATTGTTCGTTCTCCGTCGCGAAAACAACAAGAATGAAACACGTGTAGTTTGATGAGCGAGGTTTATGGCCAGTCGTGCTAGTGACATGTACCCGTCAGCGGTGAAAATGGAAGGGAGATCATGTTTGAGGGTGCGCTAGCGAGTGGCTACCCGACGGCATCGGGTGCCCTCCCTATTTAGGAGCCACGTAGTCAGCATGCTCTTGCTGGAAGAGACCACGTCTGTCGCAGCACATGGCGATGCCACTACGGAAAGTAAACGTCAGTATCTTTCGTCGGGCTTTTCCTCCGAGATCCCAAAGGAAACTTCACATAGAAGAGTATCGAAAGTGCAATAGAACGCGACTTGCCGTACGTATGTATAAGCGCGACGCACTGCTTGCTGTAAGCGGGTTTGAAATGCGAAGCTTGCCTCTGCTGGAAAATTTGAATACCATGAGGTATTCTATATACCTGGTTTCGTACGAAGTTGTTTTGCTATTTGGGAACCGCAACAATGCCACACGTGCACGCGGATGCCACTGGACCATCGACCGAGGTGAACAAACGTAGTTTTTGTTGCCTACCGTACAGACTGACATGTATGTACATGTATGATCAAACCCCGAGTACATCCGAATCTTCGGGACACTGAGTGAGGTTGTATGCGTCAATACTCCCCATCACTTTGAGATGGTTATAAGTTACGTTTTAACTCAACAACGCACAATCACTATATTATAATATGTAACATAAAAATGAAAATACACTCCAGCTAGCTGTGAGATCGAAGATTTCCTCGAAACTCATATTTTCAAGTTATTATGTGTGATATCCCGATTGCGTGTATAACTGGGTGTGTGTCCTCGTTAAATATATAGGTCGGCGACTCCCCTTGGAACTGCAACGTAGCTTGTACCAGGGTCAACAGGGTGATGTTAGCCGGTCTGTGCGCGGAAACTCTAAACCCGTTTCTGAGGGGGACAAAATCTGACAGCTCTGGAACGAAAGGAATCAGTCCATCCAATACATCCTGTAAGTCGTACAACCGGTGAGGGGAGGACGGAGATATATAAAGGCCGGGGGCAGGGGGGGGCCGGGGTAGTAGAGGGGGGGGGAACTTAATCTGTGCAGCAGCTCTGAACCCTTAAAAAAGACAAACCTGACGGTTGTGATAGAAACGCATCGGTGTATCATGTACATTCTGTAGAAGTGTTCGAAAGGGGGGGGGGGGAGGTTTTTATAAACCATTTTAGATCGCATAAATGTATACCCGCGTAGGGACTTGCTACAACCGGTGAGAAGAGGGGGGGAATTGTTAGAAAAAGAGGGGGGGGGGGGGGGGGGGGGGGAGGAGGGGTTTTGTACCCGCTTTAGATCGCGCGTAAGTGTATACCCGGGTAGGAACTAATTACACTCATGGTGCTAACTCTAGGCAATGGTGCGGGTGGTGAGGACGAAGGGGGCGTGGGGGGTGAGGGTGGGGGTGGGTGGGATTATTGGAGCAGAATATACTACGGGTGTACTACAACGACAGGTGCTTATTAGAACAACAGGAACTGTGGTATAGAGTGTTTTCTGGCTTCGTGGTGCATTGTTATACATGAACCGAGCAGTTCTCCGTACTATAATATAACATTCCAACCGATACGTATACAACCATGTATCACGATGACGTCTATTTTATACCTGGTAGTTACTACGAAATACACGTACCATTGTGACTGAAAATGCCAGGTATGATATGGTCCATGCAGGGTACACTGTTCAACTTCTGCCCAGCAGCAAGATGCCAATGCATGATACATTGAGCACTTTGCTCAGGGTAGGAGTGGGTAATCTGAAATTCGAAAGTAGTACGTCTAAAGAGCTAATCTCCTAAAAAGTGGCGGTAATCCTGGAAGGGATAGGTTTTCTATTTCGAGTGTTATTTGCCTATTTATCGCCACTCAACAAAGAAAAAAGACACTTGATAGCTTTTTAGGGGGGTGCAAACTTTTTCAAATCGATCATGACCACGGGTTCGGGGAGGTCTATCAAATTCAATCGTCAGGACTTGTTCTCATATCATATTTACACGATATGACGGAGACATTGGAATAACAGAAGGAATATTACGTCATCTTCATAGCTCTTACTGCGGAGGTCGTATTTCATTATGCACAACAAGAAAGCACCGGAAAATGAGTCCTTTTGCCGTGCTCCAGTACAAATATTGTGTTTTTGGAAAACTAAACCTTACGATGTGTCCATTCATGGTTTCATCCATTTTGGTTTTTTTTTTTGCTTATTTTAGCCAGATATGGGGTTGCCATTTTTGTGACCGCCCATGTATGACTTGATTTTAGTATCGGGATGTGTTCTTTTCTCGATGGTATTGGATTCCCTTAGACTTGGTTAAAACAAATTTGCACAAATTGTCCTGCACGGACTACTGTATATAGCTGCCAGGTGTTTTTTGGATGCTATCTATACGAGTAGTGCTTTCTGGTTATGGCAAAGATAATACGAGTACTACGTCACTTCGTTAGGCATATGTACAGGCATATGTTACTTCGATATGTAGTATAGATGCATATATTACTTCCATTATTAGCAAAGGTTGGGAGGCGATCATCATGCAGACTGTGCGCACGAAATATCCTGTGTAGTCTACTATTAATAGCATGATAGGTTAGTAGTGTGGTCTACCACAATTTTAACATATCAGCCCGTAATTCTACTATTTTCTCATTATTAGATGATATACGACCATACATCCTGAACTTTTCATGTCGTCGAAATTGTTGTGATCCTGTAGATGTCGCGTCCATGTCTGATGCTCGTGTTAGTCGTGCTCACGACAACATACCCTAGCATGGAGTGGATGGTCGCTGAGTGATATTCGTTTCCTCTATATCACGCCAGGTGGCATATATATATCAACACAACCGCTTCCTTGATAAAAAGACAAATGAAATTCTTCACACACCTTATATAGAGGAGACGCGGCCCGAGATTGCTCAGTATATCAACGGTCAGCATCAGGTGAGCGAGCAGCGCTCTTGGTTTTTTACTACCGCCCCTCACTGTACCTAAGACCTTAAGGGCATGCGTTGGACCCAGTTCGCTGATGCACAAAACCAATTCAACGGAGGTGGTGTGGTGGGCGAATACTGTAATGACATGCGCTTCTTTGATTTCCCCGTCTCTTGGTCTGTGTGTTCTTGCGCTCTCGACAAACCTGCTACTTTTCCAACGAGCACTTTGACGCATTTTAGGTTCGTGCGCATAATAAGTCGATATGTAAACTATGTATTACGAACGGGTCGAGGGTGGCCTACAAATGAGTAACCTCTGGGTCCGTTCTCACGGTTCGTGTAGACCTGCAACGGCGGCACTCACGTTCCTGGATCCTTCCGTACCGTACTGTTTCTTCGGGCCCTCAGTTTATCCTGAACCCAGTATGGAGGGATTACAAGGGTGGAAACTCCACGGTTCCCCGGATGTGGCGTTTCAAGCTCGACACACGCGCGGAGCGGGTGTTCGAGCCATACAGTGCAATGGGATGCAGTATGCATACGATATCGGTGATATACAGGGCACGGGAAGGATACGTGACAGTGTGAAACGATTCAGTCCCTTTCTTCCATCGGCCGTTCTTAGGATAAACACGTGGTGGGTGGCCGTTGCATGAAGGATTATGAACCGGTTAAGATACATCCTTCGAAGTCCTCCACACCCTATTAAGCAAACAGCTGAATGCCGCTGCTTTTCCACGAGAATGCAGCAGGGATCCTCCGACGGCTCGATCCCTACTAACACTCTAAGCCCTCCGCACAAAGCTTCGTACGGGCAGCTATACACATTATTGTATTACTAGTATCCTGAAACCAAGACCCCGCAACGTAGGTGGTGTTTTTGACGCGGAGAGACCTCAGTTTGGAAAGCGCAGGGGGTATTTATTGGTTTCATATTTTGACTGGATTTCGTATGCGAAGGTATATGTGATTTCGGTGTGCGAACATCCTCATGATTTGAGGAATCTGTTCCCGGCCGGGTGGTTGCTGTGACATGTGCATGTTTTGGTTGCTTTCTGGACTTTTTTTACGTCGTCGTGTTGTTTAATAGTGATGCACTCGAATACGTATTGCTTTACAATGGTCTTTCTCTATTTATGTGTGTGTTGAGGGGCGGCCTTTGTTTCATATATATTATATATGTGACCTAAACCTCTTGTAAACCCTTCGCCCCCCCCCCCCCCCCTCACCCCCCCTCCTTTTCTTATTTTTAATATTTTCCCCTCGCTTTTCCTTGCTTAAACGCCCCACCTAACATCGAAATCCCCCAGAGTAATAAATACTTCCACGCCCTGGATATCGCCTCGTTGTCGTTTAGAGTCGTCCATGCCGCTGCTGCAATTCCCACCCATCCCCGCCCCCAACGCCCCCTGCTTCCCCACCACCCGCACCATCGCCTAGACCTAGCACCACGCGTATAGCAAACCCCTACATCTAAGCGACCTAAAGCCCTCCCCCCCCACCCACCGCCACCCCCCGGCAAATCCCCCCCCCCCCTCCCGCACAAGAAGGACTTATAATTTCCGCGCGCACATTGATCTGCCCCAGCCGTCCCCTCACGCCCCTCCCCCCGTCCCGCCCCTCTTATGATCAAAATCAGGCCTCCACGCCCTTTAACACTCCGCCCTCCCCTCACCGGTTATTCGACTTACAGTATTCACTTGATAAACTGATGCATTTCCTTCCACAGCTAGCTGTCAGATTTTGTCCCCCTCAGAAGCGGGTTTTAAAGGTTTCCGCGCACAGACTGGCTAGCATCACCCTGTTGACCCTGATAGCTACACTGTAGTTGCGAGGGGAGTCGCCGACCTATATCCTTAATGAGGACACACAACCCGTAATACGCGCGATCGGAGTATCACACACAGCTTGCAACGATGAGTTTCGACAAAATATTCGATCTCACAGCTGGAGTGTATTTTTATTTTTACAGTATATATCTGCACAACGTGTTTGTGTACGCCGGGAAAGCCTTTGGGTATATATACCATGTACTTGTAATATATTCCTAATAAACCGCTTTGATGGTTTTCACATATTGCATTTCGTCTCGGCGAAGTTAGAAAGCTCTCCCTAATGACCCCCGCCCCTGGGTCGGGCATACAAGAACCTGGTTGAAGGTACATGCAAACACCAAGGCCGACACTGCGGACGCATGACAACGCCTGAAAGTGTGCGTTTGCTTAAAGTCTCTCGCACGCCAGAATATAGTACAGCCTCACCTAATCCAACGCTATGGTTGCATGAGCACACCAGGAAGCATTCGTATATATTTGGTTGATGAATAGACCACCCATCCTAGCACCTCTAGCATGCCCCGCTACACGTACATATACCTCTTATTTATGTGTCTCTCCGCCCATATACGTATGTAGCGAGCCGTTCTACGGTAGCCCCCCCCAGCGTGTCTTCAGGGAAATCGACGGTTTTGAAACCAGCTCCTATGATACCGGCCGTATATTCTGAAATACGGTGCCCGTTGCCTCCCCGACGTCATCGTTCGGTAGACCTTTGCAAACATGAAACATGTGTGACGATCAGTTTTTACAGCATTCTTGCTCGTGTCGACCAGCCATGGGACGTTCGTTCAACAAAATCGCCCGGTTGGGGGCGGGACTATCATAGAATCAGTCTAGTTTCTTCAAGGACTCGGGAACCGATCGTGTCTTCTTGATTAACCACCTGGCACCATGGGGCGGCGGAAGATCTCGCCTTCTCCCGAGAGATAGCAGGGGAGGGCGGGGGGGGTGCGTATGCGTCATCACGAACGGCCGTAGCCCGAACATCCTAGGCTCTTGCCCGCCAACAATGCCGGGAAGGAGACGTCGTGGATTCACCGACGACCAGGCGATACTAGCTTGCGTCCAAAACGAATCGCCCCAGAGGCGTTCGGCGATTCGTATGCGTGAGATGAACCGTGTTATGAATCACAAGTGAGGCGGACTTTGGCCCCATGTGCATGCTGCCTTGCATATTCGTGGCAGGTTTGGTACTTTGGGGGCCGGTGATACCATCATCACCGGCACGAAGAACTCAAGATATCTGTATGACCCCGACGTCTTGCATTTTGTGGCGAATTTTGTCATATTTTAGTTTGTTTTAATAATGATGAAGGTGGCAAGGCGAACACCAACCGCTGAATGCGAGGATATACATGAAGAGTCTGGACCAATCGTTGGCGCATAGCGGATCATAACATCAACATATGCATATGTCATCCCACAAGGACGTTTGTAGACCCATAAAAAAACAGCGGTTTTCTTCAACGAACGTTTCATCAACCATCATGGTTGCTCGATAGGAGGAAGGATGCCATGAAAACTACTTTTTCATATATTTTCTTGTTGGCGAAGACCTATCGACCGATGACGTCGGGGTGGCAAAGAGTACCGTTTTTCAGGAGGTACGGCCGTGGGCTGGTTTCAAAACCGGCGATTTCGTTCAAGAAATGTTGGGGGGGGGCTATCGTAGAATGACTCGTGAAGTGCTCGTTCTCGTGAAGTTGGGTTCGTTACTAAACTTGTGACGAACCTTAATCAACGGCGCGCATTTTATATCCACGGGTCGGTGTCCCTTCAACTCCGCCTGCA
This sequence comes from Undaria pinnatifida, assembly GCA_012845835.1. Lineage (NCBI taxonomy): Eukaryota > Phaeophyceae > Laminariales > Alariaceae > Undaria > Undaria pinnatifida. Next base: position 5,104,847 of record JABAKD010000013.1, read on the forward strand.
CACCAGCACCCCACAACGCATTCACCTACACAGAGGGTTTGCTGACTACGTCGAACGGCTATCTCACGCAGCAAAAAGGACAGCGCGGCTACTACGTGGTTGCCAATTCGGCACTGCGGGATGACAGTCGCGACGTATCCCGAAGTCCAACACCAAACAGAAAGAGAACTATCAACCCGAAGAACTAAATAATACCGACACTGTTCCTCAAATCGATTTAGGCTCTGGTCGAGCAACAGGAACGCGTATGCTGGTGCAACTGTGATATTTGATTTCTGTTGGTGAGAACGTCACGGTTTGCGATTAACGCTGACACCTCGCATCTTGTCGGATGTCAAGCCAAAGTTAACGACAACGTCTTTTACTATGGGGATAACACTGGTCAACCACAACATGGCATAATATGACACTAACGGTATGGCTTCAAAAAAAATCCCAACTAACGGCAACACCACCGAATACCTTGGGAATCGTGTTCAATACATATGCTACAGTTGAAGAACAAAAGGGTGGAACATGCAACAATAGTTTCGATGCGAGCACCCCTCGCTTGCCTAGAAGTGCTCCGTCTACCTCACGCAAAGCCCGAGTCTTGTCCAGGCAAAAATAACAACGAACAAACAAACGCGCTCAACGCGATGGAAAAACCCATGGCCTAGTCATTCAACGGTTACAATATCTCCAAAATACCATGTATATATAATATTGCGATTCCAAAGAGTGTGGGCTGAGGAGAGTGCCGTCATTCAGAAAAACTTGAGCCGGAACCGGCTGACTCCCATTGGTCGGAGAACGCGCATTTTTATCTTATTGCCATGAATAGCATTATTCACTGTGTGTCCCTCCCTCTGTTCAGCAGCTTGGCGTTTCGTCGGTTTTGCGTGCACACATACTTACCCAACACCTGTTTTTGAGGGAGATAACAAATTCCTTCACCAATGAAGCCTCGGCATTGTTCACCCTACCTCGGCACATAAAAAAAAGAAATACACACCAGCTGTGAGATCGAATATTTTGTCGAAACTCATCTTCGCAAGAGCTGTGTGTGATACTCCGATCGCGCGTACAACGAGTTGCGCGTCCTCATTAAGGATATAGGTCGGCGACTCCCCTTGCAACTACAGTGTAGCTATCAGGGCCAACAGGGTGATGTTAGTCAGTCTGTGCGCGGGAACTATAAAACCCGTTTCTGAGGGGGACAAAATCTGACAGCTGTGGAAGGAAATGCATCAGTTTATCAAGTGGATCCTGTAAGTCGAATAGCCGGTGAGGGGAGGGTGGAGTTTTAAAGGACGTGGGGGCCTGATTTTGATCAAAAGAGGGGCGGGAGGGAGAGAGGGGGGGGAGGGGACGGGTGGGGCAGATCAATTTGTGCGTGGAAACTATAAATCCTTCTTGTGGGGGAGGGGGGGGAGAATGTGGCGGGGGGGGGGGGGGGGACGGGGGGGAGGGCTTTAGGTCGCATAGATGTAGGGGTTGGCTATACGCGTGGTGCTAGGTCTAGGCGATGGTGCGGGTGGTGGGGAAGGAAGGGGCGTTGGGGGCGGGGGTGGGTGGGAATTGCAGCAGCGGCATGGACGGCTCTAAAACGAAACCGAGGCGATATAATATAAAAATTAAAATACACTCCAGCTGTGAGATCGAAGATTTTGTCGAAACTCATCTTTGCGAGCTGTGTGTGACACTCCGATCGCGCGTATTACGGGTTGTGTGTCCTCATTAAGGATATAGGTACTAACAACAACGAAAAACGCCCTGTCCCGTACGGCTTGCGCACCTGGATTGTTTTGTTGGAGGTATCTCCCGGAGACTATGTCGCTAAACACCCCCTCCCCGGCGCTGATGCTTCTGGAGCGTTGTTCTCCGCGGGCAGCATTCTTGAAGGATGGGTAGTAGGTGGTGTACGCTCGGATGACCGCGTGTTTTTCCGCCTACCTAAGACAAGCACCTATTTCCCCGAATAAATATTGAGAAAAAATAATGGTACGTCATACGTATACTTCGAAGTATGCTTGATACTGTACTCGGAAGAACTTAATCTACGGAGTCGTTCTGCGGTAATACCCCCCCCCCCAACTTTTCCTTATCTAGCGGAATGGCCAGTCATGAAGCCTGATCCTGACCGCACCTACCTCCTGAAATACGTAGCCCACACTTCCGCCCATTTTCAGTAGACGTTTTGCAGACAAAAAAAATATGCGAAGACATAGTATTGACGGCATCCCCCCTCGTGTGGAGAGCAGCGTTGGAAAGTTCAACAAAAGTTATCGCTGGCTTTTCGCGGGTTCTCGGCAACCGTAGAGTCAATCATTCATTGCAATGAGAGATGAGAAAATATATGCATGTACTTGTATGTATACCGGTTTTTATGTTTTATGTTGGTTTTCGGCGTGCGTGCACTTTTTGTGTTGTGCATCCTGGGAGAACCTCAACAAACATCGCACGCAACCATCGCCCGGAGAGTATTGAATATTATTTTTCACCAGGGGTACATGTGTAGACTAGACTATATGCATATCGCCACATACATATTAATAGTACAATAATTAATGTGTTACATCAATCAGCAAAAAAGCCGGCCCTGAAAAATGTGCGACCGAACAACCGCCGTCGAACGCTGTAATGTCCGCGCTGACTGCTGCACTTTCGCCCTGCAAGACAGAGGACACACCGATTTTTTCCATTTTTTTTTTTTCACATCGTTTCGCCACGTGTACAGGGGCGGGCGTGACATATATCCTCCTGCACTACTTTCTGGGATCCATTATTAACAGGTATAAATGCCTATGTTATGGGGTCATAACTCTTGTCGATTCTTCGGCGATAACGCTAAATAAACGATATCTTGGATTGTTCGCGTAGGCCTTACGGTCACGGCGTGAAATATATAACACAAATAAAATATAGTGTATATATACATATATATATGATGTTCTGGCCGAGATAGTACGAAAATTATGAGGCATTTCCTACGGGGAATTTTTTTGAACAATATACATACGGCGGTGGTGGTGATGATGATAAGGCATTTACCCCTGTGAACAATGGATCTCCGTAACATCAATACATATATTTTTTGTTACTACCTCGAAGCCACGAGTAAAGGTTCCTCCTCGTTCCTTAGGGCTGAGCACCCAAAATATCATACAAGGGAGTCATACCACCGGGTAGGTAGGTGGGGGTTGCACCATCACACCGGGTTACTTGGGGGCGGGTGCATCGGATGGATGGCGTGTCCCAGTGACTTATTATCATATTTTTCTGATTATTTTCAGGTTGGGATCTTCTTGCTGTTGGCCGGTATTCGGCAGCGGAAAATATTTCTTGTAAGCCTTTATTATCGGTGTAAGACTAAACGTACACAGCACGCAAAACCTTTTAACACATGTACACACGTAATACACACGACCAGCACAAACTGTATGTGTAAATATATGTATCCATACTGCTGCACAGGACCTACGGATGATATGGTAGCGGTGGTTACCCCTCTGGAGGGTCGGTACGAGCCAGTGAGAAACACCGGACCTAGATACCGTAGCGGCAAACAACATGACCCCGCATACTGATGCATATCCCGTCCTTGTTCCCATATGCGCCGAGCAATTGTGCAGGCAAACTCTAGCGGGCAACCGACACTACTCAACCGACACTATGGTACAGAAATATCTACGTATGTGGTGTGGCTTGAAGAGTATGGGCCGTTCGCTGTGCTCTCCGCAGTTTCGCTACGGAGATCTCGGATCGTCCGTTTTGGCGTATCGTGCACTAATGTTAATAGCTAGTATTGTTGACACCCTTTGGTAACTGGCGGCCACAGCATGCCACATCAACAACAGCAGCATCACGTATTGCACAGAGAACACAGCAGTATGAGAAATAAAGCATTGTACTGTGCATCTCGGCGATAACGTTGACGTTGAAACAGTCTCGGGTACCCCGTTCTCCCAATTTCAGTAGCATATAGTCTAGACAGCGCCAACAACCACGCAGTAGGGCATGGAGGGCGCGTTTTCAAGGTTGCACGCGTCACAGAAGAAGAGCAGAGGGAGAGCAGTGGGTGTTCAACTCACGTAATGACCGCTACCGCCCGGATTGGGCGGCTTACAGCTGTGGCGTTTCGAGCTTGAAAACACGTACCCTCCATCGCAGGGATAGGCTATCCACGTCCCGCGGTGCTTTTATCTTTATAGCGCGCGAAGAAGGGTCTGCACTAGCTCGTACGCAAGCTCGTATTCACGCTCACGCACCCGTGCACCCGTGGTGTAGCGCCAATGCTGTGCGAGCCCCGAACCAATTCTTGAAGACCGGTCTCCCGAGGAAAAAAACAAATAGACGCCATTTCGTTCTGCCATTATTCTAGAGACTCTATAAATAGACCAACCCTTCATTACCCAGGTACGAGGATAAAAAGGCCGACATTTAATGTATTAAATAATATCACAAAGATGCGCCCTGGGTCCTCGCGCCAAAATATATAGTAAGTGCGCGTCCCCTCCGTGGCGCCTCCAACACAGTATTCGCGGCGTGCACGAGTTTCGTTGGTCGACACTTGTAGGCTTCAATTTAAGACAATATCACACTGGAGGGCTTCTTGGCCTACTGTCGGCGACAGCGTCAGCTGAGGGTATGGTAGGGTGGGTTTCCCACTTCGTTTCAGTACCGCGTTTGAGCCAGGCACTCGATTGAGCCCGAAACCGGCTGACGAAGCAACTTTATCCAGGCGATTTTATTTGGCGCGGCGCAGCTAACCATTCCACTGTGGGTTTATTGGAGGCCCCAAATTAGAAACAGCACACGTGAAGGCTAAGACCACTACGGAACGGGTGGGTCGTTCGGGCGAGGGACCCACTGCAAGACGAGGCCTCAGAACTGGCCCCAGAAATCACCCGCCTTAAGGCTAGAGTCTTGCTCCATTTTTCGTTTACAATGCACGATGATCTGCACGCTATATTGTCGGAGGTCACACGAAATGACCAAGCTATACACGTGCTGCGACATAGGTAGCAATTTTCGTTCGAACATATGGTTTCTGCTAAATGACGGCCAAAGTGGTCGGAAAATAGGTATGTATGGAGGTAGCAATATTCGTTTGAAACATACATATGGTTTCTGCTGAATGACGGCCGAAATGGTCGGGAAGAGGTTCTTCTTTTTTATGCATGAGATTGTTGAGTATCTAGGCCATGGGATTGTTCATCCGGTGGCAGTTATATTTTTCTCCAAATCAGCCTTTTCGGTTCAGAAGGACACGTCTCAACCTCCTACTGGCGTGAAGAGTTGATTATATGACCAAAACGTGGTGCACCCCTATATCGTACCACGCGTCAAGAAACTTTTTCTTAGTTCCGCGCAAGCTCTTTGGCGGTCTTCCAAAAAACCGAGTTCTCGCCGTAGATGTGTAGCTTTTCTGCGACATAGGCCAGTCTTTAATCAAGACATAACAAATCTCTCTACAGGCTACACGGGGAAAGCGTTGCAACCCCGGGTTCGAGTTTCGATTAAGGAGGGAGACGGAAACCGAGCAAGGCGCAAATACATTAAATTAATAGATAGATGAGACAGACAATAGATGGGGACATGATGAAAAATACAGAATATAGCTGAGTTGTTGCGTATGTTTTTGATGAATATATAGCCTTCTAGATGGCAGATTTTGACGTTTGACGGAAAAAGGGAGCAAGATCGACGATGGAGTTTGGGCGATCATCGGGAGACCGTATCAACATGCGTTTGAACGAAACAGGGCACCTAAACCTGTGTGTGTTTTTTTTGTGTCTAGAATCTTCCAAACGCGCGATACCTGCGCGAAAAACGTTTTCCGCCTGCTCTGTTATTTTAGGATGTATTTTTTCAAGATATTTGATGAAGAAAAGGTCGCACCCGCAGCAAGAAAACGTTACACCGGATAATTCTAACTTCCAAACTTCCAACCAGGCGCCAAGAAACGGTGGGGCAGACACTTTTCGTATTTTGCGATATACGACGTCAAAATCGTTCTATCCGCAACATCAACCCACCGCCTTTTTCTTATCCCACCCCGGAGTATGTTGAGGTGCCACACCGCACGGCGGCCCCACCGCACACTCCCCAACCAGCACCCCATCGCGCACACACCACGCCACAGCGCAAACACAACGCAACTCACACCACCGTGCGTCGACCACAACCCGCGGTGCCCACAGCACACACCCACCACGTTTCCTACCACCCAAGCCGTTGGTGCGATTATAAACGATGTCGACGATGCTTCGAACGGCAGCCATCATGAGCCTTCTAGCGTCCAAGTCAGCCGACGCGGCGAACACCCCTTCGCCGAACAGCGCTATCTCCAAGCCCAAGTGCAAATCCAGCACGAAGGTGTCCATCCGGTACTCGTCAACATCCAAGCGTCTGTACCTCGAGTCGGCCGACGGTTCAACCCGAGGGGGCTGCGTTACTCTGGAAGAGGTATGGGAAGATTTGGACGGCAGCGGTCCGCTGTACGCCGTGAGCTCTAAGAGCGGTGACGTGAGTAGCACCGCGACGGGTACATGGCTCCTCACGGAAAGCCTCTACGTTGAAGACGGCATCACTCTCCAGGTGACGTGCAGAAGTGTTTGTTTCAAGAGGTAAACGTCGCTGCTGACTGGTAGACTAATCATTCTGGTGTACATCTATCTGTTAATAATAAAAATTTCCAAGTTCTAGAAGATTTCAGTGGATGCCATGTTAATACGCTTGCGCCGGTGGTGCGGAACTTGCACTTACTTGAGTCTATGTCGGAGAAAATCGAACAACAGCAAACATCTTAATTCGGAAGCCGCGCCATGCACCCATCGTATGCCCTGGTATATGGCAGAGGTTGTGTGGTATGAATGGCAAACAAAACGCTAACCCGAGAACAGAGATTTTATCCTATTCTGCCCCTGCTCGACGCGCATCTCTCGCGTTTCCCGTACAACTACGTAAAGAGAAAATAGCTGAGAGACTTACCAGTAGGTCCAGCCGCACACGCACCCTGTTTTGCTGCCCTTGGAGCATTCCACCGTACGGCGGTACAACACTTTTTTTTGTTGGAGTCCTTGCGCAGAGAGGACCTTCACGGCCCACCCAACATGTCAGATTTTGGATAAAAAAACGAAGCATCCCATAGCATGGGCCGCCTAGAGGTTTCACCAAATTAGCGAATGTTCTTGAAAGCACGCAAAAGACGGTGTACATACGACAGACGATGTGGCCTTTTTATGACGTCAATTTTCAGCGCACATCAAAGCAGCCACTCGGCGCACGATTTGACTACGGGGCTACCCCACATGTTGGCGGGCTTGGGGCATTCTGGAATATTTACAATGTATTGGTGGCACGTTGGGCACCGCCGCCATTGTGTGACGTGAAAAAAGCGGCCCACTCGAGGTGCCCAAACCTTCAGAGGAAAATTGGGTTGCAATACTCTACAAAAATATACAATAGTATATGAGATACAATGTATATACCAAGATATACGATACTATAACCCTGTGGCCTTGATCAAAAGGGTACTCCGACGACAGCATATGCCAAGTCAAGTAGAGACATATTCGGCCTAAGCTAGAAAGGAGTTGCAAGTGCCCGTATTGTAACTTGTCTTTCTCATATTTTTTCTCAACCGAACGCAAGCCGGTCCTCTCTCTTTTTTTTTTCGGCCTCTCAACAGGTGCACGGCAAGTCCGCCGGGGGCAATGCCAACGAGCTGCGCCTGCTGAGCACGAGCAAGACCTTCATCAACCTCCGTGCGCACGGAGGGAGTCTCGACTTCGTCAGCACCAAGGTCAGTTTTCTCACGTTCTTGTGTACAATATAAAACGTCTCTGTCCAAGACGTGGCTCGCCCCAGCCGAGGAACCGTCCTTGATGTCGTTGTAATTTTCGATAGCTTTTGTGTCACACGGGGTTGACTCAGGCTACGGTACGGGGGTTATGTTCGATTGGAGCCTCTTCGGGCAGTGGCGCGGGGTCCCTTGCACCAGTGACTCCCCTGTTCCTGTGCCGTTTCTCAAGCTTTCCAGTGCTGCTAAAGTTTTGTGATGTAAATATCCCTAATGGAGCGGTAAAATTTCGCTGCGCGACAAAAACAATCGTGAAGTAGTTTAGTCCGTGTGATACAGAGTCACTACTGCGAATGGCTCAAGCTTACTACTGGAAATGGGGTATCCCCGCCCCCGACCCCAGCCGTGGTCGATTGGTGGTAGGTTGTTCGTCGAGTTTGTTTCACGTCAGAGACAGTGTTTGGGAGGGGTGTAGAGCTTCTCCGATAGAGAAGCGGGACAGATATATCTAGATCGTCCCCGACCGTGGCATAGGCCTTTGGGGTGGAGGACCGCGGGTAAACAAAATTGAAGGCATTAGGGGCTATCATTGATTTGCCGCATTTTCACGGGTCTCCGCGGCCTGTCTTTCATGCGTGTGCCATATTTGTCACGAACTGACGGCGCAAACATTTGGCAGTAGTGTATGGGGCTGTAATGTAAGCGGTGTAGGCTCAACCACCGTTTCACACTTACAGCCTCTTTCGTAGGCTGGTCATCATGGATACACACATCGGTTGCCAATGGAACAGTAGGCCGTGTTACGAATGTCAACATGTTTGCAAATCACTACGCTTAATACTGCAGATGCAGCATGGGAGATGTCGTCGAAACAGAATATTTCGCGTGGTTCCCTATCTTTTCTTGGCAAGCGTGTGTATTTTTTGTTGGTCCGGAAGACATGCCGTCTGCATGACAAATTAGGCCGCCGAAACTTCTGAACCACCGCGTAGCTAGCCCTAACATCACCATTCATCGCCATCGTGTTCACCTCCCCCCCCCCCCGGCCCCCACCTCCGCTGCTCGTAAGGTGTTTGCCTGGGATACATCCAAGAACGACGTTCGCAAAGACCAAGACGATGGCCGGTCGTACATTAGCGCCGTCTCGGAGATAATCACCGACAGCCGAGAGAGCTGCACTGGCAAGGCCAAGAACAACATGGGCGAGGCAAGGATGGACATCGAGGACAGCGAAATGGCCTACCTCGGCTACTACGGCGCCGAGAGCTATGGGCTCACGTGGAAGGTGGGGGAGTATCCAGTTGCTGCGGGTGGAACCAGAACATTTATCTATGCCGCCACCTTGTGTAGTGCATCTCTGGGTTTTATGTAGACGGAGTCGGTGACATTAGGGACCCATGCTAGACGTTAGAGGTGCCCCAGATGTTTCGACCAATGCTGCCGTAGGGAGGAATGGATTACACCCTTTTGGCCACCTTTTGTTTGGTGCCTCGGTGTCACTCTCGTAAGGGACTGCCCGGTTCCTTGTGGTCACAGGCTCCTCGCTGACTGTTTATCGTTTTCTCGATAATAATACGAAAAGGGATGGTTAGCTACGCGCTGCACCCAAACTATCGCCGAACGTGTTTTTTTCAGTGAGGTACAGAGTCACTCGCGCGACTGCCTCAAGACCGGGGTAGTAAAAAATCGGATGTACTATAACACAATAATAGCGTAGTTTTGGTCCTTCATCATTCTCATCTAACTTGTGGAGCGCTACACACCGCACAAAAACACGAAAGCGTGGGGAAAATCGGAAAAGAAATGCGACAAACATTCGTATGGCCTCTAGGCATATCATCCACGGTTTTTCTAAATAAAAGGCGTTATTACAATGTTTTTCGAGGTGGTTCCTTGTTTGTCAAGCGGAACCGGTTCCGCCAGAAGGTGCGACCTACCGTGTTGTGTACCCCTTTCGCGGCAAGCGCCCAACGTACTCGGTTCTCGCGTATAGATCGTTCCCCAGGCTGCTGTTAGTTGCGCCGTGCTTGGAGAAGGTGGAATAAGTTGCGCCGCCGCGAACAGAGTGGCCGGTACGAACCCGCGATGCTAAGGTCTTCCCGCCGATCCCACACATAGTTGCTAGCATCTCCATACATCGTTACTAGCATCTTGGTTCATAAGACACCGGTACAGTACTGGCTTTCTCCGGGATTAAGCACGTCACGCTCGTACCCTTACAGTGCAAAATCCCGCTTGAAGGTGTCTCCCGACAAATGTGCAGCATTAGCTTAGATACCGAAAGTTCGTTGCGCTACACTCTTCTCGTACCACGAAGCTGTACTATAGCATTTTCGTCCAACTCTCGTGTTGCCCCCAATACGCCTGTGCCAATCCTCGAAAATTTGCCCTGGTGGCCAGGTACGAGGGTTCTGCAAAGACGGAAGTAACCCGGAGGTGTTCGACAAGGTGAACGTCTACGGCAACATCTACGACTCCAACATCCACCACAACCACTTCGGAGTCTACACGTACGGCCACGAGCAGGGAGACTGGAGGAGGAATAAGATGCACGACAACACCGAGTACGGTTTCGACCCCCACGACGACAGCGACTACCTGACCATCCACGACAACGAGGTCTACAAAAACGGAAACCACGGCATCATCGCCTCGAAGCGCTGCAACGGAGTGTCCATCCAGGTACGTGCAACCTCTCAACACTGCCGCTATTCTTGGCCCTTGCTCAGGCAACCGGTCGCCTTTATGTCGCTTTCGGCGACGACACCACCGTGAGCATATTAGGCTAAACGCTTCCGTCAAACACTGGCAACAACGAAAGTCACAGAAAAACATCGACGGCACACACTTTGACTCTACAAAGCCCTGCAGCAAGACTACACGTCACCATCTTGTTTGCATCAAACCGGGTATTTGGCACATCTTCTACAGAAGTCCCTTGCGTTTCTCTCGTGACAACCAAAATGTTAACGTTAGGATATACTGATGTTCTCGCTGTGTGGCAACGTCCAGGGAAACGAGGTGTACAAGGGCGGTGACGAATCCGTGGGCATCTTCCTTCACCGGAGCAGCGACGATGCCGTCGTCAAAGGTGAGGAACTCCAACACGAAAAACGGAGATACCCTGTGCCGTACATCCACACTACGTGAAACAGACAGCCGGTAGCGTTGGTGCAACATGTGATACGAAATATCCCGAACTAAACCGAGATTCCAACAATTACTCTGCATATGTATGTTTACACATCCTTGAATGGCTCGATGAACTTTCCTTCCGGTTTTCAGCTGGCAAGGTCGAGCCGCCGCTGACCGAGCATCACACTAGAGATATTCCCGTGCACCCAAATGCTGAAGAGCAAGCCCGGCGAATACTACTATACTATCAAGGTGGTTGTAGCGTCCCGAAAAAACCAAATAAATGTACGGCGACGCGGTGCGCGACCTCGAGGAGCCACCACGTACGGTCGATGAGGGAGGGGCTGATTGATTTATCGTCTGCTTCTCACTTCGGGTGTACCAAGAGGCGTTGTTACAGTTACACTAGTGTATGTAATCAACCCCGTCGAGCATCTCCATTCTAATGTTTTCCTGCTCTCTCTCGCCCCATTACTAACTGATATCCGCGAAGACATAGGAAACAATCCTTCCCCGTATAGACGACTGGCGATGGTTTTGGTTCGGAGAACATATTTTGACAGAATCATCCAGTTGGCCCCTTGCCTCGTTTCGTGGTCGATCGCAATTTAGACAACTACGTGCACGACAACGGCGACGCCGGGATGGCCCTGATGGAGACCTTCAACGCCAAGGTTTCCGACAACGTATTCGAGGACAACAAGTACGGCGTAAGGCTGTCCGTGGGGTGCGCCGACAACGTCTTCTCCAACAACGTCATCAGCGACTCTGAAAAGTGAGAACCGTGGATTTCTTGTACGGGAAAGCGGTAGCGTGTATATACGGCTTTATGTCGCACCCTCCTCCTCGCCGCAGAGATTGTTCTAGTTAGGACTCACGTCCCTCTTTGCGCGAGTCGACAAACGTGTCATGCCGGTTCGGGATTTAGCGCAACGCAAGCGATTTCTGTCCAGTCAGTGAAACCCCGGAGTGCTCAGCTCCGACGATGTAAGGATGCGGTGGGTGTACCGCCGCATTATATGATTACATCCCCCGCACACGTATATATCTACCAAAACTCCGAGAGTACGGCGTGATTTGGTCAAGTTGGAGAATGAGTGCGTCTGTACACGTTTCTCCTGCTTCCCGTTCTGGTTCTTCTTTAAAGGTGTGTACATAGTCTACAGAAAACTCAACGTAGTTTCGACCAGCGCTGCCGATCCCTGGCCAAGGGTTCCACGCTCACCTTACACGGCATCATTTATGTTTGCCCCCATATGGTGGTCTTATCCCATCCTTAGGTACAACGTTTTCACTTACGAAGGGACGGATGACCCGTGGGTGGTAAATTCCGGGCGATCGAAGGACAACATCTTCTCGGACAACACCATGCGCGGGAGCGACGAAAGCCTCAAGCTTTCTGTGTCTGATGGTTTCGAGTTCATCGACAACACCTTCAAGAGCGCCAAGACAATCCGCTTCGACGATTGCGAGGGAACGCTCATGTCCGGTAACTCTGGCCTCGGCAGTGTCGAGCTAAAGGTCAACGGCGGCTCTTGCTTCGATAAGAAGTCGGACAGTGGTTACAAGCCTGTTTGCTAACGGCAGGAAAGCATTTCTTTTTTGGACTTGAGCCGGCTTTCGTTCGCTTGAGTTTTCGTCCCATGTTCTTGGGTGCGTGTTAATGCCGATTGCTAGCCTATCGTAATGTGCCCTTTGTGTGTGATCTGCGGCAGTAGCTTCACCGCGGCAGAAAGCTTGGCAACGTTGACGGTGGAAGTACATCAACGGTATCCGTTCGCTTCTGCGCACTGTTAGCGGCGAGAAGCCTTTCATTGGGTTGAGGCAGTTTTCCCGTACCACTTTCCCTGAATCTCTGGGCTATGACTGACACTAAGGTCGGTCATTATGGCGGTGTGAGGATTATTTCGTGCCTCGTTGCTGTTTGCGTTTTGCACGTGACTCTGGGGCAGAAGATCTATGGTATTCAGGGGATCATGATATGGCCAACAATCCGCTCGTCCGCCTTGTTGTATGATTGGCGTAGCGCTCTCGCTTATCTTCCGGGATTTCCACTTGCTGGAGGCATTTTTCGCGCAGCTAAACGATCACCAGGCGCAACCCGATGCAGTTTTGGGAGCATCGTGTGTGGGACACCGATATACTCAGGAATTTATGTGTAAGTCCCACGCCTAACGCTGAAAAAGCCAGAGAGTTGCGTAACATAGCTGGACCCCCTGGTATCCCACGAAACGCAAAACATCGTTGCGGTTCCGGTTTAACTCTGAATTTGTGCGAAAACAAACATTTCACGGTTTGACAAACCGTCAGGGCGGACTGCCTTTGAAGATCTCGATAGGCAGTTTATTCGTGGCACTGTACTGTCCCGGATCGTGAGCACTGATGACACTGGTGATTATGAAACATCGAGAGCGTCACACGTCGAGCCACCGTGCGAGTTGCGCCGATAAGAAGCGACTCCTACACTGAAGATTAACGCTTTGGTTTAGGTGTTTTGCCGCTGCGGAAGGTGTGGTGTTGGCTCGGAGTAAATTGAACGTACCGCTTGAAGCAGTCATTGCTGACGCTTTGGTGTAAGGGGTTTACTACATGTTATTTGCGAGTATCGCTTGCCACGCATTCATTCTTGGCGAGAGTTTTGTAGTTTTTGCGCCTATCGCGACTGCAACACATTGCTGGGACTTCCGTTTATAGGTTTGGCGTGCTACGCCAGACGTCTGTCCATGGCGAAAGCATTAAGCAGGCGGCTGGCATAAACAGGCGTGGCGTGTTAACACTCTGGCGCCCAAATCACCGATGGCATTTAAAGTAAACAGTGCCGCGCAGGTTGCGAAATTTATGTTGGAGGGAAGCCTTAACGAGCCTGAGTTGGCCGGTCACGCTGTCAGAGGTTCCCTTTGGGGTCGTAGAAAGCCGTCGGACCTAGGCCCGCCACGCGCAGGTTGCCATGCGCAGTCTGAGGTTTTGGAGGTTGTGACTCGATCAAAAACGATGGGAGTATAGCCACGTCTGTTGGGATAATATGGCTTGACTTGATGCTTTTTGCTTCCGGGCGTACAAAATGCTCACTCTTTATAGCATCTGTGTTCCCCACCAGATGTGGTTAGAGTTCTACAGCGAGGAGTTGGCCGTGTTTACGTCGAGTGGCGGAGCGAGGCGGTGAGCACGTTGGGTTTTCATCAGCATGCCAGGCGCCGTAGCTAAGCCGAGTGACAGAACGAGGCGGTGAGCACGTTGGAATTTTATCACCTTGCCAGGCGTTTTGTCGGGATAGGTCTGTTCTGTACGGGTACCGGGGAGGGGCAAGGTGCGTCACCGGTTACCGTGGTCTGTCCCGAAGGTCTCTACGGAAAAAAACTCTTAGGAGCTGGGCTGGAGAGTAAAAGAGGTGATTCGGCAAAAAATGGCATATACATGTGTATACTGTCGAATGGGAGTTGTACAACCTGTCTAGTTTTCACGCGGAAATTTCGTGAGATATGCCACTCTTTTGATACTGTAGAGTTTTCCATCTTCAGTCAAGTTTTTCTTTTGGTTGAGCCGATCACGCGTTCAAGGAACGGGAGCAGAACTCGCTCTGGCTCTGGGTTAATAATTGGTAGTAAAAGGGTGGGACCATGGTGCTCCTTATCGCTGTGACAATAATAAAAATTGACACCATTGGACACGCACAATTTACTTTGTTTAATCGCGCTCATTAGATCGGCGGGGAACTTCGGCGTGCAGTCACCTCGCAACGCCAATGTTTCAAACAAAATGTGGCGGTGCCCTCGATGCCTAAAATGTCATTCAGCCGGGGTATTTCCGACATTGATTGGCGGTTCGAACCTTGCCGTGGGCACTCTTTCCGCTGTCCTATCGTACGTAGGTGTTTCGCATTTGGAAAACCATCGAGAATTCGCGAGCGGTGCTCCAGAAAATTGCTTGGGACAAACTAAACCTCCACGTCCGAGACAACAATCAGAAGGTATAAACGATCGACAATATCTAGTTGAGCACCCAGATTGAACTTGGCCACATGACTTCCAGGGCTACCGTTTCTGCCGTATGCAGGGCGGGGGGTACCCCCTTTGTCGACTGCTGTGGTTGAGCCACTCGCACGAGCGAACCTGTACCTCTCACCGCCAACACACGCATCACTAGGCGATTTGCTTGCAGCAGATCCGTTACGGACAAAAACGCTGTAGACAAGCATTGCACGAAACGTTCGCACAGCCACAACAACCGAGGGGGTCACTCGCGCGAGTCGTCACCCCTATCCACTGCGGGAACATGCCCCCCCAAAAAATGAGCCCATACCGCATCCTGTGGGGGGGTTGTGTTCGATTCACGGTATGCAATCGATCTACTGGTTCAGAGTATGATGTGCGCCACGGCCGCGGTGCACCATTTGCTTTCCTGGGGAAAAACGCATCCTTTTCGAGGAACTCTAGACCCCAGGTATACCACAAAGCCATCGCAGAAAAAAGGGGGCCTCTCTCTCTTGAAGGTTTAGCGGCAAGAGGTTCCGTCACTCACCACACGCTTAAGCCAAACGGTTCCATATCTATCTTAGAATGCATCTTATCCAGCAAGAAGACTTAAATGATTCCCACCTCGGGAGTAGACGATATGCGGCCTCTGTGGGTACGGGTTGTCGTCCTGAAAGAGAGTGACAAGCAAGGTGGGAGGGTAAATCTAGAGACAAAAAGTGGAGCAATGGCGAGTAGATGGGGGTAGGGTATGATTTCGGAGTGTGGAAAGCAAACGAATAATTTGGTTTGTGTGTGCAGAGCTCGGTTTCTCCTCCCCACCTGCCCCATGGGCTTCTTCTTTCCTGTAAGTGCTTATTAGTGACACATGGGTGTTGAAGTGCATGCTGTGAACGTTGCAGGCGAACAAGTATTATTCTCTAGAGGAGGAAAAAAAATAAACAATACTGAGTATTAATAAATATATAAATACCACAGGGCGGGAACAAATTACGGTAATACACGCTTAACATCAGCATCACGACATATTCAATTACAATATCAGTAATACCTGATACATACGACGGGTATTGTTCGGAGATGCGAAAGTATTGCCTGCACCTACCTACTACAGGTTGGGGCATTAGTAGGTTCTAAACGCGAGCCAGTTATCGGTTTTGGCGGGGTTTTGTCATGGCTGACGGCAATCTGACAATATTGCTGCCTAATGGCGTCCAGCGCTTGCGGCACAACAATCGATTGACAGAGAGGTGGTAATCACTGTATCGTTTTCGTTTTGGCCTGCGCAGCGATTACTGTACAAGCAGGCCTTTTGGTTCCAGTACGTTTGCACACATCTGCTGTCTCGTGAAATTGGAAGACGGAAAAATGTACCACCCGCCTCGCGATTTTGTTTTTTCCACCGTTCATTAACAGCAGCCCGGCGGTAAATTTTCGTACGATGGTGCCTAAACCGCTTTCGGCATCTACTACTACAACAGACTAACGCGGCCGAGATATTGATGACGATATGTCAGCCCCACGTATTCCTCCAGTACACATCAGCGTGTTACCGTACAGTGATAATTGACATGTCTCAAGGGTGCGGCCTCGACGGCCAGAGTGGCGCCTCACGCGAGTGGATGGTCATGTTTTGCGTGGTATCTTGACGCGCGTGGCTTCTGTCCAAGGAGCGGCTGCCTGGTAGTGACGTTCGCCGCTCACGGCACAACGATGGAGTCGTTATTAACAGAGAGGATCAAGTTCACATTCATACAAAATA
Source organism: Undaria pinnatifida (assembly GCA_012845835.1). Classification (NCBI taxonomy): domain Eukaryota; class Phaeophyceae; order Laminariales; family Alariaceae; genus Undaria; species Undaria pinnatifida. The sequence continues at coordinate 5,121,501 of JABAKD010000013.1, forward strand.
ACATTCTGCGTTTCTTAGCAGTTTTTTCATTCGGGCAGCTGAGAGACGTTGTTTTTCGTACTCTAGCAGAAGGCCTTTTTCTCTTTCAGCCGATCTTTGCACACATCGATCGGTTGTTACTGTGAAAACGACACTACTACTACTACCCTATGCTACCTGGTAGTGCTCTTCATATCGACCATCCCCGTCTGTTGGAGTAACAACGATAACAACAGCTGACAAACTTCGTATGGAACAATGGCACAGAAACCGTACATTTCGTGCGCGTATACGTATCATATCACATCACGATGCATCACACGCAGCTTGCAAAACTGAGTTATCATCTCTAAGTCCTTTTTGGTCGATCTCACACCTACCTCAAATGTATTTTTTCTTTTTTCTTTTGCGTTACAGTACGTAGCTGCCAGCGGGAGTCTTGCATCCTCGGGTTACGTATATTTTTCCCTTTTTTTTCCATACTCGTAAGTCGCCTTTTTCAGGCGACGCGTACGTATTGTACGCAAGTACAACAAATAGTTCAGCCGTTCACGATATAATTTGTAGGTTGCGCGATCGGAAGTAAGTGTCATACACAGATTGCAGATAGATATGAATTTATCGACAAAATCTTCGATCCCACAGCAGTTGCTGCGGTGTGCTTTAATTTTTGCAACATGTAAATGGCCAACCGAATTGTATGCAGCATCCTGCTTACTGTGTGCCATTGCTCTAAAAATGTACATGGTATCAATTATGGCGTATCAAGCGTGATGCGTGAAATAAAGTCGCTAACATGACGGTCAGGTTTTGCAAGGACAAAACACCCCGTTGAATACGATATATCGGACCAAAGACACCCCGACTAGCTACCACAGCAGTGCTAGATGTTGCGTGTGGGGGAGGGGAGCTTCGCCATCCAGATCTTACTCGCTAGAGCAAGCATCAGCGTACGGAACAGGCGCGGGAACCTTGACCGCAACTGCTGCTGCCGCTGGGGCTGGCGCGGAACACATTTAACACACAGTTCAGTGTGTATATTAATGGTTGGCTGCGATATTAGTTCATACCATATTTTCCCTTCGCAGTCGTGGAATAACGACGAGGGCTACGAAAGATATACGAAGAAGGTCCCAACCAACCTGATTGATTACCCGTGTGTTTATTTTGTTATTGGCTCGAGGAGGACGCGGTTGGCGTTACAGCGCCGACGACGTGATGTGTTAACTTAGTGGACGTGGTAATATACACAGAGAGCAAACACCAACAACAAACCACACCAAAGTGACGCTTCACATTTATTTCGTCGTTGATACAGACAGACCACAGCAGCGGCAGCAGCAGCAGCAGCAGCAGCAGCAGCAGCAGCAGCAGAAAGCCCCAGAGTGCTGAAGTTATAACAAGCTTAAACCTTGAAAATGTTCTCGTCAACAGATCGTGTGAGGAGCGTGTCTGCGACTGGTATTGATGTCCCATAGGCTACGGTATGACGGGGGTCCTTTTGGGGGCCTGTATTCGCAGCGACTCGCGGGTCACTCGCGCGAGCAAACCCCCCCCCCCCTTTTCTTTGCGTCTTATAAACGGGTAAAACCAACCTTGGAGTCATCCCACGGTAGTAGGGGTTGCGGTTGTATGATTGCCCCCAAAAAAGGTATACCTGGGCGATTAAGTTCCTCATGTGAGGAACTAACTGCCGGTCAATGAAGTAATTTCACGAGTACCATATATATTTTTGGACTAAGGCATAGAAGAAGCTTGGTCGGGTTGTGCGAGCGAATGCCTTCGAAGTCATTTTTCGGGTGAGATATTGAGTTCCTCGTGTGAGGAGTGATGGGACGTTCTGCCCCAACCCTACCGGGGGATGCCTCCTTCAACGGAATGGTGAGCTACGCTGCGCGGCGAAAAAAATCCCACGGTAGGGTTGCAGCATCAGGAAGTCCCTGAGCTCTCCTCACCTGAGGAACTCAATATCTCACCCGACCGAAGCATGCTTTCGAAGGTATTCTTCCGCACTGCAACCCGACCAAGCTTCTACGCCTTAGAAGTCCTAAGACAGCACGTAGTCGTGAAATTGCTTCACTAGGAACCGGTAGTTCCTCACATAAGGAGGTCAACGGCCAAGGTATACCTTTTTTTGGCGCAAAAAGTTCAACCCCTACCGTGGGATAAGTCATTTTCGATTTCCTTTTTTGTCCGCGAGATGCGGGGTCACTCGCGTGAGTGACTCAAACCCAGTAGCAAAAATGGAGGTATATCATGACACAATAATACCGTAGTTTCGGCCTTATAAGAGGTTCTGGTTCGCACCAGGGTGTAAGACACAGCCCCGTAGGTTGACGACTTGTCGCTGATCACGCGATTAAATATATAGGTCCAGAGAGTACTTAGTAGCGGCGGTTGCGTAGATTTAAACGAGCGCGTTGTATAAGAATTGGAGAACGCAAATCAAAAGCAAGGAACAATGGTGGCACAGTATATTTACTTGGTTTCTGTAACAGTCAACCGCACAACAACGCAGCAGCACCGCGGCCCTGCCGAAAAAGTTCAAAAGCAAAAACGCCCAAAACGTGTTCGTCAATGGAGTGGGAACGAAGATATAGCTATCATCCCATACAACAAAATGTCCGCGATAATACCAGCCTGCGGAAGGAAAGTGTGTGCTATAGCTGTCAGTGTTGGGAAAGAGGTGGAGAGTCCTGCCTGGACCATCACCGTCACTTTCATTATTACCCCATTTACGATGGCCTTGACGTGACCATGACATCAGTTAGCACCTAGTTTTACCCCGGCCACGACCGAAGCTATAGAGTATCCGTCTACGTAGATCACTCTATACGCCTAGAACACCCTGAAAGGCCACAGACGCACATAAAAGGGCAATCACCAAGCATGTCAACAAAACATCCAGAAATTGGAAACGGGATCGAAGATGCGGCCATTCGAAAGGAACGAAAATGAGGCTATGGTTTTCCCCCCATCGCTCGCAATAAGACTGAGACATCCAATTGCAAAATTTTCAACTCTGTGACAGACCTCACGACCGTGGGACTTCGAGGTCAGGTATGCGCACTGTGGTCTACCGGTCACAATCGCCCTTCGCGGTTTCATAGGCCGACGGACCAGTATATCCCTTGCTCGTCGCTGTCAGTCTACCTATTCACCGGTGGCACAATTGAGATCATGCCTCGTTTTTCACTCGGACGTGTCCCCAAGAAAATGGTCGAGCCAAGAGTTTTTTGCGCCCCAGTAGGGGAGTGGGCGTTGGTCAAAGCTGCTCCGAGTGGCGAAGCTCCTCCGAGGACGATGTGCGCTTGTCGTTGCAGCGTCCTTCGGGTCAGGCCTGCCTAAAGTTGTTACGTGTGCGTGCCAACGTTTTTGTCAGTCTCACGTTCTTGCTGTGTTGGTGGCAAAGCGCGAGAGCCTACCCGATATGTTAGCGTCCCGCTCGGGTTGCGTTCTACTCACTAGTTTGCCCCGACCTACCTTAGGCGCGCCGTAGGGCTCGAATTCGTTCGTGAACCTTGCGGACAAGGATACCGCAGTACTCAAGGTCGTGTAGAATTTGCCAGGGAGCTCTTCGTAAAGCACCTCTCGAGCCCAGGTAACTACCACTCGCAAAGAAGTCATGTTCAGAAACCAATCCTTTTGGAAGGGTAGATACGTCTGAACGGCACTTACTTTCCCCATCCCGTCCGCGGGCGTTGTTTATCGCGCGTGTAGCTGTACGACGCGTGATGCGGTACGGGTGCATCACTTTAACTTCCGAGTCTTCTAGAACCACTCGACGAGATCATCTCTGAACCATACCCAGCAACCGGTAGTGCCACCCAGATGAACAAACCCATGGCTTACGTCAACAAAGACAAAATGCTGAAAAACAAGAATGACATCCCGAGGATTTGGGTTAATGATCCCCATCATGCGGAAGTCAGGCATGATTTCGTGGAAACATCCATTCGTTTACCTCCTTGGAATTTTGCTGAAGCTTCCGTAGGAACAGTGCAATTCCCATGAAGGTGTCATGGGAGCTCTCTCTACTTGTAATGCCTGCGGGTGTAGACGCCTCTGTGGAAGCTTCCACGGAAGCTTGAATGGCTTCCATGTACGTCCATGAGTGCGGTGTGGAAGCTTCAAGGAGAGTACTGAACGCTTCTCCGAGGGAACTCTGGCAGCTTCCATGAAGCCTTCCGTGAGCTGTACCGGGCGCTTTCACGGAACTATTGGAAGCTTCACGGAAGTACTGGTGGTACTGACAACTTCCATCGAAGTGAATGCAACTGCCACTCAAGTGGTGCAACGGAAAGAGTGTATACTTCCATGGAATTAGTAAAATCTTCCATGGAAAACTTACTGGAAAATTCCGTTGAAGAGGTCGTGGCCATTTTCATGGACGCTTCCACTTGAGTACTTGAAGCTCTCATGGAAACATCAATGGATATTTCATGGAGAAATACAAGAATATTCCGTGGGGGTACTGGTAGTACTGAAGCCTTCCATTGATTGAAGTGGTGGAAACTTCCACACGAGTGATGAAAGCGTCCATGCAAGGGGGCTAACTGTCAGCTGAACCCAAACCCGACCCTGAACCCGGACCCGGCCTGGACCCGGACCCGGACCCGGACCCGGGCCCGGACCCGGACCCGGACCCGGATCCGGATCCGGACCCGGACCGGAACCCGAACCCGAACTCGATCCTAAACCTGAACCAAAACAAGAACCAGAACCAGAACGTCAACCCGAAACCGAACACGAACCCGAACACGAACCCAAACCCGAGCTCAAACTCGAACCCGAACCCGAACATTAAACCGAACCCGACCCGAGCTCGAACCCGAAACCAGATCCGAACCCAAACCCAAAGCCAAGCCCTGAAGTCGAACCAAAACCAGAACCAGAACCTCCAGAATCAGAACCTCCAGAATCAGAACCTCCAGAATCAGAACCTTCAGAATCAGAACCTCCAGAATCAGAACCTCCAGAATCAGAACCCGAACCAGAACCCGAGCCTGAACACGAACCCGAACACGAACCCAAATGCGAACCCGAACCCAAACCCGAACCCTGAACTACTTTATGGAAGTTTCTAGTTTTACTTCAGTGAAAGTCGAGCAAACTTCAATGAATGGGAGCTTCCGTAGTTCTATAAAATCCCACCGCAATTTCCACTGCCGCATCCACAGCGGTGTAAGCGTCTACCGCGCTTATACGGAAGCCGCTTCTATGGAAACGTATGGCACTCTTCTTGGGAAGCGTTAATGGGAGTCCTATGGATTATGGCGTTCTTTCTCGGGGGAAAGGGGTCAAGTTGTCTTCCATTACTTTCATGGAAGCTTGGAGGGAAGAATACGGAATTTTCTTGTCCATAGAGGTGGTGGAGGTTCCATGGAGCAGATTCCGCTAGAGTCGTGGAAGCTTCCATTGAAGCTTTGAGTGGAAGCTTCGAATGGAAGCTTCCACTACTTCAGGGGAAAGTTCTGCAGATGGCGTTGAAAGCCCCCATGACGTTGCTTGAGTAGAAGCAATGGAGCTTTCATGGAAGCAATGGAGGCTTCCACTGAAAGCTCCATGCAAATTCCATGAATGTCTGTAATGGAACGTTCTACTACTACCAATTGCTGTTTTCCATGGAAACTTCCAGCGCCTCCACCAATTCCGTGGAAACTTCCACCACTTCTTTAAATGGAATTGGTGCAAGAATCTGTGGAAGCTTGTGCAAGCGTCTATGCAAGCTTCCGTCAACTTCCAGAAGAAAGGAAAATATTGCAGAAACCTGCCCTTTAAGCGCACAAGGAGTCCTCCTACGACGCAGGCGGCTGGCACGATGGAAAAATCCGAGGATAAGTAACCGTGACACAGGTACGCCTTTCCCTGACAAGAAGGATAGGTTTGGTTGAGAGGAGGCCACTCTTCACACTCCATACCACCAGCATGTCCGCCCTTTTCGACAAGTTGATGGCATGACCCCAACGCAACCCGCCGGTTTTAACCCCGCCGTGCTGATAATCTAAAGCTATACATCACCTCAAACGTAGACTACTTCGTGGAAACGTGCTACTCAGAAGCAAATATGGCTACTGTTATGTACAACAAGGCTACGTTTGAGTAAGAAATTGGTTAACCTTTTGCTAGTGGCCAAACGGACTTCTACCATGATTAAATATTAATATTGTAAGGCGATTTCTCACACAGTAGGATTTGTCGGTCGAAAACGGCCTTTTTCGACTGAGGCCCAAATCGGGCTTTCTTACGTAGTCGAAAAACGGCTTTTTCGACTAAGGTTTTTTCCACTGAACTTTCCGACTGGGGGGTCCAGTCCAAAATGTTTACTTTTTCGACTGGATCTGCCAATAAAAAAACTCAGTCGAAAACGTTACACACGTGTTCTTTTAACGCGTCGCATCGATCATCCCACCACCAAACACACACCCACAAGCCCACACATCTACAGGCGAGAAAAAGGGCATTTCACGCACAGGCAAATTCGACGGGCGGAGGGGGGAAGAGGGGGAGGAGGTGCAGAGATTGTGGGGTATGCTGTACGCGGACGATGCGCGCGATCCCTAGAAGGGCTGGAGAGCATGATGACGGTGATCGTGACTGCGTGCTCGTGGTTCGGGCTTATGGTCTCCGAGGCAAAAACACAAATCATGTGCCTGGAATCCAAAGGCGGGGGGAAGGTGCCCTTCACAATCGATGCAGCCGGCCAGGTATATTTACAAACAATCAAGTTTGTGTACTTGGATGGGGCTATCACCGCAGGCAGAGAACTTAGCATTGATTGAAATAACACGGCGTCTTCAGAGGGCCTAGGCGTGTTTCCAGCGGTACAAGATGAAAATCTATGATCGCCCGGGTGTGCGCATACGGTTGAAGGTGCGGTTGCTGAAAGCTGAGGTGGTCGAGACACTACTTTACGGTTGCATGACGTGGAGCCCGACCAAGCCTGACCATGTCAGGCTGCGGCGGGTTCACCGCTCCATGCTCCTCCGATGCCTCGGATGGCGGAAACGGAAGCGCGACGACTACACGCTATCGTACGCCGACGCGATTGCCAAGACAGCTTCCGAGAGCATGGAGGCGATAGTGCGCTAACGGAAGAAAATGTTTGCGGGATTCGTGGCACGTGTGGGGGAGGAGCGTCCGCCACAGAGGGTGATGTTTGGGGAGCTTGTTGGGGGTAAGGGCTACTCAGGGGGGCAAGAGAAAGACTGGATGGCTCATCTAAAGGAGGATATGTCGGTCTTTGGAATGAAACTCAAAGGGTGGCGAAAGTCTGCTCAGGAGGCCGGCAAATGGGTTCGACGAGTAGCACGAGGGAGCGGAGTTGTTCATGCGGAATTGGCATGAAGCGGAGAGACGCAAAGCTGCAGAGCGACGCGTAAAGGCTGCGGCAGCGCCATCCACCGTCGGCATCCCTAAGCGACCGGGAGCAGGGGAGGGGGGGAGGGGGGAGGGGGGGGAGGGGGAAGGGGGGGAGGGGGGAAGGGGGGAGGGGGGAAGGGGGGAGGGGGGGAGGGGAGAGAGGGGGAGGGGGGAGGGGGGGAGGGGGAAGGGGGGAGGGGGGGGGGGGGAAGAGGGGGAGTGGGAAGGGGCGGGGGGGGGGGGGATGGCGCGGGGTTCATGCCCAAGAGACTGAAGTCTGCTCCTGGCCATCATCGTCTTGAAATTTGTGGGCCTCCAATGGCCGTCACAAGATAGCGTAAGACCGCCCTGACTTATTCACCATGTTGTATTCTCTTCCCAGTGCCATTGATCATGCACTTGATGCCCTCTATGAGCCCAATGCTGTCTTTAGTCTGTTCCTAGGGTCTGCTAGTATGACATTTTTTTTCTCCTTTCCTTTCCTTCCGTTCTCTTCTTGTCTTATCTGTGCTTGCTTTTCTTTCTTTTCTTTTCATTCCCTCCTTTTTTTCGTTTGTTCGCTTCCTTGTGTTTTCTTCCCTTTCCTTTGTCTTCTTTTATTTTCTCTGTTTCTTTTTTTCCGATTGACTTGCATTTGTCGCGCGTGTGCGTAGTGATAGGCACTACGTGCAATATACATGTGTGGTAGTCGTTTTGGCTGGCAAGCGGTATAGTCGTTTTTTTCCGACGCGAGTAGTGAGACGTATGCACCAGTTTGGACCTGGCGCATCGTAGGCTGACTCCCCCTTTCACTTTGATATGTTCCTGGTGGAGTCATGGATTGCGTGAGCTGTGATCTATTCGTGTACCACCTTTGCTTTGTTTGTGTTCTTTCCCTGGGGTATCCCGCAGCTCCAGAGTGACTGGAGCCTGTCCTGTGGCCACGGACATGATTATGCGAGTAAATGTGAGAACAACAACCCACACGCCCACACACCCACACACCCACAGACCCACATCAGGTACCACATAGCACGGTATCATGCAAGGCGCCGATGCTGCCTTGGCTATCACAGCTGTTGCTTCTCGCCGTAAGTCAGGTTGGCGCATTCCTAGATTCGATCGCCAGCGGCGTGTATCACACGACGGCAGTCAGCGCGCGGTAACGATCCCATTTTGCTAACAACGGCTACGCCTGTTGTAGCTTTGGCGGCTCTCGGCTGGGTGCAACTCCACGAACGTAGCTTTCGGCTATAAGCCCAAAGCCACCAACTCGCTGGGACGAAGGTTCGTCGAGCGCGACCACACGCGTTGCTCGCGCAGAACGCGCGAAGCTCAGAACCGATTTCCCGCTGCCATACCGCAGTACAGCTGTACTCCCTCACACCAACCGCCTTTAGGAAGAGCACCAAAACTACAAAGTCGCCTCCACTGACGATAACAAGAAGGACCCGGAAGAATCCAGTCGAGAAAAGCTCCAGTCGAAAAAGGCCGCTTTCGACTGGCGGAATCCGTGTGTAAGAAATGGCCTAACGACGTCAGTTTAGGGTCGATACTCATCTTTGCAAGCTGCGTGCTAAACCGATCGCCCGTCTTTATACTTACTTGTAGTAAGTTTTATTCATCAAAGCCTAACATAATATTATGACACTCTATGGTTATGTTACCTATCACGCATAACCAATTGACATACTTCGAAGTACCTATAATTACCTGGACAGTTTGATGTACTAATTTCGATAACCTCCCGTTCATGAATTGACGTTTTATTAGGTAGTAGCAGTAGGGTACCGGCTTGGTCCACATTATTAGACTACAGTAGTAAGAGGGTATTTGTGTACTACTGTATACTGTAGGTGGTGAAGCAAAATCCAATAGCCTATATCTTTTTCTCATGGTATTTTCTACTATGCTGCTATGTAGCATGTATAGACTACATATATATTATTAATGATGAAAATGAAAATATTACATACCAGGTGGTGGTGTGAGATCGAAGATTCTGTCGAAACCCGTCTCTTTTGCAAGCTGGGTGTGATACTCCGACCGCGCGTATTACGGGTTATATGTGTCCTCGTTAAGGATACAGGTTGTATATATGGCGGATGGTTTGTGGGTGGACGGTTTTATCAGGGTTGCTGGTACTTCTGGCATAATACACGGCATGCTCCGAAAGTAGGCGGCGAATTTCGAACAAGATGCAATGCGTCTTTTTCTTACGGTATTTTCTTCTAACATACTGCTTCCCCAGTATATAAATGGATCATGGTTTGTGTATAGTACCGTTGTTGGTACTAGTGGTATAATAGGCGTGGGTAAGTTTTCCCGCCTGATGAAGGCGGTCCTGTTATTATATTTTTTGTTACATGCATGTGCAGCAATTTAGTATATTTTTTTCACTATAATGGTGGTTTTGGCATAACTCAAGGAGTACACCGACAATTTTTTCTAGTTGTCTATTACACTCTATTTCCTAAAAAAAAATGGCGTCGTCGACAGGCCATGGCTTTTGAAGGTCGTGGGTTCGAATCCCACCATCCACCAACGATAAATTTTCACAACTTTTCCCTACTTCGAACTTGAGTAATAGAAAAACAGTCTCAGCGATATCCCCAGGACACGAAACCGCCTGGAGGACATTGACACGTCCGGCTGCATTTCCGACCGACCCGGCTATCCCGCCGTTTCAGGGGGAAGGAGTTGTAAGTTGTCAGGCTTAGTTGGGTAGGCAATTGGTTCGCCTTTTTTGGAAGTGATCAAACGGACTAATACCCTTTAATTCCTTGACATTTTTATCATAATGCAAAAATAGCAAAATATGTATCATAAAATATATATATATATATTACACTCAAACTGCGAGATCGAAGATTGTCGAACTTAATATTGTTTGCGAGCTGTTTATGATACTCCGATCGCGCGCATTACGGGTTGTATGTCCTCATGAAAGATATCGGTCGGCGACTCCCCTTGCCACTACGGTGTAGCTATCAGGGTCAACAAGGGGATGTTAGTCAGTCTGTGCGCGGAAACAATAATAAAACCCGTTTCTAAGGGGGACAAAATCTGACAGCTGTGGAAGGAAATGCACCCGTTTATCAAGTGAATCCTGTAAGTCGACTAACCGGTGAGGGGGGGGCGGAGTTTTGAAGGACGTGGAGGCCTGGTTTTGATCAAAAGGGAGCGGGTGGGGGGTGGGGGGGGGGGGGGGAGGGGGCGGGGGAAGGGGGCGGGGGGGGGGGGGGGGAGGGGGGGGGAAATTGGCGGGGCAGCTAAATTTGTGCGTGGAAACTATAAATCCTTCAAAGAAAGGGATAAATCTAACAGTTTTGGAAGAATGCACCAATTTTTTAATTGGGGGGGTGGGGAGGGGCGGGGCGGGCGGGGCAGCTCACTCTGTGTGTGGTAACTATATATTCTTTTGAAGGGGATAAATGTGACGGTTTTGGAAAGAATGCACCATTTCATCATGTATATCCTGCAAGTCGCACAACCAGTGAGTAGAGGGCGGAGTGTTCGAGGGGGTGGGGGGGGGGGGGGGGGGTCGCAGCAGCGGCATGGATGGCTCTAAAAAGATAATGAGGTGATATCCAGTGCGTGGAGTGTTTATTACTCTGGCGGATTTCGACATTAGGTGGGGCGTTTGAGCAAGGGAGAGCGAGGAGAATACAAAATAAAAAAGGGGGAGAGAGGGGAAAGGGTTTTCAAGAGGTTCAGGTCACATATAGTATAAACTACACTCCAGAGCTGCTGTGAGATCAAAGATTTGGTCGAAACTCGTCTTTGCAACATTGAGTGTGATGCTCCCGATCGCGCGTATCAATCGTATATGTAGGGACTTGCTATACGCGTGGTGCTAGGTCTAGGCGATCGTGCGGGTGGTGGGGAAGGAGGGGACGCTGGACGGGGGGGGGGGGGGAATGAGTGAAAGCTACGCCATGGATGGCTAGAAAGATAATGACGTGATATCAATTGCGTAGAAGTGTTTACTACTCAGGCCGATTTCGATTGTGAGTGGGGCGTTTGAACAAACTGGGCGGGGAGAAGAAAAAAAAAAAGTAGGCCGGAGGGGGGGGAGGGGAGGAGGGCGGATATGAGTTGGAGCTACGGCATGGATGGCTAGAAAGATAATGAAATAAAAAATTGTATTGTTGTATCACATGTTTTTGTGCCCCCTGCGGTAGCTAAAATGCTCCAGCATCCACGACGAGCGCTTAGCTCAACGTGTGGGTGCAAATAGGTTAATACGTTTTAGCGCCAGTACGTTGTATGTCACTCTCACTACGTCACGACTACACCGTATAACGTGTTTGATATCCAACAATTACCCAGGATGGCGGATCGGCAAGAAGAACATAGGTGAGGTACAAGGGCTCCGCATGGGCGCCGGCGATCGCCGGCGCCCATACTTCGGGTAGGGCAGGGCAGCACTTCGACAAGTTGATGTGTAATTGTCCGATTTGATGTTCATTCAATGAACTTTAAAGCATGCCAAGAGTTTAATACGAACATGAGATTATGAAGGTCATATTTTGACAGAAGAAAAATGTCGTATACAGCAAAAAAGGCAAGGATGGGCGAAACACACTGTTGCTAAATGGGCCAAGAGTTGGCGTATATCAAGCAAAATTACCGAAAAGTGTAATGAGAACCTGCTTCGCCTCTAGGCGAAATGAAAGAGGAACTGGCATCAATGAAGAGAATGCACTGCTGTCCCCGTGGCAATGGAAGTTCGAAGTCGACAGGATGCAATTACGGCTTGCATCAAACGTCAGCATAGGACCATGTCAGCCGGCGAGGGTTTGGAAGAAGATAGCTTCGTTTGTTACCTGAAAGCTGTCGCATTGATTGGTCTGCGTGGTCGCGGGCGAGGAGGAAAACGAAGAAGAGGAGAGCGATCTCTCCTTGCGGCGGCGTTGTCTAAGATAGATGCGGGGGTGGCTTTAATCGTACGGGAGGTTGGCGTAGCGCTTCTTCTCTGTGTTTACTCGGGAAGGAGGGATATGTGTATCTGTTGTCTTAGCTTCGCGGGTGCTTTCACGTTGTCGAAATCGGACGTGTCCCCTGAATAAATATTTTCCGGAGTGTCTCTACCATGACGATGCCGTGCGTGTTTTCTACTTAGAGCCTAAAATATTGTTTGCTGGTAGTATTTTTTCGTTTCGGATTCATAGCGCACAGCAGAAAAAGTCGATGTTTAGTATTTTAAATTTCCGACTGAAAGTCCAACCTCAGAAAAAAAAAGTGCAGACAATCTAGTGTCATCTTTCAGGATGTTCTACTACTGCACCAAAATTAATATGTCATTATTTTTTGCCTATATTATAGATAGAGAAGAATGGACACATACGAGAAAAAAAAAACGGAAAAGGATAGGGGTGCTGTGTGTGGTAGTAATAATATATACCTTTTGCAACATTTTGTTTTCTTCATACCATTTATTTACTACCCTCGCACCACTCTCGCGCTCCCTCCCAGTAGCAACTCAGATCCGGGGTCACATAGCGGGCGCTCCTCCTCCCTCCCCACTTTGGCACGTGCCTTCATTTTTATCGCGAGAAGAAGTCATCATTTTCTTCCTTCCCTCGTCGACTCGCGTCGAATTGTACCTACCCACGCTGCTAGGCGCTCTCAGCAGTGTTGATCCCCATTTTTCTTTTAATTTTGCAAATAAAATAAAATATCGTCATGGTGTGAATCGAACTCAAGGACAAACCAACGTTAGTAGTATTCGAGGGTAGAACCACTAGACCGGGGCGACCGGCTGACAATTAAAAAAAAAAACAGGATATTTGCAATAGAGATTACATTCCCCAATATTGTACTGTATTACGATGGTTGACGCCCTGTTACCCAGAGAGGTGTTGCAAGCGGTGTCAGTCAACATTCTTCACTGATTATCAGATGGAGCCTGTCCTGTGACCACGGACTTGATTGTGCGAGTTAATGTGAAAACTACAAAAAAAAAAACAGCAACAACAACAACAGCAACAACAAAAACAAAACTGCTCCTTTTGAAGCTCGGAATTTTATATAGCGCACCAGGCATATCATCGTCGACTATTTTTACAGTTTTTTTACTCCTACCTCCTCCTGTAACATCGATTGCTCGCGCACATGACATGTTGTCAAGAAGATACCTATTACTATTACTACTACTATAGATTGCTGCTGCTGTGACATCGATTAGTACGCCACGCGATGACCCATTCTCGGAAAAAAAAAAACTGCACAGGAATCCAAAATCGAAACTCGTCTCCTTGATTCTCGGATGTGTTTCTGACCTCCCGTACGCAGTACGGATTCACGACCAGGTATAGGGAACGGATATGGAAGGCGTTCGACTATATGAAAATACGCGGAAGTGTGGTGAGCTAAAGCTTTATTTTTCCCCATCCGCCGGAGGATGAAAAAAAAAAAAAAAAAAAAAAACGCCCTGGGAACAAAGTAATTTGACGAAAAAATCCTGCAGCACTGCCAGCTGAGCTACGTTTATCACTTGACTCAGTAGCTCAGTGACAGTAGGTAGTGCTACATATATGTAAAAGTAGTACCAAAACAACCATCAATAATGTCGTCAGCGCGCACGCTTGAAAAGGGTAAATATGAAGTCGGTGAGAATCGAACTCACGACACATAGAAGAACTACCCACTACTGTCACGTGACTCGGTAACTCAGTGGGTTATGCTGAACCAAAAACCAAAAATGTTTTCGAGTTCGTTAATTAATTATCACCAACTTCGTGAGAGGGATCTCCGGAGCTATCCCCTCTCCACGTACTACAGTTAGTGGTACTCAGGAGAACACGAACAACAGCAGCTAAGCTGCTGTCATAACCGTTCAGAATGTCCCCAGCGCGAGCGCTCCTGAATACCAAATATAATTTGAGAATCGTACTCACTACACATCCTTCGTTGGTTACATACCAGGTAGCACTATACCCACTGAGCCAAAAAGAAACGACAAACGACCAAGGCTACGGTAGGGGGGGTACCCCCATTTTCACTGGTGTGTTTGAGGCACTCGCACGAGTGACTCTGTACCTCACGGATGAAAATGGTTTAGGCACTTGTTTTGGCGCAGCTTAGATCACTTTTGCATTGCGGATTGATTTCGTGGATGTAAAACTTGAAAAATGCGTAAGATCACATGGGAACAAAGGGGTTACTCGCGCGAGTGACCCCTGCCACTGAAATAAAAGGCGCAAAAGGGGACCCCCCTACCGTAGCCTGGGTCAAACAGCAAAAAATAGTAGTAGCTACGATAGGGCAAGCGCTTCGAGGTCGCCATGAAAAAAATGACGGCGGGAAGAAATTTATTTTCCAATTCGGAAACGATGCCGATTTAGAAATGCTGTCCCTTGTTTCTTTTCGTCATTTGCCAAGATCCAGGAATAGCTCAGGCGTATACCGCCTAAAATACGAAAAAATCGCACTTCTCGCTTGTCTCCCTCAGCGGCTATCCCCGGTCATGTCGAGGTGCGGAACGGATACGGTAGGACGAAGGGCGTTGGAGCCGCCCCACGAATACGGCGCTCGAACGAAGCCATTTGACCGTGAATTCCAGTTCCGATAATCGCATACCGAGGCCGAGACGAAAAAAAAATCCTGACCGAATCCCCGAATAAAAGAATGATCATATAGTCTACTCTATGCATATATATATATATATTATAAAAATTAAAATACACTCCAACTGTGAGATGGAATATTTTGTCGAAACTCATCTTTGCAAGCTGTGTGA
Organism: Undaria pinnatifida; assembly: GCA_012845835.1. Lineage (NCBI taxonomy): Eukaryota > Phaeophyceae > Laminariales > Alariaceae > Undaria > Undaria pinnatifida. Next base: position 5,136,565 of record JABAKD010000013.1, read on the forward strand.
TACTCCGATCGCGCGTATTACGGGTTGTGTGTCCTCATTAAGGGTATAGGTCGGCGACTCCCCTTGCAACTACAGAGTAGCTATCAGGGTCAACAGGTGATGTTAGGCAGTCTGTGCGCGGAAACTATAAAACCCGTTTCTGAGGGGGACAAGATCTGACAGCTGTGGAAGGAAATGCATCCGTTTATCAAGTGAATCCTGTGAGTCGAATATCCGGTGAGGGGAGGGCGGAGTTTTTAAGGGCGTGGGGGCCTGATTTTGATCAAAAGCGGGGCGGGAGGGGACGGGTGGGGCAGGTCAATTTGTGCGTGGAAACTATAAATCCTTCTTGTTTGTGGGGGAGGGGGGGGGGAATGTGGCGGGGGAGGCGGGGGGCGGGGGGGGAGGGCTTTAGGTCGCATAGATGTAGGGGTTGGCTATACGCGTGGTGCTAGGTCTAGGCGATGGTGCGGGTGGTGGGGAAGGAGGGGGCGTTGGTGGCGAGGGTGGGTGGGAATTGCAGCAGCGGCATGGACGGCTCTAAAAAGATAACGAGGCGATATCCAGGGCGTGGAAAGTGTTGATTACTCTGGCGGATTTCGATATTATTAGGTGGGGCGATTGAGCAAGAGAGAGCGAGGAAAATTTTATACCATTCGTAAAAATGTATATATATATACTCCGGAGTATCTCAACGTAAAATTGTTGCGATAGCTATCCAACAATCACCCCCGATGACGCATCAGCAAGACACGAAACACTATAATATGAGATATGTAACGTGCGTGTATACTCCGGAGTATCGTAATGTTAAATTGTTGTGATTGCGGGAAAGTAAGCCCGCGTCGCCTCCCAACCTACGGCAATCCCGGTTGGGTGTGGGTTTGCGGTTGCATACATATATATACAGTATCAGGATGTGATCGCACTGCTATTAATACCAGAGAGTGGTTGCATTGGACTATTCGGTGAAGATTGCTGAATGCTCAAGGATAAGATGAGAATCGACCCTAGACTTGTGAGTCGAACTCATCGCTGACGTTGATAGTGTAACTTTATTAAATACCCCACAACATATGTAGTCTATGCATGCACAAATAATCGCAGACTCGATCGAGTTCGACTATTTGCTGCTGCAGCGACAAGGCGGGGAAATAACGCATCTACAATAATTATGCCGCTCAGCCCATAGTCTCTTAAATACCTGGTGGTACATCATGTTGACCCTTGGATAGCTACGCTGTTGTAGTTCCAAGGGCAATCGCCGAGCTACATCCTCAATGAGGACACACAACCCGTGATACGCGCGATCGGAGTATCACACACAGCTTACAAAGATGACTTTCGACGAAATCTTCGATCTCACAGCTGGAATGTATTTATATTTATATAATACTCCTCCAGCAGTAGTAGTAGTCTATACAGTCATGATATTTGACGCTACAACTGCATGCTGCGCTCTGTGTGGTGAATACGATCCGTCTGTTTTCCTATAAATAGATAGATCGCAGGCTCACGCTACTGTTGTTGTTGTTGTAATGTGAAATGAAATGTTTTCATATGTATTGTAATGTAAATGAAATGTTTTCATATTCTGACTTCAAGGTACCAGGTGAACCGTAACCGCGGGTACAATTTGATTATTCTCACATTCGTCCAGCTGGCTGCAGGACGCGCAGTAAGTTTTGAAGGGTACGATATAATTCTTGGAAGTGTTTGACGCTAACCAACGGCAAGTGGTTCAAACAAGTGGGTTGTCCCCGAAGACGGGGATGGGTTTCAAAAAGGGCCATCATTTGTCCGTAGATTGGTTTGATTTTCCCCGATAAATCCGCCATTTCCGCGCTAACCCTGTGGCAGATGTTCAGGAATTAGAGGGTACTAGCCCGTTTGGCTGCTTGCCAAGGGCTAACCAATCGCCTACCCATAAGAAGCCTTGTAACCCCCCCTCCCCCCCTCCTTACACGGCGGAATAGCAGGTCGGCCAGATGTACGGGCGAACGTGTCAATATTCACGCAGTTTCATTTCCTGGGGATCACGTTCGATATCACCAATCGCCTACCCACGCACACGCTAAAAGCTGTAATACATCGCAGAGGAGGCAGTTCATCTACAGGTCGAGATGCGTCGTTTGCCTGCCCTCAGCTCGGGACGAAGGCGTGCCTTTGTGCGTGCGCACACCGGATTCACAACTGGCTGTTATTTTTTTCCAAGCGTTACGAGCCGAACTTGACTTGTCCTGGAAGACTTTTTTATCTCCGCCGTGAATGAAGTTGTGACCGCAACCTTTGGGAGAAAGTGCGGAAAATACGGGAAAACGTGCGCAATGTTTGGTTTTTTGCTTGTTTGATCCCTTAAAACGTGTAGACTAATAAACCTCCTGTCGTTGCGCAAGCTGTCATCTATATATTGTTGTATTTCGAGCATCAACCTCGCAACGGGCTGATGCTCCACTTAACGTCAGAAGCCAAGACAAATCTAGATGAAGCATGCAGCAACAACTAACTACTATTATTCCTGCCGGGCACACGTCGACGCCAACTTTCCCACCTCCGGTAGTGCGTTCACTCGGGCAAAATAAAAAAAAATGCACGTCCAACAAACCACACCTACTTCGTACTTACGATACACATACGATACACGGGAGAAGTAACTGTGCGTCCGCCAAACCATATCGAGAGGGTACAGATATAATATACACTTTCATGTTTGAAACACGTCAGCTTTAAATTCGTATAATAATGTAAGTAAAGGTGGACTCATCTCTATTTGCCACCTCCTGTGTGTGATACTCCGTCCGGTCTCTCGCGTGTTTAATCTTTGACGATATGTGAATCCGCTGAATTATGTCATGCCTGTCCTCAATGTTCATTTTCTACGCACCACCTGGTAGCAGCGAAATATGCGGTCAGAAGGGAAAAGTCATGATGTATATTTTAATCATGATGTATATGTATTATATGGTATGATCGAGTGGCGTTTTGACTTCTTCTGCGTGCGCCCGAAGAGTGGGTGATATAGACGAAGCAAAATTAATTCACAGATGATTGTGCCTGCCCGTAACACAAAATCCCGACTGTTCCCTGCTCAAGGAGGTTACGAAATTTATATACCAAAAATCAGGGGAAAAGGGTTGTTGACATATCATACGGTTTGAATTGTATCGAGCACAACAACACCACTTTCTTAGAAGTAGTAGTAAGTAGCCCTACTACTGCATTCATTGTTGAAATAATAGAGTATATGTTATTGTCGTTGTTTTAAAGAACGCCGCCTCGGAAAAAGAAAAGAAACCCTTCGGCAAGCTGGCCACGTCATTTCATGGATCGATAGCCGAGTGCCGGAAAAATATCGAGATAATCCACGTTGGTGCGAGCTTATGTGGGCCAACTGTAGAACATATATTACACGAACTGAAATACACTCCAACCAGCTGTGAGGTCGATTATTTTGTCGAAACTCATCCTTGCAAGCTGTGTGTGATTCTCCGATCGCGCGCATTACGGGTTGTGTGTCCTCGTTAAGGATACAGGTCGGCATATGCAATGTAACCATGATCCCACCCGGATCTGATCTCAGCAGGGGGTGCGAAAATATCCTGCTGGCAGGAGCTGCCGGAGGCCGTGCGCGCGAAGCGCGAACCGTCATTACACGTCCTAGTGAGCCATGTTGTCGGTCCATGTATTACTGTTTTGTTTTTTTCACACCCCCGTCTATCCTGAATTATGACGTGTGTTGGTGCACATATAGAGGATGTCACGAACGTCCACTGCAGAACACCGGGTGCGATAGCGTCCCCAGAGTCTCGCACGTGCCTATTTAATTCCGTGGATGTTGCCCCGCCCCCAAAGCACCACCACCAGCTTTATGCGTATGCGACGGGAGAAAAATAAATACACCCATTGCCATCATAACCTTCCCCGGGGCATACCGTGTCGGTGCCTGTTGTACCGTATAGAGGCTAGCATAATACGTACTTATTTCGAAGTGTTTGCCAAATGCGCTGCCGTATTAGGGGTCACGTACTTCACGAAATAGTTTCAGGTGCGTCAGCTGTGCGTTCGGTCATTTGTGATTGGTCGATGTTTCTCATGTTCTGCGAGATGCGTGATACGCCGGCCGCGCGTTTGATCTCTGATGTATAGACTATAATACTCTTTGAAGACATCGGTCGATGATTCCCTCTATGTACGTTGTATTCGCTTGCGACGGTGGAGCTATGTTGCACCACCAGGGTATACTTCCATTTACGTCCCTGCCTTGGAATGGCAGCATCGGACACCTATTAACAACTCTGACAGCGCTGGGACTAATGAGAGCCAGCCTCTGATTGCAAGGAAAGGATAAAGGCGGAAATAGCTGTGTTCTAACGTTTGTGCGGAACGTGCCCTCTTCTTCGATACAAAATTTAGCTGGATCCTGCCTTGGGCCTGATGCTGACCAGCTGGGCTAGATTTCGTCTGTATTAGAATCTACACACATACGCCGATAGACTGGATACTGCATTGAGCCTGTGTGTTTAAGCTTTTGCAGTTGTCCTGGACCCAAAATGGCTAGTGATAAACCTAATGTAGTAGTCTAGACTGTAGAAACTAAAATGAACACCTTCGCTGTGAGATCGAAATTCTTCCAATAAAACTCTCATATTTGGCATGCTGCGTGTGACAGTCGATCGCGCGTGCCGCGTAGAAGGTTTACGACCCCGTCGAGGGTACGGGTCGGCCACTTCACCCTGTGTTACAGAGTACCCGGGTCATCAGATAGGACGCCAAAAGAAAGGCGTGGGTCTGTTCTGTCGTTACAGGGTCCAACTGCTTCGCCCACCCACGGCACGGCACACTCTGTAGTGCAATATGTTCGGAGATCCATGCAAACCAAGAAAAAATAGAGAAAGACGCCTTGCGGGTTACTTTTTTCCACCGGGTTGTTTTTTCCGGGCACTTTAAAGAAAGTCAACGTTGGAAATAGTGCTTTCAAACCCTCCTCATTGAGGTGACGAGTGGCGGGTCAAGTGACACAAGAAACACGAAACCCGTCAAGCAACAGTAATCGGACGGGGGGGGGGGGGAGGTGCAATGAACTGCCTATAAGAAACAGCCCTCTGGTGTGAGTACACATACCCAAATAGTTTGCTGCGGCTGGGGCCAAAACAAGCATTTTCGTCTTGGACAGTCCGTACTGTGCGGGTAGTAGTAGATGTTTTCCGTGCTTTAGTGACTATACTATCGACGGGTAACCACTACGTTTTCTCTCTCTTGTGGACGTCACGATTATTCTCGAAGTGTGTCTCCTACCAAGCATTCGTCACTTTTTGGCAGTAGTCCACAGAAGGTGGACCAATAAAAACCTTCCTTGTCTTCCTTGTCGACTTGATTGAGCTGCACGACCTCTCGCCCAAACATGTTGGTGTGATTTCATGGACAGTAAAAGACGAGTTATAAGAGTTCCCCGGGACCGAACGCCTGGGACACGAAGGGTGCGCCACCCTCGGCACGAACGGCAAGGCGCGTCACTGATGCGTGGCTTGCTTCGACCAGGGTTGCTACTCGTCAACCATACTGTTTCTCCTCCGAAAATGTACACCCTTCGTATGGTTGGAATGCATTGTCATTGAGTTTTCAGGTTTCAGGTTTGTTTAGTTATGTTACCCATGCCAAACATATACTCACTGGATTCAGCTTACATTTTTATGAACGTCATGGTTTTTCGGTGAGGTCGCAGAGAGGTTCTGAAGTGAGCAGCCTCAGAGCAATGAGGTCAACCCCTAGCATGGCGCACCGTCACTGCTTGCTGCGAGCCACGTAACATGTGTGCCTCTCTTTAGTATGGCCCAATCCGATCAGGGCGTGCATACGCGGGGTGACGCTACCGCGCAACAACACCGGGTACTTGCTATGCTATGACGTCAGCTTCCACGACTAGGACGTCAGCTTCTATGGGGGATCTGGAATGGTAACATGCCTTCGAGAGCTCGTTACTGTCCGCTGGCTTGGTTACCTACGTCCAGGACTTCATGGTCGGCGCGTTCAGGCTTACCTACTGTTTTGTTCGAAAATTGTCTGGATGGTTTCATGATGACCACCTCAAAACAACGTCTTCCGCTAACCCGTATCATATTGCTAACAAATGCGGACTCCTTCGCTGCTGGTCGTCGCATCCGGATAGTATAGGGTGCTGGCGGCCGGGGTAAAACCAAAACTTCTCCACGACGATTGCTTCAGTAGTAAACTTGTTCAAGCTCGTGATTGTTTTACTCATGCTCCTTTGTCTCGCAGCGGGTGCTGCAACACTCTCTGCTTGCGCGTGTTGAGGTGCATCGAGGTTAACTTATTCACATCAGGCATACGTATTTTCCGCATCATATTGGTATAGAAGCTTGTCGCGTACGGTCTTCTGCTCCTGCGTGTAATCGCGTGTCAACAAAAGCACCAGGATTGTTGGTTTAGGTACCCAGGTCAGATGACGTACAGCACCATAGGTCACTCGATATTCTGATACGAACAGGGACGCCAAGATGGTACCACGTAGGCCAACTCTCTTCGAATACAATGCACGAACCGACGGTGTTAGAGCCAAAGCTGTGGACACCTTTCCCGGGCTAAAGTGGGAAAAAAAACACACACACACACACAGGGAAGAAGAGGGACATGTAAGTGGAACGCAACGACATGGTGAGGACTGGCTTGCTAAAGAAAACTACCGAAAAACCGCGCGTCAAACAGGCACTGCTTACGGACAGACCCTATCAACAACAGTTGTTCGTTTCCGGTTGAGCACCCTAGAATACAGCGTTCCCGCATTCATTCACTTGGAGCATTCCTCACGGCATGACTGCGAGGCGTCCGAACCTGACCACCCCTTACCCCTTAAGGCTTGCGGTTTTGTAGAGCAGCTAACCTGGTCCTGTAGTGCGACGCGTTTCGTTGCTCTTCGAGAGGAAGAAGAAGGGTGATTACTTTTCGGTGGCAAAAAACTTGTCACCGCTACAATGGCCGTGTAGCAGAGGTCGCACGGTACCCCCGATTATACTTGTATTGTGAGTACAGACACCTGCACGCTGTTTCGACTATGTTGAAGGCTTAAACAACGGAAGAAAGTTGGCCGAAATAAACTACCTCGAGACGTCCGACACCAAACTGTAGATAGGTTCCTAAATACGCCCTTAAAGTGATACTTCCCCCGGGTAAAATGAAATAGACGTGAATAGCAGTGCCGTATTCAACCTCGGAATGGTCGAAGCAATGCCGTTCGACCCGCCTACACGCCTTCGGTTGAACCAGGAGGTCACCGACTTCTCGCAAGTTGCAAGTTGAATCGCACGAGAGACCAGGTTACACGGAGGGGCGGGAACAACAAACACTCGTAACGGTGATTCTTCTCGTCGGAACCACCTGTACCCATAGCCCTTGCACCAACTTTCAGCTACTGTCGTTCCCTCTCGTAAACCTGTGCTTTAGTCCTCGACTCACCCTGAACGCTGGCACCATCTCACGCCTTCGAACACAACACCCGAAGAGGGTGTGAGATACACCAAGTTTACCGGCATACCAATTTGGACGGAAATACGAAGGTCGTCCGAGTTTTTGTATTTATATTCGCACGTCCCATGTGTGTATTTCCGTTCTTTGTATGTATATATATGGATTGGCAGGCTCAAGCAACGTCCGCCACCCTAAGCGTGAACACGTGCTTTGGAATGCCCTACCAGGAAGACGAGGGACGACGTTGAGTCAAATCGCACGAAAGCTAACACAACCACCACAACACAAGAACACTTCTGGTTCGTTCGGTTCGCACCTGCTCATTTTTCTCGGCGTTCTTCCTCAGAGACCATTCAGTAGCTAAACAGCATACCCCCCGTGTCGCGGCAGTAGTGGTTGAGAGTCTCTTCCCACGGCAAAGACGCCTGAACGAGGCCGATACGAGTTCAGGCGTATCCAGGCGTAAGTCCGAGACTGATCTCAGATAGCGCTTTCTTTCGGAGATACCCCAAGCCAAAATAGCTAGTGTTTGGCGCTGACCACTGTGCTAGCTCCATCGTCACGGTGTGTCTCTGCCAACCGAGGGGGGGGAGGGCTCAAACAAGGTAAAAGCTCCGCGGAAACGCGTGTGCCGCCCAAACATCGCGTTTTTATCCCGATGCTGCCCCCTACCAAGAAACGCCAACTTCTTGTCGAATCTCAATTTTACATAACGTGGCAAGCGTTGCGTACGGGGCACCGCTGGCTGCACTTCAAGATTCAGTGTGGTACCCTACCTCGAACACCCTTGTGGTTCCGTGAAATTTCTTACGAAAGTCGTTGGAAAAGGATTATCAATATCTTGCGACCGGTTTCCTTAAAACCGATGATGCCTTGTTCCGGAATTTCGTTCTCCACTTGATGTTTTACCACCGAGTTCTGAAGAGCGGCGCGCCATCTATCTTGCTGGGGATTCAGATAGCAAATTATTTTGTGGGTTCTCGTGTGCTTCTTGCGCCCCTCGTCGACAACGTCTGACATGCTTACCCATACCTTCATCAGTGGCGATCCTTCCCCCGCACCCTAGACTATGTTAGACATATACACCATCAAACCACTGACTTTGTCGGGTACGCCTCGTGCTTCCCCCCGATATCTACGTTTTGCTTGGAAACATGAGCGGGCGCGTAGTTTCTTTCGCACCTTTCGAGTTAATGGTCTTCAGCTAACATTACAAATCGAACGTGGACAGTTGAACAGTGATCACAACTGAAGTTTCACATGAACTCGACCCGGTCGAACTGCTGTCGAGGGGCAGGTGTGTGTCGGCGCAACCCGCCACCAGAATGTTTTCTGTTGGGTTGCTGTTCCCGTGCTCTTGGGACTACAGCATCACGCCAGAGCGCGAGATTACTCGGTGAAAACAATATACAACACGGCACTCACTCCGAACAAGGTGTCGGAATAAAAACGACAACGGCGGGGGGAATGACATTCGTATGACGTTCGAAAACAACATGTTTTGGATGTGTTTGTTTCACTTAGCTTTATTTAGCGTAGAGCACTTTTGTCCCACGGGGTGGCCAGTTAAGTTGACACGTTTTGGACCCTCGTACAGTATGTCACGCGCAGTCTCGAAAAAGTAGATCAACCTCGACGAAAGTGTAGATCTCACGTTAGATTTGGTGCGGGGTGTACCACGTGGCACTCAACCTCCCCCTCCTTTCCTCTTGGCGACAATGTTGATTCATCTGCTCCCTTCGTGTATTCAAACCGCCGCCGATATGTGTGCTGCTGCACATAGACGGCAGCATCGGCCGCAGACGTCATCACCAGCCATGTTCCTTCTTTAGGATATCTCATGACTGCGAGAGGAACTGCTCATCGGTGGAGGGACCTCTCGTCCCTCCCTGGGTACAAAACCGTGAAGGACAAGAAGTACCACGCGAGAGTCGTCCCACGGTGTGGCTCTAGGGGTGCAGCAGATTCCAAAATTTTTCTTGATCGAGACCCCTTACGTGAGGAGAGCTCTCACTACCTCACCCACCCGACACATGACCTTCGAAGGCGTTCGTTCACGCCGCCCGACCAACTGTTTCTACGCGCTCTTAACAAGTTAGTAGTCCTCTAGAACTCTCTGATACCCGTTAAAATGACCACACTAGCTAATACGTGTCCACGGTTGAGGATGTCAATCGGTCGGAACCGCTCCGCTCAAAACCTGCAACGTCTACCGTGGGATAATGACTTGCGATTGCCGTCGGGGGGGGGGGGGGAAGGGGGGATTCTTCTGCGCGTCCACACCAGCATTACCAGGCGAAAGGAGCCCCCCCAGATTGAAGGAACTTCACCGAAATCTTGTAGCCCTGGCGGCAATGGAAATCCTCGTGGGCTCTAAACGTCTGTTACAACGATAGGTAGAAGTAGACGGCTAACGTAGTATTTTTTTACGCGTGCTACGATGGAGGCGCACCGCTTTTGTCCTGGCGTTCTTCGATTTAGGAGCTCAATACCTCTCCCAAAAACCGAGTTTTGGAGCCAAAAGGTATAGCTGCTACCAGGTACACCGGATGAACAATTCCCATGGCCTAAATGGCACACAACGAGAATCAGGCAAAAAAAAATGGTATTTTTTTTCGGACGGTTTTGGGCTGAGGAGCCCCGTCATTCAAAAAACATATTGGATGAAAACTGCTCTTACCTCTATCATAGAAGGCGTCTTTTACAAAAACAAATGTTTTAGGAGTTCTGGATTCCTTAACCCAAAGTTGCGTAATCCTTCGAATCCTTCGAACCTTGCGAATCCTTTGATGGCAATGGAAAAATAGGCGGGTTGCACGTCTGCTATGCTGGAGGTAAACGATGGAGGTCGTCGTCGTCGCACATTCTGTTGAGCATGGCTTCCTGTGATTTTTTGGACTCCTTGATCCAATATCGCCGGAATTTCATAGTATAGGTACGTCTTTGGTTAAATGCCTAGTGTGGGATACGATATTATTGTTTAATCGGGCTGTACTTTCATTTTGTTATCAACATCAGTGTTTCGGGAGTGTGGGGTGTAGATCTCCCCAAGTCAAGAACCTCGCAAGGCGGAGAATGGTGCGCACCTCTCTACCGTGGCGGGTGGTGGTATCTGACAACATGTATGTCGGGTGAACGCCAAGACCGATCACTCACAAACCATCCCCAGTCCATATGAAAAAGAGCAAACCACGAGAAACCAGCGAGGAATTGTATGCGCGAACACTTACCTCCTCCCACGTTCAGTAATTACATAATAGTGTGCACTAATTATTACCAGTAGTTAGTTATCATTTACGCGGCGGTGGTCTGCGCTCTGGAGTACATTTTTGTAACCGAGCCGAACCATTGGCGCGATTATTGGGCTGGGCGTGGTTCCCTCCCAAGGAATCCCGTTTTTGGTGGGAAGTGAAAAACGCCTCCATATAGATAAATGGTATCGCCGTTAGAGCTGAAACCGCGTTTTATTAGACAAGCTACTTAGCATTTGTGGGAGAATGTGTATTGTTTGGTTCTAAAAAAAAAGTGAAATGTCTTCCCCGTACAGTATAATTGTTTCTCGCGCAATCCATGCCACGGGGCACTGAGGGCGCGCCGCCAAGATGAAACGTGTCACGCTTTGTCGTCAAAAAGTAGTCTTGCCCGGAAGACCCGGCAATTCTCGAATTCTGGCTTGTCTGAGAACCACTAGATAAATTGAGTACGGCATCAACTCTCTGTAGCTTAAGTCATACCTGGTATGTCTTTGCGTCGAGGATCCTATCAACGGATGTTTTCGTGGCAGATAACCGGCTTCGGGACGCTCAAATAATTAAACCTTCGAAAATGCGAATGTGTCATTCATCCTCATGAGCTACGGTCGAAAACCCGCATCACGTCATCTTTGGCACTGGTCCCTGGTATTCATGCTCGAACTCTACGGACCAATACACAGGGAGACTTCATCCCTATCACACGATACCTACTCGTTCGCTGGTTGTGAACCCGAGAGGTCGGCCGTGCGCAAGATGTATCCTAAACCAGCTTGACCGTGTACGTGACGTCTGCTACTGTAGTACGGTGGACGTGCGCAACGCGAGGTGTGCAACAGACGCCTCTAAGCTTCTAACACGATGAGTTCATAATTTCACCCGGAAGCATTTACTTCCATGGCATTCGTTCGCGCAACCCAGCCAGCATATATATATTATAGAAATTAAAATACACTCCAGCTGTGGGATCGAATATTTTGTCGAAACTCATCTTTGCAAGCTGTGTGTGATACTCCGATAGCGCGTATTACGGGTTGTGTGTCCTCATTAAGGATATAGGTCGCCGACTCCCCTTGCAACTACAGTGTAGCTATCAGGGTCAACAGGGTGATGTTAGTCTGTGCGCGGAAACTATAAAACCTGTTTCTGAGGGGTACAAAATCTCACAGCTGTGGAAGAAAATGCATCAGTTTATCAAGTGAATCCTGTAAGTCGAATATCCGGTGAGGGGAGGGCGGAGTTTTTAAGGACGTGGGGGCTTGATTTTGATCAAAAGGGGGGCGGGAGGGGGGGGAAGGGGGGAAGGGCACGGGTGAGGCAGGTCTATTTGTGCGTAGAAACTATAAATATTTCTTGTGGGGGAGGGGGAATGTGACGGAGGGGGGGGGGGGGGGGCGGGGGGGGGGGGCTTTAGGTCGCATAGATGTAGGGGTTGGCTATATGCGGGGTGCTAGGTCTAGGTGATGGTGCGGGTGTTCGTTGAGGGAGGGGGCGTTGGGGACGGGGGTGGGTGGGAATTGCAGCAGCGGCATGGACGGCTCTGAAACGATAACGAGGCGATATCCAGGGCGTGGAAGTGTTTATTACTCTGGCGGAATTCGATAGCGGGTGGGGCGTTTATGCAGGAGGAAACGATGGGAACAAAAAAAAAACAAAAAAAAGCGGGGGAGGGGGGGGGGGAAGGGTTTTCGAGAGGTTTAGGTCACATATAATACCAAAATTAAGGATTTCGTCGACAATGCTGATGTTCGCAACATTGCGTGTAATCTTTCGATCGCGCGTATTAATCATATATGTAGGGGCCTACTACGCGTATTAATCATATATGTAGGGGCCTACTATACGCGCGGTGCTGTGGTCTAGGCGATCGTGCGGGGTGTGGGGAAGGAGGGGGCGTTGTATATATATATACTCCGGAGTATATATTTGCGCTAGTCCTAAAACAAACACACACTCTTGCGTAAAACGATCGCCACCGTTAACACCATCAACCGATAGCTCGACTCTTGAGGATCTCAACCGGTCCAGGAATACCTTTCTTGGCTCTCAACGTGCAGCAACTCCCTACCGTGGGATGAGCGGCCAGTTTCCTTCGGAGGGTATGCTCTGGCTTAAGGGGGGAGTTCTGTACTTCCCCCACCCGTTATCGGCCTATTCTGATCATCTGGGAACGCCAAATCAATCCGACGATGGGTGAACCCGTGGCCCTATAATTTATATAAACACACTTGGCATTCATACTGCAATACGCAAGAACACCATTCCGCCGCCTTGGGGTTTTAATAGAATCCCCGTCGTTCAGTAGCGAAAACGCCAACAAAAAACGAAAAAGGTAAAACCCTGATATAATGCAGCACGCGCGTCGGTGGATTGGGTTCGATATATCTATCGTCTATCCCTATACCCCGCCGTCAAGCCTACTGAATGCGCTGAGAGAGTGTGAAATCATCAGATTCGACCACACCCGCCGTACCTCTCCTATAAATAGGGTTGTGAATGTTTTTGGGTGCCCCACATTATTGCGATTATGAACGATGCTAACTAACCCTAACCCATACGAAATACTTGTCGAAGCGCAGGCCTAATGACAGCGCTGAGAAAAAAAATGGTCAAAAATGTCGAAACATATGTACCAACTGATGCTTTCTCAAAACTTAGGGGATGTGTGGTGGCATTAATGTTTTCATTGACATGGCATGGTTTGGTTGACCTTCAAAATCGTCTCCCCTTTAAGAACCATCTCCCTTAAGTTTAACATGAAAAAAAAATGTTCCAGCGGATATTCAGAGTGAGTCGTTGGCCTATACCCTCAAAGAGGATTATTCTGAATAAACGCGCGGCCGAGGTATAATTGATCGCCCAGCTTGAAAATAGTATCAACCACTCAATCGGTCACAGTAATTACAGCCGACGTGTTAAACCAGGACAATAAATAGAGATGCCATCATCTCCTCGCCAAAATGTAGTAGTGGTACCTGGTGTTTGACTATTTTAAAAGGATTGTTTCGGCACAGACAGTGAGAACGGGCTTTATCACATAGATAGATGTCGTCTACTACGAACAGTGATTGTGACTCGGTATCACATATCATATAGATCTCGTCTGCTACACATGCTACACATAGATAGCCTTCACAGTTGGTAGCATGAATTGTGACTACAAAAGAGGGGTCCACGGGCACGATTCCTTGAGAAATGTGACAACGTCGGCCAAACTTAGCCGTGTGTGGCTGAGTGCACCCACGTATAACTTGCGTGCTGGTTTCCATGTATGTGGCTGAATGTGGCTGAGTATATACACCTTCATGCGACTTAATAATACTGGTACTGGGTATGCATGTATGTGTGGCTCAGCATGAATGTATGTGGTTAGGCATATATAATATACCTGGTATGCTCATATAGTTAACTATGCCTGTATGTGACTGGTTGCTCCTTATGTGGCTGACTAGGACTTCGACTCCGACTTCGTATGACGGGGTAAAATATCCGATTTTGTGGCGAAGTTTGGAACTAATAACATATCGTCTTGTGGTGAAGTTTGGTGCCGGCGTGGGGCGGAAAAGCTACCGCTCGGATGAAACATGACTCACGGCGGAAAATAAAAAAGTGTACGTGGCGTGCTCCCTTCCATTAAGGCCCGCGTTCCCATAGGTATCATAGCTTCACTCTTGAATCATGCTTTATATCCGAAATGTTGTCATCTTTAGTAATGTTGGGTTTGCTTGGTTATTTTCACGCGAAAGTCGACCGAAAAATTAATTGAACATTCTATCTGGCCGAAAACCCTTAAGCATAATCGCTGAAATGCGCACACCGTCGTCGGTCTTCCACGTTGGTGGTGTTGTTGCTTGTTTCGTCCCCGGGAGGATGGAGAAACATAATTTTTGAATCGATTAGTTTTGCTATATTCGACACGACATTCGACAGCGAGTACAGCAAATGCCGCCTGACGCAGCAACCATGAGTCAATCTCTCCGCCGAGACCCACACAATGATCCAGCAGAAACAAAACATATTATTCAATCCCGCACATGCCTGGCGAGAGACCTGGTTACCTCTATCCCCCCCCCCCCCCCCGTCCCCGCATCACCACACACCCACATCGCGTCACACTCCGCAGCTTCTTTTCTCCACCACCATCAAAACGCATCCTGCCTGCTGAAGCAAGCCGCAAAAAACGCTGGCAGGAAGATTGCACACTATCGTAAGCTGATCTGTAAAAATGACCATGTTTCTTCGAACGGCCGGTATTATTGGAAGCCTTCTTGCAGCCACCACGGCAGTCTACGGCGGAAACACCTCTTCCCCGAACAAGGCCATTTCCAAACCAGGGTGCAATTCCAGCGCCAAGGTGTCCATCAAGCACTCTTCGGGGACTGTGTACGTCGAAAAGGGCGGCAGCAAGCGAGGCGGCTGTGTCACCCTCAAAGAAATCTGGCAAGAGCTTGGCAGCGGCGGTCCGCTGTACCCCGTCGACGCAAGTAGCGGCGACGCCAGCAAGAAAGCGACGGGAACGTGGCTTCTCGAGGATAATCTTATTGTCGAAGATGGTATTACTCTTCAGGTGAAACACATACGAACATGCCATGCAAAAAAACGCCTTTTCATACGGTTCGGTAACCTCGTTTCATTGCCGGTAGGTGTTTGAGCATGCGTGTGATTTGTCCGCGCGGGCCACGCGTATTGCCGACGGAAACAAACCGTAGTAGCCTTGGCAAACAAAGATGAAAATCGAACGTCGTGCACAAGTCCTATGAGATGTAGATGATCATTATGTCAAGCTCCTCACCAAGAGCGAAGCCAGCTGACCTACAGTGGCACCAAAAGCGTACATTATGTGACTCTGGAAGAACATCGCTCATGAACGTTTCCCCGAAGATGTACGCAAAGCCGAAGCTTCGGTTTATCTTCGGGTCTAAATTTTTCACAATTTTGTTCACTGAGATGCACACCTATAGTTCACGTACTCAGCTCTTGTCCGTATCGGCAGCTGAGTGGATGTGTGCGTGCGGTTTTATGGCGGGTGTGTTTCGACGACACACTGTCACGGCGGCGCTTCATTAAGTAAGCAACGCGGAATCGATGTCGTGCGTATAATATCGACAGTCATCATGTCAAACTCAGCACCAATGCTCGGAAATCATTAATCCTGCTCCAAACATCAAACAAACTGCGATTCTGGAAGAGCACATATCTCACGCTCATTCCACCAAAAAAATAAGGGTAGATATAAAAGGGCGTTGTGGTGCGAGGCAAAAATCGTTCGTTTGTAAAACTCGTGTTCTACTGGTTGCGTAGAACTACCCACTGCGCAAACCTTCTTAGTCGCGAGTGAATCATTAGATTTTTGGCTCGTGCGCAGCCTAGTGCCATAAAGCCAAGACCAAAACAACAACCTTGCCTGGTTGCTCTGCGAATGTAACGAAAAACAATTTTTCGAACTGAAAACCCGCTTCCAACTACCCCTCCCGCTCGATGTGGACCGATTCCTGATTTTTGTTCGTTTACGGTCAGGTCCACGGTTCCTCCGCCGGGGGTGACGCCGACGAGCTGCGCCTGCTGAGTACGAGCAAAACCTTCATCAACTTGCGTGCCCACGGAGGGAGCCTGGATTTCGTCAGCACCAAGGTGAAATTTATGATACGGCTCGAGCCACGGTAGGGATTTCTCGTATTTGACCAAAATCCAAAACTGTTCTGGCTGGCGTTGCTCTGCAACTGAACAACTGCCCCGTATACATCGTCAGAATATCATGCACGTGTTCGTGTGGACCCAGGGGGGTCACATTCGGGGACTTTGTTTTGGCTTTGTTGGTTCGGGGTCACTTCCGCGAGTGGCCCCTCTGTTCCTTCGGGGATATACGCGTTCGTGCCGTATAGATTATACTGAAGGAATCCGCAATGGGATGCTGAGCCAAAGAAATTGCCACTATTTCAGCCGCTTTGCCCGTGTGGTGAACAGAGTTACTCTAGCGAGTGCCTTATAAACACAGTTGAAAATGGGGGTAGGATACAACAATACCTTAGCCTTGGTCTATGGTATATTCTGCATTAGACGAGTGCTATCCTTTCGTGGAGGTAGCACTTTTCTGGCTTTTTTTTTTCTTTCCGAATGGCAGGGCTCCTTGACCCGAATTAGTCGGAATGCCGTTCACTCTCGTTTGGCAGAACGACGCTTGTTTTCGTACAACAGGGCCGACTGATTCTACGATAGCCCCCCCCAAAACCAGCGATTTTGTTTAACGAACGTTTCATGGCTGCTCGACACAAGGAAGGATACTATCGAAAACATACTATCCACACGTTTTCTTGTGTACAAAGGTCTTTCGATCGATGACGTCGGGGTGTCGAGGGACACCGTATTTGAGGAGATACAATCGAGAGCTGGTTTTGAAACCGGCG
The DNA here is from genome assembly GCA_012845835.1 of Undaria pinnatifida. Classification (NCBI taxonomy): domain Eukaryota; class Phaeophyceae; order Laminariales; family Alariaceae; genus Undaria; species Undaria pinnatifida. Next base: position 5,153,681 of record JABAKD010000013.1, read on the forward strand.
ATTTCGTTCAAGAAAAGTTGGGGGGGCTACCGTAGAACGACTCGGCCATGGGTTTCTTCATCTGTTGCTTTTTTCGGTGTATTGCACCAAAATATCCTTTTCAGAGGTTGAGGCATAAATTGACCTCCCTCCTCATCATGTAAAGAGCCTCGGAAACCTTAACGGTGCCCCTTTCCGTAGCACGTTTCAACTTAGGCCACATGCGGCATTGTCCATCAACGAGGTACGCAATACAACTCCTTAACTCGGGGAGTCGCCCCGGGAACCAGTGAGTGCGCCCTGGCGTTAGAGTGCTCATGCGCCAGGCGCGAGTAACCTCGGACGAGATACGGGCAGGTGTGTGTAGCATTGTGTATTTCAATCTTGTTTCATTGCAGCATGGCTGACCAAGGCTACGGTATTTGTAGGGAGGATGTTACGACTGTTGTATGATACACCACCATTTTCACGTACTGCTTTGCTTGGGCTACCGTACTCGCACGGGTGGCTCTATACCTCACGGACATAGTTGCGTTAGGGGCGATTTGGTTTGGCGTGGCTTACCATTCAACTGCAGATACGAACTATCGCAAGTTTTTATAGAGGCCTCGAAGAAACAGCGGGGTCGCTCGCGCGAGTGAACCCCGAGCTGCCACTGTGGAGAAAGTCCCCAAAGCTGGCCCCCGTACCGTAGGTTTGTTTGGTCAGTTCCGCGCATGGTTGGACACATGCTCAAAGGAGCACGGCACTTGGTATGTTGATATATTCTGGAGGACGCGGATGAATAGCTTACCACATGTTCGAGAACGTGATTAAACGTACACTTTGATTTACACTTAAGAACATGAGGCCCTGAGCCCAACCTTGGACTTGAGCCAATCAAAGCGAATCAGCCAATGTAGGATAAACAAGAGTCGTCGCGTACAGAGCGCGCCTCCATCCATTTCCTCAAACACAACTCGAACGTAGAAAACCCTTGTGTCCACACCACAACACATTTCGAGTGTATGATTGGACCCAAACAAGGTTTGTGTTAGCTCTTCCTCTTCCCAGGTAGAAAAACGGTGGATCCACCCATTGGTTTAAGCACATCACCTGTGTACAGGTAAACCAAGCTCGCTCAACAAATAAATGTAGGAATAACCTCCGTTGTCTCGTATACAGTGTATGTGTTAATAAGTTTTGTGAATAAGCGGTAGGCTCAACTGCCTAGCCTACTATATACAGGCGGGACGCTCTATCAGTTTGCTGTCGGTTTTTCGCGCGTGTCAGGTTATATTCGGCGATGTCCATCGTTCGTCGGTCGCCGGGAAACATGCCGTAGCAGCGCCCATGCTCCACGGCACCCAAGGTTATTTAACACACACGACACCTATATGTGCATAGAGGTTGTACCCTGAATTCAACAGGTTATAAACAAAATGCCGCAGAAATTCCAAATAACGTGTCGCGAAAAAAAGGCGTGCAGCTTGCTACAGTAGATTTATAGCTATCCACTAGACCCCTGAGCAACGTGACTAAGTGGTCTAGTGGATAGCGCTATACGCCTAAAAAAGATTGGGTCGTGGGTTCGAATCCCTCCGAGCTCATAGTAGCCTTCATATCGCTGGAAGACATTATGAATAGGTTGGTAGCGTCTTCCTAGTAATTAGTCTCGTGGCGAGTGGTGAGATTCCTCGGAGTCAGTTAAACGTCGGCGGGATTCAAACGAACCCGAAAACCCAATGAATGTTTGTTGGTGATACACAGTGCTCGACGCAAGCTACGATAGAGGCACATACCGTTTTTCGGCTACTCTGTTTTCTGAATGACGGGGCTCCTTAACCCAAAATGGTCGAAATCGCGCTATTTTTTCTCAATGATTCTCGTTGCGTACCTAGACCATGAGGTTTTTCATCGGGTAGCAGTTTTGCTTTTCTCCGAGAATCAATTTTTGGGAGAGTTCTTAAGCTCCCAAACTAAGGAACCTCGGGAAACAAATGTGGGGCACTTCTGTTGTAGCACGCGTGGCTCGTTAAACGGTTCATGTTTAAGTTTACCCCTCCGTCGGGGGAACAACATTAAATCCGTCTGGACGACTATTTCTAGTCTGTCACCCCGCACCATTTACCGCTATATCATTAGTGTAGTGTGGATATACCTGTTATAAACGACACCTGACGAATCTGGAATACCTAGAATGTTCGTCCAAACCTACAAAGGTCTATATTTCCGAATCGCGTATGGTACCTCAATCTTCGTCTTCGCCCCCCCCCCCCCCCCCCCCCCCCACGCGCCACCGTACCGTAGGTGTTTGCGTGGGATACCTCCAAAAACGCCGTTCGCAAAGACGAAAGCAAGGGCCGGTCGTACATCAGCGCCGTTTCGGAAGTCAAAGACGGCGAGAGCTGCAGCGGCAAGGCAAAGAATGACATGGGCGAGGCGAGGATGGACATCGAGGACAGCGAAATGGCGTACCTCGGCTATCACGACTCCGAGAGCTACGGGCTTACATGGAAGGTCGGCATGGCCAAACACTCGCCAGTACACTAGTGATATATATATGTAATGATTTTTTCAGCTCTTGTCAGTTTTGAGATTGACAAGTTGAACGTTCGGTACTCAGCTTTGAATTCTGCGCGCGATGCCTCCACCGCACGTGTTCTGATTTCCATCATAGCTCCTTGAAAAAATTGCGACAGTGTTGATGGGGTCCAAACCAATGCTTGTGGTAGTCCGAGGAGGCATGCGGGACAGAGGCGTGTTTGCGCCCATACCACAACGAAATCGACTACTTGGTTTTCACTCCGAAGGTCCATGCAGAAGACCCCATGCCCAGAGGGTCTATGATTTTCCACAGACTTGATTTTTTCGTTCGGCAACGCTGGTCGTTAGTACTATACCAGGTATGAAAGAGTGAAGACGAAGACTATAGGGATAATTCAAAAGGGGTGACATCAAGGTAATAACACTTCTATAGGAGGCGTGTAGGCGGCCGGGTTGTCGTCTCCAAGTGTCTCCAGTAGAGTGTAGGGAAAGTTCTACGCAAAATGAGTCCCATACAATACGTGCCAGGCAAATGTATGTATGATGTATACCGGCAGGTGTTGTCGCATGTTTTAAAGCATTGTCAACAATGTCAATGTTGTATTACCACATACCAAAATATCATAATTTTCTTATTTTATTTAAAACGTGTTGGTGCTAATTGTTCACTATTTTCTTGTACCCTCGCGTTGTCGAATGCGCAAGAACAACTAACCTCACACATTCCATGGAATCAGGTCCGAGGGTACTGCAAGGACGGCAGTAACCCCGGCGTGTTCGACGATGTTAACGTCTACGGCAACATCTACGACTCCAACATCCACCACAACCATTTCGGAGTCTACACGTACGGCCACCAGCAGGGAGACTGGAGGAGGAACAAGATGCACCACAACACGGCGTACGGCTTCGACCCCCACGACGACAGCGACCTCCTGACCATCCACGACAACAAGGTCTACAACAATGGAAACCACGGTATCATCGCCTCCAAGCGCTGCAACGGAGTGTCCATCCAGGTAAATACCACACGGTTGATGTGGAGCAGCGCTATCCGCTATGTTTTCATCCACAGTATCGCAGTCCATGTGGCCGTGTAGGCACTATGCGCGGCTGTTGTTTCCGTTTCCAAGTAAGAGGGTCCCTCGATAAGGCGGGGATGTGCCAGAGCAACATGATCGCCTTATTGGGGGGAGCCTTCTTGCTCATTCTAGGGTGTGATTGCAATTCCCCACTCGCGCCAGGCGGTTTTGACCGCTTTATGGAGGGATACTGCCTCACTCAGACTTCCTCATAGGGGGACCCAGCTTGGCTCATCGGTAGCTTCTGTATCATGTACCAGGACAACAAAAACGAGCTGATTACTCAGACTATATGAAGCTTCGCTCATCCGTAGCGTCTGTAGTGCGTACCGGGATAACTGAAACGAGCTGATGAAATCACCGTTCATCCACAAAAATCTGAGGCAACCAGCAAGCTTCTCAAGCACCCATAAACGCTGTGGGATACTCATCTCATCACCTTGGCTTTCGCGCCGAACCATTTGACCTGAGATCGTCGCGTACGTTCCTTTCTCATCGCCCAGAACTAACACTACCCATTTTTCGTGTTCAATTTGTGGCGCGACGGTCAGGGAAATGAGGTGTACGGTGGCGACAGCGGGTCTGTGGGCATATTCCTGCACAGAAGCAGCGACGACGCTACTGTCAAGGGTAAGAAACTGACTTGACCACGCACGGCGCCCATGTACCGCATGTTACTGGGAAATCTCCGGGTGGGGGGGGGGCGCATGTTTAGTCTCCTATTGCTAAGCATTGTCGGCGATGTACCTAGCCGGTGAGACTTTTCATGGAGTTGCTCGTAGTAAATTCCCAAGCATGGTGGTTGAGATGAGGTATAGATAGCGGCTGTGTTATTAGTAGAGATCGTCATTCGAGGGGCCTGAGACAATCAAGAGATACACACGTATCCTTTGCGGTAGCACGGGTCTGCATTTTTTTTGGGCGCTTCGGCCAGCACCGTGCAACTGAGATGTGTTACCGACGAGGCGATGAATCGAAAGCCCTGTTACGGAGATGGTTTAACCGAGGTTACCTCGTCGGTTTTCCGATGATGAACCGCGCGGCAATGCGGCGTGGATAGTACACAATATGCCCCGTACCTGGTGTATTTGTATGCGGGCAAGGCGTTTGGTGTTGAAACAGGCCGAAGCCGTTTGTGCTGTGCTATTATTCATTTTGAGCTTGGAGTCAACCTAGTCACAGAGAGGATGTTCATGCATTCGGCGTTAATGCTCGGGACCGTATGTTGTTGATGTTTCCTTACCGTTTTGAACCATGTCCACGTTTATGGAAACTGCCTAGGTAGGAACTAGTGTTGTGCAATGTATTTGCACGTCTAGAGGCCTTAATGACCGTCCATTACCCTATCGATCCGTCTAATGCATACGCCGACCCCTTCCCTTGGTTGATCCTATTGAAGGCAACTATGTGCACGACAACGGCGACGCCGGGATGGCGCTGATGGAGGTTTTCGACGCCAAGGTGTCCGGAAACACGTTCGAGGACAACAAGTACGGCGTAAGGCTGTCCGTGGGATGCGCCGGCAACGTCTTCTCCAACAACAAAATCACCGGGTCCTCCAAGTAAGCATGGGATCCGTTATTGTGTAGAAAATCATATTTTTGGTACTGGGTCCCGAGCACAGAACAGCGGGGCACTCGCAACGGCCAAGGCGCTACTTTTGCTTCAAGCGGGTCCTTCATTCCTTGAGGAGCACCATGGACGTACGCTACGAAAGAGGCTTACTACACCTCTTGGTGGCTTTTTTTGCTGTGCATCGGGATCACTCGCGCGAGCGATCCCGATTTTCCCTGCGGTTTTAAGGTTTCATCGTGTTGTTTTATTTTTTCGATGTTTTAATTCCCAATTGGTTGGTGAGCTACGCTGCGAAAACCAGTTCTACTACGGGTGTTTTTTGGTGAGGTATAGAGTCACTCCTGTGAGTGGATCGATACCGCTGGTGAAAATCATAACATCATCACAATAACACCACCGTAACATCGTCGTAACATCGTCGAAACATCGTCGTAACATCCCCCCTGATAGTACCGTAGGTTTGGTGTATGCCTTACCTGGCATGATGCACATTTTTCTTTTGGAGGTCCTTTTTCTCGCTTGAGCAGCTTTATGCCTCACCAAAAACCTCACCTTGAGCAAACCGAGAGATCAACCCAATGGCGTAGGTATAATTAAGTATGGCAATATTGCGGAACAAGAATGACATTCCGACAGTCTTGGGACTAAGGGGAGCGCGCCGTCATTCAGAAAACCAAATAGCCAGAGCAAGTGCTATATCTATCGAAGTACGCGCGTCGCGGGGTGTACGGGTGACAGGGGTGATCCATGTCACCCCCCTCCCTCTCAGGTTTGTTCGCAGGATGCGGCGTGTGATGTTATCTCGATATGTATATATATATATATATATGTGTGTATCAAAGGCTTGCATAAGATTCGATTGCTCGGCTAGTCCTCAGAGGTGCCCGATGCCTCGCAAAACGAAGTACGGGTGGAACTGGACTTGAAAATTTTGTCACGGCTGTAACGATGTTCTCACCAACACGCACCATCATTTCCTGTTTTCTCAGGTACAATGTTTACACGTACGAGGGATCCGACGACCCGTGGGTGACGGATTCTGGGCGGTCTAAGGGCAACATCTTCTCGGGCAACACCATCACTGGCAGTGACGAGAGCATCGCGCTCACGTTGGCCGATGGGACCGAGTTCATCGACAACACCTTCAAAAGCGCAAAAACTATTCGGTTCAAGGATTCCGAGGACACCGTTATGTCGGGAAATACCGGCCTCGACGACGCCAAGATGAAGGTGTCCGGCGGAGCTTGTTTCGACAAGAAATCGGACAGTCGCTATAAACCTGTCTGCTAGGTCGAACGGCGAGATTTCTTCAGGCGGGGGCATCAGTTTCTCCTTCCTGTGCCCTGTATCAAGCTCAGGGCACTAATAATAGTGCAGACTTTTTGGGGGAGATTGTTGGAATGCCTCTAGCATGATAGTCAGGCCTAACTGCGTTGCGTGCTGCTGCGGCTGTTGAGGGTATTGAGCGCTTGGGGTCCTTTCGTGTGTTCCCGTGGCAATCTTGTATCAGTATCGGATAGGGAGAAAAAACGAACACGTGGCTGCTTCTGTACTTTGTGTCGGGTACTGATAGTCCCGGAGTGAGTCTCTACAACTCCTTGTATCGCGAAGTCGTGCGACGATTGGGCGCGAGGTATTTTGAAGTTCTTAGCTGCGATCGATACACTGGAATGTTTTTTGTGCGTGGAGTTACCCACCTCAAAGGTGGCTTACACCGACACGCGTATACGCAAACTGACTAGTAAAATTAGTGCCTAGTACACGACCGTCACGCGAGGCGGCAGTCCGGATTCGATAGGTGTTCGACTATTCTGCAGCGTACTTGGGTATTGTTTCGAAGTTATTTTGACACTTTCTATGGGACTTACGCAGATATAGATATACTGAGGCGCATGACACCATGCGCTGGATCGTGTACGACTAGATTTTGTGCTATGTATAGACGGGTGCTACTATAGAGAGGGGGCGCGCGGTTTGGCGAGCACACCCATCGTCGACGAGCTCTGAAAAAAGTGAATAGCAATTATTATAATACCATTTGACTTCCGGGTAGGTTTTTCGACGGTTTGTTTTGTCCATGGGACTCTTGGCGGGGGTTCAGCGTAAGTTCGACTTTTAGGCGAGAGGTACACCTCGTCGTGTGAGGAGGCTCGAAACCACCATGTGCACCACCACTGACAGATTCTACGACCAAGGTTTATCACGTTTGGGCCCTAAGCACTTTCGACGGGGCCCCTTACGTCCCTACAACCGTCGGAGATTCATTCAAGGATTTATAGATGTAGCTCGGCGTTTGGTTGAGACTAAAGCTGCGGTAGGGGGGGGGGCACTTTGAGGGCCGTTTAATTGCGGTGACTCGGGGTTACTCGCTTGAGTGACCCCCCAGTGCCTTTGCGGTCTTTAGCTTTGGTGCTCGTTTTTTTTTGCGATACAGATCCACAATGGAAAGGTACGCTAAAAAGATCGCCAAAAAGATCGCCAAATTTTGTTGTTGTTGTTTTTTCTCATGAGATTATAAATCGGAATCACTCGTGCGAGTAGATCAAACCAGATACAGGCAACGGAGGTACATGATACAATCATACGGTAGCCTTGGTGTTGAATATCTAGCCCAAGAGGGGTTCTTCGTCCTGGGGGTACCGATGCTTCTGCTACGATAAGAGGTGCACCACGTTTTTGTCTGAGGTTCCTCACCTTAGTAGGCTAAGGCATGTCCTTCTTGACCCAAAATCTGATTTGGAAAAAAGTAAAACCTGCTTTATATCGCGGATGAAAAATCCCACCATGGCTTAGGTACACGGCGAGAATAATGCAACACAAAATGGCGTACTTCCGACGATTTTTAGTTAAGGAGCCCCGTCATTCAGAAACCGTTTCCGACGAAAAATGCCACCTCTATCGGAGCACGTGCCCACCATTGATGCTCTCTCAACTACATCAGTTCTTGGGCATAGGCATAGATCTTCTCAACTGAGGAAGAAGCTTCAGAAAACAACGGTGTGCGCACTTCTGCCATGACATGCACCAATTCGTACACATAGGTTTTGTTTGTCGTACGAAGTATGTGAGTAACCTTGTCCCGTGTATCGACGTGGCAACAGCGAAGTTCCGGGCTCAAAAGGTTACTACCCGCTTTCGAGGGGGGAGATCACTGTATTGATCACCATTCAGTTCTTGGGTTTCGCAACGCTGCCAAAACAACAAACACGGGTTGTTTGATATTATCCATAGCAAGCAGCTATACTATGCGTTCATGGCGATTCAACTAGTTCGACTATGTAACGGTCGAGCCCATCAGTGCGGTTTAGTTTTGCGCCTGAAAATAATCGATAAATAGTGCGTGTGGCACGCATTACGTGTAGACGGCTACCAGATGGATAGCGTACAATCGGGCGGTTGCAGCAGTGCTGGCCCCTGGATGTGTGGCCTGAGCAGCGCAAGCGCGGCGCGCTAGCATCGGGTGTGATTTTTTAATCCGGAGGAAAACGTGTTTCGGAGTACGATATTCTAGAGCTACAGCTGTCGTCAAAGGGGTAGTCTCTTGGGCACGTAGCAAGCCAGAGTCGTTCCGCGGTAGCCCCCCCAATTATCCATGAGCGAAATGGCCGGTTTTGAAACCAGCCCCCGGCCGCGTCCGCTGAATTACGGTGCCCCTGGCCACCCCGACGGTCATCCTTGGATAGTCCTTTGCAGACGAGAAAAAGCATGAAGATTAGTTTCCTTGGTATCATCCTTTCTCGTTTCGCGCATCCATAAAACGTTCATTAAAGCAAATTTCTGGTCGTGGGGGAAGTGGGGGGTGTATCGTAAAATCGGTCGTCAACAAACCCAAACTCTGTCCCGCGCGTCAAAAGCCTTTTGCCAAACGTGCATGGCCACGTACATTAGACTGTACCGGTAGCGTGGTGGCAACACAGGATGCGGCAAGGGTAAACCATTCGGTCGCCCCAGTGATATAATTAGTGTCATGGCAGTTAAAGCTGCCTCTCTTCAACATGCGAAAGGCTAGATCATTTGGTTCCCGTCCCAATGTATATATTGAAGTTTAGTAAGTCGAATAAATAATATAAACTTTGTGATTAACAGTTGTGAAATGATGGAGGGGCCGGGCGCGTCTGCTCTGCACCGCGCCCCAGGTACCAAGCGTCGCACATTTGATCGACGAAGACAAGGCCGATGTACCTAGGGATGCCAAGCCGTCGGGCACGTGTCGGCCTTTGTCGCTGGTGGTATTCTGGTGGTAATTCGAAGGTAGAAGACTGGGACATGTGGCTACGTGGCATCTTCTTGGTTGATGTTTTAGCGTACCCAACGCCCGCTCGGTCATATTTAATCCAACAGCTATTCGGTTGAGTTTGCGAGTAAGAAAATTGGTGGGTGAAAGTGTGTCCGCGTTCTATTGCACAGGTGTATGATCTCCGGAAAACTATGGGGCGACGCGTTCCACCCGTAGTTTGTTTTGTATGTTGTGGCCGAATCATTTTTGATTCACGGAGTTATTCGGCCGAGGAGCTTTGAAATACTTTCCGAATTCCGCTTGAATTGTTGTTTGGTTTTTCTTCGTTGTATTCGTAGGCCATTGGATTGGGCATTGTGGTGTAGTTCGTTTTTTTTTTCTTCAAGTGAGCTAATGAGAAAGGTTTTATAGAGCCCTCTTCATGTGAGGAGCCGCCTGGAAGACTTTGGTTGCAAGCCTACGACTCGTAGCGTATGCTTTCATGTATTAGAGCGATTTTGTGCAACCGGTCATAACGCGCGCTAGAATGCGCACTAGGTAGTGCCTTGTGTGACTCAACAACTCTAAAAAGCATATTGCCGAACGTTCGTTCGCAGAATGGAGGCTGCAAGAGGGTTACGTTACCCAACGCTGGTTTATGTAACGGTAACTACCGTTGGGATTAATTGCAAGAGGTTTCTGTTCCCAGGTGCCTAAAACCTAGCGGGAAATCAAGCAGTACACCGTTGTTCATTGCTCGTGTTACTGGGAACCATCGAGACCTGTTGGCAGTCCGATACAACGTACCAGATACATGTGTAAGTGAAGCCACAAATGTCATAGTTCATGCCACTTAAAATATGTCGTGTAAGTGTTGCCACATATACCACAGGTGATGCAACGCGCAAACATCGCAGGTGACACCACACCTATCACAGGCGATGCGACGTATACCACAGGCGCCGCCACATCTATCTTGCCAGGCAGGTGTGTTAGGATGGATTGAGATGGGACACACGCTGCGATGTTAGGGGTGCGCTTCTTTCGTTATAAGATTCCCTACTTGAGTGAGCGCTAGACCCTTCTGCCGAGGCAAACACACCGTTGTTTCGGAGAAAAGTTGAGACGTCTCCGCCCGATGAACAACCCCCCCAAGATGGCCTAGGGAGTCATCGGGATCCACGCTCGGGGGTGCAAACAGACGATTCTGAAACCCGTAACACATGAGGAGCTCAACATGTGCCACCCGAAATATGGCGTCGAACACAATTCTCGTTCGCGCACCCCGACCAACCTATCTATGCACGGTTGTCCTAAAATGGATGTACGCTCGTAAAAACCTGATGTCATGCTTCTACCCCCGATAGTTCTCCGTTTGAGGAGCTCAATCGGTCAGAAACATTTACCAGCCCGAACGCCTCACCTCTTCTTACGTGAGATGGCTCTAGCTAGGGGTACATGGATCTAGTTAGGGGTGAAAGTGAACATGTCGCGACCAAGCCCAAGGCCACACGGTAGAGGGGATGTAATGATATACCGCCGTTTTCTTCGCCGGGCGTGGGCCACTCGCTCGAGTAGCTCTATACTCACCGAAAAAAGACTTCAATAGGCGGTTTATTCAGCGCCGCGTCAGCTAACCATTCCACGGGGCGGGTTCACAACATCGCGAAATCAAAAGAGCCAGCAGAAAAGGATGCACACATCCTGACACAAAGCACGAAATTTAGCAAAGGCAAGAAACTTAGCTCGCGTTCGTGTTGCTGTTGCTGTTGGTGTTGCTGCTGGTGCTGGTGATGATGAATGATTGATGATAGGTGTAGACCTGATATTGATGACCGTGAAGAAGGCGCGCGGCAGCTCAGCTCGCGATCGTGTTGCTGTTGCTTTTGATGTTGCTGCTGTTGGTGCTGCAAAGGTTCGTCGTGCTCTTGTCTTCATAGCTGTAGAAGCAGCGTATCATACATAGGAGAAGATATCGTGCAGATATCGACAGTGCTGCAGTAGACGATGATGATGATGATGATGATGATGATGATGATGATGATGATGATGATGATGATGATGATGATGATGATGATGATGATGATGATGATGATGATGATGATGATGATGATGATGATGATGATGATGGCGATGATCGATGTGGACGGAGACGTAGACCTGATCAAGAGTGCTGGTTTCCTATCCTTCCGCGGTTGTTGCGCCCTGGTGCTGCTCGTGGAGTGCAGCCCCAGACGCCGGTGATGTGGTTGTTGATGCTGCGTTGCTGGCCCCGTGGGTTGGCAACCCGACCCAAAACCACATTGTGAAAAAACTATACTTCAACAAAATCCAACCTCCAACCGGGTGAATAACGCCACATGGCCTAGGTATGGCCCACATGCATGTAGCGAGAAATGGCGTTAAGCGCAAATAGTGCTCCAACGATCTTGGGCAGAACCTCAGCCGAAGGACCCCACCGTCGGGTCCAAATAGTTCAGCTAGAAAGTTCTATCCCCTCACGTAGTACGTAATTTCCTGCAGCAACTCAAAACCATGAACCCGCGTTGTCCTCGGATGAATCCGATCAAAGAGCGGCTACAGACCTGAAGGTGCGCCCGTGGGAAACCCGAAAACAGGCGGATGTGTTCACCCAAAGGAAGGTAATGCTTCCTCTGCGCGGATTCAAACAGACATTCTTAGCCCTTTGGGTTTGAGCTCGAAGTGGATACGAGACGGTCTATATATCTATGAGGAGAACACGGGGGGCAACTCCGAATTATAACACACAAGCTGCGGTAGGAGGGGTGCACCAACACGTTCCAGGCGTTCCTCACTCGAAGAGTGCATTACCCTGACACAACGCAGATTTTTTCACCCAAAGGAAGGTAATGCTTCTTCTGCGCGGATTCAAACAGACATTCTTAGCCCTTTGGGTTTGAGCTCGAAGTGGATGCGAGACGGTCTATATATCTATGAGGAGAACACGGGGGGCAACTCCGAATTATAACACACAAGCTGCGGTAGGAGGGGTGCACCAACACGTTCCAGGCGTTCCTCACTCGAAGAGTGCATCACCCTGACACAACGCAGATTTTGACAAGACAAAAACATGGTTTACCCTACGAGCGAGGTCATGGTGCCTACCGTGTAGGTGTCGAACGGATATGATCTGAAGGCACAGACGATAAGATCCTACCTATAACAGGTTCAAGCTTGCCCATCAGTCGGACACAGTTCCGCATAACTTTGCCCCCCCCCCCCCCCTACCCAACTTCGGGGCCCATTCATGAGGTCTGGAACACATCGCGGGGGTCGTGAACCAGGGCGGGGACTTCCCGTAGACACTACTCTTGCCTACCTTGTAGAGAGTAGTCACGCGTCTGCTCCGTACACGTCCAGGTGGTGCTTGGGCGGATCTCTCTCTGATATCTTGATCTGAAACTAGGGCGTTAAAAAGGTATCGCTTACCTCAAATCTGCATCTAAAGCGTAAAAAGCACCGGCTGCAAGATCGAAGAAAAAGACTTTTGGTCGTTTCTTAAGGTTGCGCCGTTTTCATGCTGTGGCTCGACGGGTTCCGGATCTCGATCAACGACGACGTTTGTCCTTTTGTTTACCCGTTCGCCGCCCTTTCGCCGCGCCCTAACGGCGCTTGTGGGACAAACGATAGACGACCACGACGACTGACGCCGTGCTACTCTAGGCGTAGCACTTTATATTCAAGATGTTTTTTTAAGTTATAATATAAACCAACCAGTATCGCAAAAAAAATGCCATTTGGACGCGTACTGTGGTAGAAGTGCTACAGAGGAGTCATCCCACACGGCAGGGGTGTAGCGGAAATTTCTGAGCTCCCATCAAGAGGCGCTCAATATCTCACCACCACCCCAAACACGATTTCTTCGACGGCACACTCGCTCGCGCAATGTCCCACCAAGACTTCCATATGCGCCAGTCCTGAAACGAATGTACTCGAGAAGAATGTATATCAGAATAACCGGCAGTCCTTCACTCGAAGATCTCAGGCGACCATAAACACCATAGCGCCCAAAAAGAGGGCGATCCGTGCCCTACCACGGGTGGGATGGCCGAGAGGTATCAAGAGAGGTATCAATGTTACGGCCCGGGAACCTAGCGTAGCAATCAGGACCAACTCTATCGTTTGGTCAAAGCAGGTTGTCGTAGGGCTGGGCCCTTCGTCCAGTTTGTACTGCGCCAGTACTACTGTACCGGCACAGTACTACTGCATTGGCTGGGGGGGATGCCAGGGTGCCAGTGCTTTGACTATTTACGTGCGTCCTACAATAACGCCTTACTTAGAAACGGCGAAAAAGCGCCATCAATATTCACGGCGTAAGAGCAGAGAGGGCACCAGAACGGCTAAAGAGGGGGAGAGTATAACATTAAAAAGATAACGGGGGGGGGTTGTCATTCTTGGGGGGGGAGGATAATCTGAGTATATCATGTTTAGAACAATATCCAATATAACCGGGTGTGTACATGAATATTTTTCGTCTCTGAGGCCGCAACTGGGCAAGTTGTACGAGCGATTCGGTTTGGCACACGTCAACCATGTTTCAGAACCCATGCCCCACCTTTTTGAATCGGTATCTAGGCTGCGTGCTTCAATGTGACATATTTCCGCACCCTCCACTGTCCATCATACGCTTCGTTCGCCTTTGCTCTTCTTACACTTTTTTCTAAGTAAACCTACCACCAAATTCCATTTGACATGGTCCAAGACGACGTATGTTTTAGCTCTAGTGAAGCCAAAACGCGTAAAAACATGCCTCCGATAGGGCGCCTTCAGCTGAGCCTTGCGGGGGCGCCTCCGGTGGGGCCCTGATGGGGGGCAGGGGTCGCGGCGCCACCAGTGCACTGGACGGGTCCAGTGCACTGGCATATGACGCAGCCAGTACATAGTGTACAATCTAGAGCCACCAGGGCCAAGACCTAGGTTTTGGTGTGTATCGCTGGTTCTCGTTACTACGGACCTCCGTGATCAGAACCTTTCTGGCAGAAAACTTCGGTTGGCAGGGCTCCTTAACCCTTATACCATAAATTCAAAAAGTATTCGACAGAAATTTCAAGCCGTTTGTCCCCAAGAGTCATCCCACGGTAGGGATTGCAGTTTTTGCGCCAAAAAAAGGTATACCTGGCCAATTGAGCTCCTCATGTAAGGAACTACCTGTTAGTGAAGCAATTAGACGAGTACATAATATTTTAGGACTAAGGCATAGAAGATTGGTCAGCTTGTTCGAACAAATGCCTTCGAGGTCACTTTTCGGGTGAGATATTAAGTTCCTCGTGTGAGGAACTCAGGGACTTTCTGCCTCACCCGTACCGTGGGATGGCTCCCAAAATCTTGGATTTTTTTATCTAAACGACCCCATTCACCCAAAATGGTCCAGGTGGTTGTCATTCTTGTTTTTTAGTATGGACGTTTCGTGTTCGTATTCGTAGGCCGTGGGTTTGTTCGTCGGGTTTGCATTTTCAGTGTGTACTCGAAATCAGTTTCTCGTTGGGTGAGGCGTCATAGAGCTCCTCGTGTGAGGAGCCTCTCCCTGGAGGCCCAAACATGCGCACCTTTACAGTATATTAGCACCTGTGTCTCTTTGTTTTGTACAATTTGGGTCGGGATGCATATGCCGGGGACAGGAGGTGGTTCATTCAGGTTGTTCTTTCGTTACTTTTTATTTTATGTTTATAGTCGACCTCCTCAAGGGGTGGATCCTCAAAAATACACTCAGTCAGATAGGTGCTGCTGACAGCGAAGTACTCGAAAATCTCTACACAAGTAGACTGATTCTACGATTGCCCCCCCAAAACCCAGCGACTTTCTTTACCCAACCTTTCATGCATGGCTGCTCGACACAAGCAAGGCTACAATTGAAAACAAAGTATCCATTCAATTTTTTTTGTGCACATAGGGGTATCGATCGATGACGTCTGGGTTTCGAGGGACACCGTATTTCAGGAGATACGACCTGGAGCTGATTTCGTTGAAGAAAAGTTGGGGGGGCTACCGTAGTAAGACTCAGTAGCGTGCACATGTCTAGCATGTATCCCACCTGTTCGTGTCCCCGTCGTCGTGAGACACCCGGAGCCTGTGACACAAGCATACCAATAGAAGAGTACTATAATAGCTCCAACAACAGCGAACACCGCTCGCGGTTGTCAACACTTTGTACAGCATTACTATTGCTCTTCAGCCTGCCTGCCTGCCTGCCTGCCTGCCTGCCTGCCTGCCTGCCTGCCTGCCTGCCTGTCTGCCTGCCTGCCTGCCCGCCTGCCACCAAAACGCTCGTACTGCTGCAGGCATGCATGCATTAGATTGCTTGTGTGTGGCGTATAATATTGTGCAGCTTGCGTGAGTTTTAGTCACGAAAAAATGACATCAACCGAAGAAGTTGAAACACAATTGCAAGTTGTGAACCAAGCATTGATATATTTCCCGGGGGGGAGGTTTGCTCGTGTTTTTTCCAGGTCCAAGGTTATCCCGGCCTTTTCGGTTTAGAAGCGGTACTGCATGTGTACTTTATGCACGCCAGTCCGTCATCAGACCTGGTACCAGGGACTAACTAGCTGTGTACGACTTTGTGATGCCGACTGCGGTGTGACGAAAACCACAGACAGAGCAAACTCGAGTGTAAAAAAAATGCCACCGCGGGCGGCGGCGCGGCAAGGAGCAGAAATCACGCCGCTAACCTTACTAGGCCGATCAGCCCTTACATGCTTGGTCATGACTACTTGGTATGATTATATTCCTCAATGTATGTGTAGCATAACATATAATACCATGGCCAACTCGCTCCGCCCTTCTCCCAAGATCGCAACCTTGGTATGCAGAAACAAGGTCGCATGACCTGTATGTGTTTCATGTTCCGACTTCAATTAATGCCATTGAATCAAAGTTTTGAAGTCAAATTCAAATCTTGCATTCTGCATCGTATGGGTCACACTTTACCTATTGGCCTGTTTCGTTCTCAGTCGGAAAGACGGGGCAGCGCAATCGCTATGGCATGGGCGTACCTTACATTTTCTGAGGCGTATCATCGGAGGGGTCTACATCCATCCCCACCCGCACACACTGCTGTCTCTGAGAAAAGGTGAACGTGTAACCCGATGAGCCATCCCCGCCATGGCCCAAGTATGCCACGAAAAAATCGCTGCAAAAATCGACAATGAATGGTATTCCACGACAATGTTGGCCCAACCCCATGAGAGCCCCAAAACCCCTCCCTATAATATAACTTGAAGTAAATTTGTCCCCCAATAGTCTAAAGGGTTTCCGGTGTTGCTAAAGGCGTTCATAAGGAACCCCGTCATCCTGAAAAAAAAACTGAAAAAAGTGCGCCACCACATGTCGCTAAAGTAGAATGCGCCAAAGGGAGGCCGCGGTTTGGTTGCGTCAGTAGAACAGTTAGATTATCGGACCTGGATAAAGCCGCCAATGCCGCACTAAACCTGTGGCAGCAGAGTTCTTACTGGTATACAGGTAACGCGTCTGCCTGCGCTGAATCGCTGAATCGAAGCGGTGTACACGCACAATCTTACACGTACGTTGGAACTGAGCTAAGAAAACAAAAACATATTGCGCAGGCGGTACAAGCCGAACCTATTACTCGGACTGCATGCGGTACATTTGTCTTTCTCGCTCCGGCAAAGAAGAGCAACTTGTGGGACAAGTGCGTTGTAGCTTGTGTGAAAACGAGCCCGTGGTTCGTTTTTCGAAGGGGAGGGGTCATGGTACGGAACAATCGCCCATAGTGACGCAATTTTTTCACCTCCACCACATCTACTGCCAGTCGCCACGAGAATCCCCAAGGCTAAGGGTTGATCTTCACACTAAAATAGATAGAGTGGACCTGCTGCTGCTGCAGTAGCATGCGTGCAGGGTGCTAAACTGCACCTCTGTGCAGCCTCGAACACGGAACGCAGCAACATTGTTAGTACTGCTGCTGCGGCACTCATATTTTGGGTAAAATGACTTGGAATCGGTGGACACGCGTAGCCGTGTCCGTCGCAGTTTTCGTGACTTTTTCTTGTGTGCGAAAGCAGCACCAAAATAAAGTGAAACAATAAAATCTAGCGTTGGGCTGCGAAAGCAACTGAGTTAAATCGACACACGACGCGTATGAAAACACGTGGAAGTGTGGTGAGCTAAAGCTATATTTTTCCCCATCTTCCGGAGGATAAAAATAAAATAAAATAAAATAAAATAAAATAGGTACGTCGAATCAACCACCACAGGATAGATACCGGTCGCCTCAGTGGCGTATCAGGTTATCCTCGAGCCTGGTATAGGTCAGTTTCGTGAGTTCGAGCCCCGCCGAGTGCATACTCGTATAAATTCGTTGGGACTTTTTCTTGTGGACAAATTGACTTGCGGAAAGCGCGAGAGCGTGAGTTAGCAACATTCGATGAACAATCGACGAGCAGTGGGATTGCTGAACCCTATGCGATAAAAATTGAAGGCAAGAACCGGGGAGGAGAAGGGATGACACCTGCGACCACGGCTTGTCCAGAAGCTGGAAAGTGAAAGTGTGCAAAAGAAAAAAAAAAAAAAAAAAAAAAAAAAGATAGACTACAATTATAAAAAATGAAAATACACTCCGTCCAGCTGTGAGATCGAAGATTGTGTCGAAACTCTCATCTTTGCAAGCTGTGTGTGATACTCCGATCGCGCGTATTACGGGTTGTGTGTCCTCATTAAGGATATAGGTCGGCGACTCCCCTTGCAACTACAGTGTAGCTATCAGGATCAACGGGCGGATATATAGTCTACATATATATATATATTTATATAATATATACAGGGTATGTATCCGTATTGGAATACATGCCCGGAGTATATTTATCACCGTCACTGTATTAAAAGGTTTAATAGACTATACGATTACCGTATCAATGCAGTAAGCGGGCGGTCAGACATCGGGTGGATCGAATATATTTTTGTAATATATTATGCGTGTTTTGGAATGCATACGCCGGAGAATATACATATATCACAGTGTCACTATGTTATAAGTTTCTACTATTATTAGTACAGTATCAATGCAAAAAGCGGGATCAGAGGGAACATTTTGTGAGGTATTTTCGCCGCCGCTGCGCTGATGTGCCGAGTGGCTGTAAGCACAAAAGAGTAACACCCACACACAGCAGTGAACTTCTAATGCCACATTCCGAGCACTACTTCTTTACTTGATGTTGAAGTACCACTACTGCGCTGTACCGCTGCCGCTAATGTGTTGGCATAATTATAAAAAGCACGGTGCCGAGTGCGAAATCCCTGAGTACAATCTACTCAACTTGCTCAAAGGCGTACGGCTTTGGTTGTTCTGTAAGGTGCCGCGGGTGGAAAAATTCAAACCTGAGCAATTTCAACGTCATATATACAAAACTAATGATAGCAGCAGCAGCTACGTCATTCGACATAAAAGCAGAGCAACAAAAAAGGCAGGCCTGTATTTGTTAGAATGAGTTTCGACGAAATCTTCGATCTCACAGCTGGAGTTGATTTCCATTTTTTATAATACAAGCAAGAGCACGGAAGAACGCATAACTCTAAATAAAGCAAGCTTCGTAGACTAGTAGTATTGCTGTTGTTGTGCGAGTTAGTGAAGGTCGCGCCCTCTCAAAAACATGAAACCCAGCCTGCGTCAGGGTTTCTGCGGTAGGTAGTAGTAATTGTTGCCCAGTCAGTGCTGAAATCTACCACGCATCATGTCGGGCGTTGATGTACGGGTGTCCAAAATCCCAGAACCCGGACACGCCCGCCGTTTTTCCTCCCGTCAAAGTAAAGTCGCCCCGCCCCACGGCGCCGGCTTTGTTTATTTTCGATTTGCACTAATAATGCATACATGTTTTTTGTAAACCCGTAGCAAACTGTATCTACTCGGGAAGACGCAGCACGGCGGTAGGTAGCTGTATCAAAAAGCCAGCCTGAGAATTACAGCACAGGGCGTGTGTATATCTACTTGATAAACTACCATACGGCGGTAGCTTTAAGGCATCCAGTCTGGCAATACCGGAAAATATCAACTATGAAAAAGCCGTCGTGCCAATGTTGGTGAAGAACGCGCCCATTCTAAACTAAGTTTTTCAGCCTGAGCCATAGTTTTCCCGTATCATACTATGACGTGTTTACTTACGAGGTACACTTGTTGGTGCCGCTATACCGTATTTTCGCGTCTACTTAAATATTGTGTATTAAAGATATACCACCACCACTGGCCTAGTGGCCAGAGCGCTGACTAATAGCAATTGAGCTACAGGTATTGTACCAAATCACTCACAGAGTTATCGATCAGTTAGCGTTGACAGACAGCGATAATATATGTTACCTATTTCTCTAACACATACGACTTAGATTGACTGTCGAAAAGTGTGCCGGTGGGCGGAATCGTCGCGGAGGTGCTGATTCCAAGGAATGCAGTATGCCACATCTATACGAGATCGAAGAGGTTGATCGAAACGCATACTATAATGAAAATGGTACATATTAGTAAATTGCGTGTGATACTTTGATCACGCGTGCTGTGCACAAGGGTTTTACGAGCAAGTCAATGGGTGTGGGACGGTGACTGCCCTGGGTCATAGCCTCAGGTTCGGCGACAGGACAGACTTGCGAACAGACGGTCAGATAGATATCGAGCCCGAATACATCGCTACACCCACGGCACACCACCGGCACGGGTATCTTCCCCCTGTTAAAACGAAACGTGCCAGCAGACAGCACCCCCTTCGCTCCATATAACAGACAACAATCTTGCCCCTAAAGACTCGATCTGCGTTGGTTGACGGGCACCATTAGAAACTGATTGTTTTGTAGTGTGGAGCACTCGGCCCTGTGCCCCTTGATAGCGCCTATTTTTCCATGCAAGGCGGAATGCCTCCTACACATGGCGCACTTGTTTACGATTTTCACGGGAACACGGAGACGAGGGGAGTTCAGGTCCGCGGGTACGATGAGGCTCGGGTGTCATCGGTGTGCGAACTGTGACGTGGAGGAGCAGGGCCTGTGAACGCGCCGACCTGTGACACATTCGTCAGACCCGCGTGTACAATGTTTGCCGTCGCCCTTTCAAGACCTTCAGGCGGGCAATGGCGTAGGCTCTCTTTCCGTAGATTTCCCAGATGCTCGCCCCGCCCCCCCCCCCCGACGGTCTCTCGTTGGGTGCCATAATAAGGAAAAATCGCTCTTGCCGAAATGCGACGCATTGATGGTGATATTCGCCAAAGTTCAACCTCCTAAAGGGCATACGTCGAAGTACGGCACGTCTCAGTGGTGGGAAATCTTCGTAGTCCCAATTTCACCAGATTTCCCAGGCCACTCGTCCCCTCCCCTCCCCGTGCCTGCCCCTCGGTCGAAACCCATTGTTTTCTTTACGACACACACCGGTACCCCAACTGCGATGGTGATAGCGGGCTGACGTGGACCCGAACACCTAACAGATGATCTGAAACATCCGCAGTCAGTCCTACGATAGGAAACCCTGGTATTCCTCGTGCTTGCGTCGGCCTTCTCGTGGAACTGGAAGATATCTCTCGCGTTTGCATTTTTTCGTGTGTTTCTATGCTTCCGGTGAAAGAAAAATCGTACAAAGAAAGGTCTACCCTGCCATATGGTGAATGCTGTAGAGTTATGTATACCATCACTCTACCAAAAGCAAGAGAACCACCTGGAGCAGCAACGCACCGTAGTGACCACTGCAATGAGAGTCGCGCGAGGGTTCCACCCAGCCACCACCGAGGCGATTGACACTGTGACGGCTAAGCTCTAGACCCCTCCCGATTTCTGCGCCTGCTGCATGAAAATGCGCAATGACAAAAACGTGACGTGTAAATTGCACGCACAACAATGCTGCGCGCTGACGTACAAAACAAAAAGAAGAAGAGCGTGCACGTCAAAAAGGTCAATTTTGTTTATGCCACCTACTGTTGTAAGAACATCACAGGCTGCACGCGGATGGACCCCAACTCCGATCGCTTGTAGACGTGCACGCGCTTAAGTATCGTGTCGAGAGATGTACATGAAAATCTTTGCGGACCGTTCCGGCGAAATGGTTAGTCTGTGGCGCCGAAGGCGACCACTCCTTGTGCTTCCTTGTTGTACGTGCCTGGTATTTACCGTCGCACGGGAAAAGTTGCTCCTTCCCGAAAAGGTGAGACTGTGTCTACGGCGGCAAAACGCGTCACAACCAGGAGGGCATAGTAAAACGCCTCGCACGCCCCCCAATCGCACTGGTTCTTCTGCGCGTACACACATACATTGCAGGGCGTACGCTAAGAATGGCTGCTGGGGTGAAGCATGAAACGCAATCGGAGAAAAAATGGCAAAGTAAAGGTACTGACACGCCAGGACACATGACACAAAGGCTTCTGATGGGCTCCCGACAAAGAAATCCTCACAACGTGTTCCTTTCTCGCGATAAACGGCGGTGCAGTGCTGAGACCGGCTTCCGGCTGTTTCTTGTTGGACCTTATGTATTCGACTGCCACTCACACAGTCACCCTCAGCACTTGAACAGGGCGTGGGTTATACGAAGTGTACCTCCACCCTAATCTGGGCGGAAATGAAAGAGCCGATTCGGTGATGTTATGTTCACGCCCAACAGTCCTTACCTTTGTTTTTGTCTGAGTGGTGTCAGCGTGTTCCAAAATAAATGGCCGGCTCGCGCGGAAGACAAAGCAGAGCACGGGCGTGTGCTTCTCTTGTCGAGACAGCGAAAGACGAAGGACCACCAAACAAGAAGAGCAGACAACAATCACCGCACCACAGATGCGCTCTGGCCCGTTCGGTCCGCACCTGACCCCTATGCTCGGCGTTCTTCTCCGCAGGATGTTCTTCATTAGGCATCACGGTAGTACTAGAAGAGCGTTCTTCTCACGAGAAACTTGCCTGGAACATTGATATGAAACTGAGGTCCAAGCGTATCAGCGTGATGGACCCCATGTCGCGTTTTTTTGTCAGAAATAGCACGTGCTCGCGGAGCTGATCAACGGCGCTTACTGCCAGCTTAGTAATTATGAATATGGTGTGTAATATGTCTAACACACAGGGGACGCTGACACCTGATCAATGCTTGGGAGCACGTGCATTGCTGAAACGAGTGCCTCTCTCTCCTCAAAAGGCACCCACCCCCTACAAAGAAACGCCTACTATTCGTGGAAGCTAAAGTCCCTATTTTTTCGCAATCACCTGCGCACAGGGCGCAGTTGGCGGATGTCATACGGGCACCCGAATCTGAGCACACCGTCTATTCATCGTTGAAGTTTCTTGGGTGCAGCATTAGAAAATGATCCTCAGCTTTTTTCTGGTGATACAATGCTTTAGGAAGCGAGAGTCTCTCGTACATTACATAACGCCCTGGTGCACATTTAATTGAAATTCATATCAGTTTCAACTTGTTAGACACTCATTAGTTTCCGCCGTCGAAACCGACGACATCCACTCTCACGACTGGCTTCTTAAACCCTGGCGCTCTGTGTGCATTGTTTGTTCTCTATGGGGCTTCGTCGTAGGTGCTTTTGTGGGATATCCATTCTCCCCCCGCCAACGCCTTCCAAGTCCCTACAGACCTTACACATCCGTAAGAAGTTACCCTCGCAGAGTCCAAAGGGCCAAGGCCATGGTATGGGGGTCCATCGCGGGGTTTGGTTTCGTAATCGCTTGGGGTCACTCGCAAGAGTGGCCCACCTGTTGCTTCGCGGCCTCCAGCTTCGTGCTGTCCTGATATTAAGATATACAGTATGTGTTTATGTTTCCGCGCGTTGGAATAGATGTAGCTACGCTGCCCCGAACGTATCGTCGAAAGTGTTTTTTGTCGTCGGCGAAGGTAGTTAATCACACGGCGGCTCAAAAAGGGTAGTGAATAAAAAAGCATAACATCATCATCTAACATCATCGGGGTTGCTCGGAAAACCGAGACAAGAGATGCCAGACCGTAAATCTGGAATGACGCGTTCTGCGACAGTGGGTAGCACTTTACATCTGACGAAATGGTTCCTGAATCGACGGGGCTCCTTAACCAACCCAAAATTGTCGGGGGGAAAAAATATATAACACGCCATTTTCGTTTTTTTTTTTTTTCACACGATTCTCGTCGTGCACCTCAGGCCAAATCTGGGATTCTTCATCCGGTAGCCTCTTGCGGCTTATTTTTTTTCCCCCTCCAAAATGAGTGTTTGCGAGAGAGAGGTCTTGAGCTCCCAAACCGAGGAAACCGCCGGAAAATAAATTACCAGTGCGCACCTCTGTCGTGGCACGCGTCCCGCTCTAATTGTTTTCGGTGGCTCTTAACCTGATGGGGAGCTCTCTGCCTTCTCGGTCAAAAACACACTTCTAGTATTCGGCATTATTAAGTGAAACCTGCTGACCAAAGACCCAGGCAAGACGGTGGGGGGGAGGGTCGGTCTAGACGCGGGAGCCCTGCAATAGAGATATCAGGTTTACAAGTAGGCATTTTTTTTTGCACTGGATGACGGGCCAAAATTGTCGGAAAGAAACCTTCTTTTTTTTTTTTGGGGGGGGGGCATGATTCCCGTTGTGTAATACCTAAAAGCCCATGGGATTTTGTTCATCCGGGGTACTCGTAGCAGTTTTGTTTTCTCTTCCAAGAAATTGGTTTTTGGCAGGATCCTATCTATTAAGCTCCCAAAATTGAGGAACTCCCTCAAAAAAAAAAGTGGTGTTACACAGGCGCGTGCTACGATAGAGAGAGGGTGCAATGGTCATTCAGTTTCTGAGTTTCCTCAATCTGGGAGCTTAAGACCTCTCCATAAAAACTGGTTTTGGATAAAAAACAACGGTTGCCGGAAAAAAAAAAAAGTTCTTCAAGTACACAACGAGGCTGATGAACAAAAAAGAATGGCGTGTATTGTCCGACGATTTGAGGTTAAGGAGCCCCGTCATTCATTCAGAAACCATTTTTTCAGACGAAAAGTGCTACCCAAATCTATCGTAGCACGCGACTGCTCCTCTATCGTGGCATGGGTCGGTACCCCCGTCTTGGCTACCAGTTTTCTTTTTCACCTCGCTCGCCCGTCGGGAGTGGCTCTGTACGCACCTCACGGACAAAGATTCACATGCACTAGGCGCTTTTCTTGACCCACAAGTGTAGCTTACCATCCACAGTGCGGATTGGTGTCGGGTATTAATAAACAGCTCGAAAATAGCGTGTTAAGATCGCAAAGGAACAGGGGGGCGGAGGGGGTCACTCCTCGCGAGTGACCCCGAGCTGCCACTGCGAAAACAAAACCCACACAATGTGACCGCCCTATCGCAGCCTGGACCCAAAACCATGGCCTAGGTGCACAAACTCAAACGCATATTTGAAAAACAGAAAATGACGTTTTTGCGACGAGTTTGGTTGGGCCAAGGAGCGATAAGTTAAGGAGCCACATCTCTGTCGCCGCATGCACGCGCCAAGAGAAAATACCCAGAAAAAAAAAAAAAACAGAACACCTCGCTGAAAAGAGAAGTTCCGGTCTGCTTCGACGAAAAACAATCCGGTGGGGGGGGGGGGGGGGTCTTTCGCCCGACGACTTTCCAGAACACATTGTTTTCTGTTTGATAGTTGTGCGCATTTGATTTTAGGGGGGGATAGCAAATGTCTGGGTCTGGTCGGGGCAAAAACCTGACGTGTCCAGCCCCGGTGTTTTGTATTGGTGTATACGCGACGTGGTGTATGGCTCTACGCACCACACGGCCATGAATGTCATCGATACCCCCCCGCCCCCCTTGCCTCGTCCCCCTGTCTCCGCCCATCGGAGGTATGCGTTATATATATATATATATGTGATTTTGGGTCATCTCCTCGCACCATGCGTTTGTGCCGTGAATTAGCGCAGAATGTTCGTGTCACACTCATGCCTCCCACATTATCATGGCGGGAACTGTCGACTCGTCTCTCTCAGCCGCGTCGCCTCCGTCGCCCACAATTGAGTGTGGAAGTCCGCATCGGCGCGAAGTTGTTTTAAAACACATATATATCGGAAGAAAAATGGTGAAGGGGGAGAAATACTGCATCATCATGGGTTTGACATATTCCTCGGGACCCCACCTCCCTTGGCACAGAACCCAACGCGTCGTCGAGCACATATTCTCATATACCGTCGAGGGTGCACATGTGGGCTCAGCGTCCTACTGAGGGGACACATACAAGTTGACACGTTAGAGATTCGCCAGGTTTTGCCCCTGGCAAAGTTCTCGACTTGATTTGAGGAGACCTGCACTTCAGTCAAAACTGGTTTCGAGTGCCATAACATTGCCAACCCGGCGAACAAATACACAAAGAAGTCTTGCAACACTAAACAGTCGTCCCACGGCGGTAGCGGGTTGCATTTGTTTGCGCCTAAAAAAGGTATACCTATCTGGGTGATTGAGCTCCTCATGTGAGGAGCTGCCGGTTATTGAAGAAATTTCACGAGGACATATTTCCTTCAGGACTTGAGGGGGCATAGAAGCTTGGTCGGGTTGCGCGAACGAATGCCTTCGTCGAAATATTTTTTTGAGTGAGATGTTGAGTTCCTCGTGTGAAGAGCTCAGGGACTTTCTGATGCAACCCGTACCGTGGAACAAGTCATCACGACGAGTTTGGGATATTGAGCCCCGTGATTCAGAAAAAATAACGCCAAAAAAAGGTAAACCTTCACACCTCTATTATCGTGTAGCGCGCGTCAACGTGCGCCTCCCCGAAGGAAAGGAACTGCTGCCCAATGACGCCTGCCCCCACGGTGTCCAGAGCTTTATCCGACACTCTGTGTGGGGCTCCTCGCTTGATGGCCTCTATACACCTCACCCGACAGCTGTGGGGTTCGCAAGAAACGTTTACGGCTAGCCTACCTAAAAGAACAATGCTGCTACCTAAATATTCAAACCCCAAACACATTCTCCAGAACGAAAGTGAAATCCCGACGGTTTTGGGGGTCCCCTTCATTCGTAGTGCTCTGTTAACAGTGTAGCAATACGTTCGCCATGCTCTGGTCTCCCAACGGAAAACGTTCAAGCGATTTTCGGACTGTTCAAGAATATTCAGGGTGGGGGCGTCAACGCCCATGATCAATGACAAAGAAAACCAATGGAACGAAAATATGGAAAACTATATATATATATATGTATGGACGGATGTTTCTATAGACTGTACACCTCCGTGCGGTGCCTGCTCCCTATTCAAATGGATTTGACTAATCCCCGCCTGATAATGCCCGTTGCGCCCTTCATTTCTCTATCATAGGCATGTATTTAGTTATAATTAATGCCCTTTACTTTGTCGCATGACGATTTGCAGTTTAAAAATTATCCCTCATTTTTTTACACGCTCAACTGTACTGAAGAAAAACGTGTATCGTTGTTCGTCTATACACGAGTGTTCTTCGGGCGGTGCTCACACTACATTCTCCCGTGAGGGGGGCATAAAGCTCGCTGTATGAGGAGCTTCTTGGAGCCACACCCCCAACCGTAGTATGAGTCGAAGTTCCACGCTATGCGTTGGGGGTGGCGCGCTGTCAAGCGGAAACGCATCACAGTGTGTCATTCAAGTGTTTGGTGCGACAGAATCCGAATTGTTTTTTTGCGGATGGATGTTTGTTGCCTTCCCGAAGAACCCTTGAGTGTTTGACTCCAAGAGCAAGGTTATGTCATGACTTATTCAAAGGGACTCTATTTTCAATGAAGGCCTTCGCTCCAGGTAAGCGGCCAACCCCCCCCCCCCCCCCCCCTCCCGCCCTCAAATAATTTTATCTGTCAATCTCCTACGTCAACCAGTCATTCATCCTCTCTCGCCGCGTCTGAGAACCCGCATCACGACCTTACTTAGCCTATACATAGACTCAGGCCTTCAGGTTCCAAACTTTTGGACCAGTACACGCCGAGAATGCAGCGCCGTGGTGTCTGCATAGGGGCGGTTGTAAACCCGAGACCTCGGTGGTAGCTGCAGGCTAGCATAACACGCCCATTTTGCGCTGTACCTCACCCCACCCTAGCGTTTAGAGGTCTACAACGGTAGTTCGGGTTACATCGTTTCTCTCAAAGGTGAAATCAATTATGTCTTCTTTTCAAATTATACCGGCATTTCTAACTGTACACCAGAGCAATCCTACGGTAGAGGTGTATCAGAAAAGTGCCTGAGCTCCTCACAACTCACTCGAAAAATGAGTATATACTCGGAGTATTATAAATGCACATTGTTAAGGAATTAGTGGGGTATCAGTCCGTTTGACCACTTGCAAAAGGTTAACCAATAGCTTACCCAAACTAAGCATTATAACAACATACCAGGTATCCTATACAAGAATATATTATCAACCTATGTGAGGTATGTTTTGTATCAATCATATATTATATGCAAAGTATGTATTATCAATATTCTACGAGTAAGTATATATAATTGTTACATATGCAAAGTATGTATATAGACTATAGTCTATATCGCCTCCTGCAAAAAATGACGACAAGTGACACATACATACATTGTTCGTATTACAGCAGCAACAGTATCACATGTTAGTAGCGCATCAGGAAATAAATGGGTTAACCCATAAATAAATGGCTCGACGACTACATACAGTGCACAGTGTACAGTGTACGGTGTAGATAGGGGCTTCTCTCCAGAGATCCACAGCTAGCCACCATTGCCCGGAGAAATAGGATAACGCCAGGGTAAGTCACACCTGTGGATGTGGCTTCGCGTATATCTGTGCATCTGGGTCGGTACGCCGGTATGTCTAAAGTGACTACATATGCCAGCATGACAAGCGCTACGATAGAGGTGTACCACTTTTTTTTTCTCAATACTACTCCTCAATTTGGGGAGCTCAAGACCTCTTCTCCCCAAAAAAAACTGATTTTGGAGAAAAATCAAAGCTGCCAGACCGGATGAAGAATCGCAAGGCCGAGATACACAAACGAGAATCACGCAAAAAAAACAAGAAAAAAAAAATGGCCTATTTTCCGACGATTTGGAGATAGATATTAAAAAAAAAAAACGTCATAGATCCAGAAAACATTTCAGACGAAAAGGGCTACGTACTACTATATATATCATGCTATCATGGTAGCACTCACTTGTCTTATCAGTGACACGGGCTACCATTTAGCATAATTGACCGGTGGAGCTGCAACATTATTATATATAGTCTATATATATCTATATCCTTAATGAGGACACACAACTCGTAATGCGCGCGATCGGAGTATCACACACAGCTTGCAAAGATGAGTTTCGACGAAATCTTCGATCTTACAGCTAGCTGGAGTGTATTTTAATTTTTATAATATATATATATATATTCCTTCTTCTGAGGTTCTCCAAATAAATTCGGAGCTTTGCGACCTCACTACGAAACCCCGAACCCGGTCGGGAAAAAAAACAGAAACCGCTACCACCAGGTGAACAATCGAAAAATGAGTTGGTCTACTTTACAGCAGCAGTAGTAGGTATAGACTAGTCTATACATACAACGAAAACGTGGTGCAAAAAAATGACGAAAAAATCTGACGATTTTGGGTCAAGAAGCCCCGCCCCGCCCCGTCTGTTGTTGTTGTTCAGGAACAAGAAGAATGAAATGGCCAAAAAGTGCCACCTTCTATCATCGCAGCACGCATCGCGTGCGGCTGAGTGCCTGTGGGTGGCTCTATATGCCTGTAGACTTATGTGCGGCTGGGTGAGACATTGACCTTGGAGAACGGGGTGTATTGCCTTGCGGTGGCATTCAGTGCTGGCCCCTCGCGGCAAAAACTGCCGCTCGGATGAAATGTAACCTCGGTACAGCTCGGAAAAACAAAAAAAAGTGCGCGGATTAAGCTCCGCCCCATGCACTCAATCAAGGGGGCCAGACGATTTAAACGCACATCGAAAAAGTTACACTTGCCGTGGCATTTTCATCGCAGAGCGGTTGTTGCCGTCGAATAACCATTGCTTCAGTTATGTTATAGCGAACATCGACAACAAAACAGTTATTGTAATTCATACCAAAATATATGTGGCCAAGCACCCCATCGCGCCTAATCTTAGTAGGCATCACTCACCGTCGTCCGTCCGTGAATCTCAGCCTTTGTTTGTTATACTTTCAGCGACAATCAGCAGCAGCAAGTAAGTGATGCACCTCCTTTCTGGGTCGAGCAAGCCATGCAAGAAGCATTCGGTGACGGGGGTACCCACAAAACTCCCGGCCGCAAAAAAACTCTTCCTTTTAAACCCCGCACACGCCTGCCGAGATCTAACGGCCGCTTCCGCCCCCCCCCCGCCCGCACAGAAACACACCCGCACCACGCCACACCCCACCGCTCCTCTTCTCGACCAGCATCAAAAGGCGCTCTGCAGAAACAACCAAAAAAAACTAACGCCTGGCAGACAGAGTGGGCACTATCCTAATATCCTGTAGAAATGGTCATATTTCTTCGAACGGCCGGTATCATTGGGAGCCTTCTTGCAGCCACCAGGGCAGCCTACGGTGGAAACACTGCTTCCCCGAACAAGGCCATCTCCAAACCAGGGTGCAATTCTAGCGCCAAGGTGTCCATCAAGCACTCTTCAGGGACTGTGTACGTCGAAAAGGGCGGCAGCAAGCGAGGCGGCTGTGTCACCCTGAAAAAAATCTGGCAAGAGCTGGGAAGCGGCGGTCCACTGTACCCCGTCGACGCAAGTAGCGGGGACGCCAGCACGAAAGCGACGGGAACGTGGCTTCTCGAAGACGATCTTATTGTTGAAGACGGCATCACTCTCCAGGTGAAACTCAAATACAAACATGAAGGCATTTCATATCTATATGATACTGCAGGTTGCGGTGCGTTGTGGTAGTATTTATTTGGGCATGTGCGCGGTTGTCCGCCGTGCGTGTGTTGGAGGAATACAAACCAAAACAAGACAGCCTTAGCAATGAAACGCGGAATCCACAGAGTGCATATTTAAAAAGCAGAGTACCGCGATGTCAAGTATCGCGCGTCGATGCTACAACGCCAAAACCAACGAGCCAGCCTGAAACCAAGAAGACCATTGTTTATGTGGTTCTGCAAGCAAATCTCCCACGTCCCTAGAGCACGATGTATCTAAAAACTGGTCAATGTTACACTGTTGTCGGTGTTCCTCTGTATATTATGTAGCATTGAACTCCCGATGTGTCACAAATAAACAAATACCGGCCCGCTGAATTTTTGTTTATGTTTTAGCTGTGGTCCGTGCCGGTGGCTGTTTGGGACTGAGTGCGATTATCCAGCCCGTTTACGGGTCGGGGGCGAGCAATATTCCGCTGCGGCCTCGTTTGGACGCACGTACGTGTCAACGCGTGATACTTATAGTACGACAGGGATAGTGCTTTCAGACTTTTCTGTTTCTGAATGACGGTGCGCTCCTTGTTACCCCGATATCTTCTCAAAATGGCGGCATTTTGTTGCCTTACTAATAATAATATAGGCGGTGGGACTGTTTCTGTTCATCGGGTTAAGAAAGGCATAGAGATCTTCAAGTGAGGAGTAGTATTTAGAATAAAAGGTGTGTGCCTCTACCGTAGCGCGTGTGCCTCGAGCCCCGCGTGGTGCACATAGTGCAGATAATCATTGAAGTCGAGCGGCCGCCCCAAGGCTAAACGCAAGCTAACCTGACGCCAAACGACACACTGCTGTGTGGGTGGTTCTGGCGGCACGCACCTCTCTCGTCTTTCCCCACCGAAACAGTACGCAACTAAAAAAAGGAGTAGCAGGTGCGTGCCTTTCCCCATCGAAACAGTACGCAACGAAGAAAAAAGGAGTAGCGCCGCTGTGTCACACACCAACGTATTTTTTATTCCCTGTGCCGGTGTCATCCAACACACACGGTTTTCCGATCTCCACAACCGCCCTCAGCTGTCTCTCTCGCCCGCGCGTCGGCCCAACTCTCCTTCGTGGTGATGCCAGGTCCACGGGATATCTGCCGGAGGCGACGCGGACGAACTGCGCCTGCTGAGCACGAGCAAAACCTTCATTAACCTGCGTGCCCACGGAGGGAGCCTCGATTTCGTCAGCACCAAGGTGAGTTTGTTGGTGACGTGCTCCCCTATCATAGGACGAGCACAATGTGGACGGAAACCTTTTCAGACCAACGATTGATGCTCCCCAATTGCAAACCTAGTCGACATCGTCAGTAATACCAGGTACGATTTGTATTTCTTCACACTATTGCTAATTGTATTTATTTTGTTGCAACACTTCTACTTTCTTTCCAGCTTCTGGCCAAGTTGTGGTCACAGGTGTCGTCTCTCCTCCCCCCCGGTTCTTGCCTTCAATTTTCATCGTGCATAGGATTCAGCCCTCTCACTGCTCGTCCATTCTTCGTCGAGTGTTTGCTAACTCACGCTCTCGCGCTTTCTGCAAGTCAATTCGTGCACAAGAAAAAAGTCCATACGAGTTGATACGAGTATGCACTCGGGGGGGGGCTCGAACTCGCGACAACTCGCGAACGGACCTATACCAGGGTCGAGGATAACCTGATGCGCCACAGGGGCGACCGGCTTCGATATAACAACCTAGGGTGCATAGGTTTTTCCGTCCAGCTGACGCGTGCACGATCGCTAGGTGGCAGGTTTTGGTCAAAATATTTTCTGATAAAAGGGCGAGGCTCCTTGACTCCAAATCTTCGGAACTATCAATGTCACCAATGCCATCAATCAATGCCATCAATCAATGCCATCAATGCCATCAATGCCCTTCTCGTTTTTTTTTATAAGATTTTCTTGTATAGACTATAGTCTATTTATATACCTGCTGTATAACAGTAGTAGGACACGGGTTTGTTGATCGGGTGCTGCACGCTCAATTTTTCTCAAAAAAAAATGATTTGCTTTTAGTAGTGAACTCCCCTCAAGAGAGGCGGCGCTCCGGGGTAAACAAATAGTGCACACAACTCCTCGCTACCGCCGTGGCACGTGTCAGTTGCTGCAGCTTCGCTTTCTTCAAGATATTGGGCGAAGTGCTACGACAGAAGGTGTACCCCTTTTTGGCGTGTTCACCTTCTGAACGATAGGTGGAGCTCCTGTTTGAACCCTCAAACATCGTCGGCAAACGCATCATCGTTCTAAGATTGTTTCCATTTTTTTTTTCCTTCTCAACCTGGGCCATGGACAGGGTTGTTTGATCGGGGGCTGCCTGACTGGGACAAATATATGTGTTCGGGTCAGATTTGAGGGCTGTTCAAGTGAAGAGCCCGTTGAAAAAGATTTTTGACACGCACCTCTCCCGTCGTAGCGTGTATCAGCAGTATTCAACTGGGAAGCCCCCAGAAGCAAAAATAGGCATGCCACACCTTTATCGGATAGCGCCCGCCTTTCGTGTCGTGTGTGTGCAACCTCGAACCGAATACGGTCACGCGTCGGAAGATGGATGCTGTTGTTGCCTAGCCTGCCACCAGAGCATACCCACTTCTCTCGGCGCTATGATGTGGGGGACGACGCACACCGTGCACGAGACGAACGGGGACTCGAAGCCCGAAACACTTCTTGTCGAATGAATTGGGTATATACGGCTTTATCAACATGGTCGGGTTTTGTTTTGTTCGCATCGTACACACCTCAGCCATACTACATAGCATCGAATAAGGCTATGAAAAAAAGTTGAAACCTCGCAATCGTATCGCACGCCGTGAAGTTCAATCATATAGCAACGCGCACACTGCGGTATAGGTGTGCCATCATCGATTTTTTTTCCTTCTGAGGTCGTCCACTTATTCCTCACTGGGGCTCTAGTCATGCTCAGGTAGGTGCACTCTTCTGGTCGAATGCTTTATACGGTACCCCATAATAAGGGATATGTTCCCTTTAAATACGGGGCTTTCGTTTTGAAGTAAGTAGCTCGGGGTCACTCGCGCGAGTGACCCACCCCCCTGTTCCATGCGATCATAGGGTTTCTTTCGCGCTGCTTAAATATTTCGATGTGAATCACCAACGGGATGGTTACCTACGCGCTGCTGATGCGCCAAACAAATCGCAACTAGAATAAAAATACCAACACCAAACAAATGAAGTGGAAAAAAACAATATATATAGGTCTATATATTTATAACCCGTAATACGCGCGATCGGAGTATCACACACAGCTTGCAAAGATGAGTTTCGACAAAATCTTCGATATCACAGCTGGAGTGTAGTTTTATTTTTTATAATATGTATATGTAAACTATATTAAAACAAAATAATAGGACCCCTCCTATCGCCTAACGTGTTTTCGTCAGTGTGAGGTGCAGAGTCACTCGTGCGACCGGTGAAGACCCTGGTGGTGAAAAATGGCGGTACCCTCTTGCTCACTGGCTCTATTTTGCCCGCCGCTGAGTGAGGGTGGTGGCTTCATAAACTATTTACTAGATATACATACCTCACCCAACTTTTTTTTTTTTCGATAGGGTGAGTGGTTCTACGATGATATGATAGCCCCCCCGCCGAAACCAGCGATTTTGTTTAACGAACGTATCACGGCTGCTCGACTTGAGCAAGGATGCTGTTGTTCAAACGAAAACAGTATCCATATATTTTCCTGAGGGCAAAAGTCTATCAATCGATGACGTCGGGGTGTCTCGAGGGACACCGCATTTCAGGAGATACGACCGGGAGCTGGTTTTTGAAACCGGCGATTCCGTTAAAGAAATGTTGGGGGGGGCTACCGTAGTAGGACTCTGGCAAGCTGAAAGAAGTGCTAGTAGGAGCAACGAGGTTCAGAGCCATCCCACGGTACGTGGGGGCGTTCAGCATCAGTCCCTGACGTCCTCGCATGAGGAACTCAATATCTCTCACCCGATACTACATGACTTCGAAGGCATTCGTTCGCACAACCCGACCACCAAAGCTTCCATGTTCTTAGTTTCCTAAAACAATACATACGAAGTATGCAAACTCCTCGTGTCGCTAACCGGTAGTTCTCCTCAACATGAGCTCAATTGTCCGGGGGTATACCTTTTTTTTGGCGCAAGAAGTGCAACCCCTACTGCTGCTACGATAGAGGTCACATTATCAATGATTTTCGTGTGAAGTGATTTCTGGATGACGGGGCTCTTTCTTAAACCAAAATTGTCGGATTTTGGACCATTTTTTTTTTCGTGGTTCTTCTTGCTGTGTACCTAGCTGGGGCCATGATGGGATTTTTTATTTTCATTTTTCTCCAAAATAAGTTTCCGTCTAGGGAGAGGAGTCTTGAGCTCCAAAACTGAAGAACCTTTCTTTGCAGAAATAAAGCGGTTCACCTCCCTCTCTATCTATCGTAGCACGCGTTCTCTCTTCAGAACACAAAACATGGTGAAAAAAAAGAAAAGGGACTACCTCTTTACCGTATCAGCACGCGTCGAAACCTGATTTCGAGTACGCTCAAAATGCAACCGGACAAACGAGCCTCCCGTCCAGAGGTGTACATTTGAAGCAAAGCTTTCTTGTAAACGCATTGCGAGATCAAGGCTGGCGTAGGGGGGAGGTACCCCATTTATTTCCACTACCTACCACGTGGGACCGAGCCAATCGCACGGGGGACTCTGTAACGCACGCCCCGCAAGAAGGCAGGCTTTATTTAGGAGAAACCAAAAATGGCGCAGTGTAGCTTAATCCTCCGTTCGTTGCAGGTTCATGAGTAGAGGGCGAATTTCAACCGAGCGTAAGCCTACGATCGAAAAGAAACAGGGGGGGAGGGGGGGGGGGGGGCATCCGAGTTAGTTAGTAACACCGCCCAAACAGTGCCCAAAAAAGTAAAAATCAAAGAAGGGAGTGTCCCCCTGCTGTGACCTAGAAGTCGCAAAAGAAAAATGGATGGTGTTCTGAGTTAAGGAGAGCCGTCAAACTCGGGGAAAACAAAAACGCCTAGAAAGTGCAACCTCTATCGCACCGAGCGCCTATACTGATAGCACTATATACCGATCAACCATCGGACCAGTAGTTTAGAGGCTGCCAGCCTGCTTCGACCATGGTTGACTGCGACCGCTTTGAAGGGGGGGACGCGGTTCGTGCTGGCTCTTCGTTGTCGGTGCGGATCCAAGCATAATGGTTGCTTCACACACACACCCACACCCCCCCAACCATTTTGTAGGCTAAAAGTTGCGTCGCTTGTGGGCTTCAAGGTTCGTGCATATATATACGTATATATCATACGTCAAGCTGTTTTCGTCCCTGTATGTGCCGTCTGGGGGTCCCAAAGATACCCCGCGGCGGCGGCCATCGCTGTTGTTCTGGCAACTGCGAGCTTTGCTGACGCAACGCACAGAGTACATACCGGTACTTGAAAGTGTGTACCCGCTTCAACTGCAGAACAGCAATTTCATCCATCATCAAGACACATACCAGTTCGACCATGAACATAAGCTCGATATGAATGATGCTCGAAAGATGTTGCGAAACCCCCGAGACCTCAGGGAGGGGATGGTAAATGAGCATCCCCGCATCAACCAATGAATGGGGATTTCAATCCGTTGATCGGACACAACTACCAAGGAGTCTTGAATTTACGACAGCAGTATGCCTCGCGCATGGCCTCAACTCCGTATCGAGCGTAAGTAGAGTTGTTTTTCTCATCGTATCGAGCTTATATTTTACTGCCGGAAGTGTAGACGCTAGCCATTCTCATTCTAAAAGGTCTCCCCAGTTATTTGACGTCATAGTATGAGTGTTGTAACCCACCTAAAGCCTATTTTTTGGGGGGGGGGATAAAAGTGCTTGCCCGAGGTGAACCGTCCCGTGGAGTAGGTAAACATACAACAAAAAGTAGTGCAAAAATACTACCACGTAACGATTTTAACGGACAATACTGGGTTAAGGAGCCATGCCATTCGAAAACGTTTTTCCCGCAATAATACTAATGATAGTAGGATGCGAAAAAAACCACCAAGTGTAACGATTATGATTATTGCCGACGATTCCGAGTTAAGCAGAGCCCCCCCCCGCGCCATTCATACGAAAATTTTCAGCCTAAACGTTCTACCTCTATAGTACCATGTATGTGCGTCCCACCTGCCACGTCGAGTGACGCTACAATATCGCTCCAATCGCTCCGATCGAAGGTGCGCCTCTCGTGGCAAAAAAAGGGGTTCAGAAAAAAAAAAAAAAAAAAAAAAAAAACTTTCGGAGGAACAGAACAACAACGACAACAACGTTCCGGGTGATTTGTTGCGAAATCTCTCTCTGCGTCCTAAACAACGAACCACCATTGCTGCTTACAGAGTACTACAATTAGTATTGGTATTGCTTTTTTCATCCTATTTATTATCCTCGCACTACTCTCGCCCTACCACCCAGTAGCAACTAACTCAGATCCGGGGTCGCATAGCGGGGCCCTTCTCCCCCCTCCCCACCACGGCACGTGCCTTCAATTTTATCGGTAGAAGAACTCAGCGTTCTCTTCCCCCGTCGTCGAGTCGCGTCGAATTGCGCCTACCCACGCTGCTAGGCGTTCTCAACAGTTCAACTTTTCTTTTGCATTTTTTTGCAAAAAAAGTCAAATCTAACCACGGCGGCGGCGGGAATCGAACTCAAAGTGCAACGCTACGAGTACATATATAGTAGAATGTCAGTAGCAACCACTAGACCACCGGGGCGACCGGCTTCATGTACACGGCGAATAAACTGGCAACAAATAAGACACCCCATGTGTGTGTGACACCGAGAACATCGTCGAAGCGTATATGTTCTTGCGAGCTGCGTGTGGTACCCTAGCTCTTATGTCTGTCGTGGCTCACGCCTTCGATGTGATATCGCTCTCTGCAGGTGTTCGCTTGGGACACTTCCAAAAACGCCGTTCGCAAAGACGATAGCAAGGGCCGCTCGTATATCAGCGCCATCTCGGAGGTCACAACCGGCGAGAGCTGCAGCGGCAAGGCCAAGAAAGACAAGGGAGAGGCAAGGATGGACATCGAGGACAGCGAGATGGCTTACCTCGGCTATTACGGGTCCGAGAGCTACGGGCTCACATGGAAGGTCGGCGCGGCCAAGCATGTGCTGCAGGACACTGATTTTCGCGTGTTAGAAAAATTTTGTCAAATACAGCCAGCGCTTTTTGTTCGAACGGTTGAGTGTTCGATACTCACCTTTGAAGGCTTCGTGATATCTTGGTCGCGCGCGCGTTTGTACGGATAAATCGTCATTTTAGGGACAGGTCAAGGACTCCACGGATGCCTCCCCAGGGTCCACAGAAATGAATTACCGAGGAACTTGAGAACAAAATGCAACTACGCGTCAGCTGCTAGTTAGTTGGACAGGTTGCGTGTGGTAGATATTCAGCTTGACGAACGCGGCGTGATAGGTAGGCCGAGTGAGTGTGTTCTGACGATATGCATCATTGACAGCTTGTGACGGTATTGATACGTTGATGGACGAATTTTTGTGGTGGTGAACGGAGGAAAGGAGGCATGTTTGCGCCACCAAACGCCTTTCTGGTTGCTATTCGGATAAACGGCACATAGATATCAAGTCTGCGCGATCTCTGTTGTTTCGGTTGAACACATGCTATTTTTATTGAGGTAGACTATACTCTCGAAAAAGCTGGATATGTAGACTATATGAAAGGGTAAAGTATAGAGGGAGGTAAACGGATACCAGGTACAACATCGTAACATCATGTGATAGTTTTTTTTTTTGTCGGCGAAAAGCCTGCGACCGGATCTGCATTTTTTCCAAACCCCGTCGCCAGGTGTCTGTGGGAGAGAATACGTAGCTCTTCAGCCCAGGTTGAAAGCAATGTAACGCAACCTTCACGACCAACATACAATACCTGCGCCCCGTTAATACTGAAGTTGTGCCGTGTAAAACCCAAGTTATAGTAACACATGTTTTCGCACCTCCTTCTTGATGCTACAACTGTGCAGTGGTTGTTATCTGTACCCGGATCACTTACTACCTGGTCAAACCCGCCGCGTAAAAAAAAGCCAACCCGACGTCACACATTCCATGGAATCAGGTTCGAGGGTACTGCAAGGACGGGAGCAACCCCGACGTGTTCAAGAAAGTGAACGTGTACGGCAACATCTACGACTCGGACATCCACCACAACCATTTCGGGGTCTACACGTACGGCCACGAGAGGGGAGACTGGAGGAGGAACAAGATGCACCACAACACGGCGTACGGCTTTGACCCCCACGACGACAGCGACTTCCTGACCATCCACGACAACAAGGTCTACAACAACGGGAACCACGGCATCATCGCCTCCAAGCGCTGCAACGGAGTGTCCATCCAGGTGCACGCCCATTCGCGACGCGCTCTGCGATAGAAGTAGCACTTTAGGCGCAAAAATAATGGTTTCCGAATGATTGAGCTCCTTAACCTAAGATCTTCATAGGAATGCCATGCATGGGTTTCAGCCTTAAGCTAGGCCATGGGCTTTTATTCCGTCAGGTTACACTTACTCGTAGGTTTACTCCAAAAAAAACAATATTTCGGGTGGGGTGCTTAGGGAGATCCTCAGGCGTGAAATAAGCCTGCAATGGTGCACCTAGAGCTACCGTAGCAGCATGCCTCTCATAGCAGCGTTCGCTTTGGATCTCCACGTGCATGCACAATACTGTAGTGGTTACCACCTTGGTGTTGTTGCAGTATAAAGGGGCCTACACCGCGCGGGAATGAGTGCAGTCTAAAGAGCACTATGTGCCCGAACAAATAAAGCATACCTGGTATATTTTACCTCGCCCACAGGCATCCGACAAATTGGAAAAACAGGACGCAAAGCCCGACGTTTGCAATGAATGGCATGAGACAGGTGTCTAACGACTTCTTTTCTGGTATCGTACACGAGTCACCTCACTGTAAGGGTAGAGCAGAGAGTTTCCGAGCTCCAAACATGAGTGAGGCTCAACATCTCACCCAAAGCATGACTTCGTAGGGTACAGCATTTCGGGCCGTCCACAACCAACATTTCTATGCGCTAGTCCTAAATCAAACAATGTGTTCCCATTAACCTACCATACTAACCGAAAAAAAAAAAACAGCACATAGTCTACATACTAACCGATAAATCTATACTCGAGGAGCTCGAACGTTTGGCCCAGAAAGTGCAGAACCCCTTCCGCACACGATGGATCATCCAAGCATACGGAGCACATCCCTTTAGGCTGAGGGGCCAAGTAAGAGGGAGAAAGTTTTGCACACACAACGTTCAAAAGGGGCAAGTCCTACGGTCGCACGGTTTTGCACGGTTCGCAGGCACCACGATTGATGGGGTTTGTGTGGGCATGGAAGCATGCTTACTAAGGTACACCACTTTTTAGCTATTTTTTTATGATATTATACCACTTTTTGGCTGTTTTTCTGAATAATGACGGTCGGAATGTCGAGCTGGATAACAGCAATACGAAATTTACATATTATAAAAATTAAAATACACTCCAGCTGTGAGATCGAATATTTTGTCGAAACTCATCTTTGTAAGCTATGTGTGATACTCCGATCGCGCGTATTACGGGTTGTGTGTCCTCATTAAGGATATAGATCGGCGACTTTCCTTGCAACTACAGTGTAGCTATCAGAGTCAACAGGGTGGTGCTAGGCAGTCTGTGCGCGGAAACTATAAAACCCGTTTCTGAGGGGGACAAAATCTGACAGCTGTGGAAGGAAATGCATCAGTTTATCATGTGAATCCTGTAAGTCGAATATCCGGTGAGGGGAGGGCGGAGTTTTTAAGGACGTGGGGGGCTGATTTTGATCAAAAGGGGGGCGGGAGGGAGGGAGGGGGGGGAGGGGACGGGTGGGGCAGGTCAATTTGTGCGTGGAAACTATAAATTTTCTTCTGGGGGAGGGGGGGGAAATGTGGCGGAGGGGCCGGGGGCGGGGGGGGAGGGCTTTAGGCCGCATAGATGTAGGGGTTTGCTATACGCGTGGTGCTGGGTCTAGGCGATGGTGTGGGTGGTGGGTGAAGGAGGGGGCGTTGGGGATGGGGGTGGGTGGGAATTGCAGCAGCGGCATGGACGGCGCTGAAACGATAACGAGGCGATATCCAGGGCGTGGAAGTGTTTATTACTCTGGTAGCGGGTTTCGATAGTAGGTGGGGCGTTTAAGCAAGAGGAAGCGAGGGAAATAAGAAAAAAAAAAGAAAAAAAAAAAAAAAAAAAAAAGGCGGGGGGGCGGGGGGGGGGGGGGGGGGGGAAGGGTTTTCAAGAGGTTTAGGTCACATATAATATTAAAATCAAGGATTTTCGTCGACGCTGATGTTCGCAACATTGTGTGTGATCCTCCGATCGCGTGTATTAATCATATATGTAGGGGCCTACTATACGCGCGGTGCTGGGTCTAGGCGATCGTGCGGGGTGTGGGGAAGGAGGGGGCGTTGGAGGGGGGGAGGGGGGATGAATGAAAGCTGCGTCATGGATGGCTAGAAAGATAATGACGTGATATCAATGGCTTATTAGTGTTTATTACTCTGGCCGATTTCGATTGTAAGTGGGGCGTTTGAACGAACTGGGCGGGGAACAAAGGGGGGGGGGGGGGGAGAGATGAGTTGGAGCTACGGCATGGATGGCTAGACGGATAATGAGATGATATCAGCTGGCTGGTAGTGTTTACTGCTCTGGCAGATTTTGATTTCAGGTGGTGCGTTTAAACAAGAGGGATCGGGGGGGGCGGGGGGGCGGGGAGGCGAGCATTTCAATATGTGCGCGGAAACTATAAACCCTTGAAGGGGACGAATCTGACGGTTGCAGCAAGAAGACGCCCCTTTATATCACCCGCCTCGTGATGTTTATTTTTCTAGAAGGTTTGATGTTACATGTAGTATGCAACCCAGTTCTTAGGTGTAGTAAACAACGTGTTAAAAGCTTCATAATGTGTTATTGTACATGGATCGAAAGGTAGAATATTTCAATCGATAGGTACAATCATGTCTATATAATGTCGGGGCTCCTCAAGATCCAAAAATCGTCGGAATGTCGTGCTTGATTAGCAATAAGATAATAATGTTTTTTTTAGTGTTCGTGAGATATACCTTCTACCTGGTACCAGATACAGG
Organism: Undaria pinnatifida; assembly: GCA_012845835.1. Taxonomy (NCBI): domain Eukaryota; class Phaeophyceae; order Laminariales; family Alariaceae; genus Undaria; species Undaria pinnatifida. The sequence continues at coordinate 5,194,976 of JABAKD010000013.1, forward strand.
AACTTCCTCAAGACTAAGTGAGAAAGTTCTGCAGGGAACAAAAAGCGGCTGCGCTACGGTGAAGGTGTGCCGCATTGTTTTCTGCAAAGCCCGCAGCTGCGCTGCGGTAAAGGCGTGCCGCATTGTTTTCTCCAAAGCCCGCAGCTGCGCTACAGTAAAAGTGTGCCGCATTGTTTTCTCCAAAGATCGCCGTTGCGCTACGGTGAAGGTGCATGCCGCGTTGTTTTCTGCAAAGCCCGCAGCTGCGCTACGGTAAAAGTGTGCCGCATTGTTCTCTGCAAAGCCCGCAGCTGCGCTACAGCAAAAGCGTGCCGCATTGTTTCCTGCAAAGCCCGCTGCTTCGCTACGGTAAAGGTCTGCCGCATTGTTTTCTGCAAAGTCCGCAGCTGCGTTACGTCAAAGGTGCATCGCATTGTTTTCTGAGAAGCCTCCTCCTGCAATTACTATCAGGACCATAAAACGAGCAGATGGATGTCTTGCTCGAAGTCGCCGTCCGGGCTCAGTGGCTTGGGGAAACGAGCAGGATACCCGAGGCCTCTGTGTATGCGTGCGCTGTGTGGGAATACTACCGTGTGTAGTAGTAAAAGTACTCCTTTAGTTTCGATGTTCTCGTCGGACGCGTGCTACACGGCAAAAGAGATAGCACTTGTTGGCGGTTTCGTTTCTGAAAGACGGGGGTTCTCAAGGAACCGTTTTAGCACGTCTTAGCACCGCGCTCCCGACCTGGGAACAAAACGCTTGGATTTAGCGAGGCATAATGCCAGGAGTTGGAAATGGGTTGTCACCCAAAATGGTCGGAGAGTGGGGTTTGTCGTGGGTTGTTGCGATATTGATTTGTTGCGTAAAACACCTTTGCATTTAGCGTAGCGTAATGTTGGGAGTTGGAAATGGGCTAACCCAAAATCGTCGGGGAGTGCCGTTCTTGATTTTTCAGTATAGACGTCCTTGCGTGCCTAGGCCATGGGTTACCCCTTCTCGCGTGCAACGATGGAGGAGTGCTCTTTTTCTTTTTCTTCAAGGTCCCTTACTCTAGGAGGAGGTCAAGACATGTCCTTCTCAACAAGCCAAAAACCTGATATTTTGGAGCAAAATAAACGAGCTTTGTCGCGCGGATGAAAAACTCCCACGTGGCCTACTGTCGGTACATACCACGAGAAGAATCGTGCATAAAGAAAGACAAAAATGGTCCATTTCTGACGATTTCGGGTTAAGGATAGCCCCGTCATCCGTAAACATTTTCAGCCCGAAAATTGATGCCTCTGCCGTAGAACGCGCCTCGTTCGCTTTACTCAAGCATCAGTTTCTTAGGTAAGGTACAATAGTATGTATGCATATATGTATGTATATGGAGCTCCTCAAGTGACGAGCGCCTCAGAACCCAAACGCTCCACCTGTATATAGACAAAGGCTACCGTGAGAGGATGGTCACTTTTGGTGGGGGGGGGGGGGGGCTAGATTTTTGTTTGCGATGGCCCGGAGTCATTGGCGCCAGTGTGACCCCCCCCCCCTGTGTTCCTTTTGCGCGGTCTTAAGCTTTCTCACGTGCTGTTTAAACTTTGCAATGTGAAAATCCGCAACGGAATGGTAAGCTACGCTGAACGAAACGAAATCGCCTCTGAAGCTTTGTTTTTCCATGAGGTAGAGAGTCACTCGTGCACGGGGCTCAAACCTGGCTCAAACCCAGTACAGTAGTGGAAAATGGGGGTACCCCCCCCCCCTTACATGGTAGCCTTCGTATTTTCCTACATATGTACTGCAGCGTGTGGCGCCGACAAAATAGAATATGTGTGCACGATTCCTGCTTACCTTGTCCTTCTTGTCCCGTTTGCTCGAAACTCCACCGTGTGCCCTCTTGTATAACGTGTTTTCGCTTTGGGTGGATGGCCAGGGTAACGAGGTGTACAGCGGCGGTGACGAATCTTGTGGCATATTTCTGCACAGAGGCAGCGACGACGCCACCGTCAAGGGTGAGAAGAGCATGCTTGAACAAAACCGGTGTATCACGCATCGCGTCTGTTGTGCCAACAGGTACACGCTTCCGGGTGGGGCGGTTTGCCGCGTTTAAAAGGAGCGTGGCGGTTGGAACCAAGGGTGTCATCGAAGAGGCAGCGTTTTAAAAGGCGTCATATATGCGTGGTTTATGGCGGGCGTGCGGCTATAAAATAGTGAGGTGGAAACCATGTTACTGGGACACTTCAACCCACGATATTCCTCAATACTTCCAAATGGTGTGCCTCCCAAAATTCGAGTGCAATTTTTATGGGGTTACAGGTCGTGCAGCACACGCACATGCAATGTAAAACCAACACGCACGCAGTGGCCATGGTCATGCTCACCTCACGGTAAGGTGCGCTGCAGGACGCTTTCCTGAGCTCCTACCGCGAGGAGCTCTCAATATCTCACCCTAGACATGACGACTGACTTTTCGAAGTCGTGCCTTCGTTCGCGCAACCCGACCGACTTTTTCTATGCGCTATTCCTAAGACAATGATCTCGTGATTTTGCTTTACTACTGACTAACCGGTAGTTCCTCACTTGAGGAGCTCAACCGGACAGAGGGTATACCTTTCTTTGGCTACAAAATGTGCAACCTCTGCCGCACTTTTTTTTCTACACACATCTACTTTCCACCTTCTGGACAAGCCGTGGTCGCAGGTGTCGTCCCTTCTCCCCCCCGGTTCTCGCTTTCAATTTTTATCGCGCATAGGGTTCAGCAATCCCACCGCTCGTCGACTTTTCATCGAGTGCTGCTAACTCACTCACGCTCTCGCGCTTTCCGCAAGTCAATTTGTGCACAAGAAAAAGTCATCACGAATGTATACGAGTATGCACTCGGGGGGATTCGAACTCACGAAACTCACCTAGATTATAATACCAGGCTCGAGGGTAATAACCTCATACGCCACCGGGGCGACCGGCTACACTATAAAGGGATGACTCAGCCTGCTCCCGTAAAACGCCATGAAGATCTTCACTTGAACAGCGGGCTCTGTAAGAACCTATAAAGTAGCGAAGACCGGGACCACGACTAGGATAGGGCGAGATAAGGGGTGGCCCGCGATAGTGGCTCGTACCGGTCGTACCAATATGTGCAATCTAACGGCTTTTTTTGCTTTTCGGTTTCGCGATATTCGGGGTCGCCATCAAAAGTTATTTGTTTTCTCTTTGCAAACCCAACCGTTTAAACCCGTTTTTGAGATAAATTCTGAGACACTCGTCGCGTGAGTGGCCTATAATGTTCGACGCGTGCTGCAATAGATGTATCACTCTCCTTGGCATCTGCGTTTCTGGATGATGGGGCTCCTTAACCCTAAATCGTCGCCATGTCATCCTTGTTTGGCAATATGAGTTGTTTTAATAGGTTATGAGCCATGGGTTTTTAAACATCGGGTTTGTTCTTTCGGTTTATTCAAAATCGGGAAAATCTGGACCCGTGGGCATAGAGGCCTTCAAGTGAGGATCATCCTCAGGAAAAAAAACGGTCCATCTCTACCGTAGCATGTTTCACACACGGGAGGTCAAAATATGGGTATGGTAGTGTATATAATACTGCAACACCATGATGGCGTTGGTCTATCCAGGTACATGCGCAAATCCGGATTGGAATATTGTTAGAGGTGTCTAACCCATGCTCTAAGCAATATTTTGATGTACATCAGAGGATCAAAGTGTATTGTGCAGCAGCTCTCCTCAGCTGAAGAGCCCCGGCCCGCGTCTGTCTATGATTCGTTGGAGCTTACACCGTATAGATACCCCCATCGCAAGCGCGAGTCACGAATGCGCCCCATAAGTGTGCCTTGTCGTGCTTGACCTTAACGGTAGGAAACTACGTCCACGACAATGGCGATGCCGGGATGGCGTTGATGGAGGTTTTCGACGCCAAGGTATCCAACAACGTACTCGAGGACAACAAGTACGGCGTACGGCTATCCGTCGGTTGTGCCGACAACGTCTTCTCCAACAACAAAATCGTCGGCTCCACAAAGTGAGCATAACGTTTTCAGCACAATGTTTTTGAGCAGATATGGGCTTGATGGGCTTCGTGTACGGGCGACGGGGTGACGTCCACTCACCTTTTCCCCCCGGCTCTCGTTTAAGTTTCGCTTTACGAAGCGCACGATATGCTATCCCGTAGGCTAGAGGAGGCATGGATACGGAACAAAATTCAAGACATACAACAACATCAATATCCGAGCGAAACGACAAGAAGAGTGGCATCTGTAAGCTAGATACGTCAACCCCGCCTTCATCTCGTTCGTTGGCCTAGGTATCTAAACCTCAGAATCACCTGGTATAACCGAGCATGACCTCCGTAGCAAGACTTGAATAATTCACACTGATTTGCCTCTGTCGTCACTAAACACTAATTGACGATTTATTTATTTCACACCTTCTCAGATACAACGTTTACACATACGAAGGGTCTGATTCGCCCTGGGTGGCGGATTCTGGGCGGTCGAAAAACAACATCTTCTCGGACAACACCATCACTGGAGGCGGCGAGAGCATCAAACTCACGGTTGCCGACGGCACCGAATTCATCGAAAACACCTTCAAGGGCGCTAAAATTATTCGGTTCGAGGATGCCGAGGACACCATCATGTCGGGCAACACCGGCCTCGAAGGCGCCAAGCTAAAGGTGTCCAGCGGAGCTTGCTTCGACGACAAATCAGACAGCCGCTACAAGCCTGTTTGCTAACTAACACGGGCGCCACGAATCACTCCGGCCCAGGAGACATTTCAGTTCCTCGCCATTGCCCCCTATCCCTTTCGAGGGTACTATCGCATACCGGGGTGTTCATCTTGCGTACCGCTGGCATGAGACACAAGAGCTATGGCAGGGGTGTAACATTTGTTTTTGAGGCTTCCAACCTCTTGAGGAGAGCTCCATATTAATCGTCTATTAAAGTCTATTAGTACCCCACCCAATGCCAATTCTTGCCTAAACTGAAAGGGCAGCCCGATCAACAAACCCATGGCCTAGGGTGTAACAACAAACAAGAAACATTTGCCGTGATGTCAAGATGAACGCTCGGACAAATTGGGGTAAAAGGAACCCCCGCTATTCAGAGAAACATAAGACGTTCGGCCACCTCGATCGTAGTACGCCGCATAATCCGTTAGTCTGCCTGCCGGTCCGGACTTACTACACAGATTATTTGGGGGCATTGGTGACGTGTTTCTCTAGTGGGTTTGGGGCAGAATGGTATCAATTGCCGGGCATGATACCTCCGCGTTCCATTTCACGCCCCCCCCCCGCTTTTTTGGGAGAAAAATACACCCTAAGTCGTCGTGCTGAGTTACGTCCCCACGCCGACGTGGGCCATAGCATCCCCGGAGGCTCGGGGGCGAGGTAGATATAGGTTATGAGCCTCGATCGAGTGACTGAGGAGTCTGTGTGTCGGAGTTATACGCCTTGATGTCGCCACAGAGTGATGCCACTTTGGACGGGAATCCAAGGACAATTCAAGCACACCTCTTGAAGCAACCGAAATCTCACCTTCCCGTCCAGGGTGGTATGTGTGCTGTCGCACGCCAAAACCGTGGAGGAACTTTGGCATTGCGGGCCTGATATGTATATATATATGTATGTATATGTACTCGAATATTCTGCAAGACGGGCAAAAGGTGTTCGAATACATCGATATACACGCTTTCTAAGGATTTCCCTTCGAGACGAGTCATCCCGCCGTACGAGTGGCACTTTCGGGGGCAAACGGTTCAAACGTATAACCTGACCGGTTGAGCTCCTGGAGTGTGGACCATTCGGTCTGTTGTATAATTGTGTTTTTAGACTAGCAAACAGAACGTTTTGTTCGGCTTGCGCGAACGAATGCCTCCGAAGTCACGTTTCCGGGGGTGATATATTGAGCTCCTCATGTTAGCAAATCTCAAAATTATGCTACACCCCCTATCGGACGATGAATCAGACCGAGGCGAACAGTACTATATGCACTGGGGGCCCGTGTACGTGTACCACTTACACTTGTACTCTGCTCGGAGGCGTATTGCCATATGAGTAGCACTGGCTGGTTAGCACGTTTCTGATTGACGCTGGGGAATGTTTTTTAGCTGACGGTTACAAACCCACGGTCTGTGTAGTGGGACGTCCGTTTGTGTGTTTCAAGGTGTTTTCTCTTTGTTACGGTTAGAGGCCAGATGGGATTGTTCATCGAGTTTGAGCGTTATCAGCTCCTCCGGGGCGTTCTGCTGAGGTACTCAGCTCTTCATGCGAGGACTATCTGCAACGCTAGGTGCTCCCATACCGTAAGCTGCCGCTGTATTCGGTTGGTTGACGTAAGCGTGTGACGCTGCCCCATGTTCGCTTGGGCGCAGTGTAGTCGCCGACTCGAAGGTTACACTTGTAATCCGCCATGTAGCATGTAGCAGTTTCCCTACTGTGAACTGGTTGCGAGGGACTACTGCATCCATCGTTCCGGGAATTTCGCGGCTGCCGGAACTCGCGAGCGTGTGTTGCTTGCTGTTTCAGGGAAAACGGCTACTACTGCTACAGATAACGCTCTGTCAATTCCACGTTCTCGTATAACTGTAGTGTATCGAACGTGAGTTGCTTGTTGTCTCGGGCGAGCAGAAACTATGTGCGGTCGATATTTTGCCGTATCGTTGGCATTAACAACCGGATGGCTCATCGAACATCGCGTGAGCAGCGCGCAAGCAGCGAACGTGCAGCGGGTTAGCACCGGTGACGAATTTGCACCAGAAGGGAGGCGCCCTCAAAGCGACAACCTTTGTCAACGGGGCGGTCTCTTGGGAACAGAGCAAATCAACATGACCAAAGCTCTGCCCCGCGCGTGAAAACCCTCTCTACGAGCTATGTACGATGCCGCAAACCAGTCTGACCGCGAACATTGTGCTGTTTCACAAGATCGCGGTAAAAAGTTCTGTTTGTTGGTTGACAATTTTCCGAGGCATCACTATTTTCACGCTTCGACTTGTACTATAGTGTACTGTGCGGTACGAGTGCCTATGTTGTTGTGGCCTCGCGGAAACTGACGAGATGATTGGTCATACGGTTGCTTCCCCTTGCGATGTTTAGTGAACGGAAGGACACGGCTAATCTGCACGGGCGGGAGCTGCATTTATTTTCTCAGCAATAACATGTGCATGGTCAAGGGAACTTGTCGTCGCACCTTCGGTCGACGGAGGTGATCCTAATGTTTGTAGGGATACACACGATTCGTTTGGCAAAAACTGTCCGATCTTTCGCGAATGAATGTGGGTGTCTTTTTCGGTGGTAGCTGAGTGGGCGCAGAAAGGGGTGTGCCGTCATCGATTGCTGAATTGGTTACGTTCTGTCCACCGAGCGCTAAGCCGTGTTTTTTGGAACGGTCATTCGGTCACGTTGGCAAGTGAAGAAAACGAGTAGGTGAAAGCTCTTCGCATTGGACAGATGATTGGATGTGGGGGGGTCATATACCCTCATCGAATTTTGTGAGGGACACATTATGGTAACTGTACCGGATGAAACGTTCGATAATTCGCACTGGAATGTGACCTACTGTAGTCTCTAGATTGACTCAGCCGTCACAGGTTAGTGGTAGGCTGCAGAGCCTTTTATCGTCAGGATGGAGGAAGCACCAGGGTCCGTCCTACATAGCGTTTGTTTGGAGGTTCTGTCCTTTTTGGCGACATTTTTTAGGTTCATAATTTACAAGGCCTACACAACGTGTCATGCTCGGCATTCATGAAGTAATCGACGCCTAGATGCCATGTATACCCTACGTGTGCTAGGATATGACGAGGGCAGCAAGCTTTATACAAAAACAAACCGGTTTTGTCTGACGAGGCCCAGCTGAGGAATTCCCCTATATACCGTTGGAATACTATTATTGATGGTGTCTTCATATACTATTCGGGCGTGCCTACAGCAGACCGAGACCCCGTGGCACTGCTTTTAGGGTTTCACTTTCATATTTTCCGAAAGACCCATGCTGCGGTAGAGGTTCCCCACTTCGTTTCTGGAGCTCGTCACTTGAGGCTGTGCTCTATACGTCACCCGAAAAGCTATTTATTTTATTCGCAAACTGAAAGCGCAATCCGATTAACAAACTCGTGGCCCCGAGGTTTTCAAAAACAACCTCTAGCAATACAAGAATGGTATCGAAATTCCGACGATTTGTGTGAGGGGTTAGAAGCCTACTCGTCATTCAGACTAGATTTTGGCCCGAAACCGTGCTGCCTCTATCTTATCACGCGTCGAAAGGGCGGCCTGCGGTGACGTAGGAAGGAGACCTCTAGAAAATATGATACACGTCCTCTAGAAAATATTCGGCGCGCCCCCAGTCCCGCGGCGTGTGTACCCACAACGGCAGCAAAGCCATCGACCTCGGAGGGCTCACTTCACTTGTGAGGCGATTGTGGACTGTGTGTCGAGCGCGAACGCAGAGGTGTTGGCGTGACAGCAACAGACCTTTTTTTCCCAGGTTTGTTGTTGCGGCAGGATGAAACCGCAATTTTCAATAGTGGCTCTAGCTACGCCGCACCAAACGAATCGCCCAAAATCTTCTTTTTTGGTTTTTCACTGAGGGTGTTACAAAGTCACTGGGGCGAGTGGCTCATGCCCATAAGTCGTGGAAAAGGGGGTACCCCCACACTACCGTACCCATTCCGCGTGACGATAAAACCTGATCCAACGGATACTAACCTGGCATACGCTGCGATATTTTCACAGCTCCCCATCAGCAAAACCGTGTGCTTTAAACGAGAAAGCCCTTGGCACTCGGCTTAGTTGTGCTGCGCTCGCATTCTGCACAGACGGCTGGCTTCAGCAAATGAACACGTTGCTCTCCTTGGTTCACCATGTTGGTGAAATAGTTAGACCAGTGAGTTCAAAAGGTAGAGGTGATGTATGCGGTAAGGGTGCACATATTTACGTTCTTCTAGGGTTTTTTTCAAATTCTGTGTTTGTTGTTTGTTATTCAAGCCCCACTCTTACTCTCCGGTTCGACTCGCAAGAAATTTTTACCCTCAGCCGACCTACTGGACAAGCCCTTGTCACAGGTGTCTCCCCTCCCCCCCCCCCCGTCCGCGGTACCTGCCTTCATTTTGACCGAGCATAGTGTTCAGCATTCCCACTTTTCCAGACTCTCATGCCCGTCGATTTACAGTCTATTGAGGAGCTCTACACCGACTTAGAGAAAACAAATAAATGAAGAACGTGCAACCCGATAGGCCTAGGTATGTACAACGACTCTTATCGAAAAACACTATTGCAAAATGGCATTCCGACACGGCATATTGGGAGATTCCTCTCGCGGAGGTGAGGAGGACGGCCAGCCTGTCCCGTTTGGGCCCAAAAGGTGCTACCTTTATGATAGCATGGTCATTGTGCCAAAGGTAGTTCGTCAGTTGAAAGGTAGTTCGTCAGTTGAGCGACCCCGGCCAGTCAGGAGCACTTTGGCCAAAGAACACTACCCGCATTGTCGCTCGCGTCCTCTAGAATACAAAGAATTCGAACACAAACCACCGCCGCGCTGCCACCACCGACGTCTTTGTTTTCGATATATGCACCATCTCCCGCAGCTGTTTGGCCCCCTCCATCTTTCTAAATCAAGGCCACCCCATCCGCTATGCATGAAATATGTACCCCACTCCCCACCCCCGCCCCGACACATGTGATACGATAGACGTGCACCGCTTTGTCCTTGTAAGGTTCTTGACTTGAAGAGCTCACTACATACCTCACCTGAGAAATACTAGAACCTCATATATGAGATGGCACGTGGCGTGTATCAGCTCGAGGCTGGTGTACGCTCGAGTAGGCTCGCTTTCGGATGACCCGATGAAGACACAGCCTGCATATATATATATATTATTTGAGGCAAATGCAGGTCACGGTCAGGTGAACCTGTAAGAAAAAAGCTCCAAATACAGAAGAGAAGATGATGTTGGTCGCCGAACCCAAGCCGATGTGTTAATTGATTGACTTGCTGTGTTCAGCAAATGAAAGCTTATAGTGAGCAAGGTTCAGATGTGGAGATGTGATGTGTGGAGATGTGGAGTGACCACGTGAGGAGCGCGCGCGTGATGCACTGCTCGTAGCTCAAAAGACAAATACCCCCAGAGAATGGTACGAACAAAAACGACAGAAAAAACTTTTGACCCCAAGAAAACACTACCCCAAGGCTAGACCCTGCAGCCTTGTTGTTTAAACAACTCGTGTCTCGGGGTACGTGATCATGACCCTACGTGTCATCGCCTACACTGTTGCTTCAGCGACAACTCGAGTATCTTAAATATCTTGCTACCGGTTCCACTAGGGACACCGAAGACTGTCCCTCTCAACGTGTACCAGTACGTACTACATGTACCAGGTATCGGATATTTGATTAGCCTGTAAACTGCTGTGTACAATGTATTATCCAAGACACTGCTGCTGAGCCTTATGCTTGCTTCAAGTACTGCATCGACAAACGGCAACTACCAGACTAAAACCTGTCTTGTCGTACGAGCAACTTGTAATGTATACCCGATGGCTTTAAGTGTTACCAGGTATCAAATAACGGCATTATGGTTATAGACAAATATGTATCATCTCTAATAAAACAAAATGGTTTTGGAGTGAACCGGGAGTGCAGCTCTCGATTAACATTACCCATGGACCATTAATAGGTATACCAAACACAATAACGTTGCGAAGCAACAACGGCATTCCAGACGCTTGCCACGATAGAAGTGCACCATTTTTTCTCTGCATACTCTCACTTAATTTCGGAGCTCATCGCCCCTCCGAAAAAAACTGATTTGGGGAAAAAGTAAAAGTTGTGCGACCTCCTACCCGATGAACGATAGCATGGCCGAGGCATTCAACCTACAATTAATTATTGCGAAAAAAAATAACACACTCCGACGAATCTGGGTTTTAAGACCGCGTCCAAACCCAAATTCGTCGGAATGCGTCGCGATTTCGCAATAGTTGGTTAGTCTTAATTAACCTAAATTCGTCGGAATGCGTTACTTTTTTCGCAATAAATAGTTGGTTTGGTTGAATGCTTCGGCCATGGAATCGTTCATCGGGTAGAGCTCACTCCTACTTTTCCCCCAAATGAGTTTTTTTCGTCGGAGAGGCACTGAGATCCTTAAAAAAAGAGCCCTGCCAAAAAAGAGCCCTGCCATCCAGAAAATATGTAATTTTTCAACCAAAAAGTGCTAGACCTCGCTATAATCGAAAGGTAGTACGCGGCCCGGGGCCCTTGCCAACAGACGCGTGCGAGCACTAGGGTATCGGTGCGCCGTATTTTTTTTTTTTCTTCTGAAGCTCCTCGCCTGAGGAGCGAGCTCTTTAACTTAACCTATCCCAAATATGTATATTTTGGCGGGGAAAAACAAAAGTAAGTGCAAGAAGCCAGATCAAAAATCCCACCACGTGGCCTATGCACACTAACGAAATTATTCCAAAGCAAGAATCTAAAATTCCTGCGCGATTTTGAGTTAAGGAGGCGGGGCCCGTCATTCACAAAACAAGGTTCAGCCGAAACGTGGTATACCCCTTTTGATACCTCTATCGTGCAGCGCACCGTCAATACGCGCCCCCCGAAGGTATGATCTAGGCGCGAAATCCCAGTTAAAAGGTGTTACCGATAACAGCGCGAAAACGAAACGCTTGTGTGCGAGCTCGCAGCATCCGCGGGGGAAGACTCTGAAAAAGCGCCTGTCTGTGTGGGTAAATAAACGGCAGCCGAGAATCTGTTTTTAGAAAAAAAAAATTCGCAAAACCACCAGCCAGCTCAGAATTGCAGGCTATCCGTGCTAGATCAGCCCCGTTACTAGACGGCACAACGTGATACCATCCTGTGGTAGAGATACATGTGCAGAGCCACCGAATATGATCAGGTCACTAACCCACCCACCCTCTCATGCATAGGTGTGTAGCACTGGGCCACCAAATCCATTCGGCTCATCAACCCAACCACCCCATCCTCTCCTCCCACCCCCCGAACCCTGATAACCTCTGCATCAGGCCCACCGTGCAACGAGCAGCTTTTCTCGGGGAAATTCTCATAGTGCACCCACAACAATATATCGAAGAGCATTCCGAGAGTAGTCTCCGTCGTCGTGGTCGTGACCGGAACCCTTTTCCGCAGAGACGGGTTGCTCCCTCCCCGGATCACCCACCCCCGCTTCACACAAACGCCGCCTAGGGTTTCGACGTAAAGCCGCCCGGAGAAAATTACAGCTCCCCCAGTGAGACGGTGGTGTGTCAGAGCAATAGATATGACCGCCTTGTTGGGGGTATTCAGTCCAGGTTGTGAACGTAATAGCGCAATTCCCCAGTCGCGCCAAGCGATTTCGACCACCTTATATTATCGAGATACCACTTTTTCTCGGACCAGCTCATTGGGGTGATCCCTGCTGCTGCATAGGTTTGAGAACGCCGCTCGTCCCCCGTGTGGGGAACGGTTTGCTCGGATTTAGTGTTGTTGGAGACTGATTCTACGATAGCCCCCCCCCCAAAAAACAGCGATTTTCTCTAACCAACGTTTCGTGGCTGCTCGACACAAGGAAGGATACTATGATTGAAAGAAAAGTATTCGCATATTTTCTTGTGTGCAAAGAATCTAATCGATTGATGGCGTCGGGGCTCCTGGGCCCCAAAACCGGTGTGCGGGGAAAAAAAAAGCCTTGCTCTTGAGCAAGCTGCGTTTTACTATACCTTAGTTAGGCAATCGGATTGTTCATCGGCTTCGTAAATAAATCCCTACCTTAGAGATGTGAGCAGTACGCTCCGGGTGCCCTCCCCCCCCCCCCCCGCCTCCTCCCGCCATTTACAAAACGGAGACAAGGATTACGAGAACTCCTACCGTGACACGCGCGCTTCATACCCCTATAATACCACCTCGGTGCCAACCGCAAGTAGCAACCCTCCATGTCCTCCCCGTGCCCCTCAGCCTCCCCGCCGTTCCCTCCTCTCCGTTCCTCTCCTCTCCGGCCCGCCTCCCCCCCCCCCCTTTCCCTCCCCCCTCCCTCCCTCCCCCTCTCCTCACCACCTCCACCCCCTCTCCGCCCTCTCCCCCCTCCTGTCCCCCTCCCCATCCCCTCCACCCCGTTCAACCCTCCACCTCCTGATCTCCTGCCCCGCCTCCGCCGCTTCCTTCATACCCCCCTCCACTCTCCCCTCTCCTTCCCCCTTCCTCCGTAACGAAAACAAAGACGTTCACACCTGTATCGAGGCCGCGGATTTTCGTCGTTTCGGCCGGGCGTGCCGTAAGGTGAAGTCATATCGCAGGCACGCCTGTGAGTTCGCTGGCTACTACTACCACGAGTCACCGCAGCGGGCAGGACCGTGAGATGGCTGACTATACTACTGTAATAGTAATAATACGAATAGTAAGACGCCGACTAATTTAATGGTTGGCTGGGCGTTATCGCTAGCTTCGTGCGATAATGGGGGCCCCCCCCCCCCCCCCCTGGTTTTGGCGTATATTGTCACCCCTAGCCGATACGTTTCGCGGCTTTGGTATTGGTACCTCGTAAACTATAATACGAAGTACCAGTTCGACAAAATATATAAAGAAAGAAAGAAAGAAATAAATAAAAAAATAAACGAATAAATAAATAAATAAATAGATAAATAAATAAATAAATAATAAATAAATGAATAAAAAATTACATGAATGAATAAATAATCAAATAAACATATAAATAAATATATAAATAAATGAAAAAATAAATAAATAAATGAATAAACAAACAAATAAATAAATGAAATAAATAAAATAAATAAATAAACAAATGGATACATAATGTGGGGGTGTAAATTCTGTTGTGCGAAAAACTCGCAATGTATACCTACAACCTTCCGGTCACTCGATACAATTAGCCGAAGATTATTCCAGCAATAGTTACTGGGTTCCTATGGGTTAGGGCCAAGTATGGTAGCTTACAGCAGTACCAAACTCTGATGACTGAACATTGAATATACCAAGACATAAATACCTAGATAAGTAAGGTCGAAAAAAGGCCGCGTTCTACGATCGAGGTAGCTCTTTTTTCGGCTAAAACGGCTTTCTGAATGGCGGGGGGAAGCTTCTTAACCAAAAAACTTGCTGGATTCTTTTGTTTTTTGTTTTTTTTTCCGTGTTTTTGTGATTTTTTTTGCAATATTGACCCCAAAAAAAATGTAAGAATTAAGTTTTTTTTCTGTTCTTCGCAATAGTTATGTTTCGGTGTATATATTCCATGCGCTCGTTCCTCGAGTTGCATGTACGTTCGAAAGAAGTTTTATTTTCTCCAAAAAATTCATCAGTTCTTCGTTGGTGTTTTTCTAGCTCCTCGTGTGAGGAAATGCCCCCCAAAAAAGAAGAAAACTGAACTCTGCCTTAGCACGCGCCAACAAAAACAGCGCATACAAGCTACAAGAGCTTGATGTCGAACTGAGGCCATGCGAGGTACTGCTACACTCATGAAAACCTAAGAATCGTTAATAATAGTCGTACAATATCACCAATGTAGTGTACCAGTGAAGATAGAACAAAGTATTGAAAAATTAATTTGGTCGAGCCGGGGGGGTGCGCTTCAATCATCCCCCCATCATACCTAAGATGTCGGCGTTTCGCACGTTTTTTTTTTCAATCACGTTTTCATGCCCACAGAGCTTATATTTATTGTTGGACTGAGGTTTTACATAGGGTGTTTGCGTTTCCAAGCTGTGTTGAGTTAGAAACGAAAAAAAAAGGTAAAAAAACAGTGTTGAAGCAGACGAATGACGATGGCTGCGGATAACGGGCCCTTCCTCACTACCGACCGGGTTCGCGCCACTCGCCCTGGTGACTCTGAGCGTCACCGACGCACAAGATCCTCACCGGGTACGTTATCGATTTCTTTGGTGAAGAAGATGAGCTACCCGTTCCGCTGTGTGGCGGGTTCATATCTCGCAAAAACAAAAACAGCACGGGAATAACGCTCACTCGATCGACCGCGACAAAAAGACGAGGGGGGGTCCCTCGCGCGATCGACCCCGGACGGAGCAACTGCAAACAATAAAAAGGCCCCAAAATTGACCCCCCCCCGGTCCCCTCTACCGAGTTAAAGCCGACGTGTTCCGTCCCGACATGGATGTGGGGGTGCGAGGGCCTATGGTCATACGGCTACGGCCATGCATGCATATCGAGCGCACGGCCCATGCCATGCTACGACAGAGGTAGCACTTTTTCCTGAAACGGTTTTCTGAAGGGTGGCGGCGCTCCTTCACCCAAAATTGCCGGGAAAAGAAAAAAAGATGGCACTAGTTTTCTTCGAAAATTTTCGTTGTGAGTGTACACCTGAGGCCATGAGGCGTTTTCATCCGATGTCAGCTTTATTTCTCACCTACAAATCAGTTTTTTTTGGTAGAGGCCTCATGCTCCCCAAGTTCGAGGAACCTCAGGAAAAAAAAAGTGGTGCACTTCTATCGTAGCATGCATCTATATATTCCAGGCATGATGCCTTAACGTATTTACGACGGAAACCCTTTTTTCGGGGACAAAATTACTTGGAATTAGTATAGGGAGGTGTTTTGCGTCTCTACCTGTGCCTAGTTTCCCGTACCCTTGGTCGAACCTCACATGTATGCATTATATGTATATCTATATAAAACCCAAGTTCAGGCAACCCACGAACAAAGTACTGCAGGGGTCCCTCACTAAGGCGGTGGTGGGCCAGAGCAACATCATGCCCGCCGCCGTGTCGGGGGAAGCCCCATGTTCATCCCCACGATATGAGCACGATTCCCCGGTCGCGCCAAAGCGGTTTTGACCGCCTTGTATCGGGATATCGCCTTATATAGGGATACCGCCTTGTAATGGAGGACCCCTACTGCATAAACTTCGATTTTGACCGCCTTATATCGGTATACCGCCTTATATCGGGACACCGCCTTATAGTGGAGGATCCCTACCGCAAAAACTTCTATTTTGAACGCCTTATATCGGGATACCGCCTTATATAGGAATACCGTCTTATAATGGGGGACCCCTACTGCATAAAGTTCGATTTTGACCACCTTCTATCGGAATACCGCCTTATATAGGGATACAGTCTTATAATGGAGGACCCCTACTGTATATACTTCGATTTTGACCGCCTTTTCTCTATCGGTATACCGCCTTATATAGGGATACCGCCGTATAATGGAGGACCCCTACTGCATAAACGCCGATTTTGACCGCCTTATATCGGTGCACCGCCTTACTCAGACCGCCTTGTGGGGGGAAGCCTACTGTAGGCTAGAAGAAAATGAAAATCTTATCGTGGCAGGAAACGCTTTTCCAAACCAATTTTCTGCTTGATTTTTGGAGCGTTTAAGGCTGGCCGTCGTGAGTTGTGACTTTTGCGAACTACCAACTATTTGGTTGGCCAGGAGTGGGGTACAGGAAAATATTCAATAGTGGCATTGAAACCGTCAGTCCAAAATCACGATCCAAGCTCTTGCGATGTACAGCGTTTTGGTTTAGACAGGATTCGTATGCAACAGTATTGAAACCGTCGAGAGCGAGAGTCGCAATCCAAGGCCAACCCAATCCGCATATATATAAACAAAACCAGCAAAAAATTACTTCTTTTTTTTTTCCAGACCACCTTTTATTTTTTTCCCAGCCTAACTGCTTTCGCGGGGTTCGGGTCGAGAAACCGTCGAGAGCGAGAGTCGCAATCCAAGGCCAACCCAATCCGCATATATATAAACAAAACCAGCAAAAAATTACTTCTTTTTTTTTTCCAGACCACCTTTTATTTTTTTCCCAGCCTAACTGCTTTCGCGGGGTTCGGGTCGACCTTGGACTATATTACGCGACATTCGTCGGTTTCAGCACTGCTCTCAACACCCTTTTTGCCCTTTTAACGTTTGTTCCAACAAAGGTTGGAAACTGACGAAACACGCACACTACTAGTGCCAGGAATGTTAACCTGATCGGCTCTTGCTTTTTCGTTGCCCAATGAAAATAGCAGCCGCCACAGGCAGTCCTGCCAAGGTCAGCAAAACTTGTCGTAGGCACAGGTACGTGCCACGATAAAAAGCGCACTTTTTTTTGTTTCAAGACAAAGAAAAAAACTGAATGACGGGGCTCCTTAACGCAAATTCGTCCGAATCATGTCATATTCTTGTTTTCCATACATGAAAAAAATGCATGTACTTATATACCTACCAATAGGCGATGGGCTTAGTCATCGAGTTGCATTCTCAGTTTTAATCAAAAAAAGATTATTTTTTTTTGGGGGGGGGGAGTAAAATGTAGAGCTCTTCAACTGAGGCAGAGCCTCAAAAATAGGCGGCGCACGTTGCACAACAATGGAAGAAGAACAATGGAAAAAGAGAAAACAAAAAAAGAGTGGAAAGACATTTGTGTTTAAGCTGTAGATTGTCGGAACGCAAACACACACCAGCAGTGTAATGGCGCACGCTGTTGTAGAGGTGTACCATTTTTGTTTTTTGTTGTTGTGGTGAGGTTCCTCATCTGGGTGCTGCCGCATCAACGATCAAGGATCAACGATCAACAATCAACATATCAATAATCAAAAATCGACAATCGACAATCGACAAATCAACAATCAACAATCAATCATCAACAATCAGCAATCGACAATCAGCGATCAACAATCAACAATCAACAATCAACAATCAACAATCAACAATCAACAATCAACAATCAACAATCAACAATCAACTATCAACTATCAACAATCAACAATCAACAATCAACAAACCAACAATCAACAACCAACAATCAACAATCAACAATCAATAATCGACAAACAACAATCCACAATCAACAATCAACAATCAATCCCATCGCGTTAGAATAGGATATACAACGAAAACCATACCAAAACAAAAAAACAAAAAACGAAATTCCGACGAATTTTGGGTGAAGGAGCTCGCCCCGAAAAAAAAAAGAAAAGCGCTACCCCCATCGCAGCGCGTGTCTGAAATGTTTGGCTGACTGGATAGAATACGAGTAGCGATATTGAAGTACAAGCTGCCCAAACATTGCCGCATGTAAAAAAAAACAAAAAAATGAAAAAAAATACTCAGTATATATTAACAGCACGGTGGAGGTGGTGCACGTTTGTGCAATTTGATTTTTTTCTTAGCGCACTTTTGAAAGTGTATTCCCGCCTTGACTCCGAGCAATGAGGCGTGCTACAAGATTAAGGTATACCTTTTTTTTTCGGCGAAAATGGTTTCTAGAAGACGGTCCTCCTTAACCCCAAATCGTCGGGGGGAAAAAAAAACACAACATTATTTCCTTTTGCACGATTCTCGTCGTGTACCTCGGCCATGGCATTTTTCATCCCGCTGGGGGGGGAGCATTTTTGTTTTCTCCAAACCAGTTCTTGGTTGGGAGAGGTTGGTTAACTAAGCTCCCAAATCGAAAGGAAGCCTCGAGAAAAAAAAAAGTGGTGCACCTCTATAATCTATCGTAGCACGCGTGTCGTCGTGATCATACTTCTGACGAGTACATTCGTGTTGGGACTAATGCATACCAATGTTGGTTGGGTTGCGCGAACGAATGCCTTCGAAGGCATGCTTAAGTCGGGTGAGATATTGAGCTCCTCATGCTAGGAGCTCAGAAACTTCTTAGAAACTACTGCACCCTCTAGCGCGGGATGACTCTGACCTGCGTCGAAAACAACGAGGCGTGCCGCGACAGAGCAGTACATTACCTACTTTTGGCCGAAACATTGCCTGAATGTATAATATGTGGGACCAACTACAAACCCAACAAACCGTCGGAAAGGCATTCTTATCTTTGCGATATTATAGGTTTGATATACCCAGGCCATAGGCTTCTTCACTGCTTTGCATGTTAAGCTTAACGCCTTTACAACCAGAGGCACCATGCCACGGTACGGCAGGGGTGCAGCAGCATCAGTCCCTGAGCTCTACTCACACGAGGAACTCAACATCTCACCCTGGACCGAAACATGCCTTCGAAGGCATTCGTTCGCGCCACAACTCGACCAAGCTTCTACGCCCCATAGTCCCAAAAGCACATACGTACTCTCGAAATTACTTGACCAATGACTAACCGATAGTTCCTCACATGAAGAGCTCAATTGTCCCGGTATACCTTTTTATGGCGAAATCATACAAATGCAACCCCTACCGTGGGATGACTCGGTGGAAACCCTTTTTAGGGGCCAAATTTACTTGAATTTAGTATAGGGAAGGATTTTGGGGCTCTAAAGGGCTGTAGTATTAAAGAGAGCTCCTCGAGTGAGGAGCACCAGGAAAAAAAAACAATAATAACAATAAAATACAAATAAATAAATGAGCCTGTACGGTAGGTACCCTGTGTCAAACGTGGCGTGCCAAGTTTGCCCCACTGCTGTCCAAAGTTCCAGGTAGAGCGTGCGAGCCCGAACTACGCGGTTTGCGATTCCCGATCTCTCTGTTTAGGATTGGGAAAAATCTAAAGGCTTTAGCACGTGTCGTGACCCGACCCGCGGATCATATCTGGAGGCCATGAAAATCTCGCGGGCCGAGTGAGGCCGAGTTAGGAGGTGTCAGACATATCACGGGACGGGTCGGGACGGGTCGGGTCGGGTCGGGACGGGGCGGGACGGGTCGGGTCGGGACGGGTCGGGACGGGTCGGGTCGGGTTTGGGACGGGTCTGGACGGGTCGGGCCGGGTCGGGTCGGGTCGGGACGGGTCGGGACGGGTCGGGTCGGGTCGGGGCAGGAGGTTTTCAAATCTTGCGGGCCAGGACAGGTTGCTGCCGTGACTCGGCCTGACCCGTGAACAGTCCTGAAAAAAAAAAAGTAAAAATTGTCTTGAAAGCGTTGAATGTCACAACCAAGGTCGTCCAACCCACGAAAAAAAAAGTTCAGAAAATGAAATAAGGGTATGTACATATACAGGAAGGCGAGTTTCTAACCTAGTGTTTTGCTGATTTTTCGTTGGGTTACGTTGGTTTGGCTTGGATTTAAAAAAAACATTCGACCGTTCTTACATGTTTCCGCATCCCACTCCTACATCAATCCAAAATTGGAAGTGTCGCAAACACCGCATATTAGTTGTCGCGTCCCAACCGTGGGTGGAAGT
Source organism: Undaria pinnatifida (assembly GCA_012845835.1). NCBI lineage: Eukaryota > Phaeophyceae > Laminariales > Alariaceae > Undaria > Undaria pinnatifida. The sequence goes on from JABAKD010000013.1 coordinate 5,215,018, forward strand.
GTTTTTTTTTTTGTTTTTTTTCCACTCAAGTCTGCTTTCCACCTTCTGGACAAGCCGTGGGTCCCAGGTGTCGTCCCTTCTCCCCCCGGTTCTTGCCTTCAATTTTTATCACGCACATAGGGTCCACAACAATCCCACTGCTCGTCGAATTATCATCGAATGTTGCTAACTCACGCTCTCGCGCTTTCCGCAAGTCAATTTGTGCGCAAAAAAAAAAAAACACGAATTTGTACGAATTTGCACTCGGGGGGAGTTCGAACTCACGAATCTGACCTATACCAGGCTCGAGGATAACCTGATACGCCGCCGGGGCGACCGGTGTACACCACTCTAGCTCTAGCTCCAAGCAGTCGATCGTCCAAACCGTGGACGCAATTTATCCCACTCTCCTCTTCCAGTTACCAGTAGCTTTCTTAGGCCGGCCCAAAAAGTGTGTACAGGATACTCCCTCATCACTACAATTCCAAAGCATAGATTGAGGTGAAAAAATTGATCCCCTCTCAGAGTAATGCTAAGCAGGCCGTACAAACGTCCGAAACGCGGGTGACAATAGTTTTACTTCGCTCGCGCAGCAAAATGCCAACAGTACTCTGCGCGCCCGAAACGTCAGTCAGGTGGTGCAAGAGCTTGTGTTGCTCTAGATAGAGCGCCAAGGCGTTTTGGCGGGGGGTCCAAACCGTGGGTGCGAGTTTATCCCAATCCATTCCCAAGTAGATTGCAGCTTCCAAAACAATCCTCGGCTTAACGCCTTTACAACCGGAAAGCTGTTTCCTTTACAAAATACTTGGAATTAGTATAGGGAGGGGTTTGGGGGTTCTAAGGGAGTTACATTTCTCCCAAAATGTCGTTCAAAAATAATTTTTAACTAGTCAAATCATTTCCAAAATGTGCGCGCGTGCAATGCTCATGCCAGTCCATCTCGAAGTTAATATGGCGCGTGCCATGTGCGTCCCAACAAACTTGGGTATGTACGTTGATCCCCGGCCGACTTCAAGCTGTGGGTCGAAAACGCGGGTGTAAAATTGTATCCCCCAGTCAAATTTCACGTAAAATGGCCAAGCTGTATATAATACGTCCGAACCTTCGGTGAAACAAATTACGCCATTTCGCATCGGAATTTCAAGTTGTTTGGGCGTCCAAAACATGGGCTTTAATGTGTTGGTCGCCGGCCAATGCCAATAACAGTGAGTGCGCACGTCGTCCAAAGCGTAGGCTGACGCGGGACCCAGCCCGCAGACGAGGTGCACGGACCATCACGGACCATATCGTGTTTCCGGGGATTCTCATCTGATCTGCCCCGCGGAGAACAATAAATGTGCTGTTGACACCGGCTGGACAAACCACGTCGGCTAGGGGTCAACAACGGAATTTCCTCGTCGCAAAAAACGCAAAAAAAAAAAAAAAAAAAAAAAGGAAGAAAATTTCCGACGAGTTGTTGCGCCATTTCACCCCGACATGATTCAGCCACACAAAGGACTGCCTTTACGGCGGTAGCATCCTTCAGGTGCAATATAGATATATGATATTCTCATTCCAACCAGCCTTTGAGTGAGGTGAGTGTGTAAACATTTCACCGTGTAGCGACTCTCGTTCCATCTACACTTCCTGAGAGCCAGAAACGTGAGTCGGAAGTGTTTTCCAACCCTTCAATAATTCTGAGCGTTTATATAACAGTGTGTGCGTTCAAGGCCAAGGGGTGAAAAAGCCAATCCCGACTATAATGTTCCGCGTCAGTTCGGACTTCCAACGCGAGGGCGTTTACAAACTCTAATCCCCTGTCTTCCGCTCACTAGCTGTGTTCGAGATTTCGAAAAAAAAGAAGAAGTTCAGACGCGCACGACGCGCACGAGACGGAAGGGGAGCTATAATACCACAGTGTACGCATGCCACGATATCTCGGTGTTAAGGTCGTATACCTCTTTTTTTTGGCGATTTTGTATTCTGAATGACGAGACTCCTAAACCCAAAATCGTCGGTTAAAAAAAAAAAACACGCCATTTATTTGTTTTGCGCGATTCTAGTTCTTGAACGTGGGTGTTGGTTACATAGAACTACCCACTGAACCACGTAGTCACGTGACTGAGCCCCACTGAACCACGTAGTCACGTGACTGAGCCCCACTGAACCACGTAGTCACGTGACTGAGCCCCACTGAACCACGTGGTCACGTGACTTCGTAGCTCGGTGGATAGTAGTGCCATATAAAACAATGGGATTTTTCATACGGTGTACGTAGCAGTTTCATTTTCATCTCCTTACATATCATTTTTTTTTTTTGGGGGGGGGGGGCGGAGGGGGAGAGCTAGGTCTTAAGCTACCAAATGGAGGAGAACCTTGAAGAGGAAAAAAAAGGGGCGCACCTCTATCGTTAGCACTTGTCAAATGGTTGATTGCGTTGGATCGGGGGTAAGGTTACGGTGAGGGTCAAGATTAGGACGGTGCCGCGACAGAGGTGGCCCTTTTTTTTTAGGAGTAATTTTCTGTTTTATGGTATCAAATGACGGGGCCTACTGACTCGAAAAATCGTCGGGTTTCCAGTCCTGCTTTGCGGCATTAACCGGAGGGGGGGGGGGGGGGTTCCTAGGCCACCATGGGCTTTGTTCGCCGAGCTGTTCCGGCTTCAGTTTCATTTCGGAAATCAGGTTTTGTGTTAGAGCTGCAGAGCCCTCCAAGTAAAGATTCTTGCAGGTAAGAAAATATGGTTACGTTTTAGCATGTGTCTCTTACGGTTAGGGCTATTAATAGCTAGGGTCATCCCACACGTCCTAGGGGGTTTGCACTTTCGGAACCAATGCGTTTCTAGCTGCTGTTTGTTGAGCTCCTCCTCAAGCGAGAGGAACTACCGGTTACCCTGACGCTTTTGCGAGTGTTATCTGTTTTGGGAAACACAAGCGCACGGGAAGTGTTTGGTCGCGTGTTGCGCGAGAGAAAATGTTGTCGAAACCATGTCTCTCTCTCTCGGGTGAGAAAGGTATTGAGCTTCTCGCGTTGGGAGCTCAGGAACTTTCCTCGGCATCCCCTACAGAGGGATGACTCCTTCGAGATACATGCAATTCACAGAAGAATGTCAAACATTTTTCTCGGAAGAGCGGCAAGTTGCTTCCCCTACCCTCACCGCATCGAACGCTTTCGCGTCCGAAACGCGGGTGCGCGCGGGAGTTAACCCCGCAACAAGCGCCAAAACTAGATTAGTTAGATTCCAAGCGCATCTCCGCGTCCAGGGTTAAAGTCCGGCTAACCCGTGTGTCTCTGCGCGTGGGTGGGAGTTTGTCGTAAACGCTCTCGATGCCAAGAAACCGTGTGCGCTCCACAGTGCCGGAGAAAGTTAGTCCATCCCATTCTCTCTCGCTCTCATCACTTTCAAGTAGTTTGGGCGTCCAAAACGCCGGTGAACGCTTATGTTTACCCCGGCCGAACTCCAAGAAACAAAAAAATCGTCCAAACCGTGGGTTGTAACTTTATTCCACCCTTGTCGTCCAGGCAATGTGTGCTCCGGAAATGCAGGCGCAAGGTTACCCCCCTCTGGTCACGAAAACAATTCCAAACATTAGTTCGGGCATCCAAAACATGGGAGATAGCGTTTTAAACAAAAGGATGATCTGATTCCCGCCTCTCTTCGTAACGACAAGTGCTCTAACGCTTGTACGAAATAATGTCGAAATGTCTCGAACGCACGTGCGGGTGGAAGAAACTACACGTCACAAATCCCCGCAAAAAACATATCATTCAAAACATACGGTGCATGTCCGAAAACGTTCGTCAGGTGGCGGCGCAAGCTTTTATGCCACTCTCACGTCACAAAAATAGTTTGGGCGCGTCAAAAAACAGAAAAACGTGTCGGATGTGTACAAGTTATTTTCTCCCCCAAGAAAGTTCCCTCAAAGTAGTTCGCACAGGGTTCAAAACACTTCTTCGGTGTGCAAGGTTTCCCCGATGATGTATCGTTCATGAAAAAAAAGTAGTTCGTGCGCCCGACAAAGCGAGGTTGAAGAGGTGTATCCCATTAGACCAAGGCTATGGGCAGGGGGGGGGGGGACTTTTATCTGCTAACATAATGGCTCGGGGTCACTCGCGCGAGTGCCCCCCCCCCCCCCCCCCCGCGCTGTTCCTTCCCGGTCTTGCTAAGCTTTTCCTTCTGTTGTGCCTTTGCGAGATGTTAATCCACAACGGGATGGTAAGCTCTACAGTACGCTGCGCCAAGAACATGGTACAGAGTATTTTTTGTCCTTGGGGTACGGGAACTCACTCGTGCGAGTAGCTCAACCCTCATACCCCGGTAACGGAAGTGCCCTGTTCCCTACTGTGTAGCCATGGCCATTATGAAATACGATTCGAATTGAAGTACAGTGGGTATTCGGATTGAAGTACAGTGGGTAGTTACCGTGTCCAAAACACGGATTGCCGGTAAAACGCATGCCTCCCTCTGCGCAATGTCAAGGGGCTCGTACGAACTGTCACAAAAAAAAAAAAACGTGGGCGACAGGTTGTGTCATTCCCTTCAAGAAAAAACGATTCAAAAAGTTCGAGCGTCCGAGACGTGGCTGATGTGCATGCAAGCAAGCATATCGTCCCTCTATCATCAAGTAGTCTGGGTGCCCAAAAACAACATGGGTACCAACTTTTTTTTTCCAATTTTAATTCCAAGACTTAATTGAAGGTTCCAAAATACAAACTTCGGTGCAAGGTTTTCCCAAACGCTCGTTCCAAAAAAAATCACAGCACTCTCTGTCGGGAATAATTTCACTCCTATCTTAACGTCCAAAGGTTGCTTGAACATTGACGAGAACAGAGCGGTAGTCGCACAGTTACCCCCCCCCAAAAAAATGGGTGCTTCTCCCGATCTCATTCCAAGCACGGTTTAGGATCTAACGTGCGTCAAAAAGAAGGTATACCCTCCGCCAAAGGCTGCACGGTAGGCGAGATGCCAATTGCTAATACGCCCCCCTTTTTCACCAATAGATTTGAGCCAGTCGCACGAGTCACTCTGTACCTCACTGAGGAACATACGTTTGGCGATATGCTTGGCGCAAGCGGGGCCAACTATATTGCTTTGCGGGTTCATGTCGCCGCGAGATGACAAAGACAGACCTGGTAGCACCAAAGACGAAGATCGCAAAAGGAACAGGGGGTCGGTTGCTCTCGCGAGTGACTCCAGGCCCCCACTGAAAAAAAAAAAGACCAAAAAAAAACACAATCCCCCTGTCGTAGCGTGGGTCGTGCGAGTTCGTTCTTCCCATTCCCACTCTACTTCAATAACTAGTACTTTTTGCGAATCGAAAACGTGGGCGCAAAGACATTTTTCACTCTCGGCCCAACCAATTTGCGGGTCCGAAAATCGGGCGTAAGTTTTTTTTCCCACACCCTCATGCGAAACAATTTTGAACGGATACTTCCAAACGCGCGCGGGTGCACACATGGTTTTCCCCAGCAACAAGGACAAAAACAACAACAACAAAAAGTAAAAAGTGAACACACACACACACCTGATGTCGCCGATACATACAGGTAGTATCACCAAAAGGCAGATTCTACTATCCAGAATGCCAGACACGACGGGCACTTTTCTCACTCATCGCGTGCGAAGTTTTTTTTCTTTCTCCAAGAACGTTGAAAGGTATAATCACACCGTGTCGTCGGTAGACATTTGGACGCGTTCTTCGATACAGGTGCACCAGTTTTGTTTTCCTCCTCGCCAGTTTTTTTTTTCCTCCTGAGGCTCCTTCATGCTCAATTGGTGAGCTCTATTACCTCAATTCAAAATTAGAGCTGTGCGTCGGCAAGATTTCACGACTGAAAAATAATAGGTAGGTAGGTGCCGTTAGCCAGCTAAGTGACCTTCGTCGGCCATTCGGCTGCGAAACCAACTGATGGTTAGCCGACTTGCCTACCAAGTCAGGAGAGAGAAGCAAGCCAAGTCAGCCCCCCCCGCCCCCGCCCAAGGCCGAGCGGGCCCCGCTCACCCACACTCCGTCCTTCCCACGAGTGTGGAAACGCCAATAAGTCGGATAGCCGGCACCCCCGGTAAACGACTAAGTACTAGTCCGACTAATAGCTGGACAATAACTCAAGTCGTGCTTCCTCACAGCTGTACAATATACCAGTACTGTTTAATTGAGGAAAACGAAGTTAAACCACGATGAACAAATCCTACGGCCCAGATAGGTATACTCGTTTTTTTTGTTTTTTCGACGGTAGAGATGCACTGTTCCTCCCTTGACTTTGACTGTATTTATTCTCTGGGTGCTGAAGTCAAAAATCCCAACAATCCCCAAGTCCCCTGTTTTTGATCAGTAAGTTCAGGTCTGATTCCACCTATTTCTAGCCATCCCCTCCCCAACTCAATCCAAGCTCATAAGCAATTTGGCTCTGTCGCCAATTACTCATCAATTCTGTGTTTTGATCTGACTTATAACATTTTTTGGCTCTCAGGCCTCAACCGGTACTTTTGCAAAAAATCGATACCTCACCCGAAGAAAAAAAAAAAAAAATCGGGGAGCAAAACCGAAAGCGCGAGAGACTCGAGTCGCGTCGACCCACAGCTCTACCCAAAAAAATGCTCGTCTTTTTTATTTGAGGAAAAGATGCGTGCTACGATGGAGGTGCACCACTTATCTTCTGAGGCAGGTTCTTCAATTCTGGGACCTTAAGACTTCTCCATAAAACTGGCCCTTTGGAAGACAAATAAAGCTGCTGCGAAACGGATGCAAAAAATCCCACATCTTGGCGAGGTACACGACGATAATCATGCAAAAACAAAACGGCCTAGATTATTTATTTTTTTCCCGGCGATTTTGGGTCAAGGATCCCCCTCATTCAGAAACCTATTCAGACGAAAACTGCTACGTCTATCGTAGCATGCGTCGGAAAACGAAGGTAAGCCACGGAGGCCTAGGACTGCTACAGACGCAAACAAAAATTACGGCGATGGAGGGATTAGTCGTTCTACGGTAGCCCCCCGCCCCCAACTTGGCTCCAACGAAATCGCTTGGTTTTGAAACCAGCTCCCGACCGTGTCTCCTGAAATGCAGTGCCCTGCGCCACAACCCCCCGACGTCGTGGTTCGATAGTCCTTCGGAAACAAACAAAATACGGAGAGTATGTACGTTTTGGGGCATCCTTCCTCGTGTCGAGCCTCCATAAAACTTCGGTTGAAGAAAATCGATGTTGTTGGGGGAGGCGGGCTATCGTACAATCAGTCGGGTGCACTGTTTTTTTTGCTTCTTTTTCCCCCTCGAGATTCTTGATTGCGGTAGAGGCCCCCCGCGTTACGACTGAGGTGTGCAGTACTAACTTTTTTTTGGACCAAAAGGTTTTGTGAGTGACGGTGCTGCCCCCCTTAACCCGAAAATGTTGGGATCTTCTTTTTTTTTTTTCGCGAATTTGTTTTTTGACAGACCTAGGCCATGGGACTGTCTGTTCACCGGGTTGCACTTTTCGTTCTTCTCGAAATTAGTTTTTCGGGTGGGAAACAGAGCTCCTCATCACGTTGAGAGCCTCGGAAATAAACATTGGTGTGCACCTCTACATTCCGATTTTTGTTTGTTTTTTGTTTGTTGTTCCCCCCCCTCTGCAAGGTTATCGGCTTGAGCAGCTCTATATACACCCCGCCCCGAAAAACAAACGATTTGGATCGTAATCCGAAAGCGAAAGAGCCGGCGGACCAAAAACAAACAAAAAAAATCCCATGGCCTCGGTATACAAAACAAAAAATATGCATAATATATATAATATTGCAAAATAAATAACAAGAATAGGAAACCTAACGACTCTGGGTCAAGGATAAACACCATTCAGAAAAAAAGCAAGAGCCAAAGAATGGTAACATTTTTTTTTAATTAATATCTTTTGTCGTACCACGCCGCCATAGAGGCCGCGCTGACACAGCAGGGGGAGAGCTTGAAGGATTACCCCCCTCTTGCTAGTTGGTGCCCATCCGCGCCTTAAAAAAGGGTTGTCATTTCTTTTCATCCCTCACGCCGAACACCTCAAAGCATCGGTTGCGCTCACCAAACGTCGCGCCGAGGATGACAATGGAGGGAGGACTTTTTATCGTTTTGGGCCTCTCTTTGGCCTAAGCTGAGAGTTTTCTGACGACACGCGCTACACGGTGTCCAGAGGTAAACGGATATTTTTTCTTTTTTTTATGCCCGTCGCTCGCTTAAGGAGCCTTCAAAAAAAAGCAAAATAAAATTTGAAAAAAAACGAAAGTGACACGACCCGACGAAAAAATCATATCATATGTCCCAGGTGTACAAGGAAGAAAGAAAGCGCTAAAGGCTGGTTCGCGTAAAAAAAAAACTGCTTCTTCCCCCGGCGAATGCCACTCGGAACACCCAGTCAAAGGGTCAGCATTTGGCACCGTGTTGACCCCCGTGACCAATTGAAGAGGTTGACATGTGGCCATTTTTTGTTAACGGCCTCGGGCTGAAAATCAAACATCTTTGCAACTTTTCTTTCTCCTTCTTCGCTTACTAGTCGTAACGCAGACCCAGGGTCACTAAAAGGCAGGCTTTTATTCTTTCCCCCCCTCACTACGGTACGCGGCTTCATTTTGTTTTTGTGAGAGGACTTCTTTTTTCAGCCCTTTTCTCCCTTTCGTCGACTCGCATTGAAATTGCTTACCATGATGAACCAGCTGGCTGTCATTGAGTTGCTCATGGAGTTGGGTCATTGCGCGCTATACCTACCGCCAGAAGCATAAGCATTTTCTCACCCAATAGTGTCGCTTTTTTTCTCTCTCCTCGAATATAATGGCTATCAACCGCGTCACTTAGCTTCGCTGGCTTCCGTCCGTCCGTCCGTCTCTCAGTCCGTCCGTCCGTCCGTCAGTCAGACAGTTCGTCTCGTCCGTCCGTCAGTCAGCCAGTTCGTCCCGTCCGTCCGTCCGTCCGTCCGTCCGTCCGTCCGTCCGTCCGTCCGTCCGTCCGTCCGTCTGTCCGTCCGTCCGTCCGTCCGTCCGTCCGTCCGTCCGTCCGTCCGTCCGTCCGTCCGTCCGTCCGTCCGTCCGTCCGTCCGTCCGTCCGTCCGTCCGTCCGTCCGTCCGTCCGTCCGATCGTCCGTCCGACCGACCGACCGACCGACCGACCGACCGACCGACCGACCGACCGACCGACCGACCGACCGACCGACCGACCGACCGACCGACCGCGACCGACCGACCGACCGACCGACCGACCGACCGACCGACCGACCATCCCACCAAAAAAAACCCGCTTTTTCGGGTCGACGACTCCAACAACTGCCGCTGTACCATAACCCAAATACACCCCCGCATACGCGCCACTATGATGTAACTCTGGTGGGGGCTCCAGAGGGACAACCGGCGAAAAGCGAAGGACGATTACATCATTAGTTAAAACGCTTGAACACATCATAAACGGCGATATTATATCTTGAACTAGTGTCATACAACGATTGCATCGTAAATGACGAATACATAAATCCCTTACACTGCGATTCCATCATAAACGATTATTTTTCATCATAAATTTTGACCAACACACACCAGCGGTGAAAAAAAAAACGAAGCCGGCCCGGCACTGAACATTTTCTACAAAAAAAGAAAATTAGCCCTTTTCGCAAGCTTTGTAGTTTCCTGAACATGACGGGGACTTCTTAACCCATTTTCAACCCCCTCGAAAAAAAAACGCCATAGTGTTAAGATACGGCCTCGAAAGGCCTGTAATTATCCGAATTCGAGATCATTCGGATGGGTTTCGTCTGATAAGGTTGGCCTTTTACATTCGGGAAAGTTGGGAAATAGATCGGAGGCACGCGTACCTCCGATCTCAGAAGCCATCCGGAGCTCTGGTGGAATCGAATAAAGCTACGTCTCTACGAAGGCAAAGAAAGTGAGTACTCTCCGAGGGCCTGCTCAACTGGCGGACCTGCAGGGGGCCCTCTGTGTCCTCGCCCTATAACCTTACAAATGGACCGCCCTACAACCTTACAAATGGCCCGCCCTATAACCTTACAAATGGCCCGCCCTATAACCTTACAAACGGCCCGCCCTATAACCTTACAAATGGCCCGCCCTATAACCTTACAAATGGCCCGCCCTATGACCTTACAATAGTCTCTTGGCTCCAAGTTTATTGTCCCCGTGTGTCGGGAGTGCCGTGCTAAAAGGTGCTAAAACGGTTAACCCGAAAAATCGTCGGAAATTTCATTCTTGTTTTCGCAAACAAACAAAAAACATGCTTTTTTTGTATGCCTAAGGTATGTTCATCGGGTATATACAAACCTTGCACTTTTCAGTTTAGTGGCAAAAAAAAAAAAAAAGGTCAGGTGTGAAATAAAGCTCCTTAACCCCTTTACACCTGGAAACCCGTTTTTGTATTTGGATTTAGTAAAGGGAGGGGTTCGGGGGCTCTATTGGGGTTAAGAGTCATCCCACGGTACGGGAAGCACGTTTTTCGGGCCAAACGTTTTCTGACCGGTTGAGCTCCTCCAAGTGTGGAACCCTACCGGTTCGTGTGAATAAAAATTAAAAAAAATAAAAAATAAAAAATAAAAAAAAACGCAATAGAGTATGTTTCAGGACTAGCACCCGCACAGAAAAGGTTGCTCAGGTTGCGCAAACGAACAATATGCCTTCTTAGTCAGTCATGTTTCCGTGTGTGAGACAAGATATCGAGCTCCTCACGCCATGAGAGGTCAGAAACTTCTCCTGCGTACGCCCTACCCTGTGCGATGAGATCCCCAAAAATCTCTCCCAACACTAACTTCAAGTAAAAAAATGGTCCCCAAAAAGGGTTTCCAGCTGTGTACAGGCGTTACGTGAGGAGGACCAGCCTGTCGAGCTCCTAACGCCAGGAGAGGTCAGAAACTTCTGCTGCGCCCCCCCTACCGTGTGGGATGAGTCTTGACCCCCTCGATATCCCCCCAAAAATATCTCCCAATACTAAATTCAAGTAAAAAATGTCCCCAAAAAGGGTTTCCAGCTGTGTAAAGGCGCTACGTGAGGAGGACCAGCCTATTGAGTTCTTCACGCCGGGAGGGGTCAGAACTTCTGCTGCGTCCCCCTACCGTGTGGGATGAGATCCAAAAAATATCTCCCAACCCTAACTTCAAGAAAAAAATTGTCCCCAAGAAAGGTTTCCAGCTTTGTAAAGGCGTTAATTGAGGAGGCGTGCTCCGATAGGGGTGCACCAATTTTTTTCAGAAGGTCCCTCACTTTCGGAGCGGAAGACCTTCTCGCAAAAACTGATTTGTGGACAAAAACAAAACTGCTACTGGTGGTACACCTGACGAAATTTTCCATGGCCTAGGAATACAACGAGAACGTCACGCAAAAAAAAAAAAATGTCGTTTTTTTCCGAAACTTTGGGTTAAGGAGCCCCGTGAAATTCCGAAATCATTCTCGGACGAAAAAAAGTGTTGACTCTCCATCGTAGCACCAGTCTGAGGAGGACCAGCTTCCGCAAAAAAAAATAATAATCATGAAAAAAAGAACGACCACCTACTGCTGTAGGAAGACATCCCATCGTTCTAGGTAACACTGGTGCAAGCAGAGAAGTTTCTGAGCTTTTCTATTAATAGAGCGCGAGGAGCCAACTCAACATCTCACCCCCAAACACGACCTCCAAGAGATTTACTCGTTTCGCGCGGCCCTCCTACCAATTATTGGAGTCCATTCGCGTGCCCCCTCCCCCTCCGACCCCCCACCCGCCCCCCCCCCAAAAAAAGAAAGGAGAAGTTCCCCGTAAATTTTTCATTCATACTCGTAGCGCCGATGTTTCCGCGCTTGAGGAGTTCAAACCGCGTGTGGTCAGAAACGTTTCGCCACAAAAACAGCAACCCCCAACGTGGGAGGACCCACACAAGTGCAGGAGATATGCGCCCCCTTCTCTCAAATGCAAGGAGCTTCCGTACAAAACCCCGCAAGATAGAAACGTTTCGCCCTAAAAATTGCAACCCCCAACGTGGGAGGACCCACGCAAGGGCGAGAGATTTACTCGTTTCGCTCGCCCCTTCGACCAATTATTGGAATCCATTCGCGTGCCCCCTCCCCCTCCGACCCCCCACCCGCCCCCCCCCCAAAAAAAGAAAGGAGAAGTTCCCCGTAAATTTTTCATTCATACTTGTAGCGCCGATGTCTCCGCGCTTGAGGAGTTCAAACCGCGTGTGGTCAGAAACGTTTCGCCACAAAAACAGCAACCCCCAACGTGGGAGGACCCACACAAGTGCAGGAGATATGCGCCCCCTTCTCTCAAATGCAAGGAGCTTCCGTACAAAACCCCGCAAGATAGAAATGTTTCGCCCCAAAAAGTGCAACCCCCACCGTGGGAGGACCCACGCAAGGGCAGGAGATATGCGCCCCCTTCTCTCGAGTGCAAGGAGCTTCTGTACAAAACCCCTCAAGATAGAAACGTTTCGCCCCAAAAAATTGCAACCCCCACCGCGGGAGGACCCACACAGGGGCAGGAGATATGCGCGTCCTTCTCTCGAATGCTAGGAGCTTCCGTACAGAACCCCGCAAGATAGAAACGTTTCGCCCCAAAAACTGCAACCCCCACCGTGGGAGGACCCACACAAGGGCAGGAGGTATGCGCCCCCTTCTCTCGAATGCAAGGAGCTTCCGTACAAAACCCCGCAAGACAGCGCATCCCCCCAGCAAAAGGGGAATAAACACAGCAATCAGGACCGAAAATGAGTCATCCCACGGTCGAGGTTATGCACTTCTTAGCGGCCACGGGGGGGGGGCAAACATTTATGGCCCAGGTGTTGAGCTCGAGCCTAAGGGAAAGGAACTACCGGTTGTTCTTGACACTTTTTTTTCTCTCGAGTATACACTGCTGTACAAAAAATATTTATTTATTTTTCAGGACACTACTGCTGTACTCGTAGCGCGCGCAAAAGTGTTGGTGTATCGGATTGCGCGAACAAGTGCCTTCGAAGTCACGCATGCTACGACAAAGGCGTTAGGGTATGCCGTTTTTGGCCAAAATGTTTTATGAATGACGGGGCTCCTTAACCTACTAAAATAACTATCGTCGAGAAAAAAAATAAAAAAACGACACACGCCATTTTTTGTTTTTGTTTTTGTTCACGATTCTCGTTGTGTGTACCCGACTTACTTACCTCGAGGCCATCCTGGGATTTTTCATCCAAAAGAGTGTGTAGCCCTTTCTTTTCTTTTTTTCCTTCTTCTTTTCGTCGATTTTTTTTTTTCTCCAACAAATCAGTTTTTTTAGGGAGACGGTTTTAAGCTCCCAAAGAGCCATCCCACGGTACGGGTGCAGCAGAAAGTCCCCGGGTTGCTCACATGAAGAACTCAATATCTCACCCGAAAAATGACTTCGAAGACATTCGTTCGCACAATCCGACCAAGCTTCTATGCCTTAGTCCTAAAATACTATGTACTCGTGAAATTGCTTCACTAACCGGTAGTTCCTTACATTAGGAGCTCAATTGCCCAGGTATACCTTTTTTTGGCGCAAAACGTTCAACCCCTACCGTGGGATGACTCCAAAATTGAGGGGTAGTATTAGAAACATAGAGAACCTCTATTGTGGAATAATCAATTTTCGGGGGGTGAGATACCGAGCTCCTCCTGGAGTAGGAACTCAGAAAATTCTTAGAACCTACTGCGCCCCTACCTCTGAACG